>JARHVA010002604.1:877500-1582500 GCA_037957365.1 Torreya grandis
GAGAGATACCTAGTGTTTTCCTAGGTGTGTTAGAGTTTGATTGTATGCATTATTTTACATTGTTGATTTGATTATTTTGTGATTAATGGGTGATTTTATGGGAATATTCTAGGATTATGATTTGAGTCATGATATACTTGTATTTTTAGCTATATATATGTATAATTATTCATGTTATAGTTATTAATCATTTTATGGATGTTTTTTTCACATTAGTTGTATGAGATGTTGTCCAAAAATTAACTGAGTGTGAATTCTTAGACCCCAATTATGAGCTTATTATTATGCATGTTAAAATTACATATTTATTATTGGAAGAGTACCGATCATAAGTGAAATTATCTATGATTTTATATTGTGTGAATTAATAGAGGAGATATGTTTGGGTCCTATGAACAAATGGTAACTGAGATCGAGTAACTGATGATTATAACTATTTAACTAGTTACCATAAATAATTAATAGTTTAATCAAGTTTATAATTAAATATTTATAAACATATTTTAGTAATAAAATATTAAATATTATTATCTAATCAATGATAAATTAATTATTTAATGGTAACATACTTCATTAATTAAATATTATTTATTGTAATAATAAATTAGACTAGTGGAGCCTAAAGCAAGTGAGGTCATAATTAGACCCACTTAGTGGGTGACCAAGCATGTGGTAGTGTAAAAAAGTGAGAGTAGTTAGAGTTTTAAAAATAAAAAGAAAAAGGGCAAACAAATTTTTATGCAAGCTTGGTCAAAACCATTTTAGAGTTTTGAAGTTTCATTTCTCCTCCAAGTTCTTGTCTCCATTGATGTTGATTTTACCAAGGGATCCAACCAAGGAAGGGAGATGAAAGTAGGTGAATGGAGATCAGTTCGAAGAAGTAGATCTAGGTTTACTCATGCAAGTGAACTCTCCCTCATAGATTTAGATGTTTCTTTTCTAGATTTATAAACTTGTTAAGCAATAAAGGATAACTTCATAGATTGTTTTTTGGATTGCCATTTTTTTTGTTTTATTTGATATAATGACTGAGGTTTTAGATAACCTAATTGGTTTATTTGTATCTTAAATTTATTTATTTTTTAAAAAACCCTCTATGGATGGTTGTTGTTGAGCAAGTTTTTTGCCTATTAATTTTTATGTGGTGTAACAAATAAGAATATACCTCCATACATATTATATTATTTTAAATACATGATTGAATAATTGTTACATGTTGTGGTAAAAAAAATAATATATGATATGTAGCTATGTATTTTTTTACAATTTTTTTTTCAAATATATATTTTATTAATAAGAGGGGCGACGGCTGAGCTGACCCCTTCCACCCTCCTATGGTAGGGAGGGAGGAGGGGTCAGGGTAGGAGGCCCTCCCCATGTCCCCCCTTGACACCATGGCCGATGGCTATGGCTTCAACTATACCTCATAACCCAATCACCGATCGTCGGCCATGGTAGCCTAGATTTAGTTTATATATATATATATATATATATATATAATTTATAACATATATTTTATAGTTTATCTTTTATCTTACATCTAATGAATGAATATAGTAGTAGTTAAGTAGGAAATGAATAAATTATAGTTTACGCATATATAGAATAACATTTATAATAAATATGACTATGTATTGATATTGAAGTTATTAATATAGAATTAATAAATATATTATTATGATTGATATCATGGTATTATAAAGCTATTAACATATAATAAGTGAAATAAGCATATCAACAATTATGAAGTACCAATAAAAGGAAGTGTGTAAAATGATAGGTAGATGTGAAGGTGTAGTGGTCAAAATATAAGTGATTAATACATCAATTATTTTGTGTGATGTATCAAATAGTATAAATATATATATATATTAGAAAGTATTTTTGTATAATTTTCATGATTAGTAAAAACATGATATTAACATATCAAGATTTAATAAGCAGTGTGTAATATAGCAAGTGGAAATTGATATAATATTATGTAAGTGATAATAAAGAGTTAAGTTAATAATTATTTAAATAATTGGTATTAAGAATAAAAATATATTAGTGAATATAACTAAGGTATGTATAGATACCAATAAACTATTACCTATCTTTTTCTTATTATGTTTTTGCATAAATATACATACATACATATATTGTCATTATTAAGATGAATGTTGATTGTTCATTGTTTATCATGTTTATGACTCTGGAAATGAAAAAAGATTTTTTTGAGGGCATTTTTACTTGTTCAGTGTAAGCTGATGATATTTTGTGTTTTTTATGTTTATATTTTTAGCATCTTGAATGTTATTTGATTTATGCTTTTGAACTGATGATGATTGTATGGTTGTTGTCCAACTGAGATATTTATAAAGTTTGTTTCTTAGAGATTGTCTTTAACCTTGAGTTATCTTACTATTGAAAAAATCTATGTTGGAGCTTATGTTCTTGATCTCCATAATGGTTGTTATGATATTCAATAATATCAATGTACAATGATATTCTTTAATCTAAGTTGGCATCAATATGTTTATATCATGTAATGCATTGTCACTAGATATAGGCTAGTGCTTGACTAATAGATCTATTTCTAGTAGTGATTTGGAAACTATTTTACCTATGAGCCGAGAAACTTGTAGAGTAGTTCAACTAAATATTATTTAGGTGGTAAGTAGTAGTCATTTGGATAAACAAATTTTGTAGTATCTAAGATTCATAGTTGTATGATAACATTAGTTTTAATAATACACAATTGAATAATAAAATAGCATTGGGAACATTATATGGAAAGAAAACATTGGTAATCATAGACTTGAATCTAAGTGGCTTTAGTTAATTTTTGTATTATGAAACTATGGATTAATCTTAATGTGTAAAATAGTTAAATAATTAATATTGGATTTAACCTATACATTTGAAATTAATGAGCAAAGTTAATAAATTTTAACTCAAGCCATTATGGGTGTTTTGATGTGAATATTATGACTCTCTTAGCTTAAGTATTATAGAAACACTTTTGAGTAGGTGTCTTTGGCAGGTCATTAAGTATCTTTTAAAATCTTGTTGTTAAGATGTAAATGTATTTGAGATTTAATTCCTATATTATGAAGCACACTGGTTCATATATCATCCTCTGGGATTTTTTGGTGGATTTTTGGGCAATTGCATGAACTATTATGAGATTTCATGTAAGTTTATTTTATGATTTTTTCTATTTTAAAATTAACCAAATCAGTTTAGAGATAGGATTTATAATACCCAAACTTGAGTTTTTATGAAATAGAAACTTGTAAGATCTAGATTTATTGTATGTGAATTCTAATAGAGAACCATTATTTTTCTAATTTCTTTCGATAATTTTTTGTGGATCTAATTTTGAAGGAAATTGACAATTTTCTACACATGTTTTCCTTTTCTAGCCTATGAAGTTGATTCAAAATTGAGTTGTCAAAATTAGTTAGAGGAGTCTTAAAGGGAAATAAAAGTTTGATAGTAATTCATATTACCTTTAAATTAATATAGGAACTTTTATTTTTATACTTTTCTATGTCTTTACTATTTTTAGTAACCCGGTTTCTAAATCCCATTTATTCAGAAATTGCTTAGTAGAACAAATTTTAGCATCAAAACCCATTTGGAATGTTGAGTTATTTTAGAATTTAAATTTTTATAAGTTATTTTTATAGGTTATTAATGGTATACTATAGTTAATAGGTTTTATAATAACTTACATAAATACTTTTCACCTCGTGGAAGTATTTTTTCCATCACCATTTCTTAGGTGATTTAATGACATTGAGACTAGACTAAGAGGTGAGCCAGTCAATTATGTTTACTTTGGGATTGAGTTTTTCCACTTTAATGAGAATGGTTAACTTTTTAAAAAAAATTCAAGGGTGTTATGGTGGTTATATTTTATTTGGATTTAAGTAGGGGCTTGGTTGCTTATTTAGTTTTTTCTTACACTTGCGATCGTAGCTTATAGTGTCACCTTGTCAACGAATCATTGGAAAATTATGTTTCATACCATTGGGGATGAGATTCAATGTTGGTATAATTTGTATAAATTAAAATTGAAAACATTTGAGTATCAAAATCAATTTTAGTGATGAAAACCAATTCTAGTGTAATCACACAACTTTGTTCGAGCTAGCTTGTAGAATATCTTGATGAATATCACATTCTTAGATTGAAGGTGAGAAACTATGTATTAGGCGATGTACATTGAGTTTGAGCATGTTCCTTTAAGTTTTTATTGATAGTGGGTGTGAGTTATAATATGAATGAAATCATATCATGTATGTGTATGGATGGGTTAATAGTTGGAGTGTTCACTTGTGTGAAGAAAGAGTAACAAAAAAAAATCATAGTGTTTTTATGGTTTTTTATTTGAATTTTCTTGAGGTGATTTTTTAGGTGTTACATTGTCGATACATACATGTTTCTATATTATTTTAAAATTTCATGAATAAATGCGTTGAGAAAAATAAAAGATAATTACAAATTTTTAGAATATATTGAGTCTTTGTATGTCTCCATTCATAGAATAATTTTTTATTGAAGTAAAGTGGTTGAAACTTCAAGCATTGTTAAAGTTTTATTGAAAATTAAGTATCAATAAGAGGAATAAGTTTTACTAGATTTTGCATTGAAATTGAGTATACATGTTATTATTCAAATTGAGTTACCTTTCTATATGAAGAAAAATGAATACAAAGGGGTTCTTGAAATTTATACAAGGAATTTGCATTCCAAAAAAAATGCTCAAGTGGATGAATTTACCCAAGGTGAGGCATCTTTAGATAATTTTTCTTTCATGGACTCTCACACATCTCTCCCAATGATTTTGAGGACAAAGTATCTCTAGTAGAGGTGACTTCGAATGAACTTATTTTTATATAATCAACTATCATAGCTAAAATTGAAAGGGTGTAACCCATTGACAAATTAATATGTATTTAGCATCTATATATAACGAATCCCTAGAGTACTCTAACATCATCTTATACATCTATAATTTTGTTTAATATAGTAGATCTTCACATCCACTGTTGATGCCTAAATAGTGTGAGAATTCATATGGTATGTAAAATGCAAAAAATAGGTGGTAACAAACAAAGTTTAGAAAGGTCCATCGTGCATGGAAGGATGGTGTATTTGGTGCAATTAACAACCACATGAGATCCAAAAAATTATACAAAAATATCACACTTTAACACATTTAAATGGGAACTTAGATAGTAATGGAAAAAACCATAGTCAAGCTACTAATATAGTGGTAAGTTCAAAATAGTCAAGATCTAATAATGGTGAAAAAACCATACCATAAATTTTAACACGTGATATTTATTTGAATTATTTTTTATGGTAGTGATTTATTCAACATTGTACAAGAAATAAATATTAAAAAATTATACACAGAAAGATGATCATTACAAAATATGAACACACACACACACACACACACACACACATCCATAGAATCCATACAAGCATACAAAATGTGAGCATAACATAATGTTTGGTCAATGTCATATAGTCATACAATGACAAAAAGGTGTAAATTTTCATATAGAAATATGATAAATTAAATCATGTAAGACATATCCTACTCATCAAAAAATTTCCCTCTCTTTGCCTTGCTTGAAGAAGACCATATTACCTACATAACACATACTAATAAATCTTCTAGTTTCCTATACTTTAAGGTTACAAGAGTCCACCATGTAGATTCAAAATAATTTTATTGTCATTTCCATGTAAAAAATGATTTTGGTCATATATTTATAATTTATTTCATTTTTATTATTAGAATGCTTCATGATAATTTTATTATACAAAATAATAAAATACATAAGGTTACATAGCCAAGAAATCAGTTGGTATATATGGCTTACACTCTTTGTTAAAGGATAAACTACTAGTTCAAATCACGGCACCAAAAAATATGAACAAAAAAATATGCCAGATAAAATGTGGCACTCAAAATTACATTACATCAACAAGATAATAAAAGAGATCTTAAGCACATGACACAACATGTGAGGGAGGAGGCAGGGGATCATCCTTGGGTGATAGAGTAGTCCAAGTAGAAAGCTCATTTTTAAGTTAGAAATTGATAAATAAATTATATATTTTTATATGAGGATATCGTTGAGGATAGATTATATATTCTTGAATTAATCCCTAATTTGATTTTGTCTTTGGTTCATATTTAATTTCAATTTTATCTCTAACTTTAAATACGACTTTAATCTGAATTTAGATCATCTTTAAGGTGACTTTAGGTTGTGCTTATTAAAGTCATATATTAAGTTAGATGCAATATTGGATTCTTATATTTGGGAACTAATAGTGACATTGTGAAAATTAAGACATCATATTATTGAGTAATTGTAGTGAATTGAAAAATAGGACATGATTGTGTTGAATTAAGATGAAGTTGGGCATTCAAGATGAATTTAAGGTCAATCGAACTCTTACTATAATAAATGAAGGGAAAATTGGACATATTAGGTGTGGTGAATTGTAAAAGTTAATTGTTAAAATTTTATTTTTTCCAAGTACATATCCCATTTGTTAGAGCATTTAATGTCTAAGTGGTGATTATTTAACCCTTAGCTTATATTAGTAATTTATTAAATAATAATAATAATATATTATTTATTAACATGAGGTGAAAACTTCATGTAAATAAATAATAATATTCTATTCAGTTAATAAATTACCGATGGTTTATTAAATGTCTATTTGGGATGGTTGGACCCGTTATTCACAACGGTCACCTTCCTTCAAATTTCACTATAAAATAGGGTTTACTCCTATTGGTTAGTCATTCAAATAAACTTTGGTGAATTGTCTAAACATTAATATTTGCATGTGACAAATATTTACAAAGGTTATATGAATAAATTGTATTTTATAGGAGAAGTGAGAAGAGAAGGATTGTATTAGGGTTATATGTTTCTCAATTATATTAATATCAACTATTGTGGGTTTTTTACCTTTTGAGGTTTTCCCACCTAAATCTTTGTGTCAACATTGATCTGTGGCTTTGCTCATTATTTAAACTTCTAGATATTCTATGTTTGTTAATTAAATATTACATATTTATTCAATTTATTTCATGGTATTAGAGCCTGAGGGAGTTTGAATGATTGGCAAGCCTATTCATATATTGGAAGATCCCACTTTAAGCAACTCGTATTCAATTTGATGAAGTTTTAATTAATTTTTGTAATCATGTACGACATTAGGAGGATATTTTTAGCATTTGTGAACTATAAATCAATAAAATATCATTTTTTGTTCAATAAAATTTAGTTTTGATTGTGTCAAAAGCTTAATTTGGCCATTTCAAGGTAATTTAGAGCTTTACATGGCCTGATTTAGACTCATGTAGCCTATGGAAGCTTCACTACTACTTTTTAGTGTCACTCTACTAGTTGTATGGCATTGTGGCACTGGAAAAATTTAAAAATCAAATTTTTAGAATAAAAATTCAAATTTTAAGGTTCTATCTGCTTAGTTTTACAATATCAAGACCCTGTGCAAAATTTTAAGGCTTGAAGAGCTCTAGATCTCCACTTCCAAATTTTCTCTCTCCTCTATTTCCACCTCTATACCACTTGAGAGTCTGGAATTATTTTTTTTTTATGAAAATCATATTTTGAATGTTCCTTTGGCATTGGAGGGAAAATTTTGGAAGTTCCCTTCAAATTTAAAGCTTCTAATGGCCTATAGCTCCTTATACCTACACCTGGTCATCCTCTTAAGGGCCATACCTAGACAAGAATCATGGTAAATTAAGTATATATTTTACTTGAAGTATTTATTAAAAAAAAAATTATAAATCATTAATTTTCTATGCAATGTAGTAGGGGGCCACTTTATTGGGTATTTTTTCATCCACTAATAAAAAATAAATGTATTTTATTTGATTTACAATAGAATTTACATGTTATATATATTAAAAATAAAATAAAAAATTAGTTTATATATGAATTTATGCATGTATTAATCTAAACTCTAGTGTAGAGGAGTTGGTAACTATTTTTTTTTGCAAGACTCTTGTGAAAATGAGATCTCAAGTTCAAACCCTTACAACTCAAATTTCTTTTGGTCAAATATATTCAAAACTAATTTATTTTTAAAAATAATTAATTTGGATATCATTATTGGTTTGAGTGCTAAGTAGCATGCATTTAAAACCTAGGTAAACCTAGGCAAGTATAGTTGTCTAATCAGTCGATCTTTAGGTTTTGATATGTGGAAAATGTATTTGAGTGGTCCATTTTTTATTTTGAATATTATTATTATTATTTTTTAAATCTTTTTTAATAATCGTGTCTAAGTGGTTGTTTTGAATGTGACTCTTTCGACACTTAGATTTAAGCAACTTTAAATAATTTTTTTACATTATTTAGCATCTAAATTAGGTAATTAAGTATATTTGCATTTCAAATTCAATTTAATTTGAAAATATTTCAAAAAATAATTTAAAATAGTTTTTTGAGCATTTTTTTATTGTCCTATTTAAAGGGAAGCTATGGCTTCACCTCATTTTTCCTTAGATAAATCTAAAATGCTTAATAGAAATAACTACAATATATGGAAATTTCATGTTAAAGCTAAATTTATGGCTCATAAATTATGGAATATTGTTGTTGAGACTGAAAAAGTCCCTTCTGGATGACATGTAACCCTTGAGTTTACCAATGTATTTCAACAGAAATCATAGGAAGTTGTGTTCATTATCTTGTGAAGTGTTAATGATGAATTAATTCTCCATATTGGTAATCAAGAGTCTCCTAGAGATGATTGAAAACTCCTTGAATCCATGAATGAAGGCACTTACCTTTCAAAGATCATTAACTTAATCCTTGAATTGATAACTACACCTATGAAGGGTAATGAAAAAGTTGTTAATTTTTTTGTTAAAATTAAAAACATTAAAGCTCAATTAGATGGATGTAATTGTAATTTGATTTAGGATAAACTAATTTATTTTATCATTCAATTAAATATTCATGAAAAATTTAGAAATTTTATTTCAATTTTGAATTCTAAGTATCAAATTGAGCAAGATATCCCTGACCTTACCACCTTGTCTACTCTCCTGATTCAAGAAGAGAAAGTTATGACAAATTATGATTCTAAGGAGAATGCTACTCAGACACTTCTCACTCCTAATAATATTTTTTATAACACTAAAAACCATAAATCTAACCCTAATGTTGTAAAAGACAAAAATAAGAACAAGAAAATTGGTAATAAGAATCCTACTAAATTCAATGGAAATTGTAACTTATATGAAAACTTTAGTCATAGAATGGAAAAATGTTATAAAAATAAGAATATAATTACCAATCAATCTTCTAAAAGTAACAAAGGGAAGAAATCTAATAAAAACAAGCAGAAGAATCAAAACCCCAATCAAAATAATAACCAGGATCAGAATGTTATTGATTTATATGCTACTTTATTTACTTCAAATGAAAATGAGTGGACCTTAGATAGTGGTGCATCACACAATATGACATTATTATTTAATATTTTGTATGATTCTAGATATATCTATGAAATAATTTACTTAGGAGATAGTTCATTTTTAGAAGCAACTAAACATAGAAAAGCAAAAATTTTAAATGTTGTTATTAATGATGTTTTATATGTACCTAAGCTTAAAAAGAATTTGTTATATTATTCTTAACTTAAAAATGATGATGTCATTGTAATATTTCTTAAATATAGTTGGTCCATTAAAAATCAATATAGTTCCTTGATTGTTGAAGGTGTTCAAAAGAATGGTTTATATATCTTCTCTCCTTCTGCATGTTTACTTTCATTTCATAATAAGATTGAATCTTAGTTATGACATGAAAGATTAGGACATGTTAATTTTATAATTTTACATAATATATCTATGAACAATATTATTTTTTAAATTCCTTCTATCCCCTCTCATCATGAAACTTTTGAGGGTTGTTTACGTTGTAAACAACATATTAACCCCTTTCACAAGAATCATGATGTGAATTCGTCTCATTCTTTATATTTAATTAATAGTGATGTTTTAGGACCTCTTGAAGTTGTATCTCTTAATCATTATTTATATACTATTATATTTATTGATGATTATACTAGAATGATTTAAATCTTATGTTGAAAATACATTTGATTTTTCTTTTAAGAAATTAAAAACTGATAATGGTGGTGAATATGTTAGTAAAGAGTTTGATTGTTTTTACATTAGTTATGGTATTAAAATGGAATTAACAACTCCCTATTTCCCTCAACAAAATGGTATTACTGAAAGAAAAAACCACACCATCATAGAAAGGGATATAACATGTTGCAATCTATAATTGTTCTTAAATTGTTATGGGTCGAAGCCATGAATACTACTATGCATATTTTGAATAGAATCCACGCTTAATATTTTTCATTTTTCTACATCATAAATACATGTATTCATTTAGCATTTTATTTTTTTGATAAAAATATGTTGATGTTACTTTAGAGACACTAACTATATTGATAGTGTCTCATCTACATGGTATTTTTAGTAAAACTATTTAGTTTTATTCTTGAAAAACTACTTATTACATTTGTATTGTAAAATATATATTTGTCTTAGATGAGAAATAAAAGAAAATATATAGATATTATGATTATTTTCAATTCATATGAGTTAGCATTGAAATACATTATATGCATAACATCATGCTTAATTTGACAAGATAACCATGTTTAGTTATTGCATTTGGTGAGAAGATCATGATCAATAAGTTTGGATCTTTTGAGTTTCAATTATTAAGATTTCTTATTTGATTAGTGGGAAATTCTATGCTAATATGCTTAGATACTCTCATTTGATTGTTTTATCATTTGATTATTTATGCAAATATTATTATACGCTTCATTTGATAATAAGATATGTTATGAAATGCAAAGTGTAAATGGAGTTTGTATTATTAAATCTTCGTCATTTACTTTACTAAGTATTCTATTTATACATATTTGAAATTATTTTTTTCAAATTCATGTCTATTTGATAGGATGATTGCATATAATTTTAAAATTATCCTTATTTGATGTATGAGAGGTTATGCCTAAATTCTTTGTTGAAGTATATAAAACTTGTAAAGTTTTGATAAGATTCAAATTATAAAATGAGTTATTGTTAATAATATATCTAATGTTTGGCTAAAATTAGTATCATATTATTAGTAAATTATTATATATGCATTGCATGATAGTGGAGACGCTCATCTTGTCAATATTGGAGATGTCCAATAATGAATTGCATACACTAATTTATGTTGTTTCACTAACTTTATAATAAAAGTAGAGAACTTTTTTGCCATAAAATATGACTTGATTGTTTTAAATGTGTTTTATCATAGAAAAATATATGTCATACTTTTATGTACTTGGTTATTGTGATGTAACCATATTATGCTATCATAAAAAAAAAATTGATATATGTTTAAGTTTTAGGTGTGAAACACCAATAATTTAAGCATATTGAATTTCATGTGCATTTTATCCAAGAAAAAGTCCTCAATAGTGATACTGATCTACAATTATGTCTTATGGATGAACAAGTGGAAGACATCTTCACAAAACTACTTGGTGCTACCATATTTTATTAGTTTTGTGAAATATTGAGCCTCTCAAAGTTGTCATTGAGGGGGAGTGTGCAAGGCAATGCGAATTTCTAATGGCCATGTGTTCCTTCTTCTTCTCTATACTTATTCTCAATTGTAAAGCATTTTAAACTGCATATATAAGTTATTTAACTTAAGTAAACTTTATTTTAAAATTTTAATTTTGTACTCCAATGCATTAAAATCATACTTTTAATGGAGGTCCTTATGTTATAAAAGGATCCAAATATGTTTAGTTGATTATTATTGAGAAACTATTAGATGTAATCTCACGATCATGCTAGCCTAAACTTACTTTCAAGTAGTTTATGGATTATAATTCCTTTTATTTCAAAAGGTGATGTTTCACATGATGAAAATTTTTAAATCCTTTAAAATTTTCACATAGTATAATTCCTTTATGGTGATTATGGTTTTCATCCCCACTTAGCATTAAGGGGGAGTGTTAGAGCATTTAATGTCTAAGTGATGATTATTTAACCCTTAACTTACATTAGTAATTTATTAAATAATAATAATATATTATTATTATTTATTAACATGAGGTGGAAACTTCATGTAAATAAATAACAATATTGTATTTAGTTAATAAATTATTGATGGTTTATTAAATATTTTTTGGAGATAGTTGGACCCGTTATTCACAACGGTCACCTCCATTAAAATTTAACTATAAAATAGGGTTTAGCCCTATTTGTTATTCATTTGAATAAACTTTGATGAATTGTGTAAACATTAATATTTGCATGTGGAAAATATTTACAAAGGTTCTGTGAAGAAATTTTGCTATAGAGGAGAAGTGAAAAGAGAAAGATTGTATTGGGGTTATATGTTTCTTAATTATATGAGTATCAACTATTGTGAGTTTTTTACCTTTTGAGGTTTTCACACCTAAATCTTTGTGTCAACATTGATTTGTGTCTTTGATCATTATTTATACTTCTAGATCTTTTATATATGTTAATTGAATATTACATATTTATTCAATTTCTTTAACTATCTTAGTAATTTCATTACATGTTTTGTAATTATTCATTGTTCGATTAGATAAAAAATAAATATGAATTACATTTTATTCCCACTCATTCTAGGAGGGGTAGGTGAAAATTTTTAAACTTCAAATTATTCAATATTTTCATTGTAGACACCTAAAATCGGTCCTTGATAACCTCCAATCAAGCTTTTGACCAATTTCCACCTAAAATGCACAATTTGGCCTAAAAACACTAAAACACACTAAATGATGTGAAACTAATATATTCAAGGGTCAATTTTGGCCAGGGTATCCCTAAATGGGGCATTGCAATTGATGGGCTAGTTAATTTTGATCAAATCATTTTGAGTCAAAATGTCAATTTTGTACTTGGATACTCTAAATTGCTCTTTCTTATCAAATATCTTATACAAGACATGTGCCTTTGTTATTTGGTGTTGGTAACATCCTAAATAGGATAAATATTCCAACACATATGATATTTCTTTCCAATTCTAATCTAATCAAATTTTTGACTAATAATAAGGCATTTTGATCAATTTGAGTAATTTGTGTACAAAGTGCTTAAATATGCTTAAGAACTAATTAACCCAAATCAAGGCCTAATAAAACATTTCATGGAAACTTGTTGAATACTTGTTTTTAGAAATGAATATTGAATATATACATCATCAGGTGACCTCATTTCTTGGAAAGGCATCCCTAAGCCATAAATGCCACAAATATCAAGATTCATGCCCTCCATGCCTCATTAATGCCTTCCATGATGCCCTCCATACCTCTTAATTGACCATTTTTCTAATGTCATGGAGAGAATAATTAAAAACTTAATTCCAAAAATTTAATTAATCCTCAACCACACATCTCAATCTTGAGATAGACGGTTCAGGTTGATTCTAGACATTTATAAAAATCTATAAATACGAGGCCTTACCACATCATTTCTAAGACTTGAGAATGCAAAGTTATAATTTAGGATTGGTTCCAAAAACTTCAAAAAATTAGTGTTACCATGCCAAATTGATTCCATGCCAAGCCAAGCCACAAGCCAAAGGTGCCAAAGAGAGATGGAGGTAGTTAAGCTTCTATTGCGAAGGACTTCATGAGCACAAGCCGAGCAAGCCACTACTACAAAGGTATTTGAAACATCCAAAGAAGGTGAGGTAATTATTTTTGTTTTATTCCTTACTTTTTATTTTTGTTTGTCATTTATTTTTGTTAACTAATCTCTCTTTAGTGTCTAGGCCTAGAGATGTTATGCTATTAGTGTGTTTATTTCATTTTTTTTCATTTTGGAACTAACACCATACTAACCATCCTCTCTTGAGTCAAATTTATAATTCACATTATGGCACATTCGGTGGGACTAAATACATATCACACCTCAAGAAGATCATTTTAAAACTCTAAAATATTTATTTGGACCCTTAAAACTTTTGAAAATTAATTTCCTAACTTTATTTTGCTATTTTTGGTTGCCATAGTTTTATATAATAATCAACATTGGCAATTAAGACCAACATCAGTTACATAGCTTAACTGACATCGGTTAGATTTTGGTTAGACAATGTAACCATCATTGATTGTATATAACCGATGTTGGTCACTGTGTTTTTCCAAAAACATAGATCTGAGAGCTATTTTTTCAAATTTCATTATTTCAAACCAAAAAGAGCTTCAAAGCTAAAGGACTTTTTTTCTATAGGACCAAGCTTGATATTTGTTCAAAACATGTTTAAATCACCTTTGCATGCTTAAAAATCAATTAGAAACCTTGTTTTGGGTGTTTAACAAAGAATTTAGATGTTTTTGGTGAATGTTTTCAAAGTTTGCAACTAAGCCAAGGGGTCAAATGAAAACCACCAAATCTTTCATTTTGGATTTAAAATTGAACACACTTGTCATTTTTTGTTTGAAATAGTTGTTTATATTAAATATTTATTTGGAAAAAAGAGGAATGTTGTGTGTATGCTCTTCCATTTGTCCCCTATAGGGAACCCTTATAATCAAAAGTGATATTCCTATTGTAAGTAGCCTAGTCCAAGGCTTAGAAAGTCATTTAAATCACTCCCTAAAAACTTATCAGAGTTTATGTGACCTTGAAAATAACCCTAAAGTATTTCTATTTCATGACTTCTTTATTTTTATGCAAACTTGGCTTGCGAGGGGGACTTCATCACCTCCTACAAGTTCTTTAGGGAAGCATTGACCTGGGGTTTCACCTCCCAACATTAACTTCATTTGGATCCTTTGGATTTTCACATGAGACGTAGTGGCACTTTAGACATTGCACTACACTAAGTGAACAACAAGATGTAGTGGTTGCAAAAAGGACTAGACCTTTTTTCAACAAGTCACGTGATACGGACCCAAAATCCATGCTTTTATTTTGCATTATTTGGCATGAAATTCATTATGCAATTGATTCTCCTAGGTCATTCCAAAACTTTTTAGATCTTAGAAAAATCCCCACTTGTCATGGAATTATTATTGGTGTAAGGTGTGCCTCAAGGTCCATGTCGTAGTACTATCATTTGAGAGAAGGGGGGTGTAAAAATCCTACTATATAATGCACATTTACTTTTTGGATGAACACTTAAAATCTTCTCAAATGATGTATATTGATGGATTCTAACAATACCAAGAAACCTTGTCAGTTTAAGATCTAAGAGTGATTAATTATTTGGTCTTATCCTAGATTAAAGTCTTGTTTGGATTCAAAACTTAGTGTAAACAAACAATCCAAACCAAACACATAGTGCAAATTTTCCTTTGAACAAAGAGGCATTATGTTGCCCATGTGAGATCATCAATTTTCCTTGTTCAAAAGTTCATCAAAATCTTGAGAGTCATATCATCCACTTTGGCATAGTTATGTTGCCCAATTGAGTCTAGACCTTTACCAAAAAAATTTAAGTCCTTCACTTATAATCTAAATTCAGAATTGAACCTTTATAATTTTAAAGGGTTATTATAAGTTTATAGGGTTGATGTGTTAAGTGGGTTTGCCATTTGCACTAAAATTGAGGGAGCTTAGGTTTAATTTCTAATTTGGGTTGAAGGTCATTTAAGAATCGTAATCATTATCATTGCTTGATAGACTTAAGCCATTATGTACTAAACACTTTCACTTTGAGTCTATGCACCGCAACATTTTGAGTCAAGAAAAGTAGTGTTATGCTATCAAAATTTTAGGAAAACATCTTTACCTTAGAGAGATTTTGAAACAAAACTTTTTGTTATACCTTTTGGGTAGTATAGCATCGTTACGCTGCACAAAACATTTTGAAAATTATTTCATAGACCCTCTTACATAGAGTTTCAAATTTATTCCTACATTTTCAGACCAATCTGAGTGCACTTTTATGATCTTTTGTCTAAAATAGTTATACTGTTCACTTTTGTCTAGCTTGTTTGTCAAAAGAACCAAGTTTTATACCATTTTTTGTGAGAAAATAAACTATTTATAAAGTGCCTTTTGTTTCATACCTTATACCTAGTTGATCAAGTTAATGTCCAAGAATCAAATGCCTAGTGTTTGTTATAAGTGTTTCAAATCTATTAGATTAAAACTTTCATCTATTTCAAAATCTAGTTTTTGACGCTGTTTGGCCAAGAGTCCTAGCACATGCCTTGTTTGAGCCTAGCTTTTGACACCGTGTTTGGCCAAAAGACCTAGCAACTTTTAAATTCATAGATTAGACTAATTTGAAACACTTCAACCTTAGAGTTTGGCATTTTGATTTTAGGACCATTTACTTACTTATCTTTGTGTGAACAGTGAAATGTTAGATACTTCACGCTAGCTTGTTTCCTCAAAAAAAATTGCATAAACCTTTTGATCCTTCTGACGAATCTAGACCAAGTTGGAAAATCATCTGTTATCTTTTTTAGAGTTTTTAGAACTCTTTAACCTTTTATCATAAAACATTGACTATGGATCCCAGCATTTATTCCTATACTCATAGTGGACTCATGTACAATCGAAGGATTAGTAATGTGGTGTCATAGGAATAAATGGTGCAAGACCCCTATGCAAATAATATTGCTTATGAGATGGATTCTTATCCCTCTTATAATACTCAATCAGGGGCACAAATCCAAGATCCATTGGCTAACTATTTGGTTAACACACCACCCTATTCAGAATAAGACCAAGAGCAAACTGCATAATACCTAGCTACAATACATGTACTGGATGAGCCAATACTTCAATAGTCATATTCTACTAATAGGGCTTCCACGTATGATCTATTTTTATTTGAGTGACATTTTTTAGAGAACAAAGATGATATTTTGGTTAGATCCATAGAGGTAAGGGCCAAGTTTCCATCAAACTTTCCCCATGAAAATTTACCAAGTCTAGTAAGCATTCCCCATAATGTTGTTTACGATCAACAGGCTTCTTCTAGTAATCCTATGAATCTAGTCCAAACAACATACTAAGATCCTAATATATCTAATCGAGGTAAAAACATCATGAAATATCACTTTAACTAAATGCAAATAGTGTATCAAACATACTTGAATCTGGTACATGATTTTAATCAGATAAACATGGTAAGTAAGCCTCTCATTGACCTAGTTCCTTCAACAGGAGTGTTGATAGAGTTAATTAGATAAGAGAATCTAAGTTCCAACCCATTCATATAAACCACTTTGATAGATAACTTGATGGATATGCCCATTATTGAAGAAGTGTCTTCAGCCTCTACACTGAATAGTGAGTGAAATATAGTAGACAATGTGCAAACAACATCTAGTCCCAATCAAAGTGGTATTAATGTGCAAACAATTAGCCAAAAACATGTGCCTATAGTTAATCCTATGAATAGGTCATCATACTAGGGAATAGGAGTTTCGACACCCCAACTTCAATTAACTACATCCTCAAGTGTATAACTTATGGGATTAGGTAATCAAATAATGGCTAATATCACACCTCAATGACAAAATGTGACTAACCCTACTCCTCCTCAAAAAGTAACGAGTAGTATTCCATAATAACAAGCACAATCTAGTGTATCAACACAACAAAGGATAAATACATCACCACCTCAATTAAGGGTAACAAATGTTCCACCTCTCCAGGTAATGACAAACATACCTCTTCAGTCACAGACTAATATGCCAATCCAAAACCAAGCAATGACTAATCAATAATGTGCAAATATTGGTTAGTGATAGATGTCAAATCTACAACCTACTTTCACTTCCTCATAGGGATTCATGAAACAAGGAGGTCCCCATGTTTCAAAAGTACCTATTAGACAACCATTGGTTTAAGATATGCAACAAATCCAAAGATAGGGTCTTGGTCTAAGAGTTCCCACTTAATATCAAGGTTTGATTAGTCGGTAGCATGTCCCTTTTCAACCAAAATAGGCATAGTATAGTTATATCCCTTCATCCCAACCACAAAATCCTCCAATTCAAACCTTTATCACCAACCCAAACCATAATATCACACAACTAATTGTGCAATTTCAAGTAAATCTTAATCCACGTATGCATATTCTTGGTCTATTTCCCAACCAAACCAATGTACCCCAATAGGTATCTCCATCATACCTTGGTCAAAGTGTTCCACTTATGACCTCCCAACCATCTATCCAAACCCAAATTCTCCCTCAAACCAATATTCCTTCTAGTTTCTTATCCCAAGAATTGCAACAGATGAAGGATGCAATTACTGCCATTCAAGTTGGTAAACAAACTAAAAATATCAAATTGGATGATGTATGTTCCTATCCATTCAACATGGATTATTTTTAGATACCATTTCCTCTAAGATACAAACCACTAAAATTTGATAAATTCAAAGGGAAAGGTGACCCTAAGGCTCATTTTACCAAATTCTTCATCGCATGTCAACTAATGGCATATAGCAACATATACCTTTTGTTGTTATTTCCAAAGAACTTGGTTGGACAATCCTTAGAGTGGTTTTTAAAGTTTCCCAAAAATTTAGTAATAGATTTTGATGATCTTTTTGATAAGTTTGTGTAGCACTTTTCCTATAATCTCGAGCATGAGATTTTATTAGTGGACTTAATGTAAGCAAAGCAAAAATCTATTGAGAGTTTTGTAAGTTATTTACAGTGATGGAGATCCCTTGCAAGCCATTCCATCCATAGTTTACCAGATAAACAATTAGCCACTATGTTTACCAAAAAATTATACAATGAGATAGCTTATCATCTAGAACTACAATGTGCATATATGTTCTAAGAGATCATTGATAAAGGCTCATTGATCAAGTGGGTGCTCTTCAATAAAGGAGTCATCAAGCTTAATTCAATAAATCAAAATCAAGGTACTAATTAGGGAAATGACCAACATCAACATCCCATTCAAGCACCAGCATCATAACTGGCATAGGCCAATAACCAAGAAATATTGAAGCAATTCAACCGCAATAAGAATGTTGTAGGAAATGGAGTCACCAAATCCTATCATGTGCCAATAGTGCAAACATCATCTGCACCAATTTTTTAGCTTATTCCTACCTCGTAACCTCTCTAACCAATGTTTCAAGCACAAAAACCAAGACCTACATAATAAATACATTAGCCATTACCATTACAAACCCCTCCTCCTAGGAGAACCATTCCTACACATCATGTCTTTAGTGACCTAGGAGAACCTATTGAGTCTATATTTCAAAAGATTACTACCATTAATCTTATTAGTTGGCCTATACTAAATCATTATCCATAAGGCATTCCTTATCCTGATTGGTACTGTGAAAATGAATTCTATGACTATCATCAGGTTAATGAACATAATCTATGAAGATGTATCCAAATCAAGAATTTAATTAAGAATATGTTAGAGAATGGGGAGATAACATTGGATAATGGTGATTCCACTTATAATAAAACTCTTGGGATCTATCAAAACCCTTTTCCCCAATAAAAAATCAATAATAATAGAACAATCAATAACAACAACAATGACCAGTGCAACAACAAAATCAAAATCAAAGGCCAAACCAATAGAATCAACAAAATTAGTAGCAGAACCCATAACAACAAAATAATGGAAAAAACCAAGGCCATAATGGTAACCACCAACAAACCTACCATGTAGTTATACATGACTACAATAGGGTTATTGGTCATATTATAGGGGGTAGCGTTAATACCATCTCCATTAATCCTAGACCAAACACTAATTATCCTAGACCATTGATAAAAAATAATATTCAACCAAATTATATAGATAATCCTTCTTTGACCTAGAAGTGCATACAGGTAAACCAAAAAATTAAGACTTCCCCATTTGGACCTTATATCGACAACTCGTTCTTACCACATGACCACATGCAAGTGCACTGGCAACCAAGACTTGTCCAGTCTAGTCCCACACCATTTTCAACATCGATTAGCAATAATGGTATAGTATTTAATCTTGATTGTGAAATCATAAATTAGAGGTCAAAGATTAATATCCTAATCCCATAACCATCCACTACTTTTCATGTCATTCAACCAACCGTTTAACCTCAGAATAAACCATTCACCACTAACCAAGACAAAAAGTTTGATATTATGGAATAATTGTAGAAGACATCAGTAAAAATTTCCATTTTATATTTGTTGTAAATTTAAATAATCATTAAGAACATCTTGAATGAGTTTTTGACCCAATCCACTATTGCTAGTGACATATCCCCTGATAAATTTTAAGATTCTGTTGGACACCTAGCTTCAGCCCAACAAGTCACATTCAACCAGAGTAATATGTCCTCCCTTAGCCCACTCCATAATAATCCATTATACATCAAGGTTTATATAAGATGACATAAAGTAAAATGTGTCCTTATATACAATGGATTTGGCCTTAACATAATGTCTCTAAAGCTCATCAAGCTTCTTGGGTACACAATGACATATCTCCATCTAGAAAAAATAACTATTAAAGCCTATGATAATTTAAAAAAAGAATCATAAGGCACCATTAGTTTGATAGTTATCATTGGACCTTTGACCCATAATACACTGTATTATATACTTGATCTTGAATTATCATACAATATGCTTCTAGGTAGGCCTTGGTTACATGAGATTCATGTATTCCCATCAACGCTGCACCAATGTATCAAGTTTTCCCACTCAGGGATGGAAGTGAATATTCCAAAAGATTTACACCCATATGAACACTACAAGCATCTTGAGGCTGAATTTCAAAGCTATAATTATCAGTATGGCATGAGTCCAAGTTCCAAGCAAGAGAAAGGAAAGGTTGTACTTATTGATCCTTCACTAGATAATTGCATAGATCCTAATACCATGGATTCCCTTTCCCACATGCCGCCTCCTAAAGCTTCTAATCATTTCACCAGTTCAGATAATGAACTAGGAGAGTATGTGACCCATGATACATTTCATATTGTCAATCTTCCTCAGAATCTGAAAACCTTTGGGTCACCTAAAGTCACCCCACATATGCATTGGTAACAAAAGAATAAAGATAAGTGACTTGTCACATTTGTACTAGCATCTGGCCTAGGACTTGACCCTCTTGAAGGGGATGAATCATGGTTATAAAATGGCAACCAAGCTGATTGTTATAAAAATAGAAAGTATCTTATTCCAAATAAGATCATGGAGCATCACAATTATGAAGGAAGAGGCCTCAAATCAAATCAACAATGAACCATCGATCCAATTTATATGACACAAATCACATAATTCCCCTTGGTTTTCAAATTTATGAGATATTAAATCAACCACTAAATTATTCTTTCCCTTATTATATATAATATCATATTCATATCCCAAGAGTTTAGTATCCCACTTTCGTTGATCTAGAGATGAGATGTATTATTCTAATAAGTACTTCAATATATGGTAGTTTATATTAATGCATATATCTTTCCCCCAAATTATATGACCACCAAGGAGTTACGACATGGATAATGGCCAACATTTATTTCTCATATATGGATTTTTATAAATTATTACCTACAAATTCTTTTCTATTAAATGCAAAGGGTAATCCTTTCTTCATCAACATTGCACTAATTTTAATCCTTGAAGTGTCACTTTTAATGATGAAATGTTTGGATAACTTAAACATGACTAACATAGGTATCATATGCATGGCATGTTTGATATGTGCAAAGGGACCTTCTACTAGGTCAAATCAAGCAAAAACATTATTTTTTAGCATGGTATTCAAAGGAGAAATAAATTACCATAATCTCTAAAGCAAATTCAATAATATCTAGTGAGACACAAAAAACCAAAAAATATTTTAAGGGTTTTAGGTTTTGGAAAATTATGGATATCTTCAATTTTCTTGGGATCCACTTTAACCCCATCCATTGAGGCAATTTTCCTAAGGTATTCCACCTTTGTAATACCAAATGAGTACTTTGAACATTTTACACATAAATAATAGTTAGCCAAAATTTATAGGATCTAGTCTAAGTATAGTAGATGGTCATCCCACATTTTATTATATACTAGAATGTCATCAACATGAATTTATAAATCCAAGGCCAAAAACTCTAGTTCTTTAGGATTTTAAATGTTGATGGAATATTCATAAAGAAAAATAATAGTATCAAAAACTCATAGTGGTCAAAAGTTTTAAATGTTTTCTTAGGGATATCCTTATCTATTAATTGAATAAGATGGTAGATGAACTGCATATCTATCTTGGAAAAAAATTATGCCCTATCTAATTCATCTACTAATTTATCAATCACCAGAATTAGAAACTTATCATTGATTGTGATTTCTTTTATCTACCTAAAAAAACACACAATATCCAAGACCTATATTTATTCTACACAAGGATAACTGGTGAGTAATATGGACTGACATTGGTCAAATTACCCTTGCATGGAGTAATTCTTATATTATTTTCTCCATTTCAAATTTTTGCATGTGCGAGTTTTGATATGGTTGAATGTTTGGTGACTAAAGACCAAGCATGAGTGGTATTATGTGATGATGATATTAATATTGGGTCAATATATATATATATATATATATATATATTTATTTTTGTGTACCATCCACAACATGTGATGGGTGTACACCCTCTTGTTTTATAATCACAAGGATATGACCCAAGGCACAAATTGCAATTAGTGGAATAGATTTTGGTTTGCAATGTGGTTGTATATATTTCAAGAAAATTAATATATGTTCACTCAAAAAATAATCAAAACTAACCTAAACATGTATATTCACAATGATTTTGTCTTACCATATAATTATTTTAATATTTTAAAGAAACATTTAATAAAAGGAAAGGGTAGGCCAAAAAAAGATTCAAATTTCTAGTTAGTTATTCTTTGCTAAATCAAACATTACCTAAGATCTAATGTAAATAAACTAGTTTTCACCAAATTAGTATTCACTAAATTTTGAATAAAAATAGATTATGAATCTAAAGATTAATCAAGTTTATGAGTAAATTTCAAAAGCATAAATTAACAAGATAAGTTACTATAGAAAATAGCATAACACATCCATCCACAACAATTCGAAAAGATCATAGTTTAGCCAAAAAAATGGTTATATTAGCAAACACTCAATCCAACCAACTCATAAACAAATCATATAGATCTTGGTGATGAAAAACTCTAAAATAAGAACATACATAGATTCAATCTAAACAAGAAAAGGAAAAGCAAACACACGGACTATCCAAAGTGATTTCTCAAGATTATAAAATGTATTTTTTATTTTATGAGTAATAAGTTCAATATAAATTTATAATGAAACTAAGTGTACCAAATCCACTAATAAATAGTTCACATTAAAAAATAACTATAGTTCTAATTCTATCCTTATTACAAAAAGTAAACTTAAAAATAAAATAAAAATATGCATTGAATTATTCATCCAAATTTAATGTTATTATTTACTAAAACAAATAATATTCACCATAAAATAAATTCATTTGAATTTTTATTCCAAATTTATATGAGCTTATGTATATTTAGATAAATAACTCTAGATAAGCTTATCTAACTTTAAATAGACTTATTTATCTTTAAATGAACATTTCTAACGTTGAATAATGTTATCTAGATTTAAATAATATCATCTATCTTGAAATAAATTTGTTTAGATTTAAATAAGCATTTATAGATTTAAATAACATAATCTATCTTTAAATAATATTATCTAAGTTGAAATTAACTTACTTAGCCAACTATAAAAACTATCAAATATGCCTAAAAGTGTGATTTCATGTAGCCATGTCTTTTGCCTTAAAGTGTGATTTCATGTAGCCATGTCTTTTGATTTATAAATCCTTTTATTGTGAATCTTGAAGCATTATGCTCCCATTACATTTGGATTATTTCATGCAATTCTTTATCCTTATTTAAGTTTATATTTTGGTGCAATTTTTTTCATGAAATAGTGTTGGAAAATAATTTTAAAAACTGAGAAAATTATAGATAATTGACAAGAGTATGAAAATTATCAAACCTGCTTGATATGGTGATTTAGTACAGCCATATATTTTGATTTTAGAAAAATTATTACAAATATCGCATCATTATTTTCCCCTTAATTTTTCCTTTCTTAAATTTTTTTAAGTCTAATCTAGCTTGATTTGTCTCTAAAACAATACCTCCAAAAGTGTTCATCAGCCATTCCTAAAAAATGAAACTACATACACAATTTCTCCATCAAACAAAGGCATGTCCCTTTGTTGCACACTAAACATTCCTTTGTCATATTGAACATTCTTTTACATTAGAAAAAAGTTTTAAAGACATTAAAATTCCTTATAAGCTTAAATCAAATCAAAAAATATTTATCTTGTAGCTAGCAATATATAGTTAATTAGAATGCAAAAGAAATTTTTAGCTAAAATCTCAAAGTCCTAAGATTTATTTAAATCTTGATCATGTTGAAACACAACACAATCCTTGTTATTTTTTAAACATATAATAGTGATTATGGAGAATCAACTGCAAGCCTATTAATTTTGCTAATGTCCATGTCTCTATCATCTAGATTGCATAAATTTGAGCTACTACCCCTGAAGAACCCATTTTTATTAGTTTATCCATGTTTTGATAAGTAATAATCTAAGTGGGTCCTTATTTCATTCCTTTTAGAGTGCATTGCTTCGATGCGATTATGAATTGTGTCCATAATTCAAATAGGTAGTACAAGATATGTTATAATGAATAAATACACTATACTCCCAATATGATGTCACAACCAACTAACAACAAGGTGAACATGTCATAATTAAGATTTTAAACACCAATGGAAAATTAGGCATTCCTAAATTTCCATTTGCAAGCCGATGTGCCTCCATTCACTATTACCACCTCAAAATGTTTACATGGATACACATAACAAGATGCATGTTTATCCACACAAGGGTCATTGAATTTATGAATGCTTTTAGATTCAATGAGTATATTCAGATAATTCCCCTTGAATTACCCAAAAACCTTCATTATTTGAGTAAATTTGGTCTATGTTAAAGCATGTACATAAATTTTAGGAGAAGATTCCTCACTTGGAATATTATCTTATAGATGTTCCTCATCTGAACCATTTTCATAATCAATCAAAATGTCAAGCATGGAAGTTACCTCAACATCAAGGAGGTACTTTTTTTCAACACATTTATGGCATGGGCCATATTTTTCATCATAATTATAATATACCCCTTTTTCTTGGTGAAAACCATCTCCTCCTATGTCATACGCTTGATTTGAGGAGCTTGAGTGCTATGATTTGTTGTGGGTTGAAATCATTGAGGGTTTTTTATTAGTGGTGGCTTATGAAGATATTTTTGGGCTACATATTTATCCTTATCTATTTTAGATAAATTTATTGTTTCCATTAAAGTATTTGGTTTGAACATCTTGACCTCTACATAAATTTTGTCTTTCAATCCACTAAAGAAGCAAGTTTTGAAAAAAATCCCCATTTATGACCTTTGTTTGATTGGGTAGTTTTTTTAATTATCTTTGGTAATCATGGATTAAGTGAGTTTTAGATAATTTATTCAATGATATAATGAATTCCCCATATGCACTAGGGAAAAATCAATTCAGTAAGTGTTTACCAAACTCATCCCATGTGAGAGTGATATGTATTTTATAACTATTGATACCCATGAATAAATTCATGTTCCAGTTTGAATGAATCTGTTGGAAGTTTTTTATTTTTGGGAGGTTAATGGATATAAAAATATTTATATGCCTTATATGATCAATTGGCAAGGTCATCACCCATGAATTTTAAAAAAATCCAACTATGGTGTACATTGTTAGAATCCAAAGTGTGGTGGGTTATTGTGAGAGTTATTGTTAGGATTATGGTATTATACTTTGAACTTAGTCTATTTAATATTTTTTCCAAGTCGTCAATGAGATCTAACTTGTCTTTTTTGGATAAGTTTTGGAGTATATAGGATTGTATTGTCTGCATTGACCTAAGGTCCTCATCTAACTTCTGTAAGGAAATATCTTAAGAGAATTGACCAATAATTGTCTTCCATTTTTTATTTTTTTTTGGATTATGGAATTATACCTAAATGATTAACATGAGAAAAACAATTTTGGCTAATAAGAAAAAAAATCCAAACTTTTTTTTTACTCTTCTATTGGCTAGTTACTACATTGTGTCTAGATAAATAGTTTGGAATATTCTAACCCTTATAAATTATGTTTTTACTATGTTTCTATATGATGATGGATATTTTTACCCATTTATAAAAAAATTTGGTACTAAGTTTCCAAAAAATCATATTTGGATATATAACTCCAAGACTGTTAATGATAACATAAGGAAGGCTACAGTAGGGTATTTATGGTCTGTGAGCTTGAAAATGTAATGATCTCATTCATAAATAAAATTAGCCTAATTTTTTAGAGATATAACTATGGATTAAATTTTATTATATCCCACTATATTATCTCCAAGGTACAGTGTGAGTAACTTCCAAGGGCTAACAACTTACCAGTGCATCACATATTATAAATGGTCCAAGGCTTCCTATGGTGAAATAAAAAACCTAGACACTTCCTATGCACTAAAAGGTACATGGAAGATAAAATATGTATACACATTTTTTGATGCTTTGGCATTGTTAGGACACCCTCACTTAATTGATAACAATGAGTTAGATTATCTAATAATGACAGCTTTCTATGAATAATAAAAATTTTGGAACACAATTTCTAACTAAAGAGAAAGAATACTTGTATAAAAAATAATTGGTTGATTTAGGACAAACATATTAGTGATGAAACTTTTTTACCACTTTCTAATCAGTAAAATTCTTACTATGTGAGGTGTTAATATAATGAATATTCATGTAAAAACCTAAACAATTGTCATTATTTTGGAACACAACTGTGAAAAGAGATCTGATACCACTTATTATGAATCTCCTTGCAGAAATAAAAAATAGAATAGAAAAATGTGAAAATAGAATAGATAACTTCAATAACTCAAAAATAATTACAAACCTCACTTATATTTACATATTACAAGCCTCTTCAAGGGGGAAACCTCCTTGAGAGGAGAGCTCAAATTATAAAATATACACGAGTGTTTTTCCTTCCTTACAATATCAATATATAGGCATTCCAACTCTAATCCTAATATCCTTTCAAACCTAACCCTAATATTCAAAGGTTGACATTACATAAAAAAGGGTATCTAAAATAATTAACTAACTTAGACTATTAAAATTCAAAAATAATAATAGATGATTAGGACATTGGAGTCCTTAAAGGTATATAGATAGGGTCTTGGTAGTATTTACAATTCTCAGGTCAAGTCAAGATAGCCATATCATTCTCTTATGGTATTGTTGATCAATTAATATTGTGTTTAGGATTTAGGGTTTAGGAATTTGGGTTTTAGGTTTTTATGTTTTAGATATTACCAAATAAAATGAATGCTTGTGAAATTTAAATTTAAAATTCTCATCAAAAAATTTATTTGACATGTCGAACCTTAATGATTTATGGACCTGAGTTATGGACCTTAAAATAATCATTTTTTATTCATATCAGATTTAATTTATGAATAATAAATCTAGATAAAATCAATTATGAACAGTAAATTAGAATCAAATTATCACTAGGTCTTCATTAATCTAACATTAGGGGTGAGATTAGGCAATCATAAGACCGTCCCTAGGACATTAATAGGTTTTCACGAATTTGACATTATGGGTGACACAAAGGACATTACCAGGGCAATGTTAAGTTTTCACCAAGGAAAAGTTAGGAATTAACTCCAATGCTTTTTTGACTTCATTAAAGTTTGCCTTAACATTGGACCATGCACTAGAGACCCACTCAAACAAAATAAATATTGCATTGGAAAAATGAAGAGGAACATTTCATTTATCATTTTAGGTCATGGTTTTCAGATGTGGGGTAAATAATTTTTCACTTTAGAGGGTTTTTTTATTTTATGATTTTTTTTATTTTATTTTATGGGTCAATGTTTCTTTCATTTGAAGGGATTTGTCAAGTTTTTTGTGATTTTGTAAAAAATGGTGGGTGGGGGAGGGGGTATTATTATGTCAGGGAAGGTAAAACCAAAGATATGGAATTAAAATGTCAAAAAGGGAGGGGATTTGTCTTTCTAATTTTATGTTTAAATTTAAAAAATATTAAGAATTAAGTATTTTGAAATAATATTTAAATTCTTCTTACATCAATTGCTAGGAAATTTAGGATTTTTAAAGGAAAAAAATAAAATTTAAATAAATTTAATTCTAACAATATTGACTTAATATTTTGTATTAAATAAAAAATATCATTATTTTTTATCAATAGTATAATGGAAAAAAAGTCCCTCCTCTATTAGTAGAGGAGGCTCCCTTTATTGAAAACTAAAAAAGTGTAGGAAACAAAATATTTATAGTTACACACATTTAAAAAAATCTTGAGGAGTTATTTTATGAATAGAAAAAGAATGTGTAATTGAGATAAAATTGAATAAGAGCGGTAGAAAGAAAGTAGAGAAAATGAGAAAAGATAAATAAAGTATAGGTGATTAAATAAACTCATATTAATCATTTATGTATACTATAAGTAGAAAATAGTATGAAAAATTTGACATCGAACATTTTAATGTGAATGAGATAAAAATATTGAATGAAATTTGAACATAATAAAAATAGTCATTTACCAAGAAATCAAAATCACTAAGTCTTATTGAAGTTTCTTGTATTGATCTTTGCAAAATAAAACATAGTTTTCTTCTTTATTTCGTATTGATCTTTGCAAAATAACACATAGTTTTCTTCTTTATTTCTTCACTACCAAAATTTTTTTTTCTTTTCAAAAATCCCTAATCACAATGGAAATCCATCTATATATAGCTCAAATGTTGAATAACTACCTCATAACCATCTATAACTACTTTTTTTAAAGGTTTATATTGCTTTAGTCACTTTCTCAAATTGTTTCAAAAAGTGAAAACACTATAATTTTCAAATTACAACTTTATGAAAAATAACAATGGAGAAATAGGAAAAAAAGAGACAAAAGAAGAAAAAAGCTTGTCTGATTCAGTTAGTGGTTAACCCAAAGACACCATCTATCCTTGTTATTCAATTTATGTTGACTTTAACCTGAATGCTCTAAACTTCTAAATTATCATGTTAATTCCTTTTTGTTTTGGAATGATTGTATTTGATATCCATGTTAACTAAGTAATCATTATCTTAGTCATTTATTCATTATTTTTAAAAAAAAATCATAAGATTTATGTTCACTCAATGAAAATGCTATGAATTTTAATTAGTTTGTTCATAGTCTCTAAATTGAAGTTATTCGCACTGAATAATTATTCCTTGGCCATCATTTGTAATTTTTATTTTATTTTTTTAGTATTAAATGGTTTAGTATCTCTATTATTCATCATTTCACAATGAATAGACCATATATTAGCATGGATCTTAGCCATAAGATCATCACAAAACTTACTATGTTTTTCAAATCTTTCCATGCTTCTTCTAGAACACTTATTTTCCATTTGACACCCTAAAACTATATAAATGACATATTATCTTATGCCTTGATAAATATTAGCTTAGATATGATGATGTTTCCATCAGAATGGGCCATATCATCCAAATCCCTGATTATATTCTTTAGCAATCCACTTTATTTTGAAACCATTTTCATTTCCTATAATATATTTATTTGATATTCTCTTAGAATCCCATATGCTCTTCTCACCTCATTAATGAATTTGAGGCCATCAGCAAAAAAAATTTGGACCAAGTTTTCCATGACTCTTCCATGATTATTATATTTATGAATGTTATCAATAACATTCTTATCAATATCCTCAATGGGAATATATTCTAGAAGAAAATTCATAAGAACAATTTCTTGACTCAAAAAAGTTGTTATATATGTTGAAAGTGCCTGAAACTCGTCCTCAAGTTATTCTTGAATTTGATTCCCTTGTTCTATTATTTTGACTAGTTTTGATACAGATACTTAAACATTGTTAATGTCTCCAATAAGAGTATATTATCTAATGTTTATTATACTCAACTTATAATATTTAAGATTCATATATTATTCATTTTTATCAACTATGCATTTGAAATTTTCAAAAAATTACACACCCAAAGGCTCAAATATCAATCTTGAAGTTTGTTTTTGCCTTTTTAGGTGGTGTACTTTGCAATAGATTAGCTTTTGGATCATAATCATAAGTACCATCCCTTACACCACCTTTTTCCATTTTTTTATAATTTGATGAACCCAAGGAAAGGATGGATTACCTAAAGATACAACAACTTGGGTATCTTAATCCTCAGATGACCCACTAAGAAAGAGATTATTGATAAGTACTTATGGGATCTCATGAGACAATAAGATTTTATGGAGTTGGTGAAGGAATGTGTGAAGGAAGTGGAGAAGAAGATGAAACATGAGGAGGACATGGAACATAGGGTAGGGATGGAACAAAAACATGAGGATATGGAGGAGGTTGTGAAGGTGTGATATAAAAAATAAGAGGCACTTTCATAGGATCAATGCTATATGTGAGAGATGCTTGAATTAGAGAGACAGAAGACACAAGAGGTGATTAGGACAAACTTGAGTCATAATCAAGATATTGTTGTGTTGTGTTGTCAATCAGTAAAGAAATATCTAAATATTTTGATGAAATAGCCTCACCTAATAATGAGTTGTAGGCCACTTAATAACAAGATTTAGAGATCACTTTTTGGGTTTATTTGTATGAGTTTTCTCTGGCAATTTATTCTTGTTAAGATCTTCCCCATCATTTCTACCACTTATAGATTTGATTGAATAAGAATTATTTATATACCTTTTTATGGTATATGATTGAGTAACATGTGTTGATTTTGTATGGCTAACCTTTGGAATACCCAACATATTTTGAGCTTCTTAAAACTGTATACTCAATAAATTTCTTATCAAACCAATCTCTTGATCTTTCCAAAAATAAATTGGTTGAATATTTCAAATTTGATGATTCTTTGATTGACCTTTAAATTAGTTCAGAGGTAAAAATTGTGTGTTCTCAAAAATATGATCAATTAGGTCTGATCCATCATTATGTATCCCTTGATTGGCCCATTCCAATCTGAATCCTTTAATTTTTTATAGGGTCATTCTTTAATAGTCAATTTATTTTTACTACAAATTCATATTCATAATCTTCCCAGTAGTCTTCAAGTTTTGGTACATACAAGTAACCAAGACCAAGCTTGATATTTTTCTTTAAAAACTATTACTATATAGAGGAAATAATTTGGTATGAAAGTTTATTGGGAAATCAACCATAAATTTATCAATGTTAGATACATCCCCAGATGATTTACACGTATGATATCTCAAAATGATAATAAATGCAATTCCTCCTCCATGTTTTTCATTACCCTTTTTGTGAACTTCACTTAATTTCTTGAAATTTTCAATAAAGTTGATCTTGTCACGAGCATATCTTATAAATTTATATGGATTACCTAATAAATATACAACTCTAATATACATGAACCTTAAAAACTAAATGAAATAGTTTCCATATTTATTGACCAAGGAAGCAACCTCATTTGAGATTTGTGTTATTATGTTTCCCTCAAGCATTCTCACCACTAAGATAGTGAAAGCATTTTTAACTCTTCTAAAGTGTCTCTTTCCTTGTTCACGAGTGATTTGTGAAAATTTATTGTATATCAAATTTTGTGGGAATTCTTGTCTTTCCTCATTTAACCCTAGCCATAATGTCAAATAAACAATAAGATATACCACGTATGAGGTCATGTAAAATAATTAAGTTGATTAAATATCTGTCAATTGATCATGGTTATTTTCATTAATTAATTCTCCCCAATCAATGAATTATTTTCCCATGTAGATAATGTCGATGTAAAGGCTCATCCATTAAGATAAAATTATGTGTCATAATTACCCATAACTCCATTCAATAGAGTTATGATGTCAAATAATTCTTCATGAAATTATCAACTAGTCAAGTCCTTAAGAAGCATTGATGGTCATTTTATTTTCTTCTTAACCCAAATTTGGTAGATCATGCCCCAACATTTATCATTATTTTAGTTCCAATAGTTTAGTGAAATATATGTGTTTATGTATATTATTTCATCATGGATTAGAATTAAAAAATTTACATTGATTAACCATCAAGCTTGACTATCAATACATCATTGCTAGATTTGATTTCTCTTTTATTGGATCATAGTATTTGGCGCAAGCCATGACCGAGTCTACACATTTAATAGAGGTGGGGAAACATGCAACATGTGCAATCCCACTATCAAAAATGTGTTTTCCTAACATAATTATTTTATCATCTTTGATTATCTCCCAAAACTTATTAATGTAAATGTTGGTGTTCTAGATTTGCACCCTAGTTGAGGAGGGGATTATTCAGATCTTCCTATTTAAATCTAGTCTAACATGGGACTGATCCTAGGCTATGCGTATCCTAATAATGGATCAAACCTCCAAAGAAGTCCAGATTCCTTATGGATCTATCACCTACACTAAACCTAAACTAGTACTTGCTTGGAAAAAGGAGATAGATTTGATAAAACTTATAAAAGCATGTAAAAAAGTGGTGATGAACCAATGATTTGATCATTACAACTCACAAAAAACACACTATGAGACACTTTTGATAACAAATAACATCGATCTCACATAAATATTTTAGAATAAGGCATTAATCAGTTACTAGTAAGAGAGGGCTAATATCCACTTTCAAGCTAGATAATAGACTATGAATTGCACTTATAATGACCTATAAGATCTACTAAGCACTTCCTGAAGGTGAGAAAACTTAGACATAAGCAAGGAGACATACATTAACTTAACTATAGTGCATGAATTCAAAGAACACACTTCAATCTAGCTTAGAAAAAAGGATGGAATTCAATATTTATTACATCAAATGGTGTTGCAGTACAAATTTTGATAGAGTCTGGTCATACCAAAAAGAAGGATTTGAGAGATATATTTCAAGGCCTAGAAGCTTGTTCTTATAGAAAAGATAAAGAGAGATAATTTTACATCAAAAAAGGCCCAACCACTTCTAACACATCTTCAAATGCCATGCAAAAAAAATAAATGCTTAGCTACCTTCATTCAATCACCAAATCCTCATTTCAGGACTCTAACCCACTTGACTTGCTTATGAGGATCAAATCCTCAAAATCTTGAAATTGAAAAAATTATGCCATGAATGGCAGATAGTTGAAATAATGGCCGTGTTTGAATAACAAAGAGTTCTCACCATATCTTATTTTTTTCTCCTAAATGAGAAATTGATCTTGGGTCCACCTCAAATAACACTATAGCTCGATCCCTTTGTGTTTTTGTCAGCTCAAGTCAAAAACTAGATTACCAACCTTGGTTGAAACATCCTAGGCTCAACCCTTTGATCTTTATTTATTGTCAACTTGACTCATCTCTGTGTATTCTTTGATCCTCGCTTGCACTATCAGATCTAAGATCTGATTGAACACAGACTATAGATCTTTGAGACCCACTACCTTGAGTTCAACCTTGCATTCATTCCCAAGATTCATTGACTATTTGACCTCAACTCATGCTATTGATATCCATCTGATAGGTTGAATTCATGTTTTTAGATTTTATACCACATTTACATGCTATATACACTTGACACCTGTGCATCACTCTTCATATATTTTGACTTGTTGACTTCTACTCACCCTTATATCTGAATGCTTGATCAAATTCTAATTGTGGATCTATATGGTCCCACTATTTGAAATCTAATGACCACTTCATGATCTTAAAATTGACATCTTGCTCTCATAAAAATACATTCATTTTATCATCAAATTTAAGATCATGATATATCTCTTTTGCTATGTCTAAAACTTGATATCTGTGCAAACATCTTATGTTGTAGGTCTAACTTTGAAGGCCTATAACTTGAAGCACAAAAAGCAAAGAGGTACCAAATTTTTAGGAGATGCTCTTTAGGTCAAAAATAACAAACCTATTTGATCCACTAGTTCTGAGAGATTTCTAAGTGAAGATATATAATGCTTAAAATAATTGGTCCACTTTTTCCTATATGATGTTCTGGCGATGGTCAAGCTCAAAAGGCTAAGTATGGAAAAATAAGTGAAATTTGACTAAGGAGCCAAATTTGCATATTCTTAACTCTATTTTCACTTTGGTAGAGGATCTAAGATTTAGTACGTATGTTATTGGGACCAAACTGAGTAAATCCATGTAACCAATTCCTCTTAACTTATCCATATGTGTGAGATAAAGCATCTGCAAACTACTTACTTTGATCTGTTTGAAATATTTTGAAAATGGCTACTAGAATCAAATGTAAAGATGGACATAATGAACAATTGGATGAATCCTTTACATTTCCACACTTATTCCAATCACTTTTGACACCTCATGGGACTCTACAATTCTAGACCTTCTCCTTAGAATTGGACAATTTATCCTTTAAGTGAACTCAAATTATTTCAAAAGCTTTGCACTCTGTATGATCTTATTGGGTCCACTTATTCCATCCATAAATTTGCTTACATTGAATCATTGGACTATGCATATTTGAAAAAATAATGGTCCTCTTATGTGCTTGAATTTGACACTTACAAGGTCCTCCTAGACTTTTGAAGTCAAACGGCTATTTCTTATATCCTGAAAATGATGTTTGTGAAACTATCTAGATCATAAATTTTATGAGTGTTTTCCTTCAGACCCTTTGCTGGACTTTTTTTAGGGGCACCTTCTTTGAAAATGAACCCTTTGGAAACCTTGAACTAGACCATTTTCCCTTGAAAATAGACCTTTTGGGACTTTTGTATGGTTCACTTTCTTGTAAAAAGACCCTTCGGGAAAATGTTTTGGCCACTTTACTTAAAAAATATATCCTTTGGAAAAAGGTGTAAGGACACTTTGTTGAGGACTTATCCTTCAGGATTTTTGTATCAAACCACTTTGTTGAGGACTTATCCTTTAGGAAAATTATTTGGATAATTTTCCTAAAATAAATAAGTATTTGTCTTTTCCTTCAGACATTTTGTCCAAAATGATTCATGCTTTTGAAAACTTTGCCTCAAAAAAATTGTCTGAAAGAATTCAAAAGTTAGCCAAAAAGGGTCCCAAAATAAATTAGCCTACAAAAATAAAAGCTTGAAAGAATTTGCCCAACATAATGAACACTTAGTCAAATAAAAGGTCTAAAAAAATTCAAGTAAAGACTTAGTCCAAAAGGGTTTTGTACATAGTTTTTACTTGAATTGCACTTCAAATATTGCTCAATCCTTGAAGGCTCAGACAATATGAAAAAATGTTTAGATACCTGCTCTTTGAAATTGTATAAAAGAAGATCCTACTCCTTCCATAAAACTCTTGAACTAGGCATATTTTTTGTATATAGACCAAAATTTGGTCAACATCTTTGGTGACTTGGTTGGGCAGCATGCCTGCTATGCTTGAGAAATAAGACCATATACATGACTCAAAGATTATTATAGACAATACATGGACCATTTACATGACTAAAAGACAATCTCTTGGCTTTTAAATACAAGGAATTCCAACAATAAGGAAAGAAACAAACTTGAAAGGGAAACTAACCTAAAAAGTACAAGCAACTAAACTACTAAACAACTATGTAAAAAAAGCACTTATTTAGACAAAATAGCATTGAAACTAATTCATGTGTTATAGAAACTTAGATAAAAAATAGGAACACTAACTATGTATAAGGAACTTAGCTTTACTTAATAGAAATGCTTGAGATGTATCCCATTGACTGGGATAGGAATCTTTTCACAATCCATCCTTATGAGCTAGAAACCATTATGGGACTTGAAACTAGAGATTGTATATGGACCACTCTAGAGAGAATAAAATTTTGTGTGCTTTCCTAGCTTAGTTTTGTCCTCATCCCACTTGAGGACCAAATCTCCTTCTTAGAAAGCTCTTGAAAAATCTCCTTTATCAAAAGATCTCTTTGTCATTACTTGATGGGCCTCCATGGCCAACATTTATTGATGTCTTATCTCTTATAGCTCTATGAGCTCAGCATATCTTATTTCCACTATCTCATTCTCCAAAATTTCAAGATGATGCATTAATTCCAAAGTAGGGATTTCAAGATAAATATGCATTCTTGCTTCCTTACTGTATACTAACTTGTATGGAGAATTGGCAATTAACCTTTTATAGGTGATCCTATCAGCCTATAGGGATGAGTTCAATTTGAGATGCCATGATCTCTAATTATCTTCAAAAAATTATTTTTGGTGAACTCAGCAAGGCCATCGCCTTGTGGGTAATATTTTGATAAGGTACTGAGAAAAACATTGTGTTAACCTACCCACTGGCTGATCTTAGATCCTATAAAAGCTGTAGCATTATAAAAAATTATAGTTGAAGGAACCCCAAATGTAGTAAGCAAACCTTCATATAAGTCCAAAATATTTATCTCATTGGTTTCTTTTAATGCTATTGCCTCTGTCCATCTGGTAAAATAATCTATGATAGTTAGGATCCACTTATGTCTTGAGCTTGATGGGGAGTTGATGAGACCAATAAAGTCTAATCCCCATTGGACAAAGGATTGATTTACTAAAATTTGTTAGATAGGTAAGGCTATAAGCTTCACCTTTCCAACAAACATGACACATTGTCTATATTTCTTGATCCATGCATAGAAATCACTAAATAAACTTGGCCAGTAATACCCACCTCTCATGATCTTATGGGCTATGATCCTAGCTAAAGAATGTCCTCCACCATGTCCATCATGAAATTATTTAAGTAACTTTTATTTTGACTTGGTTGTATACATCTTAGCAGTATGTCATTAAGGTCATTTTTGATCAATACATTATCAACAAGGAGAAAAGGAATTGACTACAATCTAAAATATCTCCTCTTTGAAGAAGTGATATGAGGAGGATAAATACCATATTATAGATACCTTACCATATCTTGGAACTAGATGGAAGGTGAGCCCTGATTAGTTGCAACTTCTTTGTGATTTGACATCATAACCACTTCATTTGTCTCTTGAAAGTCTTGGGCTAGTTGTTCACAAATTCTTTTGCCTCTCATCAGTTTTGTGACTTTGATTTCAACGTCATATTCCATGACCTTAGTTATCCAACTAGCTCTCTTGTCATTTATATCTTTATTCAGAAGAAAGTTCTTGACACTTGGATGTTCAACCATCAAATGTATCTTATTATTAGATAGTAAGTACCTGAACTTTTTAAGAGACCTTATGACTGAAATAACATGCTTCTTAAAAAAGAATACCTTGTTTCATTTTCTTCTAATCCCTGACTGAAGAAGGCTATTGGTTACTCTAAATTCTCTTTATTTTGTTGGATGAGAATACCTGAGATAGTATCAATGTTAGCATAGGCATATAAGAAAAAATCCTTTGTGAAGTCAGGGTTCAAGAGTGTAAGGGTTTTGGTTATAGCTCTCTTGATCTCTTCAAAGCTTCTTACTCCTTTAGACCAACTAAAACTCTAACCTTTATTTAGCATGGTTGTGAGTGGACTAGCTAAAGTAGAAAAATTTAAAATGTATCTCCTTATAAAGTTAATCTTGCCTAAAAATATTTTCAAGGATTTCTTATGCTTAGGTAGTGATAGTGCAAGAATTGATTCTATCCTATCAGGATCTATACTTGTACTATTTTTTAAAATGACATGTCCAAGAATCCTACCTTTGCGCATAGAGAAAATGTAATTTTTTGAATTCAAAGACACTCCAAATTCCCTATACCTTTCTAACGCTTGTCTGATATGAATCATATGCTCATTTGTGTTGTTATAAAATACTATTATGCCATCTAGATAAACAAAAATAAACTTGTTGAGGAGAACCTAAAATGTCATGTCCATAGCCTTCTAAAAAGTTGATTTAGAATTAGATAAACCAAAAAGAATCTTTTTGTATGCAAATGTCTCCCACTTTGTGGTAAAGGCTATTTTGAATAGGTCTTCATCTTTAACCAAAATCTGGTTATATCCACTATAACCATCCAATAAAGAGAACCTTTATGAACCTATAACTAGCTACAAAATCTATTCCATTGATGCCAATGGCTAGTGGTCTTTGAGAGAGTCCTTGTTCAAGTCATGGAAGTCAACACATAGCCTTATTTCACCATTTTTATTTCATACTAGAGCAAGGTTTTCCACCTAATTTGAGTGCTTAATTGTAAAAATTATAACTGACTCAATGAGTTTGTGTAGTTTAGCTTTCATTAGAGGTTCAAGATTTAGATTAATTGGCCTTTTTCTTTATTTAACTGGTCTATTCTCATCTTATAACTCAATGGTATGTTGAGCTAGACTTGGATCAAAACCTTTAAGGTCATTTTACTTCCATGTAAATACATCTACAAAAAATTAACATAACTTAATAAAAACTTCCTTCTTTGAAGATATGCAAACTTTACCTAGCTTTAAAATTTTGCCAGTTATAATATTTACATTTGTGTAGTGTTCTTCCTTGGTTAACAAAGCAAATTTATCTTTTCTCAATTCATCATCTTTGTTGAACATGTTTTCCAAGATGACCAACCCTTTAGGCAATTTGTTTATCTTCAATTGCACGATCTAGTCATAATATTATTGTAAATGTTTGTCTTGGTTCCTTGAGAAGAATTTAGCTTCCTCTTGTAAAAATATAACAATCTGAGTGTCATATTCAAATAATTTCCAATTTTCATGGTTGTTTGGGATATAAGGTCTCACAACTATCTTGATGTGTGACTGAGCTTTTTCCCTTTTAATGTCATCCCAGATATTGAATTGTGATCCAATAGCAACTAGCCTATTTGCATGCTTGTTCTAATTTCTTGATATGGCCTGAATATTAAAGGCTTGAAATTATTCAATTAAGTCCTATACTCTATACTTATAGGACCTAAGTAGTGAGTTCTTGCATATATTAAGTCCTCTTACTTGGTGAACTACTAGTTCATTGTCTCCAAAAATTTGTAAAGAATTGACTTTCATTTTTCTTACCCATTGCAAACCATGCACTAGTGCTTCATATTCATTAACATTATTAGAAAAAAGAAACTAAAACTTTAGAGAAGATAAATACCTTTTATTGTCTAGATGAATTAACATCATTCTAGCTCCAGTTCCATATTTATTCTTGGATCCATTAAAATATAGCTACCATAGTCCATCACTAGGTTGCTCATCTTTCATTAATGTCAGAATTGGTGCATCATTTTCATGAAGATAATAAACACCAAGTCCTTATTATTAAATTAAATTTTAAGGGACATGCTCGTGTAAATTAGAGGTGCATTCATCAAGGAAAATATTTAGGACTCTATCTAGAGGTGATTCAGTTTCTACCTCACTATTTTCTAGTACTTTGTTTGAGATAACACAATTTGTGTTCACCATACTTGGCATATATGGCTCCAAATTAAATATTTTAATAGGTTTAGAATGTATAATAACCTTAGTATGACCTAGTTCTAAACATTAAATAGGTCTAACTAGTTGACAAATATCCTCTAATCTTTGAAGTAAAATCTCTTGATAGGCACATGGCAAAATAGGAAGGCAAGTCCACTACAACTACATCTTGATAAATAACAACATTGGAAAAAGAATGTAATGTCAATTTTAGGCCTTTTATTATGAAAATTATATTTTTTGGTGAGCCATCTAATTGCAATACTCCTTTGGTAGTTGGATCATAAATAAGACCAAACTTGTCTACAATTGCTTTGGGTATGACAGTGCTACTAGGTCCACTATTTACCATACAATTATGGACTAACCAGTCACCTAATATAAAAGAGAGATAAAAAGGATGGGTTTCATTTGATTTTAAATTGGCTTTATCCACTTTTTTCATGTTATGTACCTATTGGTCAGATTGCTTGATTTATCGATCTAAATTGGCCAAGACAGCTCCTTGTTTCTCAACTAGTTCTTTAGGTACTTTAAGAACTAAAAGATCTTAAATAAGCATGTATTTTTTCCCTAGAATGGCAAGGGAATAACACATGCTAATGCTAACCTTTTATTTCTTCATCTAATTAATAATGCTAAAATATGCTCCATTAACCTTTAGCTACAACTTTAGAGCCACTGGTTATTCTCTAGTTAGAAATATTTGGGGAACCTTCACTATCTCTATATTCTAAATATTTTGTGATATAGGAATAGCAAATTTATCTTTGACATTATTTGAAACAAAATTAGGAATAATAGAATTATTTATCACATCTTGATCTTCACCAACTGCTCTTCTTTTAGTTCTAGTTAGAGCTGCCACTTGACTATTTGTGTTGCTAGTTTCACCAACTTGGTTGAATGCAATGTGATCATCTAAATGCCAATTAACATTGATGGCATTAGGATACCCTAAAAAATATTGAGATTATTCTTGGACTACCATTTTCATGTCTTGATGTTGAACTCCTTGAAGAGATAACTCTTCCTGTGTCATTTGTGGCATGTTAATATCTTGTGATATCAAGGTTTGATTTTGGATGTCATTTGTATTTTAAGGATTCCAACTTGAATCTTACATCAATTTATTATGAGGAATAATAAATTTTGAACTGGAATCTATATTAGAATCAGGGGTTGCATATGGTTTGGTTGGGACTTTGGCTTCTTGTGATGGATAAGGAGGTCTATTATCTATAAAACCTTGATATGGAGGCCTTTGATTCAATTGATGATAAGAGTTATAATAATATTGTTGATAAGGTATAATTTGGTACTATTGTGTCTTGAGTTGAAAATTTTCATTCCCAAAAGCTTGTAGCATACTTTTTAGATCTCCAATCTCACTAGTTTGATTAGAAGGGGTTATAACTTAGGCTTTTAAAACTGGGATAGGGGTTATTGATGGAATTTGAGGAATTTGAGGTGGAAGAACATGTTGTAATTCTAGGAATATGGGCATTAAAGGTCTTGGAGTAAGTTTTTTAGCTTGTATTAGGCTATTTTTTACTCATATGACAATCTCATAGGCATTTGGCAATGTATTACCACCCATAGACTGTATCATGACACTTATATCAAAATTGAGGTTCTTTAGATAGTACAAAAATGCATACTTTAGATATGTTCTAACCAATACAAGGATCCTATTCCATGTATTTTGAAATCTAAGGTTAAAATTAGACATCAATTCATGGGGGTACCTTTGTATGGTAATCAGTTATTCAAATAGACATAGATGATCAGATTTATCTTCAAATTGGTTGACTAAGGCTACACCTAACTCATCCCAAGTATAAATGGAGGCTAAAAGGAGATTCTTATACCATTGTAATGATTTTCCCTTAAAGTAAGCAGTAATTAGTCTGATAGCCATATTATCTCTAGTAACATTATGAATAGAATAAATATTGGCAACCTCTTGAATATGCTCAATCGCAGTTGTTTTATCCAATTCTCTTGAAAATAATGAGATACTTTTTAAGTAAAACATAGGGATGTCATCATATTTAGCCAAATTTAGGAGCCCGCCTCTATTAAAGGGGACAAAAACTTGATTTTTGATAGCCATTTGGGTAAAAGGTATTTGGTTTATCATGACAATATTTTGGACTAAAAAAATAGGATGATTGGGAGGCAAAAATTTCTTTTGAGGTTAAGGTTTAGTCTTATTGAGCCTTGCCTTTTTTAAGAATTAAGTGGTAGCTCAATGAATTCAAAAGGAATGCCTTTACTTGATGACCTTGTTGTAATCTTTGGCATGAGAAACATGTCTTAAAGATGTTAGAAACTCTACAATTTGAAAGATTTCTAACTTTTGACAATGATAAATGTCTCCTTTTTTTTCAATTTCTTCTCTTCGGTCTTCAAATTTCAATTATGTAAATAAAATTGGTCCCATCAGGTGTGCCAAAATTGTTGGTGTTCTAGATTTGCACCCTAGCTAAATAAGGGATTGTTCAAATCTTCCTACTCAAATCTAGTCCAACATGAGACTGATTCTAGGTTGTGGGTTTCATAATAATGGATCAGACCTCTAGATAAGGTTGACTTTCTTATGTATCTATCACCTACACTAAACCTAAACTAGCACTTGCTTGGAAAAGGGAGAGAGATTTGACATAACTTATAAAAGCATGTAAAAAAAGTGGTGATGCGCCAATGATTTGATCACTCCAACTCACATAAAACACACTATGAGACACTTTTAAGACCAAAGAACATTAATCTCATATAAATATTTTAAAATAAGGCATTAATCATTTACCAAACTAGTAAGAGAGGGTTAATATCCACTTTTAGACTAGACAATAAACTATGAATTGCACTTATAATGACTTGTAATAACCACTAAGCACTTCCTAAAGGTGAAAAAACTTAGACATGAGCAAGGAGACATACATTAACTTAACTCTAATACATGAATTCAAAGAACACACTTCAATCTAGCTTTAAAAAAAGGATGGAATTTAGTCTTTATTACATCAAAAGGTATTACAATAAAAATTTTGGTAAAGTATGATCATACTAAAAAGAGGGATTAGAGAGATACATTTCAAGGCCTGAAAGCCAATTCTTATAGAAAAGAGAAAGAGAGATAATCATGCATCAAAAAAGGCCCAGCCACTTTTAATGGATTAACACTCTTGAGGATGCTAACTCAGGATCTTATCAATAAAGCACATCTTCAAATTCCATGCAAAATTATTGAATTCTCAATTGCCTTCATCTAATCACCAAATCCTCATTTTGAGACTCTAACTCACTTGACTTGTTTATGAGGATCAAATCCTTAAATCTTGAAATTGAGAAAATTATGACATGAATGGTGAATAGTTAAAATAATGGCCATGTTTGAAGAATGAATAATTCTCACCATATCTTATTTTTCGCTCCTACATTCAAAATTGATCTTGGGTCCACCCTAAATCACATTGTGGCTTGGTCCCTTTGTATTTTTACCAACTCAGGTTGAAAACTGGCTCACTGACCTTGGTTGAAACATCTTCGGCTTGACCCTTTGCTCATTGGTTGTTAGCAACCCAACTTGAATCCATGTATTCTTTGATCCTTGATCACACACTCAAATCTAAGATCTAATTGAATGTAGACCATGAATATTTGGTACCTACTACCTCAAGCTCAGCCTTACTTTCATCCCTAAGATTCACTAACTATTTGACCCTAATTCACACCATTGATCTCCATCTAACAAGTTAAATGCATGCCATTAGATCTTATACCAAATTCATGCACTATTGACACTTGGAACCTATGCATCACTCTTCAAATCTTTTGACTTATTGGCTTTAGCTCACTATTAGATCTGAATGCTCGATTAAATGCCAATTATTGATCTGTGAGGACCCACTGTCTGAAAGCTAACAACTAATTCATAATATTAAAATTGGCATCCTCTCTTCCATCAAAATACATTCACATAACCATCATTGGCATTCATGTGATCATCAAATTTAAGCTCATGATAGATCTCTTTTTCTCTATCTAAAACTTCACATCTACACAAACGTCTTATGTTATAGGTTTAACTTTGAAGGCCTATAACTTAAAGCATAAAAGGCATGGAGGTACCAAATTTTTAATAGATATTCTTTAGGTCAAAAATAGAAAACCCATTTGATCTGTTGGTTTTGATAGATTTCTAAGTAAAGATATAAAATGCTCAAATGAACTGGTCCAATTGTTCCTGCATGATGTTATGGCAATGATCAAGCTTAAATGGCTAATTATGGAAAAATCAGTGAAATCTAACTAAGGGGCCAATTTTGCACATGCATAACTTGTTGATACCTCTAAGTGTATCTTAAGTGCTCTTAGTGTTTAAATAAAACTTCTTATTTTAGAATTTTGAGAATTCATAGCATGAGTAATAGGTTTTGGTAATCTAGTTACCTATGGTGAAATAGAGGCAAAACAAATTAAATTGTTCCACAAATTTATATTGATTGGTGGTTGGGAGCCACTATAGTCTTGAATATTTATAAAGTTTGAAGTATTTATGCTAATATTAGTGAGTTATTATTATATTTCTACACTAAAACTAAACTAAGTGAATATTTATAGTGGGATCTAAACTAAGGTGATGTGATCAAAAAAAGAAGCAAAAGGAAGGGTAGGGTAGAAAGAGAGTATTTGATTACTTATCTTTTCCTTAAACATCATGATAAAGTTTTATTTCAACTAAGCATGATTTTAACTAATATATAATGTGAAGTAGAAGATGTGTAAATCCCACCATGTACTACGCAAATATCTGAGGAAAACATAAAAGAATACATGTATGAACTAACTTTACCTTAAATGTTTACTACTGCATCCAAATACCATTTTCACATCCTAGTGTAGAGCAAAATAAAATGAAACAAAGTCTAAGAACATTCAACTAATCTGGCTTCAGCATAAATTAGCAACCCTGTATCAAAGAGGCACATTCAGAATTCATAAAAGCCATTCAAATTCAAGACTTAGAACTATTAATTGAAAGATAATCCATGTAACAATTGATACAAAAAAACTTGGACAAAATTTTCAATATTCCTTTCTTATATTAATTACTCATAAGTATAAAAATTTTAGCTCAGAAGCTCCTTCTCGTTACAAAATGGTAATACTACCTTTTATGGAAGACTCAGGTATTATACTAGTCAGTCATAAGATTACAAATTTACAAAGATAAGGATAACTATCCTTATTCATAGTTATATAATACATTTCTCTTTCCAAAATAGACTAACCTATAGGCAAATATGATAATAAACTAGCATATGCCTTTACAAAAGAATATTCCATGTTTAAATATTATAATGCTTTACATAAAATGGAATATTAATTAACTAGTGGGCCCTGGGCTAAAGGGAACCCATGTTGCTCTTGAAGAATTTCCATGGATCTTTGATGTTTTTCACTGACCAACACCAAATAAATAGCTAGTTTTAAGATACAATCATCTTCTCAATCAGCCAAGTCATCAAAGTCCTTATCATTTCTTACCATGGCCTCTTTAATGTTACTGGCTTTAACAATCTTTTCTTCGGTAGTGAAGATCATGCCCATGACTCGACTATTGTCATTTCTAGATTGTCCTTGACTTTTGTTCCTCACCTCTTACATTACCAAAGTGGCCTTGTGCTTGAAATCATCATCATCAATAATACCTAGGGAGGTAGAATTTTTAGGGTTGGCTAGCATGATACCAAGGAGTTGCTTGATTCCATCTATCATCTCCTCATCATCTCTCAGGAATATAGTTAAGCTATTTGACCAAACACTCAAACTTTAAATCTTATCAATAACTATCCCTAATATTACATTCAAATTGGCTAGGCTAATGATTTTGAAACTAGGAATCCTACCCTTAATTAGTATGTTGATAAGTTTCCTTATTTTATCTTTTGCATCCTGTCATTGGGCCACCAATCCTTTGGCTATTTCAATTTTTTGGGTCAATGCATCCTACTTTAGCTTCATTTATTTCAAAGAGTCAAACATGTCATAAAAATATACCTCAAACATCTTTATTATTACTTTTAGGACCGACAAGATAGCTTATGTTTCTAGATTCTCCTTTTATTTTTCTAAGTTTTATATCTTTTACTTCATACCCTTGATACCTACTTTGAGTTGAGCTAAATGATCATCATCTAGTCCTTTTATGTCATATTCATGAATAAGATGCTCACCAAGCTTTTGACCTCCATTAGGAGTTAAGCCTAAAAAAGGTTCAACTCTTTGGAATGTGAACTCCTCACTCCAAATCATGGTTTTTTTGGTTGTCACCCTCTCCAATCCTACTATCCCTAGATTAAAATGCACACTAATTGTTAACTTTTTGACTTTAGGAGGTTCTGAGACCTCCATCTGTGTGTTGTTTTAAGCTCTTAGAGTGTCCATTTTTGTATCTTTTGATCCCCTAGAGGTAATTACTCTTCTCTCTTCCTCTTTTTTCATCAAGGCCTATATTCATGGCTTGAATTCATCATGAACATCAATGGGTATTGTTTGGGTTAAGGCCCAAAATGGGATAAAGTGGGAATATTTTGCATCTTCCCATAAATGAACCATTCAGGGATAATTGGTCTATGAATGGGTTATTCATCACTAAATAAGTTTACCTCACTCATGGGGTGGGTGAAGGTCCACTTGGGATTTTTTCTCCCAATTGGGACCAATGCCAACTCAACTTTCCTTTTGTGTGGGGGTGCTATTGGAACTAGGTCCAAAGCAAATTCCTTCCCTCTATCTTGTTCTACTTTTTCAGCCTGGGTTGGGGGTTTCTCATTTTATTCCTCTTCATCTTCTGACCCATATGCCTTAGCAACCACCTTAAGTGCATCCTTCATTGTCTCATCAGGTTATAATACAATCATATCTAGGAACTCTATTGGAGACTCTAGTCTTTTAGGTGGGGTTAAAGATGATCCTTCTTTAGGTCTCTATTCTAGTTTCTCTTTTCTAGTTCCTTGTGCAACCTATGTTTGAGGCTATTGCATTCTAACCTATGACTACTATAGAGGGGGCCTAGAGGATGGTCGAGGCACTAAGTGATACTGTAGGGACCCCATTTTCCAAATCTCACTAGGTGGCTTGTCATCTATCCTAGCCAATGTAGGCTCTAGCTTAATGTTATGCCTCTTCAACCTAGCTAATACCTCTAGGAAATTATAGGCCTTGATGTATAGTGGGTCATGGGCATTGGGATGATGCTCATATGCCTTGCATATGGTATTAGACTTCAGATGTTTGGTGACCCTCTCATTAGGGTCCTATTGTCTCAATTCATCTTTCTGCAAGCTGAATGAATCCCTATGTCTAGAAATAACATTCACATGTTCTCAATTTTATAAAAAAATTTGTTGATTATCAAAGGAAAGGGATGGAGGAGGCCTTTCCTTGTCTCCTTGAAAAATCCATCTATACCATGAAGAATTTGGTATGCAACTTTTTGTTCTACTAGTTTTTTGGGCACAAAGATGGGTAACCTATAAGGTTATGTCAAAGTCCCTTCTATCCTTATTACTATGCAATCTAGGTAGAATCATATATCCCCTATCAACTCCACACACTTTTTAACTAAGGGGATGACCCTACTCATGGAGATCCTTGTGATGGCTTCCACTATATATGGATAAACATAATCACAAATAAATTGCATGTTGTGATGTATTTGAATATGTGAAGCTTGGAATAATTATGGGAGACATTAGGTCTCCCATCTAGTGATTAATTCTTAATGTTTGGGATCTTGGTAGTGGCTAAAAGGGTATCAAGTATATATTACATCATGTAAAATTGGTTGTTGGTTTTCCTTTTGATGGATATGAACTATGATTTCAAATGGATATTAATCATCTCACCCAATGGGGGAGTGAGTCCCTTATCTAACATGAAGTAAACATAAGGCACCCAGACTTTATCAATATGTGTGGTGGAGGGGGATCCATATAACCTATTCAACAAGGTCATAATTATCTTTATCCCCTCCTTGAATTGGACAATTAGGATTTTCCCTATGGGGTCTTGGATTACTTGGTTCCTGGTAAGTAGCCATGGGACCAAGATTATGTATAAATTATGCTCTCTAGTCTACTTTTTAATGATGGGCAAGTTTATCTGGGGCTTACATAGTTTATAGTAGCTCTCAAAATCAAGAGGGGATGTGTATGCTATTTTTTTAAAACTATGCTCATGAACTATCTAATCTTGCTCAATTTTATAATCCTTGATAAGAGGAGCAAGGATATCGATGTAGTGTAATACCTTAGGCTTGGTGATAGCATAGTAGAGGCTAGTTATCTAGATGGAGACTAGGTCATTGTATATATGTAGGATGGTTGAATTCTTCTATTTTTCTCTTGTAAGGGCTTGCATCTCCTTAATGGTCCAAAAGAGTTTGGACCAGTTCCTATTCCCAATGTTTAAAGATGTAGTATCTAGGTCTGTGTCCTTAAAGATTCTTCCCTCATTATTTGAGGTCAAGTAAAACTTAATTTCATCCTTTTTTTGTTTTATGTGAGTTTTCATGGTTGTAAGACTTGAAAATTGTTCACCAGTGGATTATAAGTAATCTCTAGGTCAATTTGTTCTTTCTTAGATTGTAATTGAACTCTTCTCAATTTGACTATGACTAATTCAAGTTCAAATTAGGGCTTTTATGGATGTTAAGGCTTTTATGAAGCTTTAATGGCAATGAAAATTTGTATGTAGGTGTATTCATGTCTTAGATTTGATTGAGACCCAAGCCTTTATACCTTTGCCTTTTCAAGCACTCAAAATCTTTAATTTTGTTATTTTATGCTTATGTGGCATCCATTTAACAACTTTCATGGTATTTTTCATAAATGCCTTAAGGGACTAGCCATTGTCTTTTAAAAATCCAAATTTTCCTTCACACCATTAGATCCTTGTTTATGGATCAGCATGGAATATTGATTTTGATCATGAGGCTTGAGATTCATTTGTTGCTTTATGTCAAGCCCCATAGTTGTGCCACTTGGCACCTTTACAGACCTTTTGGGCTCTAAATTCTATGCAGTGAATATGTTCTTAACACATGTCAATCCCACGGACCCTTAGGGGCTTGTTAAATAGTCTCTAATAGCTATGCTTCATCCAATTGCCTCTTACAAGCAAGCACAGACCATTAATCACTATCTGAGTAGACATATGCCATTGGTCTAATGGATCAAATGCCTTAAATTCATCAAGTCTTTTCACTTCATCCAATCAATCTATGTGATGAAGTGAGAGTTGTCGATCCTGCAAAGGCCAAAGACTTTAATCAACATCATGATAAAGGAAGGGACTTAGGCTTAAATACTTTAGGCTAAGTTTTATTTCATGTTTAATAAACACGTCATAAACTTTAGGCTAAAATATTTTAGCCTATGTTTTTAGAATACATATAAAAGGTACCTAAGCTAAATATGTTAGGTTAAAGTTTATATCATGTTGATGAACATGATGTAAAATTTAGGTAAAAAATACTTAAGCTAAGCCTTAGAATACACCTAAAGGGGATCAAATAGTAAGTGGTCCAACTGCTAAGTTTTAACCTAGGGTTTTATCATATTAATAAACATGATGAAACCTTAGGTTAAAAGATTTTTAAAGCTAATTTTTATGTCATAGGGACCTCTTAAAATAAGACTTAATATAAGTCTCTAGCCTAAGGTTTATTATATTTAAATAAATGCAATTGGGACCTTAAGAAATAGACTTATATTAAGGCTATGTCTAAAAATATTTAGATCATGAGATCATTTTGACATTAGAATTTCAAAGATCCTAAGCGTTTGAATATCTTCCAAGAGGTTCTATTGATTTGCAATGGAAGCCATAAGATTTTAGAAATATTTTTAAGGATATCCTTATATCCAAACAAAATAATTGATGAGCTTAAATTTTTCAGTCTCGTGGACATCCATGATGGCCTCAAAAACATCAAATGATGGTCATGATAACATCAAATTTAAGTTAGTGGATTATTAAGTTTGATGGGCTTAAATTTGACAATCTCATGGATGTCAATGACAGCCTGATGGATGTCAAATAATAGTCATGAAAATGTCAATTTTAAGCTCATGAAGTCATTTTGGTCCATAGATCTTGGATTTGATAGACTCTATTAGATCATTTGGTCCCAATCAAGTGAATACCATTGATAAAGATCTGAATAGATGCACATCATTGGTTTCTATAAACATAAAGGAGATCAAGTTAACTCAGGACTATGTCATAAAAACTAGACTAAGACAAAAAAGTCTAAGTTTATAAGTGTAATAAAATAAGTCCCTTTGAATATTATGGTTGTAACCTAAGGTTTTATCCTAAATTTATATTTTATTAATAAATATAATGAACTTTAGGATAAATCTTAGGTTAAGTCCAAATTTTAATGTGTGGGACCCTTTATTATCAAGCTTGAATATGGGGGTTCCATGTGGCAACTTCATGGGCCTTCTTATCTTTTAAATTTTTAATGCCACATTTGCTCTATTGGATCCACTTTGAGTGAGTAACAATGGATCATCGATTAAGATCTAGATGCTTACACTTGATTGGTTCCTTTCATATATTGAAGCCATAGTATAAGTTTTATCCTAAGGTTTCATTTGATTAATAAATACAATAAGACCTTAGGGTAAAACTTAGGCTAATTTTATGTTTGATAAAAGGTCCCTTTAAACCTTTACAATGATTTCACACCATTCAATCCTTGACCCCACTTTGTGTGGATCATTAATCATGGTCCTGGTGATCTTAGTGGATTGGTTTGTTGGATCAAAGTTTTAAGTTCATCAAGCTTCCTATGCTCTGTCAGATCTTTCCTCATGATGAAGTGAGGACCATTAGATCTGCAAAGAAGTGATGTGCTTAAGTCAGGATGTGGGTTAATATAGGAACTTAGGTTAAAGTTTTAAGACTAAGGCCTTATTCATGTTGACAAATATGAATGGGGATTTAGGGTTAAGACTTTAGGCTAAGAATATGACAAAGGGAACCATGTTAAGATAAAATACCCTACAAATATAAACATTAGACCACTTTAAGAACATAGGGAATGGAAGGGGGGAAATAAAAGGGTACTAAGCATGATTTTTAGGCTAAGGTTTGGCTGTGTTGAAAAAAATGACCAAGCCTTAGCATAAAAATTAGGCTTGAGTCCAAATTTAATTCAAAATGTTCCCACCAAAATTAAATTCAAATCAAAGGTCTAGGCTAGGGTTTACTGAAAGAGGGTTTTATCACATGAATCCAACTATGAGATCTTATAGACCAAGTCTGACCACCCCTTGAAAAATTATATGACCGTGAACATACTAGTATGATCTATAAAAAGAGCTCCATGAAACTTGTAACTTAAGATATGAAAGTCAATTTTTAGCAACATTAGGTAAGGTTAAAATAAAACCATGAAAAAATGGGCCAATTTCATAAAGTGTGGATGATCTTCATATTCTAGTAAAGTGCATATTATCAAGCTTTTAGTATGAAGGTTCAAATTAATGCACAAGGGTCCCTTTTTTTTTTAAATGGGGGTATGTTGACCTTAACTCTATTTTAGCTTTGGTAGAGGATCTGGGATTTAGTGCGTATGTTCTCAAGACCAAACTAAAAAAACCCATGTGACCAATTCCTCATGACTTAGCCACACCTGTGAGATAAAGCATCTAAAAACTACCTACTTGGCTCTATTTGAACTCTTATGAAAATGGATACTATACTAAAATGTCAAAATGGACACAATAAACATCCAGATGAATCCCTTGTGTTTCCACACTTGTTTCAAGCACTTTTGACACCTCATCAAACTCTATAATTATAGACTTACTCCTTAGAAATGGATAATTTACCCTTAAGTAAACTCAAAGTTTTTAAAAATCTTTGCACTCTGCATGATATTATTGGGTCCACTTATTCCATCCATAAATATGCTTACATTAAATCATTGGACTATGTATATTTGAAAAACAACGGTCCTCTTCTATGCTTGAATTTGACACTTATGGGGCCGTCCTATACTTTTGAATTCAAATGGATTTTTCCTATAGCCTAAAAATGATGTTAGTGTAATTGTCTAGATCACAAATTCTATGGGTTATTTCCTTCAGACCTTTTACTGGACTTTTTTTGGGGGCACCTTCTTTGAAAATGGACCCTTCAAAAACCTTAAATTGGACCATTTTCCCTTGAAAACTGATCTTTTGGGACTTTTGTATGGTTCACTTTCCTAAGAAAAGACAATTCGAGAAAATGTTTTAGCCACTTTACTTGAAAAAAATATCCTTCAAAAAAAGTGTTAGGGACACTTTGCTTGAGGACTTATCCCTCGGGATTGTTGTATCGAACCACTTTGTCGAGGACTTATCCTTCGAGAAAATTGTTTAGACAATTTTATCAAAAGAAATAAGTCTTTGTCTAAAGACTTAGTCCAAAAGGGTTTTGAACTTAGATTTTACTTGAATTTCACTTGAAATGTTGCTCAATCCTTGAAGGCTCAAACACTATGAAAAATTGTTTAGATACCTACTCTTTGCAACTGTAGAAAAGGTCTTGCTCTTTCTATGAAACTTTTGGACTAGGCATATTTTTTGTATGTAGACCAAAATTTAGTCAACAATAAATATGACCTATTTCACTATCTTTTATATCTGAAATATGTGTCTCAAGAGTGTATATAGGTTTGTACCCCATGTATTTAAATTTGATTTTAGTATAAGAGGATATGCATAATGTAATTTTATCTAGTAGTCTCAAGTTTCTAATGGTGATGTCATAAGACAAGAAGTTCTTATGTGAATGATAGGTTTGGGTCAAAGAGGTCATAAAAGTGCTTAAATTTCTCTATAGGACATCTTGAAGATTGTGTTTGACCAAACCAGATTTTATATGTACCCATGGCACTTCAAATACCTGAAATGCTAAAATTTTAAAAATCAAAGGCTTGAATTTTGTGGGAAGGGATATATCTCACTCAAATAATGAGAAAACTCATACTGATAAGAAAGTATGGAAGAAAAAAGTGTAAAATGAATATAAATGGAAGGTAACAATACATACATCAAAATACGCATAAAATGAAGAATTGCAAGAAATAGAATAGAAAGGACAAGGTGGGGGGAGAGAGACCAACCTCAAAAAGAGAAACATGATTGAATCCTAAGCACAATAGGAGAAACCATAAGTATTTCTCACCACTCAGTAAAATAAAATAGGATTTCAAAGGTTTCATGAGCAAATTGAACCTTTAATATTGATTTTTATCAATTAAACAATGTTTTATGACTCCAAAAATGTGCCTCCCATTCAAACCAAGAGTTTGAAACTCTGATGGAACTAATTTGAAATATTTTTAATGTATTTCAAATTTATTTTAAGGTTTTGAGAGTCTTGGAGGTTTTGGGTACTGAGAGTATTATTGGTACCTGCCATGACTTCCATAAAATCATGTAATTTTTGAGAGACTATATACATTGTAAGCAATGCAAAAGTTTTAGGATCTTCAAGTGTTTTGGTGAATTTGGTACTAAGGGTACATGTAGTGCTTACTCAACTTCCATGAGAATTCAAAAAAATACCAAAGTATTTTATATGTTGTAAATTTAACTAGGTTTCTCAATGTTTTTTGGTTTTAAAAACTTAAAGCATTTTAGATATTTGAAGATATTCGGGCATTTCAAATATTTCAAAAACTTTATGCATTTTAGATATTTTTGGTACTTGGAAAACTTAGGAACTTCCCAAAGTGATCAAAAGTTCCAAATTTCCATAAATCAAACAAAAGTTAAAAACTAAACTAAATGTCAAAATTGAAAAAAACTGCTTTAAGTTGGTGTACACACTAATGTAAAACTCAGGGACTTTTAAATAACTCAATGTTGATGACAACAATTTGATCTAACTAGGGACTTGATCTATAAGGGTCAAAAAATAACTTTAAAATTTTTAGTTTCACAAACAAGTGTTTTATCCATTGGGAAATAGAGTCAAACAACTATCTTAGATATTTTTAATAACATGGTAAAATAAAGACAAAGGTAAATGCAAGGGAAAATAGGAAACATGAAAAAAAGAATGGAAAAGACACAATAGGAAAGTAAACACAACTAAAATGCTAAATCACCTATGTATAGGCATGAATCAACCTACTTTCACTAAAAATAATGTTTCAAATATTTCTCATTTTATGACAATGGAAGATGTGCACCATCTTGATAAGCTAAGTGTAGACATAGAATATTTTTAAAACTTTATCATTTACTAACACCTGCTCTCTTTAATTAGCATGTAGCTCATTTCAATCTCTATGAGTGCTCACCTTAAAGGGTGCATCAGGTAAGGGGTGGGCATACCATTGGTGCTTTGCAAGATTGTTGTTTAAATTTATCATTTTTATATCCACTACAAAATCTTGTTTACTTAACTTTGTAATAAATCTTCCTCCTAATAGCCCTTAGATAGACTAAGACCTACTTTTTATGATTATATCATCTTGTTTGATGCAGTATTTTATGATTTCCACAAAAATTCAAATTAGGTTAGCTTGAGTCGACGTAGTCTGAAATTCACAACACATGCTTCATAACTAGGTCAGCCTAGGCTAACCTAGTTTGAGGGTAAATAGTAACTTTTAAACTACATCGAGGTTGGTCAATATTATTGAATAAAATTTCAAAAGGGTTTATGATCATCTATCATTATAAATACAAGTCATTTTTAATCTAATAGAGGTAAACATTCATTTTCACACTATTATTACTCACAATTCTACTTCAATCTACATTTGGAGAAGCCATTGCTTAGATCTTATCTTGAAGGGAAATTATTTATCTTGTGGAGTCTTGGATGCAAGTATAACTATTTTATTCTAGATTTGATTTCAACCATTGTGATCCGTACAACCATAACCTCCTCTTTCAAAGCACTATTGGCCAAGGGAGAGATTGAGGCTCGACAAGTTTTATTTAGGGTAAGTATTTTATACCCTAGGTTCTTTCATTTGATAGATAGATATTGCATGACTAATATCTTGAACATATGTATAAATCCTTTTTTGAATCTCTTCTACACTTAAACTTAGTGTCGTTATATGGTTATTCAAACTTGCCATTTTCCACATTAGGTAACCTAGGCCTTAATTTGCCTACCATAGTTCCTTGCCCCTTTTTAATTTTGTTTTAACCATCCCCTTTATTTGTGTTTCAAGCTTTAGTAACATTAGATTAGATTAATTCCATTATTATTAGAGATCTAGTGAGGTTTATTGCATTATATTTATTGCCTAGAGGCTTTGAAACACTCTCCACTGATGTAGTGATCCTCTAGCTAGGTTTAGTGGATCCAATTGGTCATGCCTTGATGAAACTAAGTATACAATAGTTTTTAATTGATTTACCTTCTCTAATTCTAAATATATTAGGTAGGATTAGTTATAAGTCTATCTTTATTCATTGCATACACTAAGTAGTATGTGTTATCTCCATAAAAGTGACATATCTTGAAAGGACCTATCCACAAAGAGTTAAAATTTCCATGAATTTATTTTAGTTCCCTTATTTTAATCCAAATAAAAACAAGATCACCAATCTAAAAATGTCTCTATCTATCCATCTTTTCAAAAAAAAAATATATCTTTCCTTTGGTGTGAAGAAATTGTTACTTTTTTTTCTTCCAACTTTTATAAATACATGATTCTCTTATCCAAATTTTTTTTAAGTTTTCATTTTTTATTGTTGTAGCTAACCGAAGAGATTATAATTCCACAAAGATAGGAATTTTAGAATTAATACCATATAATTATTGGAAAGGATACATCTTAATATCTATTTATTTGTGATGCATTCATCCCACAATGCATCATATAATTTATTATGCCAGTTTTTTTATTCTCATCAACTAAATTTAGAATGATAGTGAAAATATTTTAATTAGTCAATTTTGCTTGATAATTTTCTTGTGGATAATATTCTAAACAATGTAATAGGGATATTCCATATCCATTATATAATCTAATAAGCTCTAAATAGGAAAATATTGGTGCATTGTCTATCATTATCTTATGTGGCAAACCATACCTAATTAGAATATTTTTTAATGAAATTGCATACCACTTTATAAGTAGTTTGTTTAACAGGGATATCTTCAACCTACTTCATAAAGTATTTAGTTGTAATGAGAACATGAGTGTGGCCAGAACTAGATTGTGGATTGAGTGTTTTAATGAGGTTTAGACTCCATTACTAAAAAATTTATTCAACCACAACCAGTTTCAGTGGAGTACATCAAGATTTGGTCTCCCAATAAACTATTGGTAGGCTTCACACTTTGAAACCCACTCTTAAGCATATTTGAAAAATGTAGGCCAATGATAATGGGCTCTCAAAATATTGTGTCTTAATAAGGTAATAACAATTACCATTGCATGTTTGAGTATGAAACACCTCCAATAATATATTTTATTTCTCTTTATCTACACACCTTAAGAATAAACCATCAAACCCTCTATTGAAGAGAATATTTACCCATATTACATATCTAGTAGTTATGAGATTATTTTTTCTCTTTTATTTTGCACTAATATTTTTATGGAAATATCCATAGGTGAGGAATTTTGTATATGTTTATACCATTCATTAGTGGATTCAATGATGAAATTAAGAGGTAACCCTTTAAGAAAATATTCTCCTTGTGATTTTTTGAGATCATCATTATTGGATTCATTTTTTTAAGACCTAACATAAACCATGTCCTTAGATGAGTTTGGTTGGCTTGATTTCAAGGTCATATTATTGAACTTCTGATATCAAATTCCCTCTATTTGAACCAATCTCTTATTGTGTCAAGATGGACTTGACATCTATATCAACTACCATAACAACAGAGTGAGAATTCAAGATGTAGTACCTAAATTGCTTCACTACTTTAACAACAACATGGGAATGTTTAATAGTTAAATACTTGAGCTCATGATTTTCATACCACAACTCATGAAAATAATAGGATATTCAACCTCTTCATCATTCATATAAATAAGGATGGCTGAAAAAGTATGTTTTTTAATGAATACTAGTAGATGATGAAATATTTCTTGAAATCTAAGCATACAAGAATTGGTGCTTTGGTAATGGTAATTTTTATTTCTTTCAAAGAATATTTTCTATCCTTGCACTATTTGAAATCAGTCTTTCCTTTCATCATGATAGTTATATGTATTTTCAATCCCAAAAATCTAGGTATTAACCTTATTAATAAGTTCACTTTTTCTAAGAAAGAATGAAATCCAAGTTTACTTATTGGAAGAGACAAGTTTTGAATAAACTCGACTCTTTCTAGATTAATTTTGGTACCTTCTTTAGATAATATGTGTCCTATAAAATTTCATGTTGTGACTTTGAAAATGGTTTTTTTGGATTCAAAAAAATACCATGGAGTTCACATCTCTCGAATACTTTCTTGTAATGATCATAATGATCTTCTTGTTTCTTATAAAATACTATCAAATCATCAAGATACACAACTATTATCTTATTTTTCAGGGAATGAAAATCCATATCCATTGTTTTTTAAAATGTTGCACCTACATTGATAAGACTAAATGGAATTCTTTTATAGATAAATGTACCCCATGGGGTAGTAATTGTAGTCTTATGTTGATCTTATTTTACAAATTTGATCTGATTATACCTTGAGAACCATTAAACATTTATAGCATATTAGATCCTATGACATCTTGAAAAACTTGATCCATGATGGGCAATGGGTAGTTTTCTTCAAAAAGGCTTGATTCATATTTTTCAAATCAACAAAAATACTTCTCTCCATTTTTCTTGTGTCCAGGCACAATATTTGAAACCCATGTAGAATGATAAATAGGGAAGATGATTCTTGCATTTAGCTTTTTTTTCAACTTCTTCAAAAATAGCCTTAGTTATTTTTGGGTTGTATTGTCTTTGATTTTGCTTGAAAGGGTTCACATATTTCTTAAAAGAGATGGTGTGTTGTATTTAATTGGATTGAAAGGATTTAAAATCATAATATGAATATGCAAGGATATCTATATACAATTTTAGAAATGAGATAAACCTTTTAAATTTTTCAGGAGAGTAACATTTACCAATGTTGATCATTATGGCTTGTTCTTTAGAACCAAAGTCTTTGTTTGAATACCTTAATAGGAATCATGGCATGGGAAAATTCCATTTGAATCTCTCAACCCAATTATTTATAGAAATTTCTTCCCAATAATTTCATATGTTGTGGGGATATATGCAATGATAATGGTCATTTTGATTCTCTTCTATTGGAAGGTTGACAAAACTACATGAGCATCTTTAACCTTACCAACTAGAGGTATTTTTTTGTATCCATCAAATAACATTTACAAAATATTATAGTACACATGAATCCTAGTGTATGAGATACTTTTACAAGCATCATGTTAACTGAAGCTCCAGTTTCAATAATATAATTACTCAATTTTCATCCTTTGAGAAAGAGAGATAAAATGTTTTAAGCTTTACAAAAGTTGAGGTAGAAGCTATCATGTAATTATGATAACTTGGATTATTAAGTGTCACAATAATTCCATTGAACATGGGTCCAAATGTATTGATATCTTTACTTTTGATAAACCTAATCAATTTATCCAATTGATCAGGCTTAGACCTCATATATGTTTTTGGGACATAAATTTTTGACATGTTTACATAACTAATGATGTTGAAATCATGTAAACAAGTAGAGGATGTCATTTCTGATTTTTCTTTAATTCTATATGTGGTATTAGTCTTTGAAATATTAGAATGAATCTGAGATTATTTACATACCTTTACTTCATACTATTTTTAATTTTATTTGGGTATTAGGGAACCTTTGGGAAGCATGAATTTTATTAAGGATGTTTTCAAAACTTCTTTGTTCTTAGCCTTCTCTTTCTCAATAGACTTTTTAGCTTCATACTTTTTATTGGTCTCCTCTTTCAAGTTTTTTAACCTCATAAAAATATAAACTTATTGGTCATTCTTATCACCAATGATATCATCATAATATTCATCATATTCATATTTAAGATAGCCATTTTAGGAGTTTCCATCAGGTTGTTATGTTTCAAACTCTTGAAAACCCAAGTTTTCTACTTTGATTTCATCTTCCTCAAATTCATACACTTCTTCCACCTCAAGTACTACATTTGCATGAGCATTTTCATTTAGAGGGGCTTCAATGACAAGATTTTTTATGGATTTTGTAGATGAGGATGATTATTGTGTGGCACAAAATTCCTTCAAAGAATGTTTTTATATAGTGGAGCTATAGTTCTCTGAGGTAGTTGCTTCTTCAAAGTGATGATATAATTTCCCATTTAATGAATTATATGATCAATCAAGTTTTGATTTGAAGTTTTTCCCTTAAAATTTTTAGAATATTTCTTAAATTTTCTTAGCATGACCAAGTCATATTCAAATTTAGAGGCCAATATTTGATTTTGTTCCAAATCGACAACTTGATTTCTTATCAACAAAAACCCTACTTCAATAGATTACATAATTATGAAAATTAAAGTATGATTATCTACTATGGGCTTAGCTATAATGGGATTATTGTTTAATAATTTTTTAGACTTATAAATAAACTCTCTCATTGGTTCATGGAATTTATTTTTCATTTATGTCAATTGAATGAGGAACACATGTGCATCTTATCTCAAATTGAATAAAATTTTCACATTTTATTTTCATTGCTTCCCAATTGTTGATAGAACTAGGAGTGAGATGGTAGAATAATTATAATACTCTATCATATAGAGTTTTAAAAAATGGTTAAACTACAAAGTCTTCATATTGGATACCCAAAATACCACATGCAGTGTTTAAATTGAACAGGTTTTCATATGGATGTCATTTTCCATCACCATTGAACTTAGGGAAGTTCTTTCTTGAACCTTTTTTAAATTCATGTAGTTTTCCACTGAGAGAAATTGGACCGATGGTATCACCCCAAGGTATCATATCCATGTTTTGAAATTTTATGTTTGAAGGAAAAAAAATCTAGAAAGAACAAGAGTTCTACTTGTTATAGTACAACCTTCTAGTTGTTTCTTCTCAAGACTTGAAGGAAGACTTAAAAATTTATTACTTATTGTTTTATTGTTTTAGAAACTTTTTGGACTGAAATTAAAACCAAATTTTTATTGTAATTGAAATAAAGGATCAGTATTACCTTTTTTCTTACTAGACCTAGTAAAGTTTCTTTTAGCCAGCATGAAAGAAACTATTGTTGTCTTGGCATAGGAGGTATTTGGATGGTTATATGAAGGGATATTATTAGTTGCATTCTTCTAGTGGTGAGTTTTTTAGCTCTTTAGGCAAGTTTACTATGATCTTATTCTTCTTGTAATGTAATTATAGCCCTTTGTAACTAACCAGGGTTAGTTTTATTATCCCAAGTAGGCATTCAAATATTAGAATAAATATACTTGTGTTGCTTGTATCTAATCAAGACAACTCAAGAATATGATCTTATAATATAGGAATGGTCATGTGAACAAAACTAATATTTATTTTGCAGGTTTTATGAAAATTAAAATAACATGCCCCATGGTGGGCACCAAAAAATTATTGGCAAAATATTTTGTATAAGATACAAAATATGGGTTTTTTGTCAAGTGTATAGGGGACAAGAAGTCCCTCCTCTTTTAAAATGGGATGTTCCCTTTATTAAAAACTAGAAAATTGTAGGAAACAAAATATTTATAGTAACACACATTCAAAAATGTTCTTGAGGGGCTGTTTTAATGAGAGAGAAATGAATAGGAGAGATAGAATCAAAGGAGAGACAATGGGAACAAAGAAAGAAAGTATAAGTGATTAAATAAACTTATATTTTAATCACTTACGCATACTATAAGTAGGAAAAAATATGAAAAATTTAACATATGAAATTTTAGTGTGAAGAAGATAAAAAGATTAAATGAAAGTTGAACATAATAAAAATAGTCATTCATTAAGAAAAAAAGCACAAAATCCTACTGAAGTTTTTTATATTGATCTCTACAAAAGAACAAAAAAAATCATTCTTTCTTTCCTTGCTAACAAAATTATTTATCTTGTCAAAAAATCATGATTACAAATATAAATTCATGTATATGTATAACTCAAAGGTTGAATAACAACTTCATAACCATTTTCAACTACCTTTTTTCCTTAAAATGTTTCTATTTATTCATTCACTTTTTCAAATTATTTGAAAAAGTGAAAACACAATAATTTTAAAATTAAAAATTTATGAAAAAGTATAGTGGAGAAATAGAAAAAGGAAGAGTGATGAAATTCAGAAGAGAGAGAAGAATCAAAACGAATTTTTTGATTGAGTTGGTGACTGACCTAAAGATACTATATGTCCTTGTTATTTAATATATGTGAACTTTAACCTATATACTCTAAACTTATAAACTATAGTGCCAATTTATTGTTGTTTTGGAGTGATCATATTTGATATTTGTGTTAACCAAGTGACCATTATCTCATTCATTTATTCATTATTTTTGAAAAAGTTCAAATATTTTCTTACACTCAATGAGAGGACTATGAATGTCACTAAAAAAATTTATAGCCTCTGAATTGAAGTTATCTACACCAAATAATTATTCTTTGACCATTGTTTGGAATTATTCTTTGATTTTTGTGGAAGTAAATGGTCTAGTTTCTCCATTATTCAATAATTCACAATAAATAAGCCATATGTCAGCACAAATTTGAGTCATGAGATCATCATAAAGCTTACTATATTTTTTCAAATATTTTCATGATTTTTATAGAACACTGGTATTTTATTCAACACTTTAAAACCATACAAATGACATAATATCTTCTACCTTGTTGATGATTTTCTTAGATATGAGGATGTTTCCATCAGAATGGGTCATATCTTCCAAATCCTTGACTATATTATTTAGAAATCCACTTTCATTTGAAAGCATTTTCATTTCCTCTGAGAGTTTTGTTTCATATTCACTTATAATTCCATATTCTCCTCTCACCTTGTCAATGAAATGGAATTCATTAACAAAAGTTATTTGACTCAATTTTCCATGACTTTTCCATGATTATGTTTTAACCTTTTAGGGTTTAGCTTACATAAATCATATGTTTGATTAAAGAGATGAGTAGTTTAAATTAGGGAAATAATATGTATAAAATAACCACTAACTTTTTATAGGTTTTGACTGGATTTAACTTTCTATAAATAGTGATAAATATGTGCAAATAAATACTTATCTAAAAAACACCTGAGATAGATGATCTGACTGCTCGAAATTGATATATGAACGAGTTTGAGTGTCATCAACTAGATCCTTGTATTATAACCCCTCCTAGATAATAAAACCACATTTAGATAGAGGTGTCATGTGGCTCTAGTGTCTTGATAAAGGTGACAATGTCCTCTATGCAAGATTGTCCCAAACTTTTGGGTGTATATGTTTTTGAATTTTATTCCTATACGCATGAAGTCTAGAACTCTACATAGTGCATGTAATAGCTAATTTATTATTAAAAACATAATCCTCTTTACAAGTAAGGAATGAGATTAAAAGTATGTTCATTAGTAGGATAGGCTGGACATCCTCAGCACCCCATTATAAAAAGAGTTAACTACATGCCAATACTTTAAGGAGGGATGAAGCTCGATGTTTCACTAAATTTTGAATATATTTGATGTTTAAGGAGAAACATAGATGAAACGTAGGGATTAGAGATTAGAGAGAACTCATATTGGTTACGTGTCATATCCAGATGATGTTGAGCACTCCTCTTTGGCTAGGGAGGACTACCTATGAATAAGAAAGCACTACCACCAAAAATATTTGTTAGAGATATATGAGTGGGTTGCCAAGCTACACGCTTATTCCTAGAAGTGTCAAACTTCCTTAGGGATGATATTCCACTTTTTGAAACAAAATGGTAACGAATAACAAAATGAAAGAGAGAGTAAAATAGAGATGTTCATACCATTCTTGTAGTATGAATGCAGTAGAGAGTGACATGATACAGGTAATGTGAGTTATTGGTGTTTTTGGAGGTTGTTTAGATAGGTTTAGAGAAGTTGGTGGAAATACATAGTTATCGACATCGGTTAGGCTACCAATATTGATAAGGAGATATGACTGATGTTAGTTATGTGACTGATGTTAGTAGGAGTAGTATGTTCTCAGGAGGTTGCAGGAGACTTTTTTGAGCTGAGAGGTAGATGTTGGTCAGGTTTATGAGGTTGGGAAGAGTTGTAAGGGAGTGGGCAAGACTCAGGTGGGTCTAGATAGAGGGTTGGTATGTTTAAAGTAGAGGAAAATAGGTGAAGGAGTTTTAAAACTCCTTCGTAGGGAGAGTTGAGACATTCATAAAATGATAAATAGTATAATGTAAATTAATTGTAAAATAATTGTTTAAAGAAATTACAAAACATAGAGATATACTTAGCTAATGAATTGGATGAACTATGAGTGCCAGATAGATGGCTCTAATTAGGCATGTTGAAGAAATATGTGAATATAAAAGATAAGTGTGTGCTACCAATTTAGAAGAATCCAAGATCTGTGTATTATATCAATGCCTAATCTAGACTTATTTGTGTAGAATAATGGTAAGCTTGGATTTAGAAAGTTGAATGTTAAAACTTGTATGTGAATGATTGATTTTTTTTATTTCTATTGACCTAAACATTATCTTATAATTTGGCTTAAGTAATTGGCATCGGTGATCCCACCGACATTGGCCGTGGGTTGACCGATGTTGGTGGCATAAGAATAGGTAAAAAGGCTATATTTAGCCTATTTTATGTTCCTTCTCCTACCAAGTGTGGTGTCTATTAGGAAATGATAGAAATGCAAGGTTAAAAAGGATGTAGTTAGTTAGGAATTTATGTTAGGGGTGAGAATAAGTCATGGGTAGTTAGGATTAGGGGACTAAGTCTTGAAGTGACTCAGAGGGTAAGAATTAGTCTTAGGATGAGGTGGCTAGGCAAGGTGGCATAATTAGTTTTTAATTAACTTAATTAAATATTTTAAATTAATTAAATGTGTGAGGGGTGAAAACATGGGTTAGGAAGGCTAATTATTAAAAGGGACTCAAGGAAGGTTTTGACACAAGGAGTTACGCATGTGTGTGACATAATTTTGATGTCTACATTTTCCCTCTTTATCTTGTAATTTTTACTAACAAGTTGCAAGAAAAAAATGGGAGTTGAATGTTCTAGGTATGGGATGAGGTATCACCCCTCAAAATAGTAATGAAGGAAGAGAATCTACAATCAGGTATTGGTTTGATAAGGATTTAATTGGGTGGGTGGATGTTGAGTGAGAACATGGTATCATTACTTGTACATATACTACGATGAGTTATAGTCGACACAATCAATAATAGGTAAAGGTAAGGACCACTCAGATATAATAACCAAATCATATCTTTTAATTGATAGATGATAAGGTTAAAATGATCAAATTTATAGCTCCAATGGTCAATGTGTTTCAGGTATCTAAGGTAAGAAGTACTCCTAATAAACACAAAAGGTTGTAGGTGACAGGAGGACTGGCTTGGTCATGATCCAAAAAACTTGGTATATATGTGTGTGTACAATAGCCAACTATAGCGAGGTATGATAAGTGGTCAAGACAAGCAATATAAGGTTGGTTTAAAAGGATCAATGGTCAAGGAGATATTCATGATCTTCGGTCAGAGTCATCATGGGTGGATATTTAAGTAATCTTCGAGGTTGGTTGTCATGGTCAGGGAGATATATGTCATGGTAAGACTACTGATGTTAGTTGGAGACCAAATCCAATAAAAAGGGGTTTGATGACTCACCAAAACTCATTTGCAATAGTTAATTAGAAAAAAAGAGATCTAAGTGTTGGTGTGGGTAGAGATAGTAGAGCTAGGAGGAGACCCATTTGGAGGTACGCCACCATAAGAGCCAACTATTCTAGCCCAGAGGAGATGGAGAGATAAGGTAAGATCCTCTTCAAGTTGAATTTTAAATTAGGGTAGTTAATTTGTTATTTTGGGCTAAATTTGAAGTTTGGGGGGTGAGAGTGATATTAAAGGGATAGTAAATGGGGTAAGTGTAGGATTAGGTTAATTTATTAGGGGTTGGGGATAGGTTTTAGGAAAAAACTTAAATTTGGGAGGTGAGTTATACGGCCCTAGGGCCAAACTAGTCACCAATGTTGGCAGGCATCTTGCACTGATGTTGGCAACCTTAACTAACATCAGTTATAGGAAAAAATCCCAAATAGGAAGAAAAGGCCCATTTTGGATCCCTAGTTGAGTTAGTCATTAAGCCTAATGTCTGAGCTAGCCTTAAAAGACCCCATGTTGACTGAGTGTTGCCTACATAGCCTAGTTGAGGGGTTTAGGCCAATGTAGTTATCCTAGTATGTAGGTAAAAAGGGTGAGGTATGGTTAAAATTTTGTTAGGGGAAGTGGTTAGGAAAAGGTAGGTTGAAATAGGTCATGAGACCTAGGGCTTAAAAGATAGGTCATGCGGTTGAGGTTATGAGATATAGGCCATGGGGCCTAGAGTTTAAGATATAGGTCATGGGGCCTAGAGTTGAGAGATAGGCAATTAGGTCTAGGGTTTAGGTAGATTAACAAGTTAGATATTTAGGTGGGTATACAGCCGAGCTAGCCTCAAAAGACCCCATGTCAATTGAGTACTGCCTACATAGCCCAGATGAGGGCCTCAGGCTAATGTAGTTCTCCCAAAGAGAAGAGAAAAAAGGGTGGAGGTTTATATTGGAAAGTATGTGACTTGAGGTTTGTGTATATAGATGTAGGATAGGTAAGAGTTGACATTATGAGATTAACTACCTACATTGTTTATGAGGATGAGGAGGGATGTCACCATGGATGAGTGGGAGCAATGATAGTCATAGGGTTAGGAGGAGTGCGATGATATTGTTGGGTTGCCTGTGATGTTAGATTGATTATAGCTTTAATAAAGAGGTGGGATCATTGCACCAATACCTTCCATTTGTCTACTAGAGAGTTGACAGTGACACAGGAGGATGTGTATAGGATTTTATGGTTACCACTCTAGGGTGAGGATCTCTTATCATGTTCAAGAGAGGAGCATGATATTCACATGGCTACATTATTTAGAGATCATATCAGTGAGGTGACCTATCATTCAGTGATCTTTACATATGAGCCATTGTACACTACTAATGAGGAGAAACATCAGTTGAGTATCCTGATAATGATAGGGATTAAAGTATATGCACTATCAGATGTAGATGGGGGAGATTTCCTATTGTGTTGATAGGTGTGTTGGCACAGATGGTTGAGCAGTGAATTGTGTATGCATAGGGACCAGCTTTTTTGGCATAGTTATATAGAGAGTTATGGGGTTTGAGGCTATTATGATGGTATAATTTGTGTGTCAATCATTTACTACATTTTTGGATGTATAATCACATCACGGTGACATAGCCATTGGGGATACCTACCATGATTACAGTTAGTTTCAAGGTCAAGTTAGATGGTGGAGAGAGGCTATGGCCCATACACAAGTAGATGGCATAGTATAAGACATTGATTATTATAGGTGTATGATAAATGGATTGATTCTTGTAGATATTGTTTGGAGGCCCTATCTAACATACCCTACATTTAGAGGATAGGTAGAGTAGCTTTTCAGTTTATAAAGCATGTTATGGGTCAGAGGGAGATGAGTCAGAGAGTTAGAGATGATACTCATGGCATGGGTCAGGAGATAGTTTGGCTTATTATAGGATGTGCCTCCTACCTTTCCTTGATATAGGAAGGATGATATAGAGACACCCTTACCCTTGCCCCAGGAGATAGATGGGCCAGATTTGGAAGAGCTACCAGTAGGCCCGAGTATGGTAGATCTTGGATGCATAGTGGCTTATCTTGCATGGTGGATAGGTTTGCATCCTACAATTCAAGTCAAGAGGCCACCACTATATTTACAAAGAGTGATGAGAGAGAGAGGGAGATATGCAATATTACAGGCTCAAGATGTAGTGGTATAGGCTTGAGATGTAGCAATACAAGCCTGAGATGCAGCACAGGTATAAGTGTTGGTCTTAAAAGGGTAGGTTATGACATTGTAGGGATAGGTCAAGGCATTACAGGACCAGGTTACTACATTGATAGTAGAGAGAGATATTTTAAGAGCTACAGGATAGGCTACTCATCCTCCTCCACCATAGGGCCCAGTACAGGGTCCTTTAGTAGGGTTGATGGGTCCACTATAGACTATACCTCTAGTGAGGTACAACACTACTTTAGATGAGATTGCATACTATGAGAGGGCCATCAAGGATTTCCCATATATTTAGAGGTATTCTAAGTTTAGAGAGTAGGAGAGATCAGTGACACGTGCCATGGCTTCTAGCTCATGCAGACGTAGACAAGCTGAGAGTGGTGATGATACTACTTCTTCATGACCATGACTATAGCCTTGAGTATTATGAGTCCTAGATGTTGTTATTGATGTTTTTATATTTATTGTATACACACTAGCTATGAGCCAAATATGAGAGATGTAATTTTTGAGAGAGAGATGATACTGATATGATCCATTGATGCACATTCATATTCAGTGTATATATATGAGATTTTGTTATTTTGAGATGTGTTTTTGTGATGGTGATGATGTTTTAATTTATTATAATGATGTGTATGTTTATGTTATGTTAGTGTTATGTTAATGCTAAGCATGTTAGTTGAGTTAGACTAGCATTTCCCATATGTGTGATGGTATATGCATAGTTGATTGGTTAGCTTCATTTTAGCATTTTTCCATATTTGTGATGGTGTATGCTTAAAATGAATGGGTTGGGTATGTTTTTTTTTTTTTTTAAGAATTTTTCCATATTTTTTATGGTGTATGTTTAAAATAAATGACATAGGCTTGATAGTTTTCCCATTTATTGTTGTTTAGAGAAACTATGGTTGCATGTTTGGTAGATTTCTCATAAGCAATGGTTTATTAGTTTTAGTATGGTTTTTCATAGTTATTTGAGTGTCCTTTCTTGAGATGGATATGTGTTAAACACATAAATCTAAAAATCAAGAAAATTTGATAGAAAGGTGAAAAGGTGATTGAATCTTGTTCTGAGATGCGATGTCAAAAGAAAAATTGACATGTGATTGGAATGGGAAATAAAGAGGCAAAATGCTTGTTTATTGGCAAAGACCATAATCACAACATAAATAGGCTCAGGAGTATGAGCCTCTTTCATGCTTTACTTCATTTGACCATTTTGTTTGTTAGAGAAATGTCATACTCACCTTGTGTTAAGTGAGTTCAAAGTCCCTTGAAAGAGTATGAGGGGAAAAAGGTAAAAGGATTGAGAGTGTTTGGGTAGTTTAACCTTCTTAGTGGGGATGGTATGCCCCTTTTATGGGTGCCCAAGAGCTACTATAAGCAAGTCCATGACTTAAAGGTTTTTTTTTTTTGTGTGTGTGTAAGTTGATCAATGTGGGAAGTCTACAATGAGATTTTATTTGTGTTGAGTCATTTGAAGCTAATCAATATGAGAAGCTTCTACATCATTATTTCCCTTGATAACAAATCTTAGCTTAGCCATCCTTTAAAGGAGTGGTCTAATCTTTTATTTTTTATTTTTAATATTTGTCCTTCAAGGGAGCAGTCTATTTATAGTATCAAGGAAAAGTTACATAGCTATCCTTCAAGGGAGAAGTCTATGTTGAGAATCATGACCTGAGAGATTATAACTTGTCTATGTATCCCATTTTTATTTATTTTTTTTTAATTTTAGTCATAGACAAGACTATAGAGGCTTAAGGGTTTTACACTTTGAGGTAAAAACCATAGCACTTCATAGGTTAACTAAGTGTGTAGGAATAAGGGTTAAGAGGAAAGAAAATGAATGTAATAGGGTTACTCAAGGGATGAGCTCAATTTAAACATGAGGTGATGCATCACTTGATTAATAAAATAATGGTCATAGGTACAAAGCATTTAAAGGCTCAAGTTTTGGCCTTTCTTCGAGAGAAGACAAATGATAAGTTTCTAAGCCATACTTTTGAGTTATGATGTAGGGTCCAAGCAAATTAGGAGCAAATTTAACATGTTTGCTTTTCTCCATGTTCGTCATATGTTGATTTTCTTTTAAGATGAGATCTCTGATATTGAAATTTTGTTCCTTGAGGTTTTTGTTGTAAGTGTTTTTTATACGCTCTTGATAGATTTGGAGGTGGTTGAGGGCTATGAGATGATGTTCATCAAGCAACTCAAGTTGAGCCAAATGTTCTTATAAAAATTCATTGTTATTAAGTATGTCTTATAGAGAAATGTGAAGAGAAGGAATTTGGACCTCAAGAAGCAAAATAGCCTCCATCCCATAGACCAAGAAAAAAGGTGTAGCACCTGTAGGGGTTTGAATGCTAGTGTGATAAGCCAATAAAGTAAAGGGAATGTACATGTGTCAATCCTTGCTAGTATCATTGACTAACTTTATGAGGATTCTGGTTAAGTTTTTGTTAGGAGCTTCTACCTGTCCATTTGCTTTTGGATAGTATGGTGATAAAAAGCTTAATTTGATTCCAAAATCATCACAAAGCTTTTGGACAGTATTGTTTTTAAAATATTTGTCATTGTCTGTTGTAATTTTATAGGGGACACAAAATAATCGATGATGTGATGGTTGATAAAGTCAACAATTTTGTTATCCTTAGTGGAAACAAGAGGAATGGCTTTGACCCACTTGGTGAATTATTCAGTAGCATAATGATGGAATAGTGACATAGAGATGAATTAGAGTTAATCTCATCGATTAGATATAAACCCCATTGGTAGAAGGGCCAGATGTCTTTATTGACTTGTAGTGTATGGCTTAGAATGTGAAGGAGGTTAGTGTGTTATTGACATTTGACATAATGCCAAATGTAATCACTACAGTCTTGATGGAGTGTTGGCCAATAGTAGCCAAGTCGAAGGATACATTTGGCAACTATGTTACCATTGAAATGTCCACCAAAAATTCCATTATGGACTTCCTTAATGGCAAAGGGGATCCCATTACTAGTGAGGCACCTAAGGAGGAGACCATCAAAACCTCACTTGTAGAGAATTCCCCCTAGCATAGTGTAACGAGTGGCACATTTCATGAAGGCACGTCTCCCAATATTGGAGAGGTCAAGAGGGGTACTAGAAAAGGAGATGTAATCCATGAGTTACTTATACCATAAGTCATGTAGTTTGTGTGTTATATTACCTATAAAAAATATAGTAGTTGATACATAGGAGGGTAATGTGAAGTGATGTATAGTGACAGATTTTTTAGGAAGAGGGTGAAGAGGGTATGTGTGAATTAAGTGAAGCCATTGTGTCAGCAAACTTGTTTGTAGATCAAGGAATAGTTTACAAGAGGTAAAATTTTAATTATTCTAATAATGTATCTACATGATGTTTATATCATTGCAAAATTTCATTTTTGCATAGGTAGGAACTATTAACCTAATTAACCACTCGCTGAGAATCATCAAAAATGGTTATTAATTTGACACCCAAGAAAATAGTCATTAGAAGCCCTAAGATCAAAGCTTCATATTCAACCATATTATTAGTACATTCAAAGTCTAATTTAAATTACAAAGGCATAGACTCACCATCAAGAGGGATGAGGATGACCCCCACACCCCCACTGTGTTGACATTTAGACCCATTAAAGAACATCATCATTTGATAAGATATGTCATCGGTGGAGAGAATTATGATAGATTCATCAGGTAATTCAAGGTTTGAAGGTTAGTTGTCATGTAAAGGGGTGGTAGCTAACTAGTCAATGATTGCTTGCCCCTTGATATACTTTTATTAAATAAATTCCAAGTCAAATTTAGCAAGGATCATGAGCCACCGAGCTACATGTTGGTTGTGATATAGCTTGGAATGCATGTATTTGAGGGGATCAGTATGGGTGATGATGTAGGTTTTATGATTTAAGAGGTAATGATGGAGATTAGAAGTTGTAAAGACCAATGCAAGACAAAGCTTTTTAGTATGGGTATATCAAGTTTCATAATCAATAAGTGTGTGGATTATGTAGTAAACCATTTGTTCTCGATGGTGATCATCCTGATGTGTAATGGTACCACCCAAAAAATGGTCTGTTATAGAGATGTAAAGGTAGAAAGGATAGTTTTCCTTAGGTGGAATAAGAACTAGTGGAGAAAGAAGATACCATTTGAGAGAGTCAAAGGCTTCCTAGAAATCTATATTCCAATGGAAGGAGACATATTTTTTGAGGATATGGTGAAAGGGTTGACAATGATCTAAAAATTGGGAGATAAAGCAGTGGATTGATTGAAGCTTACCTTGCAGGCTATGGAGTTGTTTGATATTAGTAGGTGGAGGCATGTCTAATATTGCTTGAACTTTAGCAGAATCGACTTCAATACCATGGATAGAAATGATAAAGCCTAAGAGCTTACTAGAAAGGACACCAAAGATGCATTTATTTGGGTTCAGTCAAATGTTATATTAGAGGAGATGAGTGAATATGATTTTCAAAATCATCAAGTGATCTTGGTAAAGTTTAGATTTTTTGATTAAGTCATCCATGTAGATTTTCATAATTTTGTGTATAAGATCATGGAATATATAATTCATGGTGCATTGGTAGGTGGAACCAACATTCTTTAGATCAAAGGGCATGACCCGATAATAGAAAGTCCCCCATGGGGAAATGAAAGTTGTTTTATGTTGATCCTCAAGAGCAACTAGGATTTTATTGTAACCTAAGAACCCATCCATAAGTGATAGCATCTCATGGTCAGTTTTTAGATCAATAAGTTTAGGATTTGATTGTAACCTAAAAACCCATCCATAGTCGATACTTGGTAAAGGGAAGTCATCTTTTGGACAAGCAAGGTTTAGGTCATGATAGTCGGTGTAGATGCAGATTGCCCCTATTGCTTTTGTGGTAGGAACAATATTGGAAACCCATTGTGAGTATTCAATGGGTTAGATAAAGTTAACAAAAAGGAGGCATTAGAGCTCTTCTTTGATAAGGAGAATAATATGAGGATGCATTTTGTGAATCTTCTACTTAGCAGGTTTAGCATCTCGATTGGTGAAAATGTTATGGGTGACAATAGAGGGGTCAATACCAAGCATGTCATTATAAGACCAAGCAAAGGCTTTGCTATGATCATTAAGAAATGTGTCATAATTAGCTTTCTTAGAGGAGTATAAATATTCACCAATCTTAAGGATGTGGGGGTTATCATGAGAAGGCAAATTTATGTCAATGGTTGATTCATTTAACATAGCTTATGTTTTGGATGGGAGTGATCATTGGATATAAGAATCATCTATACCTATGTATGTGAGAATAGCATCATCATCTTGACATTGGACAGTGTTGATAGTGGGAGAGTCTTCATCAATCATTTTAGGATGAATGAGAGGAAGGGCCTTGTTTCCTTACCCCAGTGATAAGTGAGGGGGCCCAAATGGATGGTATTTATTGAAAAAAATTACAAGATATAGATACCTTCGATTTGATAGGTGATGGTGGAGGAGAGGATGGAGAAAGAGAGATTGGATATTTCATAATTGGTATATGAGAATATTTGGTGAGTTTAGTTGGTTTGTCAAAACCCACTCCGTGTTATTTTTTGGCATTTTCAATGGTTTTATTGGTGGGATATTCAATAGGCATATGAACACCCTACTCATAATGACCCAAACCAAATCCTTTCCAGGCACACTTATAAATACAGGTGTGATCAAAGCTAGGCTTGCCTAGGAAAGAGAAGTAATAGGTAAATCATTGTTGTGAAGAGCATGGATTACTGATAGTGGGAGCTCAATTAATTCCCTCATATGTGAAAATAGTTTGAAGGTTAGGGGGTCCATACAACATGATCATCCTAATACGGGGATCATAATTAGGGTGCATATGAATATTTCCATAATATTATGGATTTTGGAACATGTTGAGTGTTAACAAATGATATTCTCTAAGCGATAGACGCTTGAAAGTTTCCTCTATGGGGTCTTTGTCAAGAATTTATGTTGGCAGTATCTGTGTAACTGAGGTAGTAGAGCTTATATAAGCTTCAAAAGTATAATGCAAAGGAGATGATGTATTTAATGTAATGAGAACATCATTGGGGCTATAAGTCATTTTTCATGTTTTGAAAGGAGGTGGGTTGGTGGGAATAACATGCACTTACCCATTGTGCTCAAAATTGACACAGCGATACAAAGTCGAGGGCACACATGTCATAGCACATATCCAAGGTCATCCAAGCAGTATATTATATTGGAACTATCCTTCTACAACATAGAAGATCTCAAAAATTATGTGGGGACCCACATGGATATGTAAGACAATAGTGCCCACCGTAGTAGCCATAGTATCGTTAAAGGAGCAGAGCACCACGTCAGTTTGAGACATGTAATTATCAATAAGGGCTAGATATTTGTAAGCATGGGTGGAGATAATATTAATATTAGCTCCTCCATCGATCATGACTCTTTTGAAATGAGTTTGATTGATACATACAATGATAAAAAGTGCAAAATCTTGATCTTCAGGGTGTTGAAGTAGAATTTTTGAATCACTAAAGGAAATTAGGGAGATGGTATTAAGAGAGTTGACTAAAGTTGTAAGAGGATAGGGATCATCAAGTTGTACCTCAACCACTTGCAAGGAACTAATCAAAGCTTGACAGTGTTGGGGTGAGTTTTGGATTAACTCATACAAGGACATTTTAAGAGGGGTTTGTTGAAATTGTTTCACCATCGAGTTTTGAATAACTTTTGAAGATGTTAGTTTTGGGACACCCAAGATGGAAATGTTGGGATTCAAAGGAGAAGTTTGGAGAACGGATGAGCCCAAGGGGTATGGACCTTTTCCTTTCCTTTATCCTTTTGATTTTATGATTATGTGGCCACATTAACCATGTTGATCTAAAATGTAGGTGAAGGAGGTGGCAAAGGGGGTATGACAACATCTTTGGGTTTGAATTCAGGTGGAATGGTATGAGGCATTATGGATGCCATGGGTGGAATAGTAGGAAGGTTAATGGGAGTATCAACAAAGAGAGTTTTGATATCAAATTGTTATCAAATGACTACTGTGAGAGCTTTACAACTATCAATATCATGTCCAAATTCTCAATGATATAGACACACTTGTGTATCATCAAACTAAGATGGCTTTGGTCCAAGAGGGTTATAAGGATTAATGGGAGTAAGGATTATTATATAATATTACAACAAATAGTGTAGGAAAAAGATCTGAGATCCTACGAGTGGGCTATCACTTGTTGTTGTAATAGGGGTGGGCACCTTGTTTAGTTTAGGAGTCATGAGGGTGATTTTACATGGCACCTTTTTAGGTGGTAGTGGAGCCAAATGTTTTGCTGACACTTTCTTGGTGGTAGGTATCATGATGTTAGATGTGAAAGGCCTACTAGGTGGCAGGTAGTAATAGAGGTAACTTAGCTTTTTTTTCACTTAGATCGGTGATACTCTAATGAAAGTAGAGGGATATGGTCTCAAAATTTAAGGAAAAGTTGAGGGTGGAAGAGGGAAGGATCAGTGAGATCTAAGAAGCTTAACATTCTTCCTTAGTTCAAGCCGTAGAACTCTAACTTGTGGTTGGAGAGTCATATCTAATTTTACCTGTAGATGAATTATATTAGAGATCAAATAAACACCTAAGGACCTGATCTACCTTAATGTGGTAGATGCCTATGAGGGTGAGGTCTTTGATGTAGAATGATGAGCTTCTGGTGATTTTGGTGAAAAATCTCTGACTTTGTCAAATACCTTAGGGTAAAGGGTAGTGAGAGGATTGGTGGTAGAGGATGATACTTGTTGTGTAGGATAAGGAGTTTTAAGTTGGTCCCAAAATGTTGCATGATCTAGCTTCATGGAGTCAAAAAATTATAGATTTTCCACTAACCATGAGAAGGGTTTAGATGAAGTTGATGTAGGCCTTATGGTTGCTTCTTTATAAGGCTTAGGTGATTAAGAAAGAGAGAAATTGTTGGCCTCTTCTACCTCGGGACAAAGATGAGAAAGATCCATAATAGAGTCTTCTTTAACAGAGATAGGAGAAGAGGCATGGTCTTCCATGGGTGGGAGAGAGGTAGGTAAATAAGGCTCCTCAAGAGGGTAGAGCATAGGAATGATGTTACCCTCAACATGTGGGTGAGGAATAGGTAAATTATGATCTCACATAGGTAAAATAAGTGGTAAAATCGGTTGAATTAGAGTAGGCACAATAGGTCTACCATCTAATGTAGGGGTGGATAACACTGGATCTTCTAGGTGTGAAGGAGTGGATGGGGTACTACCTTCCATCAGTGGAGGAGAGGTAGGCGAAGAAGGTTCCTCAAGAGGGTATAGCATAGGATTGATGTTCTCTTCAACATGTAGTTGAGGAATGGGTAAGGCTTGGTCCTCAAGTGGTAAGAGGATAGGTAAAATGGGTGCAAAAGGAACTAGCAATACAGGCTCCTCTTGTGGCAAAAGGAAAGGTAAAGGAGGCTCTTCCTCACATGGGAGTGGAATGGGTGAAGTAGGCCCTTCTACCTGGGGAGGAAGGATGGGAAAAACAAACACCACCAATTGTGGGGGAGTAGGTAAAATGGGTGCTTCCTATTGTAGGATAGGTTAGACTAGAAGTAAAGGAAAGACCATATTGATCGTATGGATATTATGATCACATGAGTTATTAGTCATGGTCTGAATAATATTTTGATTGGGTGAATGGTTAGGAAAAGGCTATTTGAACACATCCATATTTTGATTAGTAGGTGCATTAGGGTTATCCAAAATGAGATCATCTCTATCATGCATGTCTTGAACAATGTTCTTGAATGTATTATAGTTATTAGAATTGTGGCCTTTGACTCATCCTCCTTGTACCAAGTAGGACTAGTATGGGAGGGATCAAATTGTATAGGAGGCTTGATTTGAGGAAGGGTTATGGCTCCCTGTTGTAATAGTTTTTCCAAAATGGAAGTGTATGACTCTCCAATGGGAGTGTGTTGTCTTTGTTCATACCATTGTTAGAATTGTTTGGTCAGATTTTGTGAGGTCAAAGAATTAGGTTGGTTTGTGGTTGTGTAAGAAGCTGATTTAATTACTACCGAATTAGTGGAGCCTTAAAATTTTTGTTAGAAGGAGAAGGTTTAGAAGAAGAGGAGTCATTTGTTTTGGAATTGGCATTCTTACTATGTAACTTGACTCTGTCTTTATATATAACCTAGATTTTGAGTTTTTGTACCATTGTAAAGGCTTCATCAAATGTGTATAAAGTTTGTACTTGGGGTGTGGATGAAATGTGCTTATCACATGCCCTCAAGAAGAGCTCAATAAGCTCAAGTTGGGGTAAAGAGAAAGAGAGTTGATTGATTAAACCTCTCCAATGAGTGACAAAATCAATGATCGACTCGTCATCAAATTGTTTAATAGAATAAAGGTCTGTAATAGAAACCTTTTTTTAGAAATGGTCTAGGAATAATTATGTAAGTTGGGTAAATGATAAAATGGAGTGCCGAGTTATAGAGCTATACCAATCTAGGGCAGCACCCGAAAGAGACATAGGGAAGGTGCGAAGTAATAACACATCATCATGCCCTATTAAATAACAAGCATGTCTAAATGCTCATAAATGTTGTTTTGGGTCCTCTTTACTATATAAGCGAGTAAATTTGGAGAGTTCCCATTGGCTTGGATAAGGGAGAATAGGCACAAAAGGATGGATGGGCTCATTGCATATCTGATCATAGGATAACACATTCTTTAAACCTGATATAGATGTCTCTATATTATACATCTTGTCTATCAGCATCTGAATGAGGTTTGGAAGAGGATTGGTTGTGAAATATCCCTTAATTTATAGGGAACCTGATAAGAGGTAGGAGTGTATGGCATAGCTTCTTGTGGTTGTGTTGACACAACATAGGGGTAGTGAGTCATAGGCTAGGGGCGATAATGAAAGGGGCCTATCTTGTTGGGTTAGAGACAATGTTTTGGTTGAGTGTTTTTATTGTAGGTTGGGTTATTAGCATGGTTATACTAGGTGAAGGGTGAGTCATAACTCATGTAATTATAAGTTTCAGAGTAGATAGGATGGGTAACACCAAATTCTGAAATGGGATTAGACCTGACTAAACTACTTGTGGTTATGAAAGCAGGGAAGTCACGATAGGGTTTAGGTGGGATTGGGTAGTTGGTGATGTTGAACTTTGGACATTGTTTATGGTTGGGTTACTTGTCAAAGTGGTGGTTTGAGTAACCATGGGGAACATAGTGGAGACAGCTGAAACTGAAGTTATCTCCATCAGATAAGTTGGCATACCATATAGTGGGTCACCCAAAGAATTATGGTTTTGGATCACGGAAAGGTAATGTTGAAGGGTTGCCAAAGTGTGATCAAGAAATATAATAAAATCTTGATCTCCTTTAGTCATAATGGAAATTTGGTTGGGGCTAAGAGTATACTCCATGATAAAATCAGCAACAAGAGGGGAAGGTGGAAGTGGTTTCCAGTTTGCATAATCAGCAAGAATTTTGGCTTGGCTTCACATCAATACCATGCAAGAAGAAGTATAAATGGTCTTAGAACTTTGTATTAGTGATAGAGTGAGGAAAAACTAGGTTTAGGTGTACATATATAGGTTGTTTTAGCTTTTTATTTTGAATAAATTGAAAATAACCAAATACACAGTCGCCAATGTCGGTCACTTGACCAATGTCGGTAGGTTAAAGTTTGTCAACGTCAATGGGTTTAATTGATATCAATCACTATGGAGTCCTAAGAGATGAAAAATCCAATGTTTTAGAAACCTAGAGGAAAAATCTAGGTAAAATAGAGGATGCAAGAGGTCTATATAAGGAGGATGAATACTCAAAAAACCTGATATAACAGGTTATACAACCTGAGTATATGAATGGTGCTGATTTTGTAAATTAACTAAAAAATGTCCTTACCAACTCAAAACATACAAAAGGAAATATAAAAGTAGGAAAAGAACATACAACCACTAATTATTAACTCCTAGATATTAATTTTAGTCTCATGTTGGCTTATGCCTTAATCAAATAGTGATATGAGAGTTTGGTTATCGAAGGTACTAGAAAGCAATCAAGAGTTGGTTTTAGGTTAGTTTTGGTGCTCAAGAGTAAATATGTGTTAGACTAGGTATGTGGCTTGTTATAGGAGCTTTCTCCCCACACTTCATGGCCTGAATCCAAGCTAGGCAACTTAGCCAAAATATACCTTTTGTCTAGAGTTTATACTTTGTCAAAGAATGGAGTGGGTTCTCTCTTTGGTGGTGAAATCCAAGTAGGATAGCTGAGTAGGGTAAGATGATCCACCAGGTGATAAAATCTTGATGAACCTTGTCTCAAGTGAGTTTAGATAGTTATTTGTGTGAGTTTTATCTAGATGTGTGACATGTAGAGTAAATTTTTACTCTACGTTGCATTCAAATTTTCAATCAAGCACTGCAGTTTTGGTCCCCATATACCTTGGTCGTAGCAGCAGAGTTGAGGTAAAGCGTGGGTTCAATTTCTCATCTAAATGTTGAAATGTAGTGGAATCTACCAAGTGTCACCCTCTGATATCGGATCCCTTTCTCCCCTTTTTGTTTCTTTCGTCTCATTTTGCCTAAGTATCAAATTCAAGTGGAAGTCACCAAATGTCACTTTTTGAATCATGGAGTCGACCAGCTGACATCCTCTGAGGCCCCTTTTGTGACTTTTCAGAAGGTCATGGAATGTGCCACGTATCCAGTGTCAGTTAAGTAGAACGCACCATGTGTCAGCATCCACATCTCATAGAGGCACCCACATTTCATTCTACTTTTTGACAAAGACTTTCGATGAGCTAAGCAGCAGCAGAGCGAAAAGTTCCAGGTGGCAGTTGTGGAGGCCCTGAACTCCCTTTTTAAAGAAGTAGTGGAAGGCCTCCACGTGTCAGCATCCACGAGATAGTCAGTTCAATGTCGGGGTTCAATATTTTGTTTCAACGCAAAAAGGCGTCATTTTATTTTGCTTAAGTGCCAAGGATGAGCAGAGACTCCCAAGTGTCACTCTCTGAGTGCTCTTTACTCCACCCCCAGGAAAAGTGAAAGCCTCCACATACCCTTAACTAAAGCAGCGGAAGATGCCACGTATCTTCCTTGAAGCAGCGAAGGCCTCCACATGTCACCTTCTAAAAAATCATCTCCAAGCTTCATTATTGAATAAAGATTGTGGTGGGCCTCAGGTGTTACTTCAAAAAGTCTGCGGAGGCCACCAAGTGTCACCTCCGAAAGAGTCTAATATGTGCCCTGAATGATACTATAGCACAGCCAAAGAGAAGCAGAGAGAGCCGTGTGTCTTCGATGAACCAGAGGAAAGCGCCAAGTGTCATTTTTTGATGCCTTCTTAGTAACAAGAAGATTTTTGGGAAATTGACTAAGTGTCCTCTCCCATTTCAACATAACAAAGTGTTTCGTGTATCTATTGCCACAAAGCAAAATGGAGGGAAAATTGGCTGGAGTTAATTTGAGTAGATGGAACAATTCATCGGATAGATTTGTAGAGCCCCCAAAGCATTGAAGGCACCGTCTGTTTGTCCCCTGTGAGTGAATGACAGAGAAGATTGCGCGGGAAAGGGGATGATGGAAGAAGTGATCTGAGGCTATAAAAGAGGAGGGATTTTTAGAAGAAATGGAGGGGGATTCTGCAATTTTAGACTTTCTAGAATTTTGACCAGTAATATCATTTGCTCTTGTCTTAATTTTCTTGAGTTATAATGTTGATGTAACTGTGCATGTTTATGTGCCTTTTATATGGCTGAATGAATTAAGAAGATTGAACTCCATGCCTTGGTTGCCGTTATCTGTGTCATTTGCAAAGTATTCTATACTGTAGATTTTTTTGTAGTTGTGATTAAGAATGTCATTTGCTTTTGTCTCATTTTCTTGAATTGGAAGGTTTACATAACTGTACGTGACTTTTGTGCCTCTTATGTGATTGGAAGATTCTGTTAGGAAGATTAAACACTATGCCTTTGTTGACATTCCCTATATCTCAGTGAAAAAACTCCCTATTGTGAGCCTATGTTTCTATTATTTCAACCTTTTACAGTGATCATGCACTTGTCTGCTCTTAAATGTAATGAATCCTATAATAGTCTCACTGTGCTTAGGTTAGGATTAGGATTACACTCAGGCGCATCACCATAGTTAGGTTTCAATTCTTGAATTTTGCGTTTCTATTTAATCTCCTATCCCTTTTCCCCAACACCCAATACAAAAGAAGAGACCAGCTTCTCTAAAATTTGGAGGTTGTTTCAAGCCGCATTGTCCCACATTTTGAAACTTCTCATTATTGATTGGTTAAGACCAAGCGCAATTTTAAACCATCAATGGTTTTTTGCACACCCAGTGGGACCAGTCTTAAAGTTTCTTTCAAGACCGCATGAACCAGAGAGCTACGAGGAGTTGGAGCTATGGACCAGTCACCAGATCACAATCTGCTACAAATCTAGGTATTCTTTTGCCACCTCTGGTAATTAGTCCAAGAAGAAGAGCTAACTAGTTTCTACCAGTACCAAACATGGGATCCCATGTACCCCCAAGAACTTATGCAAGCTAGAACACTAGTAGTCCCTTAATCCTCCCAACACCACCAGCTGTTTGGGATCCTATCCCAGTAAATGCTCTAAAAACTCTGCCCAAATTTAGTGGGCAAGACTCAAAAACACTCGTGGAACATCTTCAAGATGTATCAGATGTCTGTGCCATACATGGTGTCACTGAATAAAATGTGGCCCTAAGGTTGTTAGCAGCCTCATTCAAAGGAAAGGCTCTAGAATGGTATCAATCTTTGACCCCAAATACCATATCTACATGGGACCAGCTTGGAGATCAGTTCTTTGAAAGATTTGCAGAGAAGGGTGATAAATATTCTTTATTATAGCAATTGATCACCATTTAGAGGGGACCACAAGAGGACATGACTGACTTCAACACCAGATTCTAGAAAACTTGGGACAAAATCCCTATTGCAGCTAAACCACCACCTAGTATGGCCATAGTGTTTTATCTCAAAGCTTTGAATTCAGATATATCTGTTATGATTCAGTCACTGGGAGGACACACTTTACCAGTAGCGTATGACCTTGTGATTAGAGCTAAGAATCATTTAATTGATGCTAGAAAGTTACCTCCAATGCCTCCCATGCCTATATTCCTAGAAATTACCTTGCCCCTACCTCAAGAGATTCCTAAAGTTGTAAGCCCACCTGTGTCTATGTATACTTACCCTCCATCATCTGTAAAGCAACTAATCCCTGCTTAGTCATCTGAGATGGATGATATCAAGAGTATGCTAAGGACATTCTCCAATGAGCTGATTAATATGAAGAGGTAGTAGAATACTTTCCCTAAGCCCCCTTATCAAAGCTATCAAGGAAATATGTTTTCATCCCAACCAAACCAATATCAAGGCCCTCCAAGGCAAACCAACCATCAACCAACAAATCAATTAGTTGCGGTTCCCACACCCTCACAAACCCTTCCTCCCAACTTAAATAGGGAGATGGTTCCAGGTCAGAATAATTATGTGGATGATACCAATGCTTGGTGTTTCCCTTGCAACGATGCTCACACACCCAGATATTGTCCTAGGGGTAATCTACAACAAAGAGTGGCTGAGCAGAGAAGAATGGATGGTCAATTTGCCAATACCAGTAACAATCAAGCCTACCAGTCTCCCGGCATTTAGAATTAAGTTCTAGTAGCATAGATGCAAGGAATATCCTTGCAATAAGAGGAAATAGCCCCAAAACATGCCTTGTTCTCATGGGTTGAAGATGAAGAAGCAATTTCTTGAATGAAGCATCCACCTCTCAAAGGCCAATAGTGCAATCTGATTATTACACCAGATCAAAGAGGAGAATGATGGAGCAACCTGAGATTGTAAGTAGTCAATTCAAGAATAATCCTCCATCTCAGGGGCAAAGGAACACTGTTGTTAAACAAGAAGTGCCTCAGCCGGTACGAGATCAAGAGACTCCTACCCAGATTCAGGAAAAAATGAGGTATCCCTACTACCAAAAAACTCAGTCCTTGGGACCGATCAATGTAATAGACCAATTAAAAAAGACTCCAGCACAAGTATCGATATGGGATATTTTGGCTATTCCTGAATAGAAGACACTACTTTAAGAAGCTATGCAATGGCAAGTAGTACTCAGAGGTGCTGTTACCAAGGAAGGATCTATCAAAAAGAAAAAGCTCAAAGATACGGTTCCTCCAACGACAATAGCCTTCATGAACGATACAGCACCAGTAAGTAAATCCAAGCCAGAGCCTTTCTATTTGACTCTAATAGTTGGAAAGAAACTCTTGCATAATGCACTGATAGATTCAGAAGCTAGTACAACTGTGATGCCCAAGCAAATAACTAATGCTTTGAAAATAAATTATGAACCCCTTGCAAAAGGAGTTATGCAGCTAGATGGCAAAATAGTGCAAACCATAGGGAGAATTAAACAAATCCCATTGCAGTTATACACATGTCCCAACATAATTGTTAACCAAGATATAGTTGTCATAGATATTCCTCCTATCTTTGGTTTATATTTATCTAGAGACTTTACAGCAAAAATAGGAGGGTATATGTCTCTTGACTGGTCTCACCTCATCCTGAGAGCCAGATATGGTTCAAAGATGAAAATTTTATCTGAACCACTGTCTAAAGACCATATCACCAACGAACCAACAACAAGATTAGAAGCAGATCATGCCATGTTGAATAAAGAAAAAAAGAAATTTTGTCGAAGAACTAAGAGACTGGACTGAGCATGATCAAGAAGAAGAAAATAGCCAATTATTGGCTATGATGCATAGCGACCCGTATGGGAACTATGACTCTATTGGTTTGAGCACGTATGTCATTTTTGATGAGGATCAGGCGATCCCAAATGTTATAAGGAATGAGGTACCTATTGCTCAAAATTTAGAGGTTTGGACTTTGAATTTTGATGGGGATAGAAGTAAACATGGTGCCGAAGTAGGAATTTGTCTTACTGCTCCAAATGGTGATAAAATTTTAAGGGCTATTTGATTCTAATTTGATTACACTAATAATGATGTAGAATATGAATCTTTAGTACATGGGTTCCTGTTGGCCAATAAAAAGGGGATAAAGAATCTAAAAGTAAGAGAAGATTCAGAATTAGTAGTGAAGCAAATTAGGAAAAAGACAGTAGCCAAAAATGTGAGAATGAGATCCTACAGGCATAGGATTTCGGATTTGATAGAAGATTTTGAAGCTTTTAATATTGAGATAATCCCTAGAAGTCAAAATTTTGAGGCTGATAGGATGGCTCAGATTAGCTCACAGTTTAACCCAGCAACTGGCCTATTGGTTAACAATGAGTCAGTAAAAGTTATAGTGAGGCCAACCATCCCAGACAATGATGAAAATTTGCAAGTATTTGAAAATGATACTCAGGTAGTCTCTTTCTTAAAACAATCAGATGATTTTTTGAATCAGTTTCAAACTAAAATTAAAGAGGCATATGGTGATCAGGTTATACAATTGAGGACTAACAAGCTCCCCAAGGGATTGATCACGTTAGAAAACTTGTTTGACCCAAAGGATGTAAGCTTGGAAAATAAAAGGTTCCAGGTAGATAAAATAGACTATTCTGAGGTAGAGGTGAGTGACGAGAAGAGGCTAAAAGTTAGGAATTTTGCAACTCAAGAAGAGAAGGAAAGACTAATTGAATTGTGCTAGAGATATGATAGAGTCATAGCTTGGAGCTATGAAGACCTTCATGGATACAATAGAGACATTATCCAGCACATGATAGAGTTGACTGAAGGTTCCAAACCCATCAGACAGAAATAGAGGCCAGTAAATCCAAAGATCGAGCCTCTAATGGTAGATGAGTTGCAAAAACTTTTAGAGTCCAAAATAATATTTTCAATCAAGCACTCTACCTGGGTATCAAATCTGGTCCCAGTTAGGAAAAAGAATGGAGATGTAAGACTGTCTATAGATTTTAGAGATCTAAATAGAGCATCTCTGAAAGACCACTATCCCTTGCCCTCCATGGAACAAATTTTGAAAACTATGGCTGGATCAGAGACGTTTTCTTTACTTGATGGTTTCTCTGGGTAAAATCATATTTGGCTAGCTGAGGAAGACCAGTACAAAACTTCTTTCACTACCAATTGGGGGACATTTGCATGAAAAGATGCCATTTGGCTTATCAAATGTGTGAGCCACTTTTCAATGAGCTATGGATATAGCCTTTGGTGAACTTATAAACAAGGTCATCCTGGTCTATCTAGATGACCTCACTATTTTCTCAAAAAATGTTGATGATCATTTTGATCATTTGGAATATGTCTTCAAGAAATGTCAAGATTTTGGAATATCCTTGAATCTCAAGAAATATATTTTCATTATACCTCAGGGTAAACTATTGGGGCACATAGTATCTAAGGAATGGGTTTCTATAGATCCTGAGAGAATCACAGCTATAATAGGCCTACCTCTTCCAGCAAATAAAAAGGCAGTCCAGTCCTTTTTAGGGAAGATCAATTTTGTCAGTAAACTCATATCTAATTTTGCAAGCTTGGCTAGACAATGACACTCTTGCTAAAAAAGGACCTGGTCTTCAAGTGGACTACAGAAGGAAGGCAAACTTTTGAGGGGGTCAAGAAGGCTATCTCAACAGCCCCAGTGCTCAAGAACCTAGATTTTTCCATGCCCTTCGTAATGTACGTCTATGGAGGGGAGTCAAGTATTGTTGTTGTCTTGACTCAAAAGAATGACAGGCTAGAGGGGGAGCACCCAATAGCCTTTTTCTCAAGAACTCTCAGAGATTATGAGACCAGGTACAATTTTGTGGAAAGACAAGCCTATGCCATAGTAAAAGCCCTCAAGAAATTTAGGCATCTGATATCAGGGAACAAAATTATTATACTTTTAGCTCACCCAAGTGTTATGGATTACATCATGGAGGGAGAAATTACTGAGAAAAGAGCCAATTGGATCACTAAGATCCTTGAATATGATGTAGAGGTCAGACCCACTAAGCTAGTCAGAGGCAGGGGACTGTGCCAATATATAACCCAAGAGTTTGAAAATATGTTACTTGAAGAAGTAGATTCAGAAGGAGAGATAAAGACGGTGCTAAAATTACAAGAGGTTGATCAGGAGTCTTGGGTCACAAGCAGGATTCAATTTATGAAAAATGGGATTTATCTGAGAAAACTCCCTTGAAACAAGAGATATTATAGGATATAGGGAGTTCATTTTGTTTTAATTGAACAATTCCTTTTCAAAATAAATTCCAATGGGAAATTGTTAAGATGTGTAGAACAGGTTGAAGCCAAGAGGATACTACACGAAATGCATCATGGAATATTAGTGGGGCATTTTTTTGCAAAGACCACAGCCATAAAGATAAGTGAGATAGGATACTTCTGGCCTACTTTATTTGCAGATTGTTATCAGCTGGTTAGAAAATTTCAATCCTGCCAATATTATATGGGGATGAGGAGGAATGCAGCCATGCCCCTTAGTCCTATAGTTATGGATGAACCTTTTGCTCAATGGGGTCTTGATTTCATTGAAATGATAAATCCAGTGTCCAGCATGGGTCACAAATGGATATTAACTACCACAGACTATTTCACCAGGTGGACCGAGGCAGTCCCACTTAAAGAAACAATAGAGAATGTGATCTTAGATTTTCTAGGGGGTATCACTACTCGCTTTGGAGCTCCTCGCACCATCATTTCAGATAATGCTAAGGCATTCTTGGGGTCTAAAGTATCTGACTTTGCCTTGAGACATGGAATATATCTTAAAACTTTATCTAACTATTACCCTCAAGGTAATGGTCTAGCAGAATCAACCAACAAGAACCTGATAAGACTCATCAAAAGAGTAGGGGCTGATCATCACAAAGAATGGCATAAAGTGCTCAATCTAGCACTATGGGATGATAGAATCATTCTCAAGTAGGCGATCAAAATGTCTCCATATGAATTGGTGTATGGAAAGTCTATTGTGATTCCCCTAAGCTTGGAAATCCCTGCTCTCCAGCTGATCAAATAAATTGAGATTGAAGAGAATGGCCCCATGCAGGTCAGACTCGCAGAACTTTTGAAAGTTTAAGAAAAGAGGGATATAGCCCACAATTCATTGATCAAGCATCAGGGAATGGTTAAGAATTATTTTGATAAAAGGACTTCAAATCCTAATTTTGAAGTGGGCTCAATTGTTTTGAAATGGGATGCAAGGGCCACCAAGCTGGGTCAGCATACCAAATTTGAAGCACTATGGACTGGTCCGTATAGAATTTGTGTGTGCAAGTAGAAGAATTCTTTTGAGCTAGATTCAATGGAAGGAGAACTTGAAGAGATTCCTATAAACAAAATTTATTTGAAACATTTCAATTGATTTGGGTCTTTTATGTATTGTAGTTAAATAGTTTCCCTTTCTCGCATTGTTTTTGCGTTGTTTTCCCACTTTTCTTTTGAATAAGTGTTTTAAACATATGTCGACGGCTCTTTTGAAGCTGTAATTTTCACAATTTTGATCTAGCAGGAGGTGGAGTTTTCTTTTTGAGTAGGCTCAAAAGTCCTGAGGGTTGACAGTAACTGTAGAGTAAATTTTTACTCTACATTGCATTCAGATTTTTAGTCAAGCACTGCAGTTTTAGTCCCCGTATACCTTGGTCATCATAGCAAAGTTGAGGCAAAGTGCGGGTTCAATTTCTTGTCTAAATGTCAAAATGCAGTAGAAGCCACCAAGTGTCACCCTCTGGTAGCGGGTCCCTTTCTCCCCTTTTTGTTTCTTTCGTCTCATTTTTCCTAAGTATCAAATTCAAGCAGAAGTCACCAAATGTCGCTTTCTAAATCATGGAGCCAGCCAGCTGGCATCCTCCGAGGCCCCTTTTGTGACTTTCTAAAAAGTCATAGAATGTGCCACGTATCCAGTGTCAGTTAAGCAGAACGCACCATGTGTCAGCATTTACGTCTCATAAAGGCACCCACATTTCATTCTACTTTTTGACAAAGACTTTCAACGAGCTAAACAGCAGCAGAGTGGAAAGCGCTAGGTGGTAGTTTTGGAGGCCCTGAACTCCCTTTTTAAAGAAGCAGTAGAAGGCTTCCATGTGTCAACATCCATGAGACAGTCGGTTCAATGCTAGGGTTTAATATTTCGTTTCAATGCAAAAAGGCATCATTTTATTTTGCTTGAGTGCCAAGGATGAGCGGAGGCTGCCAAGTGTCACTCTTCGAGCACTCTCTACTCCACCCCCAGGAAAAGTGAAAGCCTCCACATACCCTTAACTGAAGCAGCGAAAGACGCCACGTATCTTCCTCAAAGCAGCGAAGGCCTCCACGTGTCACCTTCTGAAAAATCATCTCCAAGCTTCATTACCGAATAAATATTATGGTGGGCCTCGGGTGTTACTTCAAAAATTTTGCAGAGGCTACCAAGTGTCACCATCCAAAAGAGTCTAATATGTGCCCCGAATGATACTATAGCATAGCCAAAGAGAAGCAAAGAGAGCCGTGTGTCTTTGATGAATCCAGTGGAAAGTGCCAAGTGTCATTTTCTGGTGCCTTCTTAGTAAAAAGAGGATTTTTGAGAAATTGACTAAATGTCCTCTCCCATTTCAACATAACAAAGTGTTCCATGTATTTGTTGTAGCAAAGCAAAATAGAGGGAAAATCAGCTGGAGTTAGTTCGAGTAGATGGAATAGTTCATCAGGTAGATTTTTGGAGCCCCCAAAGCATTGAAGGCGCCATCTATTTGTCCCCTATGAATGAAGGATGGAGAAGATTGTGTGGGAAAGGGGATGATGGAAGAAGTGATCCAAGGCTATAAAAGAGGAGGGATTGTTAGAAGAAATGGAGGGGGATTCTGCAGTTTTAGACTTTCTAGAATTTTGACCAGTAATATCATTTGCTCTTGTCTTAATTTTTTTGAGTTGTAAAATTGATGTAATTATGCATGTTTCTGTGCCTTTTATATGGCCAAATGAATTAAGAAGATTGACCTCCATGCCTTGGTTGGTTTTATCTGTGTCATTTGCAAAGTAGTCTATACTGTAAATTTTTTTGTAGTGATTAAGAATGTCATTTGCTTTTGTCTCATTTTCTTGAATTGGGAGGTTCACATAACTGTACGTGACTTTTGCACCTCTTATGTGATTGGAAGATTATGTTAGGAAGATTGAACACTATACCTTTGTTGACATTCCTTGTATCTCAGTGAAATAACTCCCTGTTGTGAGCCTTTGTTTCTGTTATTTTGACCTTTTACATTGATCATGCACTTGTCTGCTCTTAAATGTAATTGAATCCTATAATAGTCTCATTATGCTTAGGTTAGGATTAGGATTACACTCAGGTGCATCTCCATAGTTAGGTTTCAATTCTTGCATTTTGTGTTTTTGTTTAATCTCCTATCCCTTTTCCCCAACACCCAATACAAAAGAAGAGACCAACTTCTCTAAAATCTGGAGGTTGTTTCAAGCCGCATTGTCCCACAGTTTGAAACTTCCCATTGTTGATTGGTTAAGATCAAGTGCAATTTTAAACCATCAACATAACATAACTGTACTATGATTCATTCATAATGCTTGTAATTAACTAGGTCAGCTAATATGTAGCCAGTAAATAATGAAGTGCAGTAAGTTTTAAACCCAAATCTGAAGTGTTTTCATTCGAATGAAAACAATGATGAAATAGGAGAAAATAATGAATTTCACTATTGTAATGTGCATGAAAGAAATAAATAAAGAAGAGATTCTTTTTAACTTATAAGAAAAATGATAAGTTTCTTTTAGAGGTAAAAGAAAGAGAATAGTGGCAAAGAAGAAGAAATTTTAGTTTATTGCCTTTAAAAAAATAAAACGTTGAATTTTTTTTTTGAAGAAAAAGTGCAAGGAATAAAATTTCCACTATAATGAACCTATATGAATGCTTAAAACAAGCAATAAACCCAAGAAAAACTCCAGGGTCCCATCGGGCATGCTAAAAATATTTCACTAAATTTTGAATCTATTTGATGTTTAAAGAGAAACAAAGATGAAGGGTAGGGATTAGAGATTAGAGAGAACCTAGATTGGTTGCATGTCATATCCAGATGATGTTGAGCACTCCTCTTTGGCTAGGGAGGACTACTTGTGAATAAGAAAGCACTACCACCAAAAATATTTATTAGTAAATATATGAGTGGGTTGCTAAGCTACGCGTTTATTCGTAGAAGTGTCAAACTTCTTTAGGGATGGTAGTCCACTTTTTGAAACAAAATGGTAATAAATAACAAAATGAAAGAGAGAGTAAGAGAGAGATGTTCATACCATTCTTGCAGTCTGAGTGTAATAGAGAGTGACACAGTGTAGGTAATGTGAGTTATTGGTGTTTTTGGAGGTTGTTTAGGTAGGCTTAGAGAAGTTGGTGGAAATACACAATCATCAACATCGGTTAGGCTACCGATGTTAATAAGGAGATATGATTGATTTCAGTTATGTGACTGATGTTGGTAGGGGCAGTAGCTTCTCAGGAGGTTGCAAGAGACTTTTTTGAGTTGGGAGGTGGATGTTGATCAGGTTTATGAGATTGGAAAGAGTCATAAGGGAGTGGGTAAGACTTAGGTGGGTCTAGATAGAGGGTTGGTATATTTGAATCATAGGGAAATAGGTGAAGGATTTTTACAACTTGTCATAGGGAGAGTCAGGTCATTCATAAAATGATAAATAGTATAACGTAAAGTAATTGTAAAATGACTATTTAAAAGAATTACAAAACATAGAGATATACTTAGCTAGTGAAATGGATGAACTATGAGTGATAGATAAATGGATCTAATGAGACATGTTGAAGCAATACGTGAATAAAAAAGACAATCATGTGCTATTAGTTTAGAATAATCCAAGCTCTGTGCAGTATATTATTGGAAATATTGTCATTGATGTCAAAGGTCTAGCATTATTGGTGATAAAGGCCCCATTGTATTTAATGGTTATTTTAATATTCATATCTTGGATAATGTGTTTTAATATTTATTTAATATTAATGAATATCTTTTTGGTTGCATATAATTCAAAAGATGGCCCATGGAGAAGTCAAAAAGTCATAAGGTAAAAGACGAAAGAGGAATGGGATGCATTTTCTCATGAAGAGTCATCTTGAGGAATTCTAAAAGTCGCCATGTTAAGATAAAAGAGGGTATGACATATTTTTCCATGAAAGAACACTTTGAAGAATATGAAAAATCACCAAGATAAAGACAAAAGAGGAAAGGATGCTTTTGTTTATGAAGGGTCACCATATGACTTTTCAAATGCAAGGATATGAAGGCTCATGCAATTTTTGCACTATTTTCCATGAAGATTGAAGGGCCACAAAGGGTGAATGCCAAAAGTCATTTAAAAAGATATAAATAAAGGCTTGAGAAGCCATTTTTACTATGTAAGAGAGTGCATGGTTTGTTTGTTTTTTATGAAGAGAGAAAAGTAGGAGATATTGTAGAGTTCTATCATTTGTTGAGTAAGCAATATTGAGAGATAGTTGTGATTTATACACAAGAGGGGTTGGTGGTCTTGTGGGTTGGTGCTCATAAATAGTTGTTATGTTGGTGCTTGACAAAGGGGTTGGTGTTCCTACAAGTTGGTGCTTACGAACTTTGTAACTTGAGTTGGTACTCATTCATATACTTGAGATTATTCTCCATAGTTTTTTCCACTTTAAGTTTTCACATAAAAATTTGGTGTCTCTCTCTCTCTTGTGTGGTGCATATTATTGTTTCAGTTTTATTGCATATCTTGAATGTGTGGTTAAGTGACTAAAGAAAAAGAATTTGATTAAAAAATAAGATATATAATATATTAATTCACCTCCCCCCTCTCAGTATATTTTGTGTTTAACAATTGGTATCAGAGTAGGTTCCTTTGTAAAAAGTTTTACATCTTGAAGGTAGATTAGGAAAGCATGATGGATAGATCACATGAAGGTTTTTCTACAAATAAGGCACCTTTGTTTGATGGGACAAATTATTTTTTTGGAGCATAAGGATGAAGACTTATTTGATGCCCCTTGGATTTGACATATGACAAGCAGTGGTGGAAGAATATGAAGAGCCACAGACACTTTTAACTACTCTGGCAGAAAAGAAGGCAAGTGAAAATAATGTTAAAGCTTTAAATACTATTTTTTGTAGTTTATGTGAATCAAAATTTGTTAAAATTATGCAATGTAAATCTTCTTATGAAATTTGGGTAAAACTTGATAATATTTACAAATGTGGTGGAAAGGTTCAACAAGCTAAGCTTTAGACTTTTAGATGATAGTTTAAGAGTTTGAAAATAGAAGAGGAAGAAAACATAGCAAGTTATCTTTTTCAAGTTGATCAAATAGTTAATTAGATTTAAGGTCTTCGAGAAAAGTTAGAAGAATCAATTGTGGTTAAAAAAGTTTTGAGATCTCTACCGTTGAGATATGATGCAAAAGTTTTAGAAATTGAAAAGATGAAGAATTTAGCCAAGCTAAAGATGGATGAGCTACATGGTATTCTTACGACATATGAGATATAGACCAAATAAGATAAACCCTCAAAGAGAGAAGCTACTTTCAATACATGAAAGAAAGAGAAGGATAAGATTTAAGAATCAAGTGACATTTCTATCGATGATGAAGATGACAATGGAGCTCTATTCATTTGTAAGCTAAAAAAGGGCATAGGTAAATATTAAGGAAAATTACCTTTCAAATGTTTTAATTTTGGAAACATTGGAAATTTTGTAGCTAAGTGCCTAGATAAAGGTAATGGTGATAATGAAGAAGGAATGTCTACATACAAGAAGAATTTCAAAAGAAAATTCAAGAAGAAATTCAAGAAAAAGAGTTTGTATTCTAAAGATCCTAGCTCAGCCAAAGATAGTGGAGTCAGTGATTTAGCGAAAGAAAAGATTCTATTCATGGCCATACATAAAGATGCCTCTAGAAGTAAAAGTATAAATGATCAAGAAGAAGAATAGAATGAAGTTAAAGTGAATATAGGAGAACTCATTTGTATCTTAGAAGAGTTAAAAGTTCTTGAAAAGAAGAATCAAAGATTAAAGCTCCAGATCAAGAAAAATGAAAAAGAGTCAAAGGAAATAATTGAAAATCTACAAACACACTTTGAAGAAGCCAAGAAGAATGAAAAAGATATAATGGTATAGTTGAAAATAGTAAGTAAATAATGTGAAAGGTATGTTATTGAAATTACTTTTTTAAAAGTAGATCTTGAGAAAACAAATAAAACAATCAATGATAGAGCAGTGAATGATTCAAAATTTGAGAATAGCACTAATATGTTGAATAAGATTTTAGAAAATCAAAGATCAATGTCAGATAATACAGGTATTGAATTTGAAAAAGAGAAAGGGGAGGCCACTACTTTCATATATCAGGAAAAAGGAAAGAGCTATGTTGAAGCTCTTACAAAAGAAGAAATAAAAAAAGAAGAAGTTAAGAATACAGAGGACATCTCAAACAAAGAAGGATAGAGAGAATAGAGCTACAAAAGGCAATCAAGTAAAAGATACACAAATAGGTCCCATTTTTATGGTTACTATTTTTATTGTAATATATATGGTCATAAGAAAATAGAATGTCAAAAAAAGGTTAACAATTTTAGAAATAAAGAGAAGGAAAGTCATGTAGAGTCAAGTAGAAGCCACAACTCTTTTTTTCCTCTATTAGATTTTAATGAAGAGGTCATAATATGTTACAAGTGCAACAATTTTGAACACATAGCCTGGTACTATAGAATTATGTTTTAGTCAGTCAAGAAGGACCAAATTTTCAAGGCTCCATTCATCAAGAAAAAAGTTTAGATAGATTCATGGTAGAAGAAACAACCTAAAAAATATATGTTGGTACAAATAAATTTACATGCAAAAAATGAAAAAAAACCATGGTTCATTAACAGTGGATGTTCGAGGCACATGACAGGAGACAAAAGTAAGTTCATAACCTTGAAGAAGATCAATGGTGGCATAGTGAAATTTAGAGATAATATTACTGCCAAAATTGTCAAAAAAGGTACACTAAGTTTGGATAATGGTAAAACTAAAACTGAAAGTGTTTTATATGTAGAAGGTCTTAAGCATAATCTTTTGAGTGTAAGTCAAAAGTGTGATCAGGGGCACACACTAAAGTTTTATGTATAAGGTTGTGAAATTAGGAGAAAAAATTCAGATGTGTTGATTGTAGATGCTCAAAGAATAGGCAATAATTTGTATATGTTTTTAGACATCAAAGGTCAAGGATGTTGTTTGAGTCAGAATGAATAAAGTTGGTTATGGCACAGGAGAATGGGTCACATAAATTTTGATAATCTTTTCAACATCAGAAAAAAGCAAGCAGTCAAAAATCTTTCAAAGATTATAAAGCCATCCAACATGCTTTGTGAACCTTGTCAGCATGGGAAGAAGGCCAGAAGGTGGTTCAAAACAAAAGAATACTCGACCACTTAGATGTTATATCTTGTTCACATTAATCTGTGTGGACCTATGAGAACTCAAAGTACTCAAGGTGAGAAATATTTCATGTTACTTATTGATGATTTTTCACATATGACTTGGGTAATGTTTTTAAAGAAAAAATCAAAAGATTTTAAACATTTTAAAGCATTAATTGAAAATTAAACCAATTTGAAGATTAAGTGTCTAAGATTAAATTGAGGAGGAGAATTCATGTCAGATTAATTTATTGAGTTTTGTGAAGACTATGGAATAAAAAGACATTATTCAGCAGTTAGAACTTCACAGCAAAATAGAGTAATTAAGCAGAGAAATAGAATAGTTAAAGAGATGGTAAGGACAATGGTAAATGAATCCAAGATACCAGATAAATATTGGAAAGAGGAAGTTGTTACAATAGTGCATATTCAGAATAGAGTATTATTGAGAGTCAATAGTGACAAAACTCTTTATGAGCTATGAAAAGACAAACCAACAATAGTTGATTATTTTAGAGATTTTACTAGTAGATGCTTCATAAAGATAACCAATGAAAAAATTGGGAAGTTTGAATCCAGAGAAAATGAAGGTATATTTCTTGGTTATTCTTGTAAAAGTAAAGCTTATAAATGTTATAACAAAATAACTAAGAAATTTTTTGAAAGTGTAAGTGTCATGATAGAAGAAGATGGAACACAAAGAATCAGTGATCCAGTAGACATTTCTAAAATCATTGAAGAGGAAGATTTTGAAGAATCAGATGAAGATGAGAAAAAGGAGAAAAAAGACATCAAAATTCCATCCAAATATGTTTAGAGAAATCATAATTAAAGTGACATCATCAAGGACATAAATAAAGGAATTCACACCAGAAGAATGATGGTAAGTGAATCTGAGCAAGTTAATTTCTCTTTGTTATCCAAAAATTAGTTTATAACTTTTTCAGAAGATAGACATGATAAGAATTGGGTTAAAGCTATAGATGAATAATTAAATCAGATAGAAAAGAATGATACTTAGGAATTAGTGCTTAGAGAAAAGATCACAATGTGATAGGAACAAAATAGGTTTATAAAAATAAGTTGAATAAAAATAGAGAAGTGACCAATAAGAAAGCAAGATTAGTATGTAAAAAATATGCTTATATTGAGGGAATAGATTTTGAAGAAACTATTGCACCAGTGGCAAGGCTAGAGGCTATTAGAATGTTTCTTGAATATGTAGTGTTTAAAAAATTTAAAGTGTTTTAAATGGATGTCAAATCTACCTTCCTAAATAAGAATCTAAAAGAAGAGGTCTACATTGAGCAGCCTGAGGGATTTATTCTCTTAAATATTAGTAGCCATGTATGTAGATTGAAGAAATCATTGTATGGATTGAAGCAAGCTCCTAGAGCTTGGTATGCAAGACTTGATAAGTACCTGTAGGAGAAAAGTTTTAAGAGAGGATTTGTTGACAGTAATCTCTACATCAAAATAGAAGGTGAGCATCAATTGATTGTTGTGGTATATGTTGATGACATCATTTTTGGAGGAAACATTGAAAAGATGACAAAAGAATTTTTTGATAATATGCAAAAAGAATTTGAGATGTTTATGCTTAGATAATTATCATTTTTTTAGGATAGCAAATATTTCAATCAAATAAAATAATTTTCATATCTCAAAGCAAATATGCCAAAGAAATGTTGAAAAAAACTAGTTTTGAGGATTGTGCACCAATTGGCACACCAATGTGTAAAATAAATAAGGTATTCACCTATTATAGATCAATCTTTGTATAGATCTGTAATTTGTAGTCTTTTATATTTGATAGCATCAAGGTTAGACATTATGCATGCAATAGGTATGGTTGCAAGATATCAGTCATCTCCAAAATATAGTCATGTTCAGTTGGTGAAGAGAATATTCAGATATATCAAGGAGACATTAGATTATGGATTGTGGTATCCCACAGACAGATATTTCACTTTGGTTGTTTATATAGATTCAGATTTGGTAGGTTTCTTGGATGATATAAATAGTACAAGTGGAAGAGCTTTCTTCCTTGGTGATAGCTTAGTATCATGGCTAAGTAAGAAGTAGAATTCAGTATCACTTTCTATAGTTGAATAATATATTGCAATGGTATTCTGTTATATTCAAGTGCTTTGGATGAAGCAAACTTTGGAAGATATCAAGGTAAAATATGATGAACTTATTTTTATTTTTTGTGACAACACAAATTTTATTAATATTTTGAAGAATCTAGTGATGTATTCAAGAACAAAACATATTCCTATTAGATATCACTTCTTGAGAGACCAGGATGCAGATCAATAGGTTAAGATGGAGTATATCAGTACTACATAGCAAATTCCATATATTTTTACAAATTTACTACCAAAAGATATATTTGAGTATCTACAGAAGAATTTGGGAGTAATTTCTTTACTTCTTGCCATTGACATTCAGCATCAGTTGAAGGGGAGCTAAGTGCTAGCTCCAAGTAGGCTCTTTGTTATTGATGTCAAAGGGGGAGAATAATAGGTACAAGTATAGGTATAGGTGCAAAAATAGGTATAGGGTACATATACAAGTTGATATAGTAAGGGGGAGTTATTAGATGGTAGTATATATAGGTTTCAGGATGTGGTAGTTTTAGTTTAAGGTTTCCATCAATGACAAAGGGAGAGATTGTTGGAAATATTGTCATTGATGTCAAAAGTCTAGCATTATTGGTGATAAAGGCTCCATTACATTTAATGGTGTTTTTAATATTCATATCTTGGCTAATGTGTGTTAATATTTATTTAATATTAATAAATATATTTTTGGTTGCATATAAGTCAAAAGAGGGCCCATGGAGAAGTCAAATAGTCACAGGGTAAAAGATAAAAGAGGAATGAGATGTATTTTTTCATGAAAAGTCATCTTGAGGAATTCCAAGAGTCATGATGTGAAGACAAATGAGGGTATGGTGCATTTTTCCATGAAGAGACACTTTGAGGAATATGAAAAGTCACCAGGATAAAGATAAAAGAGGAAAGGATGCTTTTGTTTATGAAGGGTCACCATATGACTTTTCAAATATAAGAATATGAAGGGTCATGCAAGTTTGGCACCATTTTCCATGAAAATTGAAGGATCACAAAGGGTGAATGCCAAAGGTCATTTGGAAAGCTATGAATAAAGGCTTGAAAAGCCATTTGTAATATGTAAGAGAGTACATGGTTTGTATTTGTTTTTGAAGAGAGAAACGTAGGAGATATTGTAGAGTTCTATCATTTGTTGAGTAAGCAACATTGAGAGATAGTTGTGTTTTATACACAAGAGCGGTTGGTGCTCCTGTGGGTTGGTGCTCACAAATAGTTGTTGTGTTGGTGCTCGGTAAAGAGGTTGGTGCTCCTACAAGTTGGTGCTTGCAAACTTTATAATTTGAGTTGGTGTTCATTCATATACTTGAGATTGTTCTCTATGGTTTTTGCCATTTTGGGTTTCCACATAAAAATTTGGTCTCTCTCTCTCTCTCTCTCTCTCTCTCTCTCTCTCTCTCTCTCTCTCTCTCGTGTGGTGCATATTATTGTTTTAGTTTTATTACATATCTTGAATGTGTGGTTAAGTGGTTAAAGAAAAAGAATTTGATTAATAAATAAGATATGTAATACACTGATTCACCCCACCTCTCAGTATATTTTTTGCTTAACATATATCAATTCCTAATCTAGACTGATTTGTGTAGAGTAACAGTAAGCTTGGATGTAAAAATTCAAATGCTAAAACATGTACGTGAATGATTATTTTTTATGATTTTTGCTAACCTGAACATTAGCTTGGAATTTGGCTTAACCAACGTCGATGATCCTGTCGATGTTAGTCATGGTTTGACCGATGTCGATGGCATAAAAATAGGTAAAAGGGCTATATTTAGCCTATTTTTTATTCCTTCTCTTTCCAAGTGTGGTATCCGTTAGGAAATGGTACAAATGTGAGGTTAAGAAGGACGTAGTTAGTTAGAAATTTATGTTAGGGGTGAGAATAAGTCATAGGTAGTTAAGATTAGGGGACTAAATCTTGAGGTGACTCAAAGGGTAAGAATTAGTCTTAGGACGAAGTGGCTAGGCAAGGTGGCATAAGTAGTTTTTAATTAACTTAATTAAATATTTTAAATTAATTAAATGTGTGAGGGGTGAAAACATGGGTTAGGAAGGCTAATTATTAAAAGGGTCTCAAGGGGGGTTTCGACATAGGGAGTTACACACATGTGTGATGTAATTTTGGTGTCTACACTCGATGTAATTCTCCCCACCTAAGTGTTGGTACAAGTGCAAGTGATGCTATATTGATAGTGGCCTTGAGTGCCTTGTATGTGCTTAATATTATAAATCTAGAAAATTTGAGCTTAGGATAACTGTAGATGGTAATATGCAAAAATAGGGCATAATAAGGATTAATAACCTTGATTTTGCTCAACTTGTTTCATGTTTTAATATGTATTTTGTATCTAAATTCCATCTAGTGAATAGAGGGCTAAAATTCATGTCTTTATAGTGTTATGTTGCTTGTGAAAATAATAAATAATGCTTAGGCCAACCTTAGGAGGGTTTTACCTTTAAAAATATATTTTTTTTGGGAAGCTAAGGTAAAGAACATAGATGCCATTTTGGGGACACTAGTACCACATTACTTGAGTGTCCTTAATGTGGAACTAATGTCTAGTTGGTAAAACATTAGGAACAAAGGGTTAGGATCAGGAAATGAAGGCTTGGGACTACATTTGAGCTAACCAGGGATGCATGTGGCTTACACAAAGGCTGGAAAAGAGTGATAATATGATCTAGGATATGTTTATGGCTAACTTAGGAATATCTAGTCTCAAGTATCACTCTTAACACTCAAATACCACTTTTAAGTGATTACATTTTGCTCCCCCCCCTTTATTCTATAAATGTAGTAAAGTAAAATGACTAGTATAAATGAAAAAGAAGCATACCTGGACTTACCTAGGAAATGAAGCTCATGAAGCTAAATCTGAGTATGTGAAGTTGGGTCTACATATGTGAAGCATGATCTAAATCATATCTTGAAAATGAAACATGCATAGATTAGTCCTTACTTAAGAGTTTTAAAAAGCAAAAGACTATGTTGAGTAAAAAAGTAACTAAGTGAAAATAAGTAAAGATATGGGAAAGAGGAAAGGAATGAATATGCCTTGTTGGGTACGTGAACTAATGGATAAACCCAGTGATAACCTATGTGTGTGTGTATAGTGATCAATCATTAAATAGCTTGGATTGAGCTGATAAATTTCTCAATCCTCACATATAGGTAGCTCAAGAACTTAATTTAGTTTTGACTCCATCATTTCCCACCCCTGCTTGGTGGAGCATGGCTTATGAATGGCTTGGATTGGATTGATATTGATCCTAGACTAAGTTTTAATAACTGTATCTGAGTATTTAAACTAAATATGGGAATGGTCATGCCACACATGATGCCCCCAATATGAGCAAATGAATATGAGCTAAGCTAGTGTGAATTTGAGTAAAAATTGAGTATAACTAATAAACTTGTAACTTGATCTGTGAAAACTTGCATTATACCTATAATAGTATTTTATCCATTCTAATTTGTTATGGAACTTAAGCTACTAGACAGTAGCACCATGTCTAGGATATTAGCACCATGTGTTTATAATGTCCCTATTTAGGCACTAATGTCTTTCTAGTCTAAATTTTGTGTCATTGTACTTCTTTATGAGTCACTATTTTTCCTCTATGTTTAGTTGTGTCTAATTTTCTATAACTGAGCCTTGTGCTAAAAAATGTTCTATGAATGTAATATAGGAGCCTGGTCTCTATGATAAACCCATGTGAATTACCCCTCTTTTGAGGGTAGTTATTTAACCTTTATAATAATATTCCTCAAAATAAAAAGATCTACATAATGTGTGTTATCCAGATTATATATGATAATTGCGTGATAATCCAATGTTGCACATAATATCAAAATGTATGATAATTTGAGCATAATTATGTAATGTAAGATGTATATCATGTCTAACATTACACAAGGGTTTCATGATAGATCTAATCAATGTATATAATATAAAATTTGAGTATAACTAGGTAGCTACCTAGATGGATGGTGCATTATGTGCATCATGACACCCAAGTAGGAAGGGTAGATGTATGAGGTCCCTCATGGAATCAAAAACTAGTGTGTGTAACAATAAAATACAAGTTTCATGTCCATGATGCATACAAAAAATCATACATACAAAACACACGAGGCATGTAAAATAGGCCAAGTATCTATAATACAAGGGACATGGGCACATGTCACTAAACTTGAGAAAATAAGACATACAAGGACATGTTCAACTATCCACATAGGTAAGAAACAAGTAAGTTAGCTTAGAGGTCTTTATATACAATCAAGTAAGAACATAAGGGACATGGGCACATGTCTAAGGCATACATATTATGAATAAAAGTGGTGTAGATTTGAAAAACAATGGCATATTCAAATTACCTTGAATAGAAGAAGCATAAAGATACAATCAAGTTTAAACTATGAAAGCTATAAATAAAAGTATGCATGAATATGTAGTAAAAATATATGTAATAGCTAGGATGTATATATTTTGAGTTGAAATTAGTGATATCTGACAAAAAATCTGAGGATGAATAACAATGATCAATATCAATATATAACAATGTTAAAATAGGAATGTAGAGAATGTAAAGATAAAACCTAGTAATATAAATTATGTATAGCATGCCCCTAAGTGGGAGAATGTGTCAAATAAATAACCATTAATTCGTGTATATTCCCTCAATGGGTAGATGATATCAATTCTAGATCAGTGTAGTGGACCTGAGTCCTATAAGCAATCTGTGAACACTTAACAAGAACAAGTGAAGCATGTAGTATGATAAAATTGACTATACTAAGATACCTAGCTTATGTAGTGATGTAAATTATAAGAATTGTAAACATAAAAACGCATACAATCTATAAAAAAATTGTTTTCTAGTTAATTATTTGAATGTTTTTGTGTTTTTGAAATATTGTATTATTTTTGTATTTTCTAGAAATAAGTTATGTACAAGCAAATGAAAAATGAACTATGTACAAAAGTGAAAAAGAGGAAAAATATGTACAAGAAAATAGATATCATACTAATCGATGAGTCTCATGGGAGACTCAATTTCACTGTGACTTGTGTCTAAAATAAGAACGATAGTCTCTCATATAGTGTGAATGTTATGTTGTAACTAAATGTTGTTACAATAGGAATATGAGTATTGTTCATCATCATAATCATAATAACCTAGAATTCTAGAGGGAATTACCTCATCATGTGAAGTTAACCTTTCTAAATTGTGTTTTTGAATATTTATTATGACTTTGCCCTTTGAAATTATGCTTATTATATACATATGGTTTTATGGAGGCTCTTTTTCTAGAAAGCCTTTTTTGAGAACGTTTGTTGTCTTAGCGTGATTTTGACTTTGCAACTTAAGTTCTTGCTCTTTCTGTAACATGTTCTATTTATCTAGATTTTTCGCCTTGATAAATTATATTTTTGAATGATTTTCCTTAAGATATTTAATAAATCCCAAACCTTGTTGACCAACATTATCAATTACTAGAATAAGAGTAGTGATGCCTTGGACCTGCTTGCCCAAATCTTGACCATGATAATCAAACTGTTGTAGATATTTTTGACCAAAATCGTATCGTTTTGAGAGTCAAGCCTCATTTTATATAGATATATTTATATATTTTACTTGTTTGACTTGTGCTTGTTGTATTATTTCTTATTTTTATTATACTTTTGGAACCTTTTATTGTTTTGAGTTATGCTTTGGTAGCCATTTTTGTAGCATTTCTAAATTTGACCCTTTTTTTAATTTATAAATGTGTCATTGTATGTTGTGTAGATGATGTGTCACTTGTGAGTTATTTGTATCCATTATATGTTGTATTTTAATTTTTAATTCTAAACATGAATCGGTTTGGTGCCCATGCGTTCTATGTTATGCACAAAAATATTTGGATCTCCTTACTAGGTGTAGAGAGGGTAAGTTGATCAACTTAGCTTTAATCATTTCTCTTAGTACCTCACTTGAAATATTATTTGAACTTTGAATGATTTTTGAATCATTAGTTCTATATGTAATTGTTTTTATTTATTATTTTGATATGTAACATTATTTTTCACAAATTGACTAGGTGAAGATGCATATACATGATTTACACTATTGTGCTCTAGAGGCCTTTATCATGTAATTGATTTTCCAATATTGTAATATTTTCATGTAATAGTTGATTCTAATTTTTTTAAACTTCAATTATCTTGCTCATATTGATAATTTGATCACATAGAGTCTCACAAGTGCAAACTCTAGCTATTTATGATTGAACATGTAGGCACACAACCTATAGGGAAGAGGTATGAATAGGCTGAGTATGGGTATTAATGGCATTGGTATAGGTTTCTTAATATTTTGGAGGGGTGATAGCATGGACCTAGTTAAAGGGAAAGTATCTATCACCCTCATCAAGATGAGGAGGACAAGGTGATTATTTTCTGTGTATAAGTTATGACATTGAAACTTGAAACATAGTTGTTAGCTTATGTGCTAAATCCTCTATGTGTGTATAGGTTTGCTTGTTAATGTAATTCCACATAGGAGAAAGATAACATCATATGAAATATGACATATATTGCAATTGATAAAAAGAATCATCTATACATGTGTTTATGTCTTTTTTAGGTTCATTATGAATTTAAAAGAACAAGCATGCAAATGAAAGTATTAATTTTTGTAATTAAAATTGATTGATTTCTTCTATCATTATGATCATGATTATATGAAATATAAATTAGAAGATATATTGATATAAAATATTAGTGCTATAAATGTAAACCCTAGTGTTATCTAGGGTTAGGGTTTGTGCAATGTTCAAAGTAAGTCAGATTCACTAAATGTTTTAACCTTTTAGGGTTTCAGTTATGTAAATTATATGTTTGATTAAAGGGTCGAGTATTCTAATTCAAGTAAATAATATGCATAAAATAACCAGTGATTTGTTATAAATTTTGACTAGCTTTGACTTTCTAAAATTAGTAATATGTATAAATAAATACTTATCTAAAAACACCTAATACAGATGATCTAAACGTTTGAAACTGATTTATGAATAGGTTTGAGACTTATTAATTAGATCCTTGTATCAAAACCCCTCCTAGATAATAGCACCACATTTGTACAAAGTCACTATGTGGATCTAGTGTCCTGATAATGGCACTAATGTCCTCTATATAGGGTTGTCTTGAACTTCTAGGTGCACATGTATTTGTATTTCTAAGTTTTATTCTTATGTGCATGAAGTCTAGAAATTTGTATTATGCCTGTAATAGATTATTTATGATGCAAATCCAATCATGTTAGGCATATTGAATGTAGATTAATATTAATGAAATAAATACAGAAATAAAATGTAGAAAACATAAAAATAATAGAGACACATATTTAACGTGGTTCATCTAATATGGGCTACATCCACATAGAAACAACCAGTGTTTCTCTTATTCAGTCTAACAAATGAAGGGATAAAACCTACAATACATCCAATGTAATATCCTCTTCACTCACACACATTGTACCTTTGTAATTACAATGCACTCATATCAAAATTAGGGTTACATATAGGGAAAAAATGCACAAACATAATTTCTACCATTAGATCTGCAACCTAATAGTGAATGGTCTAGATTTACTATGAAATTACAATAGTGTGGGAGTGTTCGCCCCTAGACCCCCATGATGACCATAGTGGGTGGGAGTTGTCCCCCTACACCCCCCTATCAGGAACCAAACATTATAATAAGATCAGGGTCCACCATCCAATAATCTCCCACTTAGACACTGATTGATGTAACTCCACCGCTACAACTCTTCCTTGGACTTTTCTTTGAACTTTAACCCTGACATGTTTCTCATCTTCCTTGTTATCCTTGAAGAGTTATTGAAGTTGAACAACTCTCCATATTCTCCTTTGTTAGCATATTTTTAAGATTCTGAATTGTATGGATCTTTTTTAATTTCAGTTGACCATCCTCCAAAACTAAATGAATGAAGTGATACCTAAGTTGTATATGTTTGGTTCTTGAGTGGAATATTGAATTTTTTGATAAATTAATCACACTCTAGCTATCACTATATAAATTTCAATAGTATTGCTTATGCCTTAACTCTTCCATGAACTGTTACATCCATATCATCTCATTACTAGATTTTGTAGATGCAACATACTCTACGTTTGTAGTTGACAAAGCAACTATCTTCTACAATTTTGAAATCCAACTAACTATTGTATCACCAACAATGAATACATAACATGTGGTGCTCCTCCTACCATCTAAATATCCATCCATGTCTACATCAACATATCCCTGTAATGTAATTTTTAAACCTTCATAACACAACCATCTATCAGTGGTCCCTCTCAAGTACCTGAGAATCCACTTGACTACATATCAGTGCTCTTTTCCTGGATCATTCATAAACTTGCTAACAACTCCCACTGCATGAGCAATATTTGGTCTCATGCACACCATAGCATGTGTTAAACTTCCAACTGTTGAATCATATAGAACTTTAGACATGTAATTGAATTCTTCATGCATTTTAGGACATTGTTCCTTGCTTAATCTGAATTGCCCTCCCAAAGGTGTAGTCACAGGTTTTGCATCTTGCATATTTAACCTAACACCTTGATGTATTTTTATTAAGACAATGTCAATTTTCTATTTTTCATGTCTCTTGTTATTATCATACCAAGGATTTGCCTTACAACACCCAAATCCTACATTGCAAATGAATTTGCTATTTTTATTTTGAGATCATTTATATCCTGCATGTTAGACCCTACAACAAGTATGTCATCTACATACAGTAATAAGATAATATAGTTATTATTATCTAATCTCTTAAAATAGACACAGTGGTCAAAATGATATCTACTATAACCTTGTTTTATCATAAACATGTCAAATTTTAAATACCACTACCTTTGAGCTTGATTTAGACCATACAAACTCTTCTTCAACCTGTGCACCATTTTCTCATTACCTTTTACTTCATATCCCTATGTTTGATCCATATATATTTCCTCTTCTAAATCACCATAAAGGAAAGTAGTCTTTACATATAACTTTTCAAGGTGAAAATCTTCTACTTCTACCAAACTTAAAATAATTTTACAATTGGAGAAATGTTTTTGTCAAAATCAATACCTTTCTTTTATGTAAACCCCTTTACAACAAGTCTAGACTTGTACTTCTTTTTGCCTCTATCTTCTTCCTTAAACCTATAAACCCATTTATTCTACAATGCTCTTTTACCTATAGGAAACTAAACCAAATATCATGTTTGGTTATGTACCAATGAGTCCATCTTCTCTTTCATGCCTTGCTTCCACTTCTTTTTGGTTTCTACCTGTACAGATTCTTCATAGCTTTCTGGCTCACCACCATTAGGCAATAATAAATAATAAAGTGAAGGAGAGTTTCATTTAGGGAGTCTACTTACTCTAGTAGATCTTCTAACTACACTTTCAATATTTTGAGGTACTTGTTACACATTCTAATTTTTTGGCACTTTTGGAATTTCATTTCCAATGATTTCATCTAGTACTGCATATTTTGTATTTAGATTTTCTTGTTTATTTCCTTGCAACTGATCTTTGTACATGACTTTCTCATTAAAGATCACATCTCTACTTCTAATGATTTTATGACTTTTAAAATCCCATAGATGATAACCAAAATCATTAACTCCATATCCAATAAAAGTATAATTCTTGGATTTTGATTCAATCTTGGTTTTATTTTCTTTATCAATATGGACAAATGCTTCACAATAGAATGTCTTTAAAAAGAATAATCTACCTTTTTATCTATCCATGTTTCCTCTAGAATTCCACCATTCAAAGGATTTGAAGGCCCTCTATTTGTTAACTAAATAATAGTACTGATAGCATCTGCCCAAAACTGTAAGGGTAACCTTGCATACAATCTCATGTTCCTTGCACATTCCATGATTGCCTTGTTCATCCTTTCAATCACCATTTTATTGTGGTATTCTTGGAATCATCTTCTCTCTAAGAATCTCATGAAATGAATAGTAATTATCAAACTCTTTAAATCAATATTAACCTTCATTGTATGATCTAACACACTTCAAGTTATTTCTTATCTCATTCTCAACCAAAGCTTTCCATTTCTTAAAAGTATCAAAAACATCATATTTTTTTGTATGCAATAAACCCAAGTTATTCTAGTTACATCATCAATAAAAGTAACATAATAAGATTATCCACCAAGGGATGATACATGAGCCGGTCCCCATACATATGTATCCACAAGCTCTAACTTTTCATCCTTCTTTGTCTTCTCAACTTTAATAAATCTAACTCTCTTTTATTTCCCATACACACAATGCTCATGAAATTCCAAATCCATCTTCAAATTTAACAACAAATTCTTTGAGTGGCGAACTTGCATCCCCTTCTCACTCATGTGCCCAAGTCTATGGTGCCATAATTTTGCATTCACTTTTGTAGAATATAAAGCACTTAAAGAGTCAACTTTACCAGTAGATAAATATAATGCACCTACCTTCTCTCCTTTTTCTATTACCAATGATCCTTTAGTGACCTTCCGTGAATTTTTTTTATAAATGTAACTATGCAGCCCTCACTTCCCAACTACCCTACTAAAATTAGATTTATTCTCAACTCAAGAACATGCCTTACCTCTTTTAGCAACCATTTGTTTCCATTCTATAATTTTATCTGTATCTTACCCTTTCTAATTCTTTTATAGGGCTCACCATCAACCAAATAAACCTGTCCAAAATCACCTCGAACATAGTCTTGAAAATATTTCCTATGGGGTGTAACACAAAATAAAGTCCCTAAATCTAACACCCAAGAATCATTAATATTATCTAATGAAAGGATTAAAATAACTTGTAACACAACACCTGCTACATTTACTTCCTGATTTTTATCTTGTTGTCCATCTCCTTGTTTTCTTTTTTAAAATCAATAATCTTACTTCAAGTGTCCTTTCTTCTCACAAATCTATCAAACCAATGTTCTTCTAGATTTGGATTTTCCCTTCTTAGACTTCTCACGATTCCCTAGGCCCTTTCTTCTATCCTTTTGTCTTCTCCTATTCTCCATATTCAAAGCATTACATGATGTCTCACATGTGTTTTTTCATCACATTTTCTCGTTAAGAATAACACCAATAACATCATCAAACTTTAAAGTGTTTGAACCAGAGATATAATTACTCACAACCATGACCAAGCCATTTTAAATTTTTGGTAATGAACATTGAATCAAAAGAACCCTAACCTCATCATCAAATTTAACTCATACATAACTAATTTATGACCGTGTTAAATTCATTTAAATGATCAGCAACAGATGCACCTTTTGGCATCTCCATATTAAATAAATATTTCATAAAAAATACCTTGTTAAAGGTTGAGGGTTTTTCATACACTCTATCTAATGCCTTTATGACATCCACTATTGTATTTTATTTTGAAATATTGAAGGCCATCGATGCTATCAGGCATAGCTATATTGATCCTAGTACTTTTCTATCAAGAACCTCCTATTCTTCATCCTTCATAGTCATCAACTTATTTATTATTCTACCTAATGGTAGGAAAATATCCTTTTGATATAGATAGTCCTCCATTTGCATCTTTTATAGCTGGTAGTTTTGGCTACTTAACTTTTTGACCTTAAACTTGTCTTCTTTCACCATTGCTTCCACTCAAATCAGGAACCCTCTTTTCCTATGAGTTTATCTGCCAAATAAAACTTTGGCTCTGATACCAGTTGTTAGGAATATCAAATGCATAGCAATATTAATAAAATAAATACATAAATAAAATTCAGAAAATATAACAATAATAGATAAAAAAATTATGTGGTTCATCCAATATGGGCTATGTCCACATAGAAATAGCCAGTTCTTCTCTTATTCAGTCTAACAATGAAGGGATAAAAGATGCAATACATCCACTTCAATCTCTTCTTCACTCACACATAGTGTACCTCCATAATTATAATGCCTTGATATCAAAAAGAGAGTTACATATAGGTAAAAATACACAAACATAATTTCTACCATTAGATTTATAACCTAATAGTGAATAGTCCAGATTTACTATGAAATTATAATATTTTACAATGCATGTTTAACTAAATTTTGCTTCAGGGGCACTACCCCCAAAACCATGCTAGGAGGGACTTCAAGTAGGTTGTCACCCCCTGGACCCCCATGGTGACCATAGTAGGTGGTGTTGCCCCTCCACACCCCCTATCGAGAACTGAGCATTATAATAAGAGTAGGCTCCACCATCTAATAAATCCCCCTTGTAATTAAGGTATGAGATAAAAAGTGTGTTATTTAGTAGGATAGGTTGGACATCCTCAACACTCCACTATGAAGAGAGTTTCCTACATACTAATACTCTAAGGAGGTATCAAGCCCAATGCAGTTCTCCCCACCTAAGTGTTGGTTCAAGTGCAAGTGATGCTAAAATGATAGTAGTCTTGAGTGCTTTGAGTGTTCTTGAGATTGGAAATATAGAAAATTTGAGCTTAAGAAAGTTGTAGATGGTAATATGTAGTAGTAGTAGTAGGGTATAATATAGATTAATAAACTTCATTTTTCTCAACTTGTTTCATGTTTTAATAGGTATTTTTCATCTAATTTCCATCTAGTGGATAGAGGGATAAAATTCATATATTTATAGTTTTTTTTGCTTGTGCAGATAATAAAGGATGTTTAGGTTGACCTTAGGAGGTTTTTACATTTAAAAATATATTCATTCAGGGAAGCTAGGGTAAAGGACATATGCACAATTTTGAGGACACTAGCATCATGTGGATCTAGTGTCCTTTATGTGGTGCTAATGTCTAATTAGTATAAAAATAGGCACGAAGGGCTGGGATTGGTAAATGAGGGTCTAAAACTATGTTTGAGTTGACTAAGGATGCCTATAACCCATACAAAAGCTAGAAACGTGTGATAATAGGATCTAAGATAGGTCTAGGGCTAAGCTAAGAATAGGTATTCTCAAGTAGCATTCTTATCACTCAAATACCACTTTTAAGTTATTACAAATTATTATATTTAAAATATTAGTAATAACATTCTTGTCAATATTCTTAATGGGAATATATTTTTAGAAAGAATCCATAGGAACACTGTCTTGACTAAAAAATGTCCTAAAATATGTTGAAAATGCCTGTACATGATCCTCAAGTTTTTCTTGAGTTTGCTTCCCCATTTTCATTCTTTATACCAATTTTGTTGTAGATACTTGAAAATTGTGAATGTTTCCTTCATGAGTATATTATCCAATGTGTATTCTACTCAATTTATAATCTGTAAAGGTCATTTATTATTCATTTTTATCAATTATGGGTTTATAAATTTCAACAAATCATACACCCAAAGTCTCAACTATCAATCTTGAAGTTGTTTTCACTTTTTTGTGGTGGGCTTTGCAATAGATTAGCTACTACATCAAAATCAAAATCATCATCCTTTACACCACTTTTATTCCATTTGTTTATCATCTAATGGAGCCAAGGAAAGGATGGATTTTTTAAAGAGATAAAAACTTGGGTATATTGAGGCTTGGATGACCCAACTACATAAATAGATTGTTTAGAAGTACTTTTGGGATCTCTTAAGACAATTTATTTTTGTGGAGCTAGTGAAGGAGGAGTGGATGAAGGAAGTGGAGGAGGAAATGTAGCATGAGGAGGAGATGGAACATAGGGTGGGGTTGGAACAAAAACATGAGGATATGGAGGAGGTTTTGAAGGTGAAATGGAAGAAACAAGAGGAATTTGCATAGGGTAAATAATACATGGAAAGGTACTTTGATAAAGAGATAAAAGACACAATAGGTGCTTGTGACAAACCTAAGTCAGAAGCAAGATATTATTGTGTTGTGTTTTCAATCAGTAAATAAGGAACTGACTATTTTTTGGAAGGATCTCACTTGAATAAATTGGAGTAAGCATTACATGCCTCTTAATAACAAGATTCAAATGTATCTTTGCAAGTTTATCTACACAAGTTTGTTCTAGCAATTTATTCTTATTCAGATCTTCCCCAAAATTTACACCAATTATAGCTTTGCTTTGTCGAGGAATCTTTGTATAATCTTTTGTTTGAGATGATTGAGTAACATGTGTTGTTTTTTTTTATCTTTGTAAGATCCAACATATTTTCAACTCCCTGTAGATTTATACTTAATCAAATTCTTATTGAACCAAACTTTTGATCTTTCCAAAACAAATTTGGTGCACTCTTTTAAATTTAATGTTTCCTTAATTGACTAGTAAATTAGTGGTAGAGGAACGAGATGTAATGTCTCAGAAAATAGGATCAATCAGGTCTAATCCATTATCAATTATCTATTGAGTGACCCATTATAATATGAATGCTTTGATTTGTATTTTTTTCTTGAATAGTCCCTTTTCCTAACTTCAAATTCATCTTCACAGTCTTCCAAAAAATCTTAGAGTTTTAGTATATGCAATTAACCAGCACAACTTTGAGATTTTTATTCATGAAATAATTACTATTAAAGGGAAATCTTTTTGGTATGAAATGTCATTGGGAAATCAACCATCGATTTCTCAATGTTAGATACATCTTGAGCTAATTTTTGCATGTAATAGATTAAACTGATAGGAAATGCAAATCCTCTTGCATGTTTTTCATTACACTTTTTGTGAACTTAGCTTAATTGCCTACAAATCTCAATAAGGATGATATATTTACTATCATACCTTTGAAATTTATATGGAGAACCTAAGAACCCTCCAACTCTAATATACATGATACTCAAGAACTGTATGAAATTACTTCCATATTTATTGACCAAGGAAGAAGCCTCATTTGAGATTCATGTTATTGTGTTTCCTTTGATATTTACCACTGATAACATAGTGAAATCATCATTTAATATTCTAAGTGTCTCTTTCTTTGTTCATGAGTTATTTGTGTAAATTTATTGTATATCAACTTTTGTGGGAAGTCTTGTCCTTCAATGCTTAACACTGTTCATTGTCTTAAATCAAAAATATAATATATCAAGTATGAGGTCATGTAGAATGATTGAGTTGATTTGAGTTATGTCAATTGATCATGGAGATTTTCACTGCTTACTTTTAAACAATCAGTGAATTTTTTTCCACACAGACAATGTTGATGTAAAGGCACATCCATTCAGATAAAAATTGCGTGTTAGAATTACCCATAAAGTTATTCAATAGAGTTATGATGTTAGATAATTCTCCCCTAATCAAGACCTTAGGAATACTCGATGGTACTTTTATTTTCTTATTAAGCCAAGTTTGAGTGATCATATTTAGACATTTATCATTGTTTTGGTTACATTAATTCAATGTAATATCCTTGTTTATGTCTAATATTTCATCATGGGTTAGAATTCTAGAAGTTGCATTAATTGATTAACCATAAAGATTGGATATCAATATATCATCAACAAATTTGATTTCCCTTTTCTAAAGGCCATAGTATTTGGCATAGGTCATGACCAAGTCTACACATTGAATAGCGGTCTGGAAATTGATAGCATGTGCAAGCCCTTTGTCAAAAATGTGTTGTCCTATTGCAGTTCTTTTCTCATCTTCCATTCTCTCCCAAAACTCCTCGATGTCAATATGACCTATTTCACTATATGTTCTCTCTAAAATATTTATCTCAAGAGTGGAGCTATATAGTTTCATAATCTGTGTATTTTAATTTCATGTTGATAGAAGATGATATACATAATGCAGTTTCAACTAGCAACCTCAGTTTCCTAATGGTGATGTTGGGAGCTAAGAAGTGTTTATGTGAGTGATAGGTTTTGGTTAGAGTGGTCATAAAAGTGCTGAAAATTATCTTTAAGGCATCTTGAATACTATGTTTGACCAAATTGAAGTCTTTAGGTAACCACAACACTTTAAAACCCTCAAATGTATAAATTTAAAAAATGAAAGGATTAAATTTTGTGGGTAGGGTTATAACTCACTCAAAGAATGAGAACACGCATATTAATCGAAAGGGATGGGATAAAAAAGTGAGAAATGAAGAAAAAGAAAGAAAAATGGAATGCATTTATAATGTAGACAAAAAAATGCATGAAAAATGAAGGAAATTACATGAAGTAGAATGGAAAGGACAAGGGGAGAGAGAGAGACCAAGATTGCAAAGAGAAAGATCATTAAATATTAAGCACAAATGGAATAGCCATAAGTATTGGTCATTATTGAGCATAATAACATAGGATTTTAGAGGTTTCATGAGTAAATGGAACCTCTAATATAAATTTATATCAATTAAATAATTCTTTGTGACTCTAAAAATGTGCATCTCATTCAAACTAGGAGTTCAGAACACCGACATAACTAATTTGGAATCTATTTAGTGTTTTAATACTTCGTATTTAGGTTGATGTTTCTAGGGTTTTTAGAGCCTTGAGGGTACCATTAGTACCTCCCATGACTTCCCTGAAAGCCCAAAAGTGCCTAGAGATTGTATACATTGTAAGTAAAGCTAGAATTTTAGGATCTTCAGTGTTGCAAGGAATTTGGGTATGAAGGATCCCTATGGTACTTCCACAAAAAGATGAAAAGATTTAAGTACTTTATATGTTTTAGACTTGACTAGGTTTCTTGGTGTTTTGGGGATTTTAAGAACTTCAAAAAATTTAGAGATTTGAAGAACTTCAGCGATTCCACAAATTTCAATAACCTCAAGCATTTCAAATGTTTGGGTACTTGGAGAACTTAGGAAAGCTCCCAAAGTGCCTAAAAGTTCCAAAAAGCAAAGAGAAGTTGAAAAATAAACTAAGCATCAACAATGAAAATTTATTACTTTGACTTGGTCTACACACTAGTGTAAAAATTTAGGAGTTTCAGAGAACTCAATTTTGATGACAAGAAGTGAAAAACTTTAAAAAATAAGAAAATTAGGGGAAACTTAGATTTAGGGAAAATTTGGGGAAATGGAGAAAATTAGAGGAAATTGGGGAAACTTGGTGAAATCGAGGGAAATTTTGGGTAATTTTGAAAAATGTGGATAATTGATGAAAATAGGGGAAACTAGAGAGAAATATGAGGAAAATATAGACAGTTAAGAAAAAACAATTAAATTTAAGAAAATAGGGAAAAATTAGGGGAAATTAGAAAAAATAATAAAATTGGGGAAAATCAAGGAAAGAGAAATTCTGAAACATTAAGTAAATTGGTGAAAATTAGGGAAATGAAAGAAAAGTAGGAAAAATTAAGAAAATCTAGGAAATTAAGGGAAAATATAGAAAATTATGGAAATTGGGTAAATTTAGAGAAATTATGGGAAATTGCGTAAAATCAAGGAAAATAGTGAAAATTAGAGAAATTTAGGCAAAAATAGATAATATTAGGGATAATAGGGAAAATTAGATGAAACTAGAAAATTAAAGGAAATTAGGTGAAATTAAAAAGAATTAGGGAAATTAAGTAAAATTAGGAAAACTATGGAAAATTAGGGAAAATAGTGAAATTTGTGGAAAATCGATGAAAATTTTGTAAAGTTGGTGAGATTAGAAAAACAGGGAAAGGGAAAATTAGAAAAAAAAATTGAAAATTTTAAGGAAATTAGGGGAAATGAAGAAAAATTAAAGAAATTTATGAAAATCGTGGAAAATTATATAAAATCTAAATTTGGAATAAATAGTAGAAATTAGAGGGAATTTTGCAAAATTAGGGAAAACTAGGGTAAAATTGAGAAAAATAGGAGAGAATAGGGAAATTATGAGGGAAAATGAAAAAGTAGGGGTAATTAAGAAAATTTAGAGAAAATTAGGAAAAATTATGGAATTTAAGAAAACTTGAATATGTAGGAAAAATAGGAATTTTCACTAAAGAAAAAAAAAATAGGGAATTGAATGTAAGTTGTAATCTAATTTCTTAATTTTATAAAAATTATAAAAAATAAGACAATTGAGAAAAATTTTAAAAAAAGGAAAATTAGATAATTATATGTAAATTATAATCTAATTTCCTAAATTTTTATTTGCTTATAATATTTTATAAATTATATGTTTTTTAAAATTTTATTGTATAATTTCTAGTTCATTAATAAAAAAACAATAATTGGGAAAAAGAAAAACTTGAATTTGTTAATAAAGTGTTAGTAATGTTAGGGGGTAGTCATCATATGTCTCCCTAATCCTCCCATTATCATTCATCACTTCCCATAAACCTTCTCTTTCAAATTAGTTATACTCTCTAGTGAACCATCACATTAGATTTCACAACCCTTAGATGTGTCATAATCATCCCCTTGACTTGATAGTTGTGCCTTAGACCTACATCTAGTTCACATTCCTAATTCATGAGATGTGAGAGTTGATGATTATCTCAAATTATCTCCATGTGCATCTACCGTTTTATAGATAGACCGAATAATTATCAAGATCTAAATATGTTTTGTGGGTGGATTAAGGAAAGATATAGAAACTCATATTTTGACACTATGAAGAGCATCATCCACATAGATGTTGAGCGGAACATAATTTCAAACAAAAATGACATGTATATTAAATATGTAAGTTAAAGGTATAATTAGAAATTATATTTTAATATGTTCTATATGTGTGATCAATACACTATTAATGCAGTTTTAAAGCATGGCTCTATAGAGCCAAGTGTAACATTTTTGTTAAGAAGGCAAAAAAATATTTTATTGATATATTATATACTAACATCCTAACAAAGAGAAAGGATTTTATCCTAAAATAAATTTGGTTAGAATTTGATGACATGGTGGATGAGGATAAATTATATTCTTACATAAAAAGTGGAATAATAATGTAATTTTTTAGGAAGTTATGTTTCATATTATAACTTGATTTTTTACTATATAGCTCTCATAGAAAAGTGGGGAAATGATGCCCTATGATTCAAGTGGGACAATTTAAGGAAGAAATCGGCCTTATATTTTCCACAATTGAAGTGGAAAACTGTTGGGATGTAAATTTACATCTTTACAATATTTAGAATTATTCATTCTATGTATAATTTTTTGAATTTTTTTGTAGTAACCATTTTTTTGTTTTTTTAATTATTCTCAAGACCCATCTTTATGAACTTGACCCTAGGAAGAGGCTCATTGACTATAGGGACAAATTCATGGAAGTAAAAATTGTTGGCATCTATAGCCAACAAAAAATAAGTTTCCCAATCCTAAATTAAATAGGGGAAGAGGATCAAAAATTCCACGCAACCCATGGTATTTGAGGGATCATGAGCCTCATCTTTAAGTATATTAGTTTAAATTATTTTTCACTAATACATGTTCTAGTTTGAATTCCTTTTTAATTATAATTCCATTAATCACTTTATTTATACTTTATAATAGGAGGATAGATATTAGAAGAAGCTCCAACCTTGGAATGATGAGCACATATGTAGTTAGATAAACTCTTATTTACACAAGAAAATGATAGACAATGGATTCTAACCAAAAAATGTACACCATTTTAATTAATCTTTTTTATGTAGAATATATATTTTTTATTTAATCATAGTCATTGTGTTTTAGCATGTGTAATTCAATATATTGGGTTTTAATAATTTATTTAATCATTTTTTCAATAATTATTGTGTTATATTACATGAATTTATTTTATCAAAAAATTAATAGTCACTGTGATGAGTTTTATATAGGGGAAACACTACATCAAACCTACTTCAAAATAGAAAACCATGTCTAACTATATATGGGTTGATGATGACTATTAGACCATAGTTGTTAAGGTGGTGTGCATAGGTCTCAGCCCACTTATGGCAGTGAGGGTTTTGACAATTGGGTAGATTCCAATGAGGGTTGGGATGATATTTGGGTAGATGCATAAATTTGGGGGAAAAAAAGGTGACACAATGAAAATTACATAACTTTTTTTGTAAAGGGCGTATGCCCTTTTTTTTTTTAAAAACCAATGCAAATGCCATAAGGGTCGGTCATGACCTTAAAGGGCATAAACCCTTTTGAGAAAAAGGTATACACCCTTTACAAAGGGCTTATGCCCTTTGGACTCCAAAGGCATATGTTGTTTACAGTCCAAAGGGTGTATGCCCTTTGATCTTTTTTTTTGGTGTTTTTTTTTATTTTGTTGTGTTGTGATTTTTTATTTTGTTGTTTTGTTGTGTTTTTTTATTTGACTTGTTGTGACCTATTTATTTTTTTGCAAGGATATATTTAGTAAAATAAATGTAATAATTTTACATTTAATTTAATATTACATTTTACATTTGTATAATTTAAATTTATTTTACTAAATATAACAAATTAGGGCCACTCTATATCTTCTAAAATTGTTTACAGAGTTGTAGGAGTTACCATTTAGAAGTTAGTTTTTCAAATTCCATTCTAGTCAATACTTAGTTTTTAGAATTTTTAGATCTGAAGATAAAATGAGAAGCAAGGTTTGAAATCATGTTACATATGTAATAGATCTATACTGTTGAGGAATACATGCTTACTTTACTTACTTGAGTATTCCCCTACCTACTTCATCTACTTGAGTATGCCCTACATGATTAAATAACAAAGTCATTTCTTGATCTCAATGAGTATGCCCTACCTAAATATACAAGCCATATCTTGATGTTTACTATTACCTACTAGTGTCAAAGTAAGTGCTATACTTTATCAACCTGATCTACTTCAAGGTCTTCTAAAAACTTGTTTGCAATTAGGTCTTTTGCTAACCATAAACTATCTCTTAGTCTATGATAAAAGGTCTTCTAAGCATTGGTATTGAAATACTAATGACCTTATTCTTTATTATCATCTATTAACTTCTTATCCTCTGTATTCAGATTAAAAGGCACTTTTAATGACTTAAAATAGGGTACTCAGTCCCAAGACAGTAATCTACCTTCAAACAAAACCCTTCTTTGACTCCTAAAGCACTCAATTATACATCCTCACTTATTTGAACAAGAATATAAGTTTTTCACCAATTATTTTACTCAATCTTATTATTTCATGAATAAATTCAACTCAAAACTTAGATGACAACAATTCTACCCTTTATAGGCCTATTAGGCCAAATTCTACCTCTTAAGGACTTGATACAAAGAGGTCTACAAATTCCTCTTTTTTGGACTCATTCACTTCAAAAACTCAATTAAAATCTCAAGAAAATGATGCAAGACTCATATGTGTCTTTACAAGCTCAAAATACCAATTATATCACCAAAATGCCCAAAATGATGACTAAGTCCTAAGAACTATTATAGTACTGTGTATAGGTGTGTTTGGTCTTGAAAAGGTGTTACTAATATAAGCTAATGAAAGGATTATTATTCATATTTCTTAACATGTTTTTAGACTATATTTGAGGATTATTATTGTTAGGGTGTGGAGCTAAAAGATACACCTTAAGGCAAACAGGAGGGTTTTTGGCGTATGCAGTTGCCGGCGTTGGCAGGCCACACCGACATCGGTCAGAAGGCGCAAAAGGGAAACCGACATCGGCAAAAGATCGGCCTGCATCGGTCACCTCCAGGAAGGCAGGGACCGACGTCGATCGCCTGTGGCAGTCTGAACTGTTGTTGATAAACAGTCAGTTAAGTGAACGCAGAGTTTGCATGTTAAGGACTTATTCGAAGTCTTGAGCGGCCAGTCTAATTCGTGTATGCATGAGATCTATATAATAGACTCATGGGCTGTATTGTTAAGCAGAGAATTTGGAGAAGAGCTATGTGAAGCTTGGAGAGTTCTTCCCATGGTGGAATCAAGTAGGATTCCCCATGTGTGTTTAAGTAAGATCAGGTTTGATATGCAGGGATGTGTGTATGCGAGGGTCAGATAGAGATCGGCGGTTGGCCAGGGTCCAAGGTGACAGCAATACATCAACATGATCATGGAGAGATCTACTTGGAGTACGGTTGTGTACTCGATTGTACTGGATGTGCAATGAGGTGAACAACAGCTTGTGTTAGCTGTGTGTTGTGACCTATGAGAGAAGATTACTCTGGAGGGAAGTTTACTGTAAGCCCACGAAGTGGAAGAAAGAGCGCCACCTCTTTGTTGTAGATTCCTTTGTAATGAGTTGAATATAATTGTATATTGCCTCTCATGTTCTGTGTGTTTTCTCATTGATAGTTATTTGTTCTTCTGGATTCTGCATGTTTAATTGCTTATACAATGGTAATCATGTGTTCTCTTAAATCTGACAATTTGTGTCAGAGCTTTGGGGTGTTTCGGTCCTATCAATTGGTATCAAAGCGAGGTTGGATATTCTCAGAGCGAGTTTGACTAACAGATGGCCCAGATCTGTTAAGTGTTTGTTGATTACAGGTTACTCATAGGGGTTGCTGTTTGAGTGGGAGTATAGCAAGGCAGAAGATGGTATGATGAGAATAAAGAAATCAAGCACAAGTTTAGCACCATAAGGAGTGTGGTGGGTTGTCTTCAAGTGGGAGCTTGAAGAGGAATATAAGCCAAGATGCAGATTGGACAGAGTACTGGTTTTGGGTACATGTGCAGCTCTTTATCTCCAAGTGGGAGATTGTTAGGGTGTGGAGCTAAAAGCTACACCTTAAGGCAAACAGGGGGGTTTCTGGCGTATGCAGTCATCGGTGTCGACAGGCCACACCGATGTCAGTCAGATTGCACATAAGGGAAACTGACATCGACAGAAGATCGGCCGGCGTCGGTCACCTCCAGGAAGGCAGGGACCGACGTCAGTCGCCTGTGGCGGTCTGAACTGTTGTTGACGAACAGTCAGTTAAGTGCACGCGGAGTTTGCATGTTGAGGACTTGTTCGAAGTCTTGAGCGGCCAGTCTAATTCGTGTATGCATGAGATCTATATAATAGACTCATGGGCTGTATTGTTAAGCAGAGAATTTGGAGAAGAGCTATGTGAAGCTTGGAGAGTTCTTCCCATGGTGGAATCAAGTAGGATTCCCCATGTGTGTTTAAGTAAGATCAGGTTTGATATGCAGGGATGTGTGTATGCGAGGGTCAGATAGAGATCGGCGGTTGGCCAGGGTCCAAAGTGACAGCAATACATCAGCATGATCATGGAGAGATCTACTTGGAGTACGGTTGTTTACTCGGTTGTACTGGATGTGCAATGAGGTGAACAACAGCTTGTGTTAGCTGTGTGTTGTGACCTTGAGAGAAGATTACTCTGGAGGGAAGTTTACAGTAAGCCCACGAAGTGGAAGAAAGAGCACCACCTCTTTGTTGTAGATTCCTTTGTAATGAGTTGAATATAATTGTATATTGCCTCTCATGTTCTGTGTGTTTTCTCATTGATAGTTATTTGTTCTTCTGGATTCTGCATGTTTAATTGCTTATACAATGGTAATCATGTGTTCTCTTAAATCTGACAATTTGTGTCAGAGCTTTGGGGTGTTTCGGGCCTATCAAGGATTATTATTCATATTTCTTAACATGTTTTTAGACTATATTTGAGGATGAGAAACCAATTTCCTTTATTGGTTTCTTAAGAATTGGACTCCAATGTCAACTCTGCTCTTTAGGTCTAGATGGCCTAATCTACCTACTTGGAAGGATATTGAATTGGCTTAAATGCCAAATGCTTTGAATCACTTTAATTATTCTATAGTGTTTACACAATAACACTATACCTTATTAAGAGTTTTATACTCAATCAACAAAGTAAAGCACTTGAAGTTTCTCTTGACTGAGCTTTCTTATGACTATCTATAGGTAGATCAAAAAATAGTCCTTTGTATTTATAATAATAAGGTGATTTTGATCATGATACCTATTTTAATACCTTATAAACATTCTCTAACAACTTCCATATGAGTTTGAATATATTCCACTAGTTCATATGCAAGTTATGGTTCTTTTTGTATCAAAAACCCTATTCTAAGGTTTGACTATGCACACAGACCCTGATAGCTTTAAATTAATTGTTTATACAACTTAAATAGTATTTTCAAGAAATAACACTTTGAATATATTCTTTAATACCTCCCTCAACTTCTCCAATATTCTAAACAAACTTATGCAACTTTTTCTACAAGATACAAGAGATTGCATGTGACTATAGATACAAATAAAACAGGCTTAACAAGGTTTCCATGGTCCATGAACCTTAATTCAAGTATAAATTATCTTCAAATTAAGTTGGATTTCATTCACACATTTAATAACTATGTGAATGCAACAAATTAAGTAACAACACACCATTTATTCGTAATAAAATGATTATTTGACTACATAGACCCTTGCTTTGTCTTGGCAGATTATCAATTTTGCTTGCAGACATGAATTTATTCACTTTTTAAGCTTGTTCTAACCTTCAATTCCTTCTTTTTTTCAAGTTTAAATTTGATCAAGTTGTTGGAGATGTACTATACTTGGAGTTTGTAATCTTTACCTTGGAATCTTCTTAACAACCTTGTTCTCAACTTACAAAATGAACTTTAATTAATGGGTCTATCAATATGCATAAATGAATAGCATGTAACATGTAACATATATATATATATATATATATATATATGCATTACATCTACCACATACATAGTGCCACACACACACACACACACACATACACACACATATCTATACACACACACACACATATATATACACACATATATATATACACACACATATATACACACACACACACATACACACACACACACATACACACACACACACACACATATACATATATATGCATATACATATACATATATATATACATATATATATATATATACATATACATATACATATACATATACATGTGTGTGTGTGTGTATATGATATTCATTCATGCATTACATCTACCACATACATGGTACTACATGTAGGTATTCGATCACTCATACATGGCATCTACCTATGGTCATGATACAGTAACTCGTATTGGACACAAATGCAGCTAATCACCCTAATACACTCCATTTCCACCTAAAACATTAACCCCAAACCCTAAACACTAAAAATTAAACCCTAAACATTGAAACCTAAATCCTAAAACCTAAGCCATAAACCTTGAACCATGAACACTAAATAATATACCTAAACCCTAGACCCTAATCCATAAACCTTGAACCCTTAACCTTAATACAAAATAATTCATACACCCTAAACTATAGACCCTAAACATAGAACCTTAAAACATTAAACCCTAGACTTTATACCTTAGACCTTAACCCCTAAACATAAGCCCTTAACCCTAAACCCCAAACCATAAACCTAAAATCCTAAATCCTAAACACTAAACCATAAACCCTTAACTTATACACTCAATTTTAAACACTAAACACTAAAAAAATCAAAATAAAAACTTTAAACCCTAAACATTGAACCCTAAACCCTAAACATTGGCCACTAAACTCTAATCTTGAAACCCTAAGCACTAAACCCTAAAACTTGAAATTTGAACCCTAAACCCATGACCATAAAACTTCAAAATCAAAACCATAAAACCTAAATCCTAAACCATAAACCCTAAACCTTAAAATCTAAGTGTCAAAACCCAAACAACCAACCACAAAAAATAAAATATAAACCTTGAACCCTAAACTTTAAAAAATGAACCCTGAACCATAAGCACTAAACCTAAACACTAAACCCTAAACTCTAAATCCTAAACCTTAAAACTTAAATCCCAAATCCTAAAATCTAAGACCCAGTCCATTAAACCCTAAACACTAAAACTTGACACCAAACCCAAAACCCTAATAACTAAGCCTTTAAATTTTAACCCCTAACCCTAAATACCAAAACACAAGCCTTAAACTCTAAATCCTAAACTCCAAACTTGAACCCTTACATTTACTCCCTAAAATCTTAACCCCAAGCCTCAAATCATAAAACATAAGTCATAAACCCTAAACATTAACTTCTAAACCAAAAATCATAAACCCAAACTCAAAACCTTAAACACTAAACCTAAATCCCTAAACCCTTAACCCTAAACCTAAAACCACATACCCTAAATCATAAACTCTAAACCATAAACACTAAACCCCAAATCCTAAACCCTAAATACTAAACACTAAGTTCTAAACCCTCAAACAAACCCCCATGACCAAAACCCTTAAACTTACACCTTAAACCCCAAACCTTAAGTGTGAAACCAGAAACCCAAACCCTAAAAGTTAAACCCTTGGTCCCTTGAGCCACAAGTTATAAATCCCAAACCTTCAAGCATAAAATATAAATTATAATCCCTAAATCCTAATCCATAACACTAAAACTTGAACCCTAAATATTAATCCCTATACGCTAAACCCTAAATTGTGAATCTTGAACCATAAACCTTAAATCCTAAACCTCTAACCATAAACCATAATCTTGAGTTATCAACTAGATATAGAAAGTAAAGGGGCATTGGCTAATCTATGTCTTGAAACGATAGGGGTCATTCACACCTATATAGATAAAAGAGAGGCTAGGGACATTCATGTAAAAGGCTTGAATGTGGATTCAGGATGAATTCCTAAATAATCTATTGGTTTTTTAATTAATAAGTCTATTAATATGCATAAATGGATAGTTTGTAGCATGAAACCTATAACATACATAGAGTAATGATACAATCATTCATAAATTACATCTACCTCATACCTCGTACTACATGTAGGTATGTTGTCACTCATACATGATATATTCATGTAGTCATGATAGAGTCACTCATATTGGACACGAATGTAGTTAATCACCCTAGAATACTCTATTTACACCTAAACCCCAAACCCTAAACACCATAGACATTGAACATTGAACCCTAAACATAAACCCTAAATGTTATAAACCTTGAATTCTTAACCCTAATACATTAACCCTAAACCCAAAACAATAATACCTAAAACCTAGACCCTAAACATATAACCTTAAAACCTTAAACCCTAGACTTTATACCCTAAGCCCTAAAACTTAAAATTTAATCCCTTAACCCTAAATACCAAACCATAAGCCTAAAATTCTAAACAATAAACCATAAAACCTTAACCCTATACCCTAAATATTAAACACTAAAACCTAAACACAAAATTCAAAATCATGAACCTTAAACCATAACATTGAATCCCAAACCTTAAACCCAAAACCTTGACCCCTAAACACTTAGCACTAAACCGTAATCCTAAAACCCTAAGCACTAAACCCTAAACCTTAAAATTTGAACCCTAAACCACAAACCTCAAACCATAAAACCTCAAACCCAAAACCATATACCCTAAATCCTAAAACTGGATAAACCCTAAACCTTAAAATCTAAATTCCAGAACGCAAACAATTAACCCCAAATATTGAACTATAAAATTTGAACCCTAAACCCTTGACCCAAAAACCTAAAAAAGAAACCCAAATAACAAACACTAAATATACATTGTGGAGACCGCACCACAGAGGAATGATGCATACATCGGTAGTTATACTTAACCCCCTCTTCACTTTCCTATCGTAATTCCTACACAAGTGAAAATATTTCAATGCAAGGAGAAAACATGCCATAGTAAATTTAGTGGCACAAATGTTAATAATTTATACTCATGGCCCACATCATTATTTGAGAATAACTCACAAACTTGAGAAGATCCAAAATGCTTTGGCCCTTTCACTCAATGTTTGTAACCCAAATAAAAAACAAATAACTGTGTCTAGAAGAAATATTTCACCTCCTCCTCATCAAAATATGAATACCAATGAGGAACTGACACAAGCATTACACTCATCAACATCTATAGAGCAGAGGTGACATGGAGGTGAGATCTAAAAATTCTAAAGGTTAAATCTATGAAACCATCATAAAATTACAAAACACATGTCATCCAGTCTATTACTAGGTGGGTGAGTTAGGAATAGGGTATCAGTAGCCCTTATAGTGGCCCAAGGACAAAGCTTAGACTGACTCAAAATACCCAAATATCAACCTGCCACTCTTCATAGAGTAATAAGATATCCTAGCTAGAATAAACTGAGATACGCAAATTCAAGTCAAAAACAAAGTTCAAGATAACATTTGATCTTGCATTAAAGAGGAAACATAGTTTCCTTCATACATTTACTATTTATTTCTGAACTCAAGTATACATAGAATTATAACATTGATTTCATATCAAGGGGGAATTAAAAAGTTTCCTTTGTTGTAACTTGTTTTCCCATATAGTAATTCAAATAACATCCTGACCCCATAGTAGTTATAAGTAAAAATTCATGTCATGATTGTCATAAGGATCCCATGATAATCATGATTATTTTTTAAAATGCATCATTAGCAATAAAACTCATGTTCCTAATGAAATGAAACTCAGGATTCCAATGAAACTTGGGCTCCCAATGCAATTCGAGCTAGAAATGCAACTTGGGCATGCAATGCAACTCAATCTCACAATGCAACTTAGGTTGGCAATGCAACTCAAGCTCCCAATGTAACTTAGGCTCCTAGTGCAACTTGGGATGGAAATGCAACTTGGGATCCAATGTAACTCATGATCAAAATGTAACTTGGGCTAAAAATGCAACTTGGGCTAGAAATACAACTTAGGCTTGTAATATAACTCAGGCTCACAATGCACTGTGGGCTCGTAATGCAAATCAGGCATGGAATGCAACTCAGGCGCATAATGCAGCCCTTTTTCACTTACCAACATTGTAGTAATTTAGCATTGAATAGGAATATATTTGCATCATATTAACTCTTTTTCTAAGCCACACGTACATCCCCACATCCAAAGAGCATACCAACATCATTTTTTTGCACTAAGGAGGAAACATAGTTCCCTTTTTTATAACTCATTTTCCTAATCAAAGTATATGAATCAAGTGCAAAGAGGTAATTTTAGATCTACCATCATTTGTCATCATCCTTCATCATTCAAAATGAATTTCTTTCATGCAAGTGCAAAGAGGATATTATCTTATTTTCATCATGGAGTTCATTCAACAATCTCCCTAGAGTAATCCATCATGATCCTACCTAATCTACTAGACATGAATGAGAATAATCACCCTAGTACACTCCAATTAGAAAAAAAGGAATTCAAACACCATTCAAGATTCATCTAAAAAAAATATTGTTTAGTCTAAAACAAATTTATACTGACTACTAGAATGGAACACACTCTACTAGATGAGGGAGTGACTAGGGATGATGAGAGAGTGATTAGGTACGATGATGGCCAATGAGGGAATGGTTAGGGACAATGAGGGATGAGGATGAATGAGGAGGGAGTGATTAGGGATGATGAGGGTTGATAAGGGAGTGATTAGGGATGATGAGTACAATGAAAGATGATGAAGGATTGATTAGGGATGATAAGAAATGATGATGGTTAATGCAAGATTTATTAAGGATGATGAGAGTGTGACTAGGGATGATGAGGGATGATGAGAGAGTGATTAGGTATGATTAGGGATGATTAGGGTTGATGAGGAAGTGTTTAGGGATGATCAAGGACAATGAAGGATAATTAGAGATGATGAGGGATGACTAGGGATGATGAGGGTTGATGAGGGAGTGATTAGCAATAATGAGGGATGATGATATCCAATGAGGGAGTGATTAGGGATAAGTAGGTACAATGAGAACCGATGAGGGAGTGACTAGGGATGATAAGTGAATATGAGGGTTGATGAGGGAGTGATTAGGGATGATGAGGGTCAATGAGGGATTATCCTATGTGAATTTGGAGTGCTATAATATGAATTTATTCTATGTGGCTTTATAATAATGCATGAGATTGGGTTTGAAGAATGCATGGATTGACCATATGTCTAACATTTTTTTAGAGTGAATGGTATATTTTTAGAATGACTTTTGAATGGTGTTTTGATTAATTCTAGTTTGAATGGAGTCTATTAGGGTGACTAACTAAATTCATGTCTGGTATAAGTTATTGTATCATGACTATAATTATATGTCATGTATGAGTGATTACATACATACATGGTGTAATAGGTATGTGGTAGATGTCATGTATGAGTGCATGTATCATGATTATAGGTATGTTATAAATTACATGCTACAGGGCAGTCATTTATGCTTATTGATAGACCCATTGATTGAAAAGCCCACAAATTATTTAGGAATCCACCTTCAAGATCAGGTATTAAATTAGGTAGGGCATACTCAAGTAGATAAAGCAGATAGGGCATACTCAATTAGTAAAATAAGGAACATAATCAATGGTATAGATCTATTACATACGTAACATGATTTGAAATCTCATTTTGAAAAACTAACTTATAAATGGTAACTCCTACAGCTATGGAATTGATTTCCTAAGATGCAGAGTGGCCCTAATTTGTTATATTTAGTAAAATAAATTTAAAGTATAATAATATAAAATTTAATCTTATACTTATTACATTTATTTTACTAAACATATCCTTGCACAAATAAATAAGAAAACAACACCACAACAACAAAAATAGCTCAAACTACACACAAAAACAAAAACACAACAAAAAATATATACACGTCTTTAAACGCAAAAATAAATAGTTCAAACTACACAAAATAAAAAATATATATACATGTCTTTGTAAAAGACGTACACCTTTTCAACATTTCAATATTTTTTTGTATTTTTCCTCCAAATTTGCCTTGGGTATAGGCTTGGGGAGGTTTGGGCCTAGCTTGAAACCATCCATGGAGCATCCCACTTGGTTTCTAAAAAATTTAGGAGTCTTTTTCATCTTTGTCGACATATTTGATCAGACAGATTTTATTATTTATATATATATATATATATATATATATATGGGTTTGTAGAGGGGAAAGTGTAGCTTTAAAATATATAATTTTTTTTAATGTTAGAATATTATTTATAATTATTACTTAATTTCTACATAACATACCTCATTATGGACTCTGTGTGTGTGTGTGTGTGTGTGTGTGTGTGTCGTCACAAATTCTCTTATAAATTTTTGAATGTTAATCAAACATTTATAAACCTTATATCTCAATAATATACACATTGTCAATTATGCTTTAAAAAATGATTTTCATGAAGTTAACGTCAAAAAGTTATGTTCGTACACTTGCAGTTTCAATTTTTCAGTTGTCTTGACTTGTAAAATTATTTTAAAATTATATATATAATGAAAAATTAATAAAAAATATACTCAAAATTTTTTGACATTTTACTTGTCTGTATATGAAGCTTCACACAAAAATTCATTCGTTTACTCAAAAAAAGTGTGTTTGTACACATGTAACCTCCTTTTCACAAAAATGACCAACTTGTTTTCATAAATGCATCTATTTCGCACACTTTTATCATCTAGGTATTTAAAAAAATTATATATTTAGAACTACAATCAAATTTTCACATTTCATGTTCTTATGTCATTGTCAAATTCTTTTTCAAAGTGTTTCTAACATTCTTTCCAAGTTCAACTATTGTTATTTTAAGGAGAAAAAAAATCGCTTTATACCCCCCATTTTATCCCCCATTATCCTGCATCTACCAATTTCTACCCCTAACAATCATGTTATATGGATTCAATTATGAGTTCCTAAACATATTACCATTATGTTACTATATTATTATGAATTTTACATTATTATCATGTTTACTTATATTATTATTATTTTGAGTTTATGATTATATTATTATGGCATTGACTTTATGATTGTATTATTATGACTTTGAATTTATTATTATGTTTTGTTTTTTGTGTTTTTTTTTTTGGGTTACATATGTACTTTTATTCTTTATGTTTATTTATAGTTATTACATTGAAATTTTAATATCACAATTAAAATTGCATAGTTTCACAATCACATATTAATTATCTTTAATATTAACATTGTAATTATATAATAATACTATTATTTTATAATTAATAATGTTAAATAACTTTAATTAACTAAAAACTAATTTTTTTATAGTTTCAAAAATTAAGTCAACCTAATGTCATAATCAAAGTCGGCCTAATGTCACACTTAAATTTGGACATAGTGTCAAACTTAAAGTCGCAATCAAAATCACCTTAAATTTAGACATAGTGTTAGGGTTAAATTTGGGCTAAATTTAAACATAGTGTCAAGATTCAAGTCAGGATAAATTTAGACATAGTGTTAGGGTTAAATTTGGGCTAAATTTAGACATAGTGTCAAGAGTCAAGTCAAGATAAATTTAGACATAGTGATTAACCTAACGTCGGGCCAAAGTCATACATAGTGATGAGGCTAAAAAACTAGTCTAATGTTTGGATAATCTTGGGTTAATTTTCCCTCATAATTCCATGTTAAATTCACCCTAACATCTCCCTTAAACTAGACCTAATGGAGACTTCATGTTGGCCATGCTAGGTTAAATTTAGAATGCTTTTATCTTGTCTTTGTATAGGGTGTACATTATAGTCTCACTAAAGTTTCAACCTACTTTAAACTTAACTTTAATGGGCCGATTTGCAATTTGGATAATTTTTGTTTTGTGAAGAGATTATGACTTTAAGGTGAATTTGAATCCAACTTTAATCATGAAAAAAGTATTAATGAGGATTTTATTGCAATAGGCCTTTTCATATAAGTGCCTATCAACTTCTCAGTGCACCTATAAGTGTAATTTCTAGTGGTCGACTCTTCAAGTCAATCTTGGATAAATATGTTTCTCCACTAAAAAATAACGAGTCATCCATATTTTGAAATGGAAATCTATAATTAATCATAATATTAATTATAAGTTTTTAATTTGCACATATTCTCCATTCTCCATCCTTCTTAGGTGTAAGCATTATTGAAACTACATACATAATCAAACTTTCTCTAATAAAATATATATCCAAAAAAAATTTAAGTTTCTTTTTCATTTCTTCACTCATATATGGATTCATTTTGTGTAGGGCCTTATTTTCTAAATTTGCTCTAAGCATCAAATACGATTGTAAAGAAATATTTATCATTGGTGGTAACCCACTTGGTAAATCATTTGACATTATTTCTTATTATTTCAACAAATATGTCATTTATTTTGGCATTTATTTCTTCTTGACATGTTGTTTTGTATTTGGAAAGACATCAAAACAAACATGTATAGTACACAAGTCTCAAAAAATATTTAATTGAAAGAAACATCAATGAGGCACTTGTTCCTTCTTTATCTTTCATAAGCAACAATTCAAACTTATCCCCATCATTGTAAATTTGGAAAGTGTTTTTTCTTCCATTATGTATAGCACTTATGTCATTCTATCAAAATCTCCTCAATAAGACATGACAAGCCTCCATCAGTATTATATCACACCAAACTTCACCATGGTAAATTCCAATATGGAAGCTAACTTAGCATTGTTTTGACACCATTATTTGATGACCTTTTGGTAACCAATAAATCTTATATTATTGAGATGAGAAATACACTTCAATCCTAATTTCAACACCATCACGGTTGAAACTAGATCAGCTAGTGCTACCACTATTTGTTATCAACTTATAACAGTTACCTTTTGCTTTGCACTTAGTTATGAGAATGTGTTTTCTTTGTTAGGGTTCATCTTCTTGATTTTCTAAATTCAACAAAACTTTTTACATCTTTAGGTTCTCTCCATTCTTTGTTTTTACAAGAGCAAACTCTTCTACTTATGCTTCCTTTCCTTATGGTACATGCACACTCTTCTCACTTATATTTTATTTACACTTTAGGACATTCATATGCTTTATGTCCATTTTTTCGACACTTAAAACAAGTGCCATTAAATCATATGCCCCATCATTTGTTTATTTATCATATTCTTATATAGGAATCATAAATACCAGTTTAGTTCCCACTACATGGAATAAAATTCTCCATCTTCTTTCTTTGCATAATTGTGGCCTCTCCTATAATATTAACTTCAACCAAGCCTTTGCCACACTTACATTAAATCTCAATAATGAAGGACGCTCTCTTAACCTACTATCAATTAACTCTCAGCAATTCAACATGTTATGGCTCAAACCTACCACAAACATGCTCTAATAACAGGGGATAGTGAGGTAGGTTTTTGGTTGAGTGAACGACTGACAACTTGTGGTTTTATCAAATTATGCAGACAACAATGGCAGTCACAAGGTAAACACAAAACACTTCATTCATTCACTTAGGAAAATATGGATGCATTACAATCAATGATTATCTATGTTTAATTCTATAAAACTCATAGAACTACTTCCTACACATCTTGGTCAAATTGGACATTTTTGTATGCACACTCTAGATACACCTACACCCCTCCTTGAATCGCTATGAGATCAAATATTTTATTCTATGGAATAACTACTTAATAATTTTTTGACCTTTAACTAAAATCTAATTGAACATCCCCAAAACTAACTTACACATGCCATATAATGGGAAGAGTATATTACAAAGAAATCTGAGCGAGGGAACTTGAATCGTCACTTGAACATTTCATAAGTACAAATTATATGACAACTTTAGAATAAATAGCTAATTATATTTTGAATCTTGTTGCATGGCACTTTATTCATATCGGTCTCGAGACTCCTAACATAACTATCAATGCAAGATCAAACTCCTCTAACAAGTTATTGATCAAACTCTTACTATGAATAAATTCCTAAAGAGTTTGGTGTCAAGGGTTACATTAGGGTCTTCCATGTTTGTTAATAATATCCAACTCTAAACATAGCAATGATGCATTCAAGATGTTACATATATATATATAAATTTTGCATTAGAATGAAGTTTGTTATGTAATAAGCTTTGTAAGACTCGACATAGGCTTGTGAAGCTTAGGGTTGATTTGTAAAGCTCCATTAGGCTTTCACCGTTCAAATGGGATTGCCTAGCATGACTAGGTTCGTGAAGCTTGAATTAACTTGCAAAGCTCAAAGTAGGCTTGTGAAGCTCAAAGTACGCTTGCGAAGGTCACAGGCCCTTGCAAAGCTCAAATAGGCTTGCTAAGCTCAAACCAAGCTCACACCGAAAAAATTCTCACACTCGCTTTTGGATTCTTCCCCCATATATGCTTAATTATTTTAGGGATAAAAAAATTAACTTGAATGTGGGATGATTCGGAAATCCATGGATGCTCCTACATCTTTGTCATTTCAAATGTTTTCCTTGAACTTCTTAAGGATGTAATATTTGATATCATTAAAATTATCAAATTTTAATTGGTGTATCCAGTATTATGATATTTAAGCCATGTTTAAGTGTCTCTAAGCCAAATTTGTTTTAGTTTTTGATAGCTACTACTCATGTTAGAGGTGATAACATGAAGTCTCTTGTTATTCCAATTGAGTAGATTTGTGTTTATATTCTAGGTATATAATCACGGCTTTAGACTCTACTAAAGTACAACTTGATTCAAAAAAATTGGTAAGAAGTAATTATTGCATTTTATTCTATAGTTGTATGTTATAAACGCTTTTGATTTGCTCAACTTTGTCCCAAGTTTCACGAGAGATGCTACAAGCCCAGAGTTCACAACAATATAGAATATTTTTGGGATGACTAAAGTGTTAAAGAGAATTGTTTTCTTATCGCAGTCCTATAGTTTAACATGTTTGCATGCATTTTTTTTAGCTATAATAAGATTTATAGCCACCAATGATTATTTTCTCTACATCATGGTTCCAATTTAAATGGCATTTAAAGTTTATGCCTAAGTATCTTGTGTAATGTTGAACCTCTTCCAAGTGTTTGTTGTGATATAAAATTAGAGGATAAGATCTCCTTTTGGAATTAAATGTAATTACTTTGGTTTTTTCAACATTAATGGTAAGTTTTTTTACCCAATTTTCATTTAAGGTGAATTACCATTAACAACAAAGTAAAATTATTCAACAAGGAAGATTTGTTATTTAAAAATGTAAAACAATACTTCTATATATGTCCTAGTGGCTAAAAACAACAAACATGCTTAATTGGAATTTTGAAAACAAGCCATGGATAATATGAAAAATAAAAGTGTTAGAACAATCACACATTGACAAATTCTATAATTCTAAATCCCGATATGAGTTGTGCAGACCTATAGCTCACTATGTGCCAAATTGGAAGTGTTGACTATGCAGGGACAAAATCAGCACGTGTCATTCATGCCATGGTGACTAAAAACAACAAATACGCTTAATTGGAATTTTGAAAACAAGCCATGGATAATATGAAAAGGAAAAGTGTTATAACAATCACATCTTGATGAATTCTATAATTTTGAATGCATTTATGAGTTGTGCAGGGTTGTCTCTGATTGTGTGCCAAATTTGAAGTGTTGATTGTGTAGGGACAGAGTCAATGCATGCAACGTTCATGCTAAGGTCATGGTCGTCACTAACATGCTTTTTTTTTCATGTCCTCTTACATGATTCATGTCCTCTTGCATGGTTCGTGCCCTATGCTCATTTTCATATTCTAATTTTTCCTGTCACTTCACAGTGAAATTTTGTGTTTATTTGTATCTGCAATTTGTCAAATTGGTGGACAAAATGCTCTGATTTTTTTTCAATGTTCTTGACCTAGCTTGCCACAAGATTTTATAAGAAGAGATGATAAATAGTTGGGTCAAGCAACCATAAAGATGCTACAACATCGTATCTTGCATGCCAGAACCGGACCCCTCGTAGTTCATGTGTAATGTGAAGAGAGAAAAAGAGTAAGGTCTTTAACCTCTTCTTTCATAAATGTGAGATGCAACTACATGCACATATGCTTAGGCCAATAATGGTAAAAGATGTGATGCAATTCTTTCAGTAGTGATAAATCAATGTAGAGTGTGTCTAGACTTGAAAATAAATGACTAGCAATAGATTGGAAACGTGTATGGAGTATTTTGGATCCTTATTCAATATAAAAATACTCATAGATGACTAGTATATATAGGCTTCTCATATTTTGAATTAAATACCTATTGGTGCATAAAAGTTGACAACGAGAAAGGAAAACAACCAGCATACGGATCCAAACATCAAAAGAATGCGACCACAAGCAAAAGGTCACAAAAAGTAAAGGGGACAAGATTAGTGGGTCCATCGACCCTGCCTAGGGCAGGATCAATAGATTCTTGTTCCCATCCCAAAAGAAGGAACAAACATAAATAAATAGAGGAGAGAAAAAATAGGTCAAGATCAACACATTGTCATTCCCATCCCAGAAGAAGGAACATACATAGGAGAGAGAAAATAGGCTTGTGATTACAAACAAACATGACATAATGGCAAACAAAAGAAGCGAAGACCATAAGATCATAAAATGAAGAATAGAGATGAAAACACAAACAAATGCCAATAAGCCTCTAATTCAAAGTGATGACCCATAGGCATAAAAAAATGTTAAAAAACATTGTAATAAGAAGGTATGTACTAAAATTAGGTGTCTACACAAGTTTATAATTCTTATAAAGTTGTATACTTGTATATGCATACATATACACACATAACCATGTGTATAATACATGTTTACATATACATATACATGTGTATACACATACACATACCATTATACATATTTAAACACACATGTAATACATGTATACACACATACATATATAGGCGTGTGTGTGTGAATATATTATATATATGCATTGTAGAAATACATGTATGTTTTATACATGTACAATATATATATATATATATATATATATATATATATATATATATATATATATATATATATATATGTTGATGTGTACATTTATAAACATATGTACTCTATTTGTGGTCACAAGCCTATTTTCTCTCTCCTATATGTAGAGTGTTGTGTGTGTGTGTGTGTAGAGTAATGCATATATATATATATATATATATATATATATATATGCATTACTCTATACACACACACACACACAGCACTCTACATATAGGAGAGAGAAAATAGGCTTGTGATTACAAACAAACACAACATAATGGCAAACAAAAGAAGTGAAGCCCAATGAAGAATAGAGATGAAAACACAAACAAATGCCAATAAGCCTCTAATTCAAAGTGATGACCCATAGGCATAAAACAATGTTAAAAAACATTGTAATAAGAAGGTATGTACCAAAATTAGGTGTCTACACAAGTTTATAATTCTTATAAAGTTGTATACTTGTATATGCATACATATACACACACAACCACGTGTATAATACATGTTTACATATACATACACATGTGTATACACATACACATACCATTATCCATATTTAAACACACATACATATATAGACGTGTGTGTGTAAATATATTATATATATGCATTGTAGAAATACATGTATGTTTTATACATGTACAAAATGTACATACATATGTATATATATATACATAAATGTATAGATGTAGATGTGTACATTTATAAACATATGTACTCTATTTGTAGAGTGCTCTGTGTGTGTATAGAGTAATGCATATATACACATTATATATATATATAATTATAATTAATGTGTATATATGCATTACTCTATACACACAGCTATATATATGTGCATATATATATACATATATAAAATGCATATATGCACATTAATTTATATATATATATATATATATATATATATATATATAAAATGTGCATATATGCATTTTATATATGTATATATATATATATAATAACATTACATTTACATGTACACATGTACATATATACATATGTATATCTATTATATACACACACGTGCTCATGAATATGTCATTTTGACACAATTTACTTTTTACCCCATCAATGATATACATGTATTTTAATCATCTAATTTCTTATTAAATATTCTTATTTTTGTATATGTATATATATAGTAATGCATATATGCACATTACACATATATATACACATTACATTTACATATTTACATGTACATATGTACATATATATTATACACACATGTGCTCATGAATATATCATTTTGACACAATTTACTTTTTATCCCATCAATGATATACATGTATTTTAATCATCTGATTTCTTATTAGATATTCTTATTTTTTCTATTTGTAGGCTACTTGATAATTGCCAAGTTCACACATTAGCTTCATATTTCTTCAAAATTATATAAATCCTACCATTCCCTGGCTTTCCTCTTCCAAAACTGTGAGGATTCCAATGTGTTAAGTAAAGAGTTTTCTCCGATTTTTAAAGTGAGCAATGCTATGTTTTCCACATTGTCACCTCAAGTTTTAGTTCTGCACAATCCACAGTTTTATTTTTTCAAAATTTCTACTTTCGAATGTCGTAAGAGATTTGCTCCTCCAGATTTGTAATTACTATACTACCTATAACCTCTCTTCCTTCTAAGATCCTTTGTTACATTTTACCATTTTACCGTGTTTGTAGGATCCCAAACAATTCTGGATTGAGTATATGAATTTTTATTGGTATTCATATTTGCAGTAATTAGAAGTTGTAATGGGAATAAGCATTGTCTATATTTTGACTTTCAAAATTAAAATTTGAAGGGTAGAAGTGGCAACTAATTTTGACTTGAGAAAGAGATTTCCGAAAAAGACCTTAGATGTATTTAAAAATTCATCAAAATGTAGAGATGTGTGTAAGGATAACAAATTAGAACTCCTTATAATTTTGGCTTGGTTTTTATTTGAGACAGTTGCCTATAATTTCTAGGCATTACAATGTTGAACGTCGAATTTCAGGCCTCAACCCATATGCCATCCCCAACACATTTACCCCTCAAAAATTATTGCCTCATTCTATAAGAGTGGCATTCATTAATATTAATGTACCTTGGGTCAACCAACAGCTACCAAAACTGCAATTAATCACACCAGGGCTGCCAAAATTGCTACACAAATATTATACAGATAAAAGAGAGTAGTCTAGGCACAAGTAAATACTATAGATAAGATATAATCTAGAGGCTAGAGTATTTTTGGATGCCCATTGCACACACTGTGGTCATGTGATCACTAATTTGTTCAAGTCATGTTCTGATTGCTTCATACCTGTGCCAATACTTCTATGATGCTATTGATATCTTTTTGTATTGTTTTATAGTGCTGACGATGGCCTCCTCTACTGGAAGTCTCTCCATACTTGATGCTCCATAGAAGCCATGGACTCCTTGCGTTCTCTGAAGTACATATTCTGCTTCCTTGGGACCTGAAATAGGACCTGCAATAGCATAAAAAATCTTTAGCAACTAATTTCCGAGACATATTTGAGATGTGTTTGTGAGGATTGATAATAAAGCTTTTGGTAAGCTGACCTCCATGGCACAATATAATCACATGTGGATTTACTCTCAATGCAGCATCAGCTATTGCTTGCACATGAGTTACACTGTCGACCAGAGAGAGAGTTGTTTTGGCTCCAATAGACCCTGAGGTTGTCAGACCCATGTGTGCTACAATTATATCAGCCCCTGCATCTGCCATGGCGGAAGCTTCTGCTTCATTAAATGCATATGGGGTAGTCAAAAACCCAAATTTGTGTGCTTTATGGATCATTTCCACCTCCAACCTGTCAGAACAATACAATTCAGACAACTTTTTGAATAAGTCACACACAACCACTTTGATCACCTATCAATCTGCCACACTTAGCTGGATTGGAATATAATAAATGACCTAGTAAAATGCACAAAGAGCAAATGTTTCAAGCTTGTAGTTCGAAGAATCTATCTAGCTCTCCAGGTCATAATACATAACAATAAAATTTCAGGTCATGGTGCGTTCTATTCGACCTTTGATGTAGAATAAGATCCAGAAGTAAAAGAAGCTTACCCATATCCCATGCCAGTCTCTTCTAAGTTTTGGCGAAAGTTGCCATCAAATAGACCAATGGTCGGAAAGTTTTGAACTCCTGCAAAACCAATAGATTCTAGTTTCCGCAAAAAGTAATCCATCCGGCGAAATGGATCTGTGCCACAGACTCCTGCTAGAACTGGTACTCGCTTTACAACCTGAGACATCAGTGATTCAATAATACTTAATCTGGTGCATCTGCAAATGCTCAACCACAGTCCTAATCTCTTCTACTCTTATCCTTTCTTTTCATCTCCTGTGGAAACAAGTAAAGAGTTCTAGAGACTATTAATATAATGAATTTGAACTTACAGGGAGGACTTCATTGGCCATCTCCACTACCACTGCATTGGCATCTGCAAAAGGTAGCAAACCAGCTAGGGAACCTCTTCCTGCCATTCGAAAGCGTCCGGAATTGTAGATAATTATCAAATCTACCCCACCTTCTTCTTCAAACTTAGCAGATATTCCAGTTCCTGCTCCAGCTCCAATTATCGGCATCCCTTGAGCTATTTGGTGTTTAAGATTTTGTAGTATGGTTTGTGTAATTTTCAATGTCTCTGATTATATGCACCACATTGAAAACAAATTTGATTAGCAATTAAAAAACACTAGTTGGAATTCTACTCTTTATGTTGACATCATAAAATCTAAAGCTCTAAACAATCAAATTCCCATCTGATCCATATTTTGTTTAACAAATGGCACAGTTGATTCCTACAAGCAAGAGTAATGTCAGATAATGGTGTCAAAATTGACACATTTTAGGGGATGCAAGAAGGGCCAATTTAAGCAGAACCAAGTAAAATTGATGAAGATTCAAGGAAAATGGCATTTAAAATTAAATTCATTTTAACTGCCTTAGGGAAAGCATTGACTAGGAAACAAACAAGAAAGGCATCCTAGGTATGTCAAAAAGCAATTGACGCATTTGCAAATGTTGGCAGATGAACATCTGATTTTAACCTTTTTGGCACCCCAAAAGTTCTACATACAAGTTTTTGAAATGTTAAATATGAAAATCCCATACACATCACTTAAGAGAAGCCATTCTCACAAACAATTTTCATGGAACACCATCAAATTATAAAACTGAATCACAGCGGAGGTACATTTTGTGACTAAAGTCTAATGTCCTATTCCACCATATGCAAGTCAAAGTTTCAAACAATGAAAGTCGTCATAATAGTTAATCACAGAAGATGATTCCTTCACATGGAGATTTCCATAACAATAATGTAAACACAGCAAAAATAAAAGGCCTTTGGCCAGCTGTAATCCGTTAACAAAAAAGGTATCTCGCCAAATTAATTTAAGTTTGCTTACAAAAAAAAGTTAAAGCTGTCTATAATCTCATTTCCAAAAGTAAACCCTAGTTTGGACAAGGCCATGATAATAGGGATAGAAGTTGTAGACAGTAGGCCAGATTCTATCGATGTACTATCCAGGAAAATATGATCAATATAAACAATATCTCATGGTTGTTTTATTCAATCTGTCACCAAATGTTAGCTACAAGATGAAGTGCACGACTACAAGTCAGAACAGGCACTGGTTGGTGACTGACATGTCTAAACTAACAAGTACTTAGTAACATAAAGCTCTCAAGCATAGAGTTATAAACTACTACTAGTCTTTGATTTCAGAGTGGCTTGTTCACAGTGTATCAATTTGTACAAGTATTCTGGACCTTAAATTATCTTCACAGTATGATTCAGAATGCTTTTACAAACTACTTATCCTGAAAATTTTGGCAGAATCTAGTTCCTCGCAAACTTATAGCCAAAATTTGAAGGGGATGCAATAAGTGTAATGAAGGTAAAGCAGAACAGAGACTACTGTGAAATACCGAACAATTGGAATGCACTTGTATCCCATAAATTTGTGGCACATGCATTATAATAGCATACAAATTCTGATCAGGTTTATGGAATATTAAATGACTTTGATGCTTTGTAAAATTAAATTGTACTTCAGCATTTTGTTTCTTGAGAGGGACAACAGAAATATGGTAAAAAAAGGAAATCCAAACTACTCTTAACTCTCTGGGAAGATACAAATACTTTGTGGACAGTGAGATATTCCCGAAGAATCACATGCATGGTACTAATTCCCAAGCATCTGAAGCAAATGTGCTGACTGTGTGAAATTTGGCCAAACTTTCAAGACGATCTATTTTCATAGCTATAAAGTTTGCAAATATAAGTTGTCGCAGAGCTTAATACCCTGAAAGAAATGGTTGTGAGGATCTTGCTAGTGGAAGGAGCTTCAAGAAATTGAGAATATGAAGTAATAAAACATTTGGTGCCAAGATGTAGCTATCTTAAGGACAAGTGACCCTTCTGGAGTTACAAAAATAATCTTAAATTGAAAAAAACCCATTTTAGAAAGAAAAAAAGGTTTTGCAAAGGAACCAGTAGAACAAACAGTGGCAAACAAAACACAGTTGCTTTAACCCCGATAACAAGATGAGAGATTGGCTTGAATTGCATTACATTTATCATAGAAATAAACATTAAAGAAAAACAAGAGAGTTGTGGCAGTAACATCTAAGAAAAAGCCACAAGGTTGGTTCTTCCAAATCGAAAATTTAACTTTTCCAAAAGTTTGTACACTGATGGATGTCTGACTTGGGGGAAAAAATTAAAGGTAAAGAAGGTATTGCCTACAATAAATTAGATTATGTGATGCCTGCATCTGTTGTGACACTGAAGAAAGTCCAGACCTGGTTACAGTAATTAGTCAAACAAACATAGGACAAGCAATGACCATCCAGTAGAATGATATTATAAGAAAATTGAAACAAACAAGTGTGAGTCTGATACTCTTGTTTTCTAAGCCAGACTCATTAAGGGCAACCCCTACGGGAGCAAGATGTTACAGGCTAGGTGACAAGTGCAGATTTAATCTTAAAACAGTGGAAAGTTGAAATACAAGCAAACTCAATTAAAAATATTGTAACATATTCATAAATCTCCTTGTTACTCAAGAACCACACTAGTCAAAGACCAAGCAAGAAATCAGGCGATTTCAAAAAGCAACTGACACAGTGCTAAAGATGGGAGATAAACTCCTTTCACATGTGGCTGACTAGGTCCCACCTGCACATGTTCTTATGCCCCCAGATGATGATAAATAGAGCTACACACAAATGGCCATTATTGCATCTTTATTTTGTCCTTCCCCTAGGATGAATAGTGACTCTGTTTTACCAAGATTGTGAAAGTTCGCCCTGGTGCTTTTAGGCATAAACTTATGTTTCTTATCCAAAAGGATCCCAGAAGCTTTTTGGACAAAGTTTGGTTCTTCTCATTCCCTGAATGTCCCATAAGGTATAGAAGCAATTAAACTTCACTAAAAATCTAGTACAAACATTTTCCAAGAACAGATGTATAACAGAGCATTCAGTGTGTGCAGAGAGGATTTTCAGCAAACGATGTGACTAGAAAGGCCAGTGCCATGTAGTTAGGAGAATCACAACCCCCGTACTGGGGTGTGGCCTGTTACATGAACACACTCACATAATCAACTAATTGTTAGGTTTAAATTTTTTGATGATCTAGTGATCTTTGAATGTGAAAGAAATAGAAAATCACTTAAATTTTAATTACATATTTAAAACATGCAATTGGATTTTGAAGGAATGGCTCAATAGTTAAAATTTGTAAGCAAACAATGAAAAACCTTGTATGAGTCTTCTGGGTACAACTGCATAGAAATATTTGGGTCCGACATTTCGGGTCTCTCTACAAGGATCAACATTAGGGAAAGGATTGATGCCAATGATGTTCCAAATAGGTAGATATTCGCATGCTTAAATATTGCTGTAACCTAGTGGTAGTAGGCCGAAGACAACAAGTCGGCACCTCAGGCATGATTAATCAAACCTAATTAATTATTAAATTGATAAACTTATTAGAAACAATAGTCTAAACTATTGTTTCATGAGTAATTCAATTAGGTAAATAATTGATTAATTAATAATGTGGTCTCTAGAAGTAGGCTATTAGGCAAATCAATCCATCATAAAATCATTAGGATCGATGCAGAATCTGAGAAAGCTTGTGTATTAGTGGCTTCCAAGACTGACTAGGTTTCCAACCATTGTCCCTCTTGAGATTATTAAGATGCTTCTCAATTTCTATTGCCACTCTTATATCCCGGTCTTCGAGTGGTTATCAATAGCTTGAATTCTGGATTCCCAAATTTGGATGGGGTGGTTTGAGCACATTTCATGTTCTGCAAGCGCAGACTTTTTAACCCTGCTTCTTTGGATGTCCACAAAATGCTCTTTAAATCTGGTTTAGAAGGATCTACCTGTTTTGCCCACACATATGGAATGCCACAGGCGCACAAGATCTCATAAACACCTTTTCTGGGTATCATTTCTCAGTGGTCTTTGGCACTTCTAAAACTGTTTCTTAAGGTTTAGAACAGTTTGAAGCACATTTGTATGCCCTTCTTTTTCAAAATTCTGGCTAATTTTTCCGTGGTGCCTTGTATGTAAGGTAAGAATGCTTTCTTTCTCACATTTTCGTCTTCATCGATTCTCGGGTTCCTTTTCCCTCTTTTTGCTTTCATGGCAGCTTTCATGATTAGCCAGTTATGATAGCCATTCTTTTTCAGGGCTTTGCCAAGATATTTCTCCTCATTTTCCATGTGTTCCGGGTCCAAGATCCCAAGAGCCCTAGTTAACAGGGTGTTCATCACACCAGCTTTTTGCGATGGGTGGTGGTGGGAGTTGGCTCAAATTTTTACATCAGTCAAGACCTGCAACTAAAATATTCTCAATGCATAGCAATTTTTGTTAAATTGAACATAACAATGAAAGAATATGGAAAAAAAAAAAAAAAAAAAAATCATAACTAACTACCCTTAACAATGTAATTAGAATAAGAAATGTACAGATCAAAATACCTGGTTTTGCATCAGGAAACTCAAGTGGCTGTTTACGGATGATTCTAAAATCTGATGATTTCTGTTGAGACTTTATTTCCTTTTTATCCAAATGTTCATCTACATTTTGTAACTTGTTTTTAGAAAGACAAGATTCCATTATGTCAGGTTTCTTTGTACAAATCTCCAAGAAGGCATCAGCTAGTGCAGCTGCAAACTTGGGATCATTTATATGGTATGGCAGTCTATGAACCTAACAAGATATACAGGTCAGAATTGCGAAAATTATCAGGGAACCAGACATGTAGTTGTAGCTATTTTAGTGACTAGAATCCCCCTAGAAAACAGTTTTGATGAAAAGATAAACTAAAAGGTTGTTTAACCCTACATAAGATAGAAAAACATTAAAAAAAACTTAAAACCAGAAATGTTTTTTCAGATTTCATGTCGTTACCTGTCTGTCATTGGTCTTTTGAATAGATCTCTCTAACTCGTCTATGAGTGTGCCTGTTGCTTGTGGATCGTAGAAAGGCTTGCCAGGAGCATCCAATGCAGACACACCCTTCTCAGGCAACAATATTCTTACTGGAGAAGAGGATCCATTGAGCTTCTTGGCAATGAAATGAACAAATTTCTTGTTCTCCTCCACAGTAGTTCGCATAAGAGTTACCTTTCAAATTAAATCCAAATTAAAACTGAAAATGGCCTTCCAAACATGAAAAAAACAGCAACGTGACACAACCATTCTTGCCACTATTAGATTTTAAGGTCAAGAGAAGGATATCTAAATCATAGACAATCATAGACCACTGCTGCTGCTAATAACTTTAGCAAATTCCCTTTTCCCAAAGTCAACAAAGATCTCTAAATCACGACCATCATTGACTACAGCTTCTGCTAATAACTTTAGAAAATCCCTTTTCCCAAAGTCAACTCTACTTCAGGGGAAGTTGCAGGATAAAACATTGTGGCTTAACCTAAAAGAAATGAAAAATACTATAGTTACTTTGCTGTGAAAGGTAATTTAAATTCTAATGCAGTATTCATCAAAATTTAAGTAAAGAAGTGATGCATAACACCTCTTTTCTTACAGCATTGAAAAAAGGATGGAAGCAAGCAAACAAGAAACCTATAAAAAAGATGAAAGAAGAAACTGCATTGAGAAGAGTTCGGTGTTACCTGCTCGTTGTGCACATGAAACTTCCGGTGACTGAAATGAGACGGAATTGTATCCTTGGGTCCAAAGTTCACCATATCCAAGGCCCCTACACTCATAACTAAGGGTATCTTCTGATTTAAAATGGAATCAAATCGCTGGTCATTACATGCCATGACCCCTCCCACAATATAATCAGCAACTTCAGTGGTTGTGATGTCTAAAACACCCTGCAAGTATCATCCAAAAGAAAATTCTATTCATTGAGTTTCAGTAATTATTTTCTCTTTCTCTGCAACTAGTTTATTTAGAACTCCACGGATATTTTGAATTTCCAAATCTTCTTAATGTAATTTAGAAGTAATAATTATATCCCCTATCCATAGAGATTTATTCGGTTATTCAATATACTGATGGCAACATAAGCTGCACCAAGTTGTCTTTGAGAGAAAGATGATATAGTTATAAAAACAAATGCATTGGCACAAGTAAGTTTTTACAAGAAATATAGAATACCTGTAAAAGACCTCCCGTCACTAACTCTTCCATGGCTTTCCCACCAACTCCAGTGGCATGAAATACCAATGTTTCATAACCTTTTGCATCCAAAACTTCTTTCACAGCATTCACACATGGTGTTGTTACTCCAAACATAGTCATGCCTATACTCTCTTTTCGATCTTCCTTGTTTGATGTGCCCGCTCCCATCATTCTGCCAGCAATCATCCCTGCAGCTGCTGCAGCAGCATTGGACAATACGATCCTGCTCACATTATTAAGCCCGTTCAAATCCACCACCGAAGGCAGCAATATCAGATCAGATGTCCCAATATAATGGGATGTGTGGCCACTTGCCACTGTGGAAACAATGAACTTTGGCACTCCCAGAGGCAGGGCCTTAAGAGAAGGAGCAATGAAAGAGGTGCCCCCACTTCCTCCTATCCCGATGGCTCCCACTAACTCCCCTTTCACATTGGCTTTCATCAGAAAGTGTTCAAGAGCTTTTCCAATCACTAAACCTCCTTGCGACCTATCATTTGCAAGGGTAGACAGCTGTGATGTTTCAGGGTGGCAGGAAAGGACCTCATGTCTGGTAACAAGTTCTCCTCGTTTCAGGCATTTTTGTTCTTCTAGACCAACAGAAATATCCACAATTTTCACCTCTGCCTGAGAATCCCTTGGAGAAAAAGTAAACAGAAATCAATCAAAAACTATTAAAACTTAAAAAAAATCACATGCCAATTAAGAAAAATATGTCCGGTGGCTTGTGATCTAACAAAATGAGGGATGCACTTGTAAGAGTGTTATGCAGATTAAAATACCCCTCGCCACATTAGAGCGGCCTATGACCCATGACGCCAATGGACATGGCCATTTACCAAAACAAAAACAAAATCAAAAAACCAAGAAACATTATCATCTGTTAGAATCGAAAAGACCCCATCTTCAAATTTACATTCAGACAGTTTAAAATACAAATTATAGTAAAAAAGACGCTCAGGCTTAGGTTCGATAACCCATATCTACTAATGACTATATTTAAATGTAATATAGGTATACCCTTATTCATATACTTTCATACCCTGGTGAGTATGCTAAAAATAACATATCAAATAGACAGATCTGATAAGGTGGTTTCTGTTTTCTTTTTTGGAATGACAAAGAAATTTAACTGATCTAATATTCTCAATCATCACAAGGTTGCAGCTCCAAACTGAAATCTGAGACTTGTCTATATTTAGATTTCAATTGTTTCAAAAGCAATTCGTTGAAATGTTTTTCATTCAAGCAATACAGAACCCACAAGCTCAAACATAGCAGCCGATAAGTTTAAGTCAAAACCAACATTTGCGTATAAGTTCAAAAACATTGCTCACACCAATGAATCCAATGAAGGGCATAAGGCGGTGCAGATCCAAAATCAGAACGGCAGATAGCATAGCTTGTGATTTTCATGATGTTTACAAAAAACTTGAATTGCATTGTTTTTCATGCATATACATCATCCTGAGCAATTCAATATTAACACACACAAACCAATGTATAGCAATCAGGTGATAGCAAAACCAATAGTTGGATACTGAGCAAAACCATTGCTAACATACATAAAAATCCAGAGGGCGACATTGCTGGTGCAAAATCATGAAAGAGAAAATGAGACACTTGTACATACATTTAAGGATGAGCCCTGCAAGAAGGTTGACAGTGAAGATCGTAGGCATTTTGAAAGAAATTGCAGCTCTTTTCCCTTTGTGTCAGCAGTTCCAATGCAGAAAACCATGGGAAACTGTTTACCATCATCCATCTTCCTTCACAACGACTCTGAACCAGAAAGAATCTTATTCGCAGAGTCCAGTACCCAGACAGATATAAAGTTATCTAAGGAAATGAAATTAGGTAGTCAGCATCCTAAAATGAGGAAATGAAACTAGGTAGTCAGCTTACCATGTACCCTAAACGTAATTGGATATGTCCGCAGTGGGTCAAGGTTTGGTATGATTTGTCTCTTTAATCCACTTCGAGTCTATTGGTTCTTATCAGGGCAGGGTATTATAGGTTTTGGGTATTATGGTTTCTTATTATTCAAGGTAATATTTGTTTTTTATTGATTCAATTAAATTAAATTATATGAATTATTATATTATTATGGTAATGTTATAGTTTTATATATAATATTTTAAAATATTCTTTAAGATGATATTATTGAATATTTTATGTACGATATAATGATTGGATACAATTTTTTTAATTAAAAAAAAATCTTTCTAAATTATATTATTTTTTGTTTTTAGTAAAAAAAAAAATTATCTATTTTTGCTCGGTTGTTATTATTGTAGTTATTTTTTTAGGCTTCGGTAGTCATATAAAATACAAAATTGGATGACTTAAGCATGGCTAATGACATCCAATCCATAGGTCCCTCTTACTTACTTTCATGACCCTTCTAGACACCTTTTTGTTTATTCCTAGTCATCCATAAACATTCAGCATCTAAAATTTTATAGGCAGGTTCATACAAGGACAATAAACAAAACCTAGAAAACTTATGTCTTTAGGACAACAACGCCCAACTTCGATAGGAGCGCCGAAACCCAGGGTGCCCTGTTTTCAGTGTTGTCCAAGTGCATTTTTACCTCTAATGATCAATTTTTTTCGAATCCTTATCTTTTTCCCTGTCATCCTAATACAAGTTCATTTAACCTACGATCATTATTACCCTATAAAAGGCCATTCAAAGTCTATTTAGAAGGGTTAACACTCATTTATAAGAGAGACACAAGAATACAAGCAAGTACACTCAAGCACTCCTCTCCATTCTTTGCATACAACTTTCCAATATTATCCAATCCTACTCAAGTCATTGCACCAGTCCTTAGCTAGCTGAAGTACATCCAATTTTGCATTCTAGTTGCATTAATCATACATAAATTGCACCAAGCACTTCAATGGGAGAACTACATTAGCTTGATCCATCTTCGAAGTATTGGTATGTAGGCAGCGTGCCCACACAAGATGTGAAGTGCATCCAACGTATCCTTTACACACTAACCTCTTCTCTCTCTTTCCCAAGTTTGCATTCAAGTTCAAGCACCGGGAGATCCTAAGGGTTTTGAAGATTAAAATAAGCACACAACAAGCTCCATAAGGTCCCAGACCCTAAAATTTCAGTGACAGGGTTACACAGACATTTCGAACAAAACACATAAAGCTTCTACCCTCATGACAACAACGTCGAAATAGGACTACAACATCAGATAATAGGGTGTCATGTTTTCAACACTCCTGTCCAATTAAAAAATGAAGTCCAAATACATGTTTCCAACTTTTTTTCAATCTTACTCCAATATCAAACCTTGTCTCAGCGAGATTAGCCGGAATAAGCTAAGTTCTAATCTCTTTCATTTCCTATTATATTTAGAAAAGGCAAAATACAATCTATTTACACAAATCTGTAGGTTAATTTTTACATATTTATTTACTGATTTACATTGCTCAGCGCTTTTATTATTTAAGAATATAATTCTAATATTCTGAAAATAATAAAACATTTGGTGAACCCGCCTTACTTCAAATTTTCACACAAAAACCCTATAAACCCTAGAGCTAAATATTTCTGAATTTTTACAATATTTTCTTGATTTTTCCTAAAATTAAAAACCAAAAAACTATAAATTAATTGAAATATTTTCAATAAATTCACCCAAACCTTAGTTTGCACATCCTAAGTCCTATTTGCATACAAATACTTTCAAACCACTATGAAAAATATATTATTAATTTTAGAAATATTTTCAGATTTTTTCTTAATTTTTTCAAGCTAAATTTTACAAATTCATAACAAAATTTTCAAATTATCATACTAATTTTTAAAAAAAAAATCAAAACCCTAGTTGCATCAACTAGTTCCCAGTTATTTTTCCTAGTTTTTCCAATCATTTGTAACATTTTTATTTGAAAACCTAACTCAAAAAATCAATTTCAAATTCAAAAGTTTATAGTATTTTACAAAATCCCTAGTTGTATATACTAGCACCTACTTACTTTTGAGGTACCACCTTACATGTTTAACAGCCCAATATCCTTTTTGCGCAAATTCTAATTCACTATTTTTTGGACTTTGCATTTTTTATATTCAATACTTTTCATTTCTAGCACATTGCCTATTAAAACATATTGCAAAACATTTAAAAACATTTCAAATTGTTTTCCTACTTTACCAATGGCTCAATATACTAGTTTTGATGAAACTAATAAAAGAGAACTTCAAGAACTCTTAACCAAACACCCGGATATGCAAGATGACATGTTTAGAATTTTACAAGAAAAATAACAAAAAGTAACCTATGGGAAATTTTCTCAAACCATAGAGAAACCAATTGCAAATGACACGATGGGGGCAACTATGTCTCAACCACCCCCTATAGCAACCCAACCTTCTTCTATGCCACCAACTGTAGCTAGTACATCTCTATCTCATGATGTCATAGCCCTTGTGCAAGAGATATGATCTCTTTAATCCAAGGTGCAACATCGTGAGCAAGGTACCACTAAATCTATGTAGGGTTTGGATTCTTTTGCTCTTCTGTATACACCATTGGCACGCCACATTGCTTCTACACCCTTGCCACAAGGATTTGTTCAACCCAAGCTTACTCTTTATGATGGCAAAGGTGATCCAGAGACACATTTGAGAGATTTTCATGCAACATGTTTGGGTTATGTACCCAATGACTGGTACTTACCAAAAAAATTTTGTGGAGCCTAAAAGCTTATGCCTTACAATGGTTTTATAGTCTATCGAATCAGTTGGTCACAACATTCAATCCTTTAGCAGACATGTTCTTAGCACATTTTAGTATCAACATTGGTGATAAGGTTTCATATGCATAGATTGCACAACAAAAACAAAGGTCAAATAAACCTCTCATGGATTATGTTCTTAGATACAAGACTATTTTGGCTAAGTTAACTAGCCCCATGACTGATCAAGAGCTATAAGACATCTTCAAACAGAGCCTTCTACCAACATTGCATGAATCTATTCTATTCAAAAGATTATCTTCATTGAATTGTGTCATACACTCAAAGGAAGAGAAGTCAAGCTAATTTCAATGGGCAAACTTAAGTATTCAAGTATCCCAAACACAACTAATAAGAGTAACAACAAAGTCCCATACAAGGTTAAAATCAATGATAATGAGAATCAGAATCAACCAACAGTTAATGTAGCTTCCAAGCCCCCTCAACAAATGGTTCTATTGGCACCTCCTCATTGGGCATTTACTAATCTATCAGTTCCTCCAGCTAGGGTTTTACAATAGTTATTGAAATGCAAGCTCATCACTCTCCCTCCTATTCAGGAAGCAGATCCAATAAAACCTCTTCTATGGGGATATGATCAGCATGTATTTTACAATTTTCACAGGGCACCAGGCCACACCATAAATAGATACACCAATTTGTGGCATAAGACACAAGACTTGATAGATGATAATCTCTTTGATCTGGGCACTTCAGTTGAGCCTCCAAAGACAAAGCTAACATAAGATAAAGATTTGAAAATCTTTTCAGATCCATTTTCACAGCATTCAAAATAAGAGATAGAAGACATATTAGGTGTTCATTATACATACCATACACATCCTCTACTAGCTACATACCAAGGACCTTCAGTTGAGGCACATCCTTTGAGAGGTATGATAGGTGTGTATGAGTCTAGATTTTCAGCCAAGCCTTCAATATCTTTTTCCAATCAAGAGATTATGGAGGATAATATAGGCTATAATGCACTTTTTATCATAGCACATATTCATAATCAACGTATTCACATTATACTTATTGACAATGGTTTCAGTCTTAATATGTGCACCTTCACACTGCTTCAACATTTGGGTTATTTAAAGCAGGATATCACTCTGACAAACATAGTTATCAGTGGTTTAAGTGGGCATATTTAGAGTTCATTGGGCAAGATAGTACTTCCACTACAAGTTGGTCCTACACATGTGGCTACCCCATTCACTATAGTTCCCAGTGTAGGAGTTTTTGACATATTACTTGGTTGACCATGAATTCAAAAACTTTGGGTAGTACCTTTTACAGTTCACAGATATGTGAATTTAATTTACTCTAATCAAGTTATTATAGTTGGTGGAGTTCCTTATGAGTTACCACTCCCCACTTCAGAGCCATCTACTAGCTTTTAGTCACCATCTCTAGTTCTTCCATCGATTTTAGCTTCTCCTTTAGTTTTAGTACAACTTCCACTTCTGATTCAACCATAATTATAGCATCCATCATCAGTACAGAGGGTTCATACACCTCCACAATTTCAAGATTCTAGACAACTTTCAATTACAGTGTTCACATCTAGAGCAGTTATATTACGATCTCATATAGCTACATAGAGAGCACCTATTCATAGAGCTTCTTCTCCTACTTTTATTTGGGTTCCTAAGAGCCCTATAGTTTCATCCACTTCTCAAAGTCACAAGGGGACCCCACATTCAGTTTTCACTTCAAAGATTTTAGAGCAGTTACAACGTACATAGATTTCAGTTGCATAATCTCAGACACTCCATCATGCCTCACGAACATGCACAATCCCATTATTTGATATAGGACACCATGACAAGGAGTCTCATCCGAGACTCATCTATTAGTATCATTTATTTTCAACATTGATTGTACATATTATCTCTTGCTTGATTGTACATAGTTCAAATATTGTCAAAAAAATACAAAAATAATATAACACTTCAAAATATAAAAACATTCAAAAAATTAAAAAAACACCAAAAACATTTTTAATTGTATGCATCATCCATGTTTACATTACTACTATCATGTTAGGACTTACATTTGTTATTTCATGCTATTGTATGTTGATTTATCTACATTACCATGCTTCACTTGATCTTATTTGAGTGTGTGCAGTGACATCCAACTATTTGATTGCTTCGTTCTATCCATTGAGGGGGCATTCCTATTTCTACATCTGAGACACACATTGATATACATACCCATTGGGGGCATCCTCCACATGACGACACCATCCAGGTTATGTCATTTCTACACAACACAATCTAAGTTATCATGCTGATGTACATTACTTTATAGCTTACACATAATATTATATCAACATTTTACTAGTATTTAGCACTTGTGTATCTCTTAGCATATACTTAATCTTGTACTAAACATGTTTTACATACTCTCACATTTGCTTTGATTAGTTAGATGTGCTCTTATCTTTCTATTTTTTACATGCTTACTCTGCTTGCGTAGTGTAGCTTGTGTGATTGTATTTCCCATTCCAACTTGTCTCTTGATTGTGCCTTAATACATATGCCAATGTCCTTTGTTTTTATTCATGTGTGTGACTTAGGACATTTTCCAATGTCCTTTTTTTGTACTCTTCTATGTGCATGTGGCCCTTATGCCAACTTTGCTTGTTCACTTGTATGTGTACGTGGCATTTGAACATGCCTTCCATTCTTATCTTCTAGTTTGCATGACATGTGTACATGTCCCTTATTTTCATGGCTCCTTGCCCATCTTTGTACACTTTTTCCTTCTTGCTTGTTGCTTGATTACTTATTTGCTTATCATTGTATACAGTATCATGATCCATATCATGCATTTATCTTGCTTCTTAGATGCCATGATGGACATCATGCTCCATCCATCCATGCTTACTAACAAACTAACAACTAACAACTATATCTAACATTACCAGTCTAGTTCAGTATCATGCACATGCTTTCACATTGTTATATCTATCTAGACATACCCCTATTGATCTAACAGTCTGTCAATTCAAATATTGCTATATCTTGAAATATCTTATGAAATATTCAATGTTATATCTTGCATCTATACAACTTAGCATACTTGTAGGACTCCTTTTCTTATAAGGGAAATCATGGTAGGTTCATCATTTTGACCCTCAAAAGAGGGGGCATCGAATAGGGGTCTGTCATTTATATCAAATCTCCTAACAATCGAAATAACATTCAAAACACTCAGAACTAAATCTAGAGGTCAAACCGGTCAAACCAAAGTAGAAAAATAATGGCAATTTTAGATTAGCAGTCAATTTTCACACTAAACAATGGTGCCGAAAATGGATAGTAGTACCAAACATAGGAGTACCCACATTTTGGCACTCCTATCCAAGCAAAAAAACACTTAGGTTTTCTAAAAATAGGCAAAAAGTTTAGTTTAAGGATAGTTTTTACACTTCTAGATCAGTCAAATTCAGTAGTTTCAGTATAATTTTCTTAGATATAGTGGGTTATCATGCACGACATGATGGTTCATACTTTCAATTTATATTAGGTAGTTGGCATAACTTCTAGATCATAATCCATGTTTTAGACATTGTGATTGGGGGCAATGTGCGTGGTACATTGATCTTATTTTCTTTTTGAGTTCATTGTATATCGAAGCATTCTCAACAATTGTGTGTTTTACTCCATCTGTAGGTGGTTGGCATCACATTTGAGTTAAAATTTCATATAAGTTTAGCTTTTTGAGTACCTAAGTTCCTAAGTTGGCTTTCACATAAATATTTTGTATCAGTTTTAGAGAGGCTTTCATACAAGCCCAACCTCCATCTTCAAAATGGCCAAGAGTGGCCTAGTTTCCAGCACACATTCAGGCTATCCATGCCACATTGTTAGATTTTCAGTAGATCCATGGGCTCCAAGATCCATTTCATATGACATCTATTCTATATTGGTATTAATTCATAGCTTCACTTCAAAGGACAATGATGGAGCCAAAGGTCTAGCTAACTTTTGTATTCTTGAGCCACCTATTCAGAGGGATTGGACACACGGTCCAGACATTGATTAGCATATGCGTGATTCATTAACTTCACATAGTTGGCGATAATGGATCCAAAAGTCTAGCCTTTACATTATTGAGCCATTTTCTGGGGAATTGAGCACTCAGATCCATTCATGATATTACTCTTGATTCAACATATACCTAGTACAATCCAACATCACCACAAGTTTTGTATTGGTTTACGTACCCAATGAGGTGTATTCATTCATTTCTCTTCCTCTTACTCAACTTTGTAGGTTCTTATTTTAGATATAACATATCTAGTAAGAATTGATCTACTTTATGTTTTCATTTGCAGATTCACACTTCACAACATGCTCTCTCTATGCACATCCAACATCACACAGCTTCATGAGCTTCTCCCTCACAGGTAAGCTCAGGTATGTTTTTTACTTTCTTTTATCTTAGTATTTCACTTTGTTTTATCACTAGAATAAAGGGGAGGCAAATGTAGTCATGTAAAATGTGAAATTGGATGACTTAGGCATGGCTAATGACACCCAATCCATAGGTCTCTCTTGATTGATTTCATGACCCTTCTAGACACCTTTTTGCTTATTCCCAATCATCCATAAACATCCAGCATCTAAAATTTTACAGGCAAGTTCATATAGGGACAATAAACAAAACTCAAAAAACTTGTCTCTAGGACAACATCACCCAATTCATAGGAGTGCCAAAATCCAGGGTGTCTTATTTTTGGCACTATTGTCCAAGTGCATTTTTACCTCTAACGATCAGATTTTTTTTGAATCCTTATCTTTTTTCCTATCGACCTAATACAAGTTCATTTAACCCATGATCATTAATTACCCTATAAAAGGCCATTCAAAGTCCATTTAAAAGGGTTGGCACTCATTTACAAGAGAAATGCAATAATGAAAACAAGTACACTCAAGCACTCCTCTCCATTCTTTGCATACAACCTTCCAATATTATTCAAAACCTACTCGAGTCATTACACCAGACCCTAGCCAGTTGGAGCACATCCAATTTCATATTCTAGTTACATTGATCATACACAAATTGTACTAAGCACTTCAGTGGGAGAACTACATCATCTTGATCCCTCTTCAAAGTATTGGTATGTAGGCAACGTGCCCACACATGAGGTGTGTAGTGTGTTCAGTGTATCCTTTACACACTAACCCCTTCTCTCTTTCCCAAGTTTGCATTCAAGTTCAAGCATTAGGAGCTCCTAAGGGTTTTGAAGATTAAAATAATCACATAACGAGCTCTACAAGGCCACAAACCCTAAAATTTCAATGATAAGGTTGTTAGGGTGTGGAGCTAAAAGCTTCAACTATTTACAGACACAAAGAAGAGGATGCTGAAGAACTAGAAGCACCGATGTCGGCAGCATGACCGACGTCGGTCAGATGCAGTGTAGAAGGAAACCGACGATGACAGGTTGTCGGCCAACGACGGCAGCACCAGACAGATAGGGACCGACGTCGGTCGCCTGTGGCGGTCCAGAACTACTGTTGACGAATAGTCAGTTAAGTGAACGCATTGTTTGCATGTCAAATGACTAATTTAAGTCACGAGCTGCGTGTCTAATTATTGTAGTTAGAATTCTATTTTTGTAAGCATGGGATCCTATTTGAAGACCCATGAGGCATGTATTGTAATTATTCAAGAAGGCAAGTAAAAGCATTGAAGCAAGCAAGGTCAAGGAGATCTATAGGGGTAAGGTCAAGGAGATCAGCTGAAGCATTCAAGGAGGGATAATAACTTAGGGTTTAGAGTTGTTAAGGTTGAGCAAGAGAGAGAGAGAAGAAGGTCTTAAGGTGTGGCAAGCCTTTGAGGTGGAGGAAGAAGTGGCATCTTTCTTATTGTATTTCTTCTAGTAGTATTTAATACAAGAGTGTGTATTGTCTCTCAAATTCTTTATTGTCTCAAGTTTCTAGTTACTTTATCATTATGGTATAATTATGTGTTTAATTGCTTATAAGAAAGTAATCAATTGTGCTTCTGTTGGATAAGGGGTCACCTAACAGTTGGTATCAGAGCTACGGTTTGCAGGAAGCAGGGTGTTGTTTTTTTATTACAGGTTACTCACAGGGTTTCTGATTGAGTGGGAGTTCAGCAATGGCAGAATAAAGTAAGCTACGAATGGAGAAGTTTAACAGCAAGAATTATCAACATTGGAGGATGCAGATTGAGGACTATCTGTATCAGAAGGATTTGTACTTACCATTGGGTGGGGTTGCATGCAAGCCCACAAATATGAAGGATGAAGAATGGAATGTTCTTGATCGAAAGGCTCTCAGTTCTATAAGGTTGAGCCTTGCATCGTCTGTGATTTCTAGCTTATCACAGTGCAAGACAATGGAAGAGTTGATAAAATCCTTGGCGAATTTATACGAAAAGCCCTCGGCTTCTAATAAGGTATATCTTATGAAGCAGTTATTTACTTTGCAAATGTAGGAAGGTGGATCGGTACATACTCATCTCAGTGATTTCCATGGTTTGGTAAACCAACTAGCTTCAGTCAATATTGTTTTTGATGATGAGGTAAAGGCTCTCTTGATTTTATGTTCTTTGCTTGAAAGTTGGGACGGTTTGGTTATGGTAGTAAGTAATTCTGCATCTGCTTCTAAAATATTAAAAGTTGATGATGTTGTGAGTGTGATCTTGAATGAAGAAATATGCAGGAGAAGCACAGGTGAATCATCAGGGAATGCTCTAAGTGTAGAAAGCAGGGGAAGGCAAAGGGAGAAGGTTGAGCAAGGGAAATCAAGGTCGAGAAGGAGATCCGAGTCCAAAGGTATTACCTGCTGGTTTTGTGGAAAGAAAGGACATACAAAGGAGTGTAGGTTGAGAGATAAAGAGAACCAACATGCAAGTATGGAAGAAGCAAAGGATGCAAATATTGTGATGCAGGACGCTCTCATACTTTCTTCGGATAGTTAGGTAAGATCATGAATTTTAGATTCTGGTTCATCTTTTCATGCATCCCCAAACAGAGATTTGTTCCATGAGTATGAACAGGGAGACTTTGGAGTGCTCTATTTAGGGGATGGTACGCCTTGTTAGATTGTTGGCAAAGGGAAAGTGCAGCTGAGATTGCAGATCGACAACACATGGGTGTTGAAGGAGGTCATGCATGTTCTAATTCTGAAGCAGAGTCTGATTTCTGTAGGAAGGTTGGGTGATGAGGGATGCACAATAACCCTCACAACGGATTCTTGGAAGGTTACCAAGGGAGCACTTGTTTTAGCGAGAGGTACGAAAGTAGATACTCTTTTCTTGTTTACTTGTATTGCTGATTCTACTTCTGGTTTATCTACTTCAGCTATAGATTTGAAGATGTGGCTTAATAGGCTTAGTCACATGAATAAGAAGGGAATGGATGTTCTTGATTCAAAAGGTATGAGTTCAGATTCAGAAAGCACAGATAGAGTTCATTGCAGGAAAAGGAAATTTGATGCTTTTGATAGGAACAAAGAAGTCTTGGCATTTATGGAGGAGATGAAGGACAGAAATCAGTCACAGGAGCTGAATAATTTTGAGCAGGGCAGCATGGACAGGGGTTTGGTCCAAGATGAGCTCGAGGATAAAGATTTCATCACTCATAGGAACACACAGTCACTAACGTCGGTCACTTGGAACCGACGTCGGTCAGCCAGATACCGACATCGGTCATGTGCAGACTAGCAGGGTCGGTAGGTCGGGCAGGAGAAGTCTGACGTCGGTCATAAGAACTGACGTCGGTAGGGGGGACACCGGCGTCGGCCAGGGAAACAACGTCGGCAGTCAGGGTCAGTGCAGGGAACTGACATCGGTCGGGAGTAGACTGGGAGATGGCTGAGATCGGTCACTGGAACGGATGTTGGGTGGACAACAAGCTGTCATGAGGTCTCAAACACCCATATGGAGGTCAAAAAATGGTAAGTGAACCTCATATTCGTTGTTCACCTTCTTTATATTGCTCACTGATGGTCATGAACTAGGAAGATGGAAGAAGCAATGCAGGTAGAATCCAGAAACAATGGGAGCTTGGCATGGATGAGGAGTGTGAGTCCTTGGAGATGAGCCAAACAGGTATCTATTGGTAGAGTTGTCAGCTGGAAGAAAGCACTGGATAGAGGGATGGATTCCCGTTTTAGAGAAGAGAGTGGATGGACACATGAGACAGAAGGCTATGGTATATGGTCTTGATTAGGCTGCAAGTAATGGAGGTTTGACCATTGTATTTTATCTTTACTAGGTTGGATAATATTAGCTACATTATCCTGTTACTGTATTGTGTTACTTGTTGCAGGGTTTCATATACAGGGAGTTTTCTGAGCTAAGGGTAGAGTTGGTTTAGAAGTATGTCATGAAGAATTTGGGAGCAGCAAAATTCTTTTGGCATAAGTGACAGGTATTGCATCACAGGTTCAGTGGTGGTTGGTCTTCAAGAGAGACATTGAAGAGGGATACAGAGCCTAAGGGAACAAAATAGATGGTGTACAGGTATAGGTACAGGTACAAGTTGCAGCTGTTTATCTCCAAGTGGGAGATTGTTAGGGTGTGGAGCTAAAAGCTTCAACTATTTGCAGACACAAAGAAGAGGATGCTGAAGAACCAGAAGCACTGACGTCGATAGCATGACCGACGTCGGTCAGATGCAGTGCAGAAGGAAACTGATGACGGCAAGTTGTCGGCCGATGTCGGCAGCACCAGATAGATAGGGACTGACGTCGGTCGCCTGTGGCGGTCCAGAACTGCTGTTGACGAACAGTCAGTTAAGTGAACGCATTATTTGCATGTCAAATGACTAATTTAAGTCACGAGCTACATGTCTAATTATTGTAGTTAGAATTCTATTTTTGTAAGCATGGGATCCTATTTAAAGACCCATGAGGCATGTATTGTAATTATTCAAGAAGGCAAGTAAAAGCATTGAAGCAAGCAAGCTCAAGGAGATCTACATGTGTAAGGTCAAGGAGATTAGCTGAAGCATTCAAGGAGGGATAATAACTCAGGGTTTAGAGTTGTTAAGGTTGAGCAAGAGAGAGAGAGAAGAAGGTCTTAAGGTGTGGCAAGCCTTTGAGGTGGAGGAAGAAGTGGCATCTTTCTTATTGTATTTCTTCTAGTAGTATTTAATACAAGAGTGTGTATTGTCTCTCAAATTCTTTGTTGTCTCAAGTTTCTAGTTACTTTATCATTCTGGTATAATTCCGTGTTTAATTGCTTATAAGAAAGTAATCAATTGTGCTTCCATTGGATAAGGGGTCACCTAACAAAGGTAAAATAGGCATTCCAAATAGAACCCAAAAAACTTCTAGCCTTAGGATAACAACACCAAAATAGGACTACAATGCCAGACAGTAGGGCGTCCTATTTTCGACGCTCCTATCCAATCTAAAAATAAAGTCCAAAGACATGTTTCTAACTATTTCTCAGTTTTCTCCTTTAGTATCAGACCTTGTCTTAGTCTAGATCAACCAGAATAAACTAAGTTCTAATCTCTCTCATCTCTTATTATATTTAGAAAAGGCAAAAATACAATTTGTTTACACAAATCAGTAGGTTAATTCTTGCATATTTATTTGCTGATTTACATTGCTCAACTCTTTTATTATTTAAGAATATAACTCTAATATTTTGAAAATAATAAAACAGCTTCCACCCACTTTTGGTTATCTCCTCTTCAACTCTAGTAAAATAATGTTTCACAACAAATGACAAAACCTTCACTTCGCAACCCTATTTGTCTGGAGGAAAACATTTGCAATATGACTACAAAATCTCTGGTCAGGGTCCTTGATATTCCCATTGGTGAAACCTTTAGAAGATGTGCACAATCCACATCTTCTCTACAAGCATAATTGAATCCTTCAAACACATCCACCTAGACAAAATTTCTACTCTCATTCATTCATTGTTTGAGAGTTGCCAGCAAGAAATCACTCCCGATAACATGAAATTGAGTATTTCTATTTTTGCATTCAATATCATTATGTGCATGATTTCCAATAAGAGAGTTTTAAGATCTATTCATTCTGAAGAGTTTCAAGAAACACATCACTTTAAGGAGATGAAAAAGGAGGCTTTATTTTTACTTGCAACATTTGAGATTGGGGATTACATGTCATTTTTTAAGTGGCTTGATCTGTAGGGTCACATAGTTGCAATGAAAAAACTTCACAAAAAAAGAGACGTGTTTATGTAGAAAGTAGTGGATGATCACTATGAGAAGCGAGATATACATGCACCAAACTTAGTTGATGTTCTTATCTCCTCAATAGAGAAACATGAAATTCTATTTGATAGGAATGATGATGTGGTGAAGGTCATCACCCTTGTATGTTATTTTAACCCTTTCTCTCGCAACTTACAATCCTCTTAAAATTTAATAATGAGACATGATCTTTTTTTTTTTTAATCATTTTTTCATAGCTTGATAGACGTAGGTATAGATATATTCTCGGTGGCCGTTGAGTGGGCACTGACATCCTTATTACATCACCAATAAATTTTGAGCAAATCCCAATAAGAGCTTGACACACATTGGACGTGATTGATTAAAAGAGGAATCAAATCTGCACAAGCTGAATTATCTACAGGAAATTGTTAAGGAAGTGTTTAGGTTATATCCAGTAACATTTCTCCTACTTCCTCATGAAACTACATAAGCCTGCACTGTTAGAGGGTATCATGTCCTAGGTTCCCCTCCATCTCTACTGATATGTCTCTATGGGCATTGGGTTGTCCTCCCTATTTAACTTATAAAAGCTACAATAAACAATGCACTAATATATGCACACAATAGGTTTTGAATGAAAATACAAATTGATTTTATGTTTAAATTCGCTAGACTTTCTATCAATAACTTTTTATTATTTTAGACATTAGTGGCAATCATTCATTTTTTCTCTATAGTCATTTTGTGTTGGATTGGAGGCTTAAGAGCTATCTTGTAGAATTATCTCTTCATGTTAGCAAAGTAGGAAATGTACACTCATATTCGAAGAGTGTGTGGGAAACTATTGTCCCTTTATGGTTAAGGTTAAAAACAAAATTTATCTATTGCAAATTGGCAGGCAAGATACATGTAATTTATGGACATAATAAATTAAGATCAAAGAATCTCCTTCTACCTAGAATGGCAGGAAATATACTTATGTAGGGATTTTAAATCAGTCCAACCTTGGCTAACATAATTATTATTTATTAAGGAAACAAACTAACAATGAGATCATACAAAGACATGTTGCTTGAGGTTGCTTACCTTTTATAAAATTTAATATTACAAAGTTTTTTTCAATATATGTAAACATAAAAATCTTAAAGATGTGTGAAACATTTGTTTGAATTTTGAGAATGGTTTATGAGGATAAACCTCACATGATTCTTTTTATGAGGAATCGGATAGAGGAAGGACAATATTCAAAGATTCCTTCGATATACAAGAACTCAAGAATATTTATGTTTCAACTACCATTTCAAACTTATTCAAATCTTATTCTCTTTTATATTTATGCCATTAATTTATCATATAATTTTGTATAGTCACAATACTCCCTTTTTATATCTACTAATAAGGACTCACCCTTTCTAATATGCAATCTTTCTACCATTGATCAACAACTTTAACTCACATCACAACTTTTATTGCAACTAATGCATTAGAGATAGGGACTAGACATTAGATGACCCTTTTTATTACTAACAATTGCCTGAAGGTGCAAGTTACGTTTTAAGGGATGTGTTTTTGTATTTTTACATTTTTTTTAATTAAGTGTTTGAGTGTCAATTGAGTGAGGATTTATAATGAGTGGAACAAATTTTATGAAATGCATTTTGTGTGTTTATTGAGAAAAGCTACATTTATTGTAAATGTTGTGGAAGAGGTATTATAGTGAATTTGGTCTCCTCTACTCTTCTAAGATTTACATATATATTATCCTTCATTATTGCTTAGCAGTCAAATGTAAATGAAGGGTTGATATGAAGGGCATACAATGAGTGTACTCTTAATATGACAATGAAGGTCAACCCTTGACAATAAATATTACCAATATTAATTATTGATTTATTGAGAGTCATTTCTTGTGATATATGTATTGTTAGAGCTCGTGTCATTTTGATAAGCATTTGGAAAAAATTACCCCATGGAATAGGACAAATTAGAATATGTGTTAGATTGTAAATATCCTATGGGGGCTAGAGTATTTTTTGAATGCAATAACTACATACATGGGCAAGGAAGGTGGGTTTCAACATGGGTGGTAGATGTGATGTGAAAATGAGTGTTAGGTAAAAATACAATGGAATATTGAAATAGGCTCAAAATCCATACTATAACTCCACTCACAAACATATCTCATTGAGCCAAAGGAACAAGAAATATATGTGAAAATCTAAAATGAAATATAAACAACAACTATACCTCAAGTTGCAATGAATTCTTCCTCCTTGACAAAGTTGGATGTGCTCAAAATGACTTAGACATGCTTGAATCTTGATAATGGATGTTTGATTGCTCTTACAATGCCCAAGATTACAACAACATGATAGTAATAGATGCTTGATTGTTGGTAAGGTGATGGTAAGTTCATAAGTTAAGAAAGATTCATAGATTTATCTTGCACCAGGGTGTACTTAGATTTATAAGAGATTGACAGGGGAATGGAGGGCTAGGATTTAGCCATGTAAGATGAAGATCAATGACTATGAATTATTATGAGGATTTGGTAGTTGAGAATAGAAATTAAAAATTCCTATAATTATCTAGAGAGGAATGGGTGAGGGTCTCTAAGAAGCCTAAAGCTTTATAGAATCCATTAGGATTAATTAATTATGAATAGAGGGAGAATTTATAGGATACATCATGGACGTAGTTGATGGTAGGTGAGAAGGAATTTAAAACTTCAAATATATTGTGTAAGTGGTGGTTAAGGATAAATGAAGTGTTAATAGAAGAATTAATTAATGCAAGGGATATTATTAGGTTAGTATGGTGTGGAAAATATAGAAGGGGGATATTATGATGGTATATTATAATAGATTATGGATAATTATATAAAAGCAATAATAAAAGGAATTAGTATGGATCGATAATGACATTAGTAGTGAGTGACGGAGTAGTAAATTTTATATTTATACATTTTTCCCTCTTTGAAATGGAATTGTGACTGGAAAAGGTAATGGTATTTCAAAGAATCAAATGGTTAAGTAGGCTAGTAAGTTGATGAAAGTTATGATGCGTGATGCCCCATCGAGGGGTCATGTGGGGAAGGAAAAGATAGATGGACACTCAAAATAAAATGAGGTGTGGGATACATGGAGATAAGAAAGAGGGGTTGGGTTGGATGTGATAGATGGGAGTTATGGATATGAAGTGATGTTATCAATCTATGAGTTACAATTTGATTGGGATGTTGAATTGATGGTGCCCCTGGCAAAGACATATGCGAGGGAGCAAAAGATGATAAAGTTATGACCTTGGATATTCCCCAAGTGAAGGTGGGAATCATAAAATTTGGATGATGAGGTAAGTAAATTTGTAAGATTTGGACATATCCCAAGTAAGGATGCATGCTAGGGAGAACTCCAAGCTTGAGTTGATTGGATGAGTATCTCAAGTTTTAGATGTATCTTAGGCAAGAAATCATGTCAAGTAGAGTTGTGAGCAAGATTGATTGAGTGATTTAATTAAGGGAATGAGTGTCACAAGATTTAGATGTATCTCAAGCAAGGATGCATGCTAAGGAGAGTTATGAGCTTGGATTGGATGATGGAGAGATTGATAAGGACAAGCATGTCCCTAAATGAGTGATTAATGATTGATTGATGAATGTTTGTAACTTAAATATTAAATGAGTGGATATGATGATAGGATTAGGATGATATGAGGATGAGTGGTTAATGGATTAATAATGAAAAAACAATAACCAAGCTAACCTTAGACACCCTGTGTGATGAAACCCTACCTACATAGTTTGTAGGGACCTCAAGCCAATGTAGTTCTCCTAAGATGGGAATAATGAAGTGATGGACAAGATGATAAAATGATGAGGGGGTGTCCAAGGTTCCCCAAGAGGAATAATTGGGATAAAGGGGAATGATGGCGTAATGTAATTTATCTTTGATTTCAAGCAAGATTAATAGATTTGACAATGGACAAGCGATGGGAGTGATTTTGGATAATGATAGGATGTGTGCAAGAGATGAATATAAAAGGAATGTTTTTAATTTATGATGAGGTGATGAGGTAAGGATTAATTGATGTATGAATTAGATAATAGTATTGATATGTGGACCTTATTAACTATGATGGGTAATTTGTTTGTTGTATGGAATATGTCTACAAACAACACTATCAATAACACACAAACAATATCACACAATATTACAAGCATATGCTAGTAAAAAATTGGTGTATAATGCAAAAACTAGCCCATCGATCTACTTGCATAAAGTGGTGACTATTTTAGTCTCCCGGCCCTCACTCTACATTTGTATGTGGTGAGTAATATTTGGGAATGTTATTTTCCCTACATTGGAAGTTGTTTGTAGTGACATGGTCTTAATCTAGGTTGTACAAGGCTTGTTAAGGGAGACCCCTAAATAGTTGTGGTACATGGGGCCCAAGTCTATGTAAAGATGTTATCTAATGCCTGAGTATTGAATTGTAACCTCCTCACTTCATAAAAACCTTTATGGATAAATTTTCTTAGCTTTACGATAGTTGTCCTTGATATTTATACTCCACCAAAACATTGAGTTTGGATTAGTGTGTGGTGATGAAATCCACATCACAACCTACCTAAAGACTATGACAAGTGCATGGGGATGAATGCCACATCATGTTGGCCATAGAAAATAAAATAAAAAATAGGTTTATCGTTTATTTTTATCCCCAAGCTCGCCCTGCAAGTGTGAGGGGAGAGCATACACAACCTTAGCCTTGAGTAAAACAAGAAAGAAACACAAAAATTAAGCTAAGATGAGTAAATTTGAACACACACAAAAATTTAATTGATTATATAAGATTAAAAAGTGTTTATGATAGGTTTGTTTTGTGTTTATTTGATGATTGAACCTATAAAACATGAGTTAGTAGTTTGAATTCAAATCTTGAGGGGCAACCTATAAATACACATTCGTAAAATAAAATTGTGTTTACTCAATGCAAAGCCACTACTACCCAGGACAAAGTCAATTTTACATAGAATGAAATTGTTACACAAAACAAGTTAGCCAAATTTTGAAAAAATAGCTTAAAACAAAGCCACATCTGCATAGGTCAAAGTCGCTAGTTTCAAGACAACATTGCTTCTGCACAGAATGATGCTGGTAAAATATCCAAGTTAAAAAATTAGCAAAAAACTAGTAAGACACAAAATTAAATTTGTCAACAACAAATTTGTTAGTAGAAAAGTGAAGCCATGAATAAAGAAAACCATCCAAAAGACCAAAATTCTCAAAGCCACTACATTGTAGGATGAATTCATTAATGACAAAAGTAAAGTATACTTCAAATCCTCATATGGACCTAGCGAAGCAGTGTCTACATAGTGTGACTCCATTGGTGTTGAAAACAAAGTTGTGTGTCTACAGTAATGGCTTCAAAACCTACACACAATATAAAATAGAAAGGTGTGAAATCGCTAAATAATGTCACAAAACTGTTAGTGCCTAATAAAAATTGTTAATACGATAAAAGCAACTTTGAGTAAAATAATTAGAAAATTTAGATGGTTAGATAACTATTATAGTCAAGTTCAGAAGTAAGTATGAAATTGTTAATGGTTAGCACAAATTCACAATTATGTAGAGTGAAGTCTCCTCACCATAGTGTGAAGTTGATAGCAACCTGGAAGTGTTTATTTCATGGAATTTTGGATTTTTTGGCCACCAAATCTTCTTTTCAAGGAACCTACAAGCTTGTTATGACACACCAAAACCTTCACAATAAAAATTTAAAGGATTTTTCCCACCATGGTCTCCAAAATATGATGTGAAAATAAGTGTTAGATAAAAATACAATGGAACAATAAAACAGGCTCAACATTCCTACTCTAAACCCACTCACAAACATCTCTAATTGAACTGAAATAACAAGAGATTCACATGAAAATTTAAAATGAAATATAAACAAAAATTATATCTCAAGTTGTAATGAATTATTCCTTTTTGACAAGGTTGGATCTGATTAAAATAACTTGGACATGATTTAAGATTGATAATGGATGTTTGATTTCTCTTACAATGCCCAAGATTGCAACATCATGAGAGTAATGGATGCTTGATTGTTAGCAAAGTGATGGCAAGATGATAGCAAGTTCATAAGTTAGAAAAGATTCATAGATTGATATTGCATGGGGGTGTGGTTGTATTTATAAGAGGTTTATGGGAGAATGGAAGGATAAGATTTAGCCATGTGAGGTGAAGATCAATGGCTACGAATTAGTGTGAGTATCTGGTAGTTGAGAATATGAAATAAAAATTCTTAGAATTCTCGAGAGAGGAATGGGTGAGGGGATCTAAAAATCTTAGAGCTTTCTAGAATCTATTAGGATTAAGTAATTATGATTAAAGAGTGATTAGAGGGAGGGATTTTAGGAGACATGGTGGAGGTAGTTTGTAGTAGATGATAAGGAATTTAAAATTCCAAATATATTGTGTAAGTGGTGATTAAGGACAAATAAAGTGTTAATAGAAGAATTAATTGATGCAAGGGATGTTATAAGGTTAATATGGTGTGGGAAATGTATAAGTAGGATACTAAGATGGTATATTAGAATAAATTATGGATAATTATATAAGATTAATTAATAAATGGAATTAGTATACACCGATAATGAAGTTAGTTGTGAGTGATGGAGCGGTAAATTTTAGATGTATACAATAGATAATGTGAACATTTTCTCCAATGGCTCCATTAACCAACCCTGCTTTCACCCATATATTGGATGTCAACTTAATATTTAATACTTTACATATAAGCATAGTTTGTTTGAGTGGAGTGTCATTTTGGTTTGGTGTCACTTGTTGTCTACTTTATTCTAATTTACGTATTACAATTGGGATGTTTAATGACTTTAACATTTGTTTGTTATGTATTGTTTCTAGATTTTAAGTTGCATACAAATATGTTGACATTTTTAAATGTTCCTATTCTTTTGGATGTATGAAGGATGATGTTATTGACATGAGCATATTTCGATATTATTTTGTTGGGTTTGCATTTCTGATGTTGGTTAGTAAATTTCTAAGTAGTCTTTGATTTGTAATGCATCCCTATTGATAGAAATTTGTGTAATGTTACAATTATGATAAATATTTGCCAAAGGGTATGTCCAAATGACTTTACTATAGACATTGGTATACCATTTACCAGGGAAAGTTGTCATTGGTTGCCAACAAGTATAATTGAGAAACATAAAAAATCTTTATTGTTATGTTGAGGAAATGCCTCACGTTATCGACTATTTATATTATTGAGAATATTTGGGCCTATGAAGCTCATTTCATAAATGAGCACATATTCAATGTGACTCATTTATTATTGGAAATTACCAGTGTTTGTCCTTCAAGTGCCTTCATTTATTGGATAAGAATGTGAAGCCTTGTATTTATTGTTGATGCATTTAAGTTAAATGTTATGACCCCAGTTAAAGTGAGGATAAGTAGGGAAGAACTAGTTCTCCATGCAAGTCCATTTAGGACACATTTGATGTTATTAATCAAGTATAATCATCCCAAGTGGTGGAGCTTGTGTGTTTTTTTTAGCATGGTGTATAGTAATGTTGAAGTTTGTTGGTTGGTTACCTAATAACTCATTCGATAATGGCTCACTTGTGCACTTTGCATCTGTAATATGGGTGAATATGAATTGAGAATATATAAATTATGGTGGTGTTGTATATAGGTTGACTAACACCTAATAATGATTCCAATTATGGTTGGTGTTGAAGTCATGAAGTCAAAACATGTTAATGTCATCTATGTTAGTGTTGCCCAATGGATGGATGTGGGACAAGAGTTCCCACTAATGAATTTCCACTTGCATATATACATCTTATTGAATGTCGCTAACATCACTGCTTGATTCATCTTTTTTGTTTTTATAAGCACTATAATTTCATACCCTAGGGATAGTTATTTAGGTGTCGTATGACTTATTTATTTAAATCTCCTAAATAAACCCTATCCTAAGGTTTAGTTTATTTACCATTTACTAGCTCAGTAAATAGCCTTTACTTTTACCTCTTTACCACTTTCGACATCCTAAATCCATTTATAACTTAGGAGTCTACCCCCTAACCAATTTACCCCCATGTGGATTTGTTACCAATAAATTCACCTGTATCCAATCTATTCTTACTTGTAGTTTAAACAAAGGCACTATTTTGGGTGAATCGATGACGATTCATCAATGATCAGTGTTGATTCTCTAGATCGACGTCGATCCATAAATACTTAGCCTGCCTTTGCATTTTAGAGATAAAAATAGAGTCTCAAATCATTGTTAGAATTATTGGAAATTTTGTGGTGTTCCTAACAACATTTTGCTAGATTTTTGTTGCATTTAAATCATATCATGTTTGCAACCCGAGTAACTGCCCGTGCCTATGGAAGAATTTCATTATTCTCACAAGTCAATCAAAGGTATGTTGTCATATTTTTTTATCATTTTCTATCAATTAGCATTTTATTATTCATTTATTTAATAATTAAAATATTATTAGTATCCCTCTATATCCATTTATTAACCTCTATTAGAAAAGTTGTCTTGTATGCTCTTTGTTTTATTAAACTCAACCACATGGGATAATCGACACCAATTCATTCTGAATCAGCACTAATTCTACCGATTGACATCGATCCTATCAGGATCAACATCGATATATTATGTTTAATACACATGATCTGAGACCTTAATCCTCAGCCTTTGTCCACAATCCTTTATTGATTATTGTTATTTGAACATGGCCTTCTACTTGTAGATGACTTTACTTGGTTTGGTTCATGACGTAACCAATATCATTTATCTCCCCATAATTCCCCAACCCTTATTTGCAGATCAAAGTGATATAACCTTTGATTTATCCCTCTGCACAATCATTTATTCACCCTCTTATGAAACCACTAAAGAATAGTTAGTTATACAAGATGATGTAGATTTTACTTCCACTTATTAGGAGGAATATTTCATTTACATTGATAGCTTATTTAAGTACTAAATCTTAATCAACATTATTATATTATTATTATTTATCTATTGTAATTTCATATGATTTTTATTCGCTTAATTACATAAACAGTGGACTGGCATCCTTCTAAGGAAGTGTATGACTTCCTATAACTGATCTTAGATCAGGCAATCCACCCACTTTTTTATCAATCCATTTTTGTCAAGTATTCACATATGTGTAGGTTAGCCTTCCCAACCAAAAAGGAGTTCTCACTATTACTAGATTCAAAACAATGTGCAACATATTCTAATCCATATGTGTCCCACATAAACCCTATTTTATTTTGAGTTTTTAGTAGTTAATATTTAATTTAAAAAAAAATGAAAAACTACTTAAACATTCTATCACACCTAATGGGACCCATAAGGTCTCAATTTTCTTATTTAATTTCATTTCGGAATTTATTTATCTTTCTCTCCCTTTCTTTTGTTTGTTGAATTCATTTAAATAAAATCAAAATTGCATTTTGTTTCCTTTTAAAGGTTAAAGAATCTGCATCCATTTTGCCTGCTTGGTTTACTCATAGATAATAATATAGGCAATGAATTTATCATAGTTGTCACTTTTATCACACACAAACCAAATCATGTTCATGACAAACTCATCAAAACATTTGACATAAGGAAATTGATGGGGATTTTATCACCTCATGATAACCTTCTTCCCAACAATCCCACTTGGATTTCACCACCAAGGAGAGAATCAATTTAGTGATTTGATTAAGTATAAACTCTAGTCTTTTGGTATATTCTTGCTAAGTAGTTGACACCCTTACACTGTGGTGTGTGAAATGAGCGGATAGGCCCCAATACCAAGCCAAATATTGATACAAATATATAAATCTTTGAGAGCCTAAACAAAACCTAAGACCATCCTTAGATTACCACTTCTTAGGACCCTCAGTATCCTTCTTTTTTATTTTATCACACTTAAAGTTAAAAAATAAAACTTTTTAGGAATGACTTTAGCATGTGTATATTTTCATCCTCACTAAATACAAGATAATAAAAAATAATCTTTTGTGTGTTTTTGGTTATTTCTTGATTTTATTTTCTTATCGCTACATGGTTTTGATGCGATAACTGTTGTAAAATAAAACTGAACCACTGTCTTTGTCTTCATCCATGGAAAATTCACCTAGTCCTCCTCCTTCCCTTGAGTCCACAGGGGAAGGCATCCCTCAGTATTATATCCATGGTGATCCTAATTTTGCCACTATACTAGATAGTAACCCCATCACCCTTAGCCATTAGATCCACGTGTATCCCATTATCTCCCCATACATAGGCTTCTAGGTATGTTTTTGGCATACCCTTGGAAGAGGGTGAAGGATTTACCACTGCTATGGTATCTTCCCATAATAATCCTCCTCCTACTAGTTTTGACACCATAACTACACAACCATTAGGAAACCCAACTCCGGTGATGTCTAGTGTTCCATCACTGACCACTACCTAAAATTAGAACATTACCACTCCTTAGTATACAACTACCCAGCCTATTACCACATCACTCTAAAACTTAGTCATCTCATTCCCAGTAACCCTTCCCTCAATTTAAACTAGTGTACCCTTAAGTACCCAAACACAACCATTATAATAGGCCCTTGTAAATCAACTACCTCAATGGTATGTTCCCTTAACCACCTAGTATGTAGCACCTATGTAATATATCAGGTCTACATATATCCATTTACAATATCCATAGTATGTGGTGGATTTTCAAACTATCATAACCACATCGATCAGTTACTCCTTATCTCAGGATTTTTCCATGCAACTACCTACATACCAACTCCCACAACAAAATGTTTTGGAAAGAATCCCTTAACATACACCCAACCCGATCTCATAAGCATCCTCATGAAATGGATGGCTAATTTAGAAGCCTCTACCTCAGGGCAAAAGAACATGCTCACCTATGAACAGATTTATAATGATCCCATCAACCCAGTAGTTCCTATCAGGCCTTATCCTCTATAGTGGGAACTCCCTAAGTTTACAAAGTTATAGAATAAAGAGGATCCACAACAACATCTTAAAGCATTTAGACACACTTGCTACCTCATAGTGTATGATGATGCACTTCTTCTTAGGATATTCCCTATGTCATTAGCTAGACTTGCCCTAGATTGGTATAACTCAATCCCGTAACATTCCCTCTTTTCATTCAGGCAATTGGCTCAAATATTCCTAGAACACTTTTCCATCAATATAGCCATAAAAGTTACTATTATTGACCTTTATGCTATCTAATAGTTTGATGACAAATCCATCACTGAATTTGTGGTTAGATGGAGAAGTTTAATCAATCAACTCACCTTCTCTCTATCATAACGTAAGTTAATTAAGTTATTTGCGAGAGCATGTGCTAAACACATCTCGTCAACATTATGGGTACAATCTTTTAAGACCTTTGATGAGGCCTTATCAATGGCCCACAAGCTTGAAATTATAGCCCTTTAAGAGGGGAAGGTTAAATTATAAAATAAAAAGTTTAAATTTGAGCCCTATAAAGGGACTACTAATAACAACTAAAATAAAACCAAAGGGGCTGCTGATGCCATAGTTGTAAAGTCAACACCACCACAAACCAAAACCCAATCCAAGCCCTCCACCTCATAGGCACAGTCTCAAAATATATTGACATGCTTCCCCCCATGACAATATACCCCTTTAGGAGAATCTTATTCATCTATTTTAGATAAACTCCTAAAGTCTTCTCTCATTGAGCTCCCTCCCATAAGACCTCTAGATGAGTTTCATCTTAAACCTAGTTGGTTTAGGGAAAATGACTTATGTAATTTTCACCATGTAATATGCCATGACATCAGTAGATGTCATTATTTCAAGGGCTTAGTATAAAATATTATAGAGTAGGTGGGATTACAACTAGATAATCCTAATGCACTCGTGAATCAATCTATAGATCTATTCAAATAACCATTCCCTAATCATGATTCCATGTCAAATTCAATGCAAGCTAAATCAAGATCCACATCAGAACATGAGACTCATGTAATTAATGCTATCCATGACCAAATTCTACCTAAATAAATTGATGGTGCTCCCATCCATGATCCCATAGGAAACACTTTTGAACCATCCAAACCAAGCACACAAATATTAAACACTTCCTCTAATTTGTTAGATCTCATTATTTGGGACCCACTAGAAGAACCCATATCTAAAAGCACTCAAGAACTAAAAGAGAAAAGGTTATTGAAGATAAGGTTTGATTAGACATTCTGTAAAACTCACATACTATTCCTCACATCATTTTAATACCCACCTCTCATATACATGTTCCTTCTAACTTATCACCCCCTAAGGAAACTATTGTGTTACCTCAAACTATCTTGAGATCAGTTCCCTCCATCACTAGGGAGGCACTAAATCATAGAGAAAATATGGGAAAAGTTGTAGATACTTGAAATAAAAGTTTCAGATCCCCAAGGGGAAAATATTTGCAACATCTTCCTATTAGTATTGAAATACCTAAAGAGGACATCTCCTCAACCCCTAAGTAGATGTGAAAAGGAAAAGTGCCACTTCCCCCTATTTGGACAAGATAATTTATAATAGGACCCCATCCTTTAGCTAAACTAAAATCTAACACTAAAGCACATATACCATCACAATGAAATATTCCTACTATGGTCATGCCAATCCATAATCCATTGAACCCGTATTATCCATAGGGTTTAGGTGTAAAGACTTACCCTAAACACAAAGTACCTACAATAAAGACCATCCAAATAGCTAGTTCAAGAGGCCAAGGTTCGAGGTCATGTATTTCTTCCCCACTAGTGCCCCAAAAGATGGAAAAGTTGAGTCAAGGCCCATTAAAGGGATCTTATTCTAAGTTCCTCAATCAACTTATCCAAACCTCTTTAATGATGTTACCACCCTTAAAGCCTATCAACCCTCATATTCATAAACCATCATGGTATAGAGAAAACAAGACATGCACATACCATTGAATAGTAGGGCATGACATGAAAAGTTGTAACACATTAAAGTCATAGTTTAGAATCTGTTAGATGAAGATGATCTATTAAAAAAACAATCAAATCATGACCACCCCCTTAAGGTTACATCCATTTCAGTAAATGACATGACATCCATAGTATTAGAATGAGTTGTAAAGGAGGATAAACCCTCTGATAGAGCCCAACACCAATTTCTCTCTTTAGATGTGGATGACTCTGAGAACATAATGAATCCCCCTCTATTCTAGATAGATGCAGTTTATATAGCCACACCATCCTAAGCCTAGGTCTATAAGACCCACACTCATGAAAAATCTAAAGTGACTATTACCAAAGCTCTAGCTCCTACTATAAATAGTCTGATAATGCCTATTGCTAAACCTAAAGTTTCTATTAAAAGAAAGGCACAAAATAATAATGCTTCAAAACTTATATAGATATATATTTTAAAGTAGTTGCATCAAATTCCATTCAAAATGTCCCTATACAAACTTGTCTAGAACTCTCCACAACATTGTGAAGCCATGATAGAAGCCTTATGGGCCACAAAAATACAAGCTGATGAACCATAACCATTGTTAGCTTTCATTGCATCACTTTAGAAATCCTTATCCTTCATGTTTCATGATTCATAAATATCACCCTTATAGTTATATGATCAAGATATTGCATTGTTTATCACTACCCAGATAGATCAAACTCAAATTAAAAGAGTCATGATAGATAATGGTGCTAGTATAAACATCATTTCTTCTCATGCATTTAAACAAGTATAGTTACTTATGATAGTGGTATCCCAATCACCCATCATTCTACAAGCCTTCAATTATATCATTGCTCCTGCATTAATAATAGCAGTCATTCACATTTAGTTAAGCACATGAGTTCTCTCTGAATTCTTCTATGTTATTGAAGGATAATTTTAGTACAACATTCTCATAGCATGTCCTTAGATATGCATTATGTGCTACGTCCCCTCTATATTACATTGATGCATTAAATTTGAACATGAGGGAAAAATCTATAATGTTCCAATTGACCCCCATCATTTTAAAACTTGCAACCTTACCTTTCAATCCAATGAGGTCCTAATTCTATTACAAAGTGCTACCCCATCATCATCCAACAAAGCATTCACTAGGACAATGATCCTTGCATCAAGAATAGGTAAAGATTTTATCACTTTTTCCTTTTAACAAATTTCAATTAGAGATTACCAGTTACTGACGCTTAATACTCTTCCTACTCCATAAGAATATGGATGCCCTGACAAATAACCAGCTTATTATCCTAATTTAGGAGAGACCATTCCCTTTAGTCCATATTTCCTCTACACCCATGTGATATATGGTGGAATTGATTAGCCATCTTTAGGCCCTTATAACCAAAATCATGCTAAACCATTTATCTCAAACTTCTCATTCCTCGATAAACCCCATTTCATAGAGACATACCTATAATGAAGCATCTGGAAAGGTTTTGGCATTAGACGTTATGAACAGGGCCCACATGATGTTGCATTGGGGGAGTTTAGAAAAACCCATGAAAAACATGGCCTCAACTTTAGTAAAATTCCTATATCCTCCCAAAATATTACTCTCCTTCCTATCCCTAAAGAGGATACACTATATTCACCATCTAGTACTTATTCCTTGATTGATTATGTCATGTCCATTCCTTCTAACTTTTGTTTTTAGTCAATGCCATTACTATAAAACCTCTTGTATATCACCATGATAGAGAGGTGAAAATTATTCCTCTATCCTACCTAGACATGATAGGGTCAGATTCTCTTACCATCCCCATTCTTCAGTGTCAAGATGATGAGTCAATCTTAACTCAGTTAGGCACAAAGAACTCCCATCTACATAATTTCCTTCCATATGAAACCTCTAGTCTCCTAAATGAAGCTACTATTAATATTAACATAGGATCTTATGATAATCCATGAATAATTAAGGTTAACCATTCCTTAGATCCATAAGAACACCAAGATTTTGATACCTTTCTAGCAGATCATAACATAGAATTCACTTGGTCCTATGAAGATATGCAAGGTATTGACCCCATTATTATTGTTCACAACATTATCACTTTCTTTAATGCGAAGCATATCAAGCATAAGCTACAAAAACTGCATCCTCACATTGCACTCTTGGTCAAATGAGAGTTATAATACCTCTTATCTATTAACTTTATCCAACCTAACAATTAACTCAATGGGTGTCTAACATCATCCCTATAATGAAGCCTATAGGGGGAATTCACCTTTGTACTAACTTTCAAGACCTTAATCTCACTTGTCCAAAAGATGATTTCCCTCTTCCTAATATTGATCATTTATTAGATTTAACTATTGGCCACAAAATGTTATCCATTATAGATGGTTTTTTGGGATATAATCAGATCCTTATCACACCAAAAGACCAACATAAGACTTCATTTATTACTCCCTGGGGGACTTTTTGCTATCATGTTATGCCTTTCAACCTAAATAATGTAGGAGCCACCTATCAAAGAGCCATGACCTAAATTTTCCATTATATTATCCATAATATTATGGAGGATTATGTGGATGACCTCCTTAGTAAGTCAAAATTATGAAAAGATCATGTTTCCATTCATTAATTTTAATTGCTTAATCTAATTTTGCATTCATATAAATTCTAAGAAATACATTTTGAGTATTGATAGGTAAGCTCCTAGGATTTATTATCTCCATCCATAAGATATAAGTCAACTTGGCCAAAATCAAAGACATTTTATAATGTCACCCCAATCCAATCGAAAGTAGTTTCATAGTTTATAATGTAAATTTCAATCTATTCATCATTTTATCTCCCAGTTATCCAATTGTTGTCAACTTTTCCATCACCTTTTAAGGAAGGATATTCATTTTAAATGGGACTCTAGTTGTTGCAAAGATTTTGAAGCTCTTAAGAGCTACCTTCTCTCACCACCAGTTCTCACTCCTCCAAAATAAGGACAACCATTATTCTTGTATATTTACGCTACTGGTCATGCCCTTAGAGCTATGCTTTCCCATCATGATTAGCAACACAAAGAACAAGTAATGTACTATATTAGTTGGACACTTATTAAATATGAGATGCACTATTATTATAATAAAAATTTGTGCCTAGCTTTGGTTTTTATCGCTAATAAGCTAGGACATTATCTCCTCAATAGTAAAACCTACATTGTCATGAACAACAATCCCGTAAAGTTTATGCACTCCAAGCCTTATCATATTCAAAAAATGGCCAAATGGCTTATGCTTTTGGTAGAATTTGATCTGGTGTTTATCCATCAAAATTTAGCTAAAGGTCAAATCATTGTTGATTATCTTGTCGAGGTGCATCTTTCTAATAATCAATTGGTTAACTATGAATTAGTAGATGAGTCTATAACCTCCATGTCTTAACTAGATCTACAATATCAAATGAATCTTTTATTTAATGGATCCAAACATTAATATGGTGGGGGATCTAAAATTATCGTAATCACTCCTAAGGGGATACCTATTCCTCTATCCTTTTGACTGCACTAATAATATGTCTGAGTATGAGGCTTTAATCATAGGTCTCCAAATTGTCTTAGCTTTGGGTATTAAGACACTTAATATCTATGGTAATTCATAGCTCATGGTTAATCAAATCAAGGGCATATTTCAGTGTAAGAATGATACACTTTAGAAGTATAAGACATTAGTTGATCAGTTGCTAGCCACCTTTAAACATTATGTTATCCAAGCCATTCCTCGATCAACCAACAAATTTACAGATACTATAGCTTCCTTGGCCTCTTTGATCCCAATCTCATCTCAGGAGTCTATGTTGTTTGTCCTTATTCATAGGATCAATCAATCTTCCTTTACCAAAATTGACCTTCCATCCATCCAAAGTGTGTAGGAAAATCCATTAGATCTCTGGTATACATAGATATTTGATTATCTATCTAGGGAATTACTCCTTTAGATTTATCTCGAAATGAAAAGCAAGCCTTTAAGCATCATGTCACCCATTTTGTCATACTGGGGGGTGTTTTGTATAAGCATGTTTTTGAAAACATTCTTCTTCATTATCTCTAAAATCATGAAGCTACCCTCACTATTAAAGAAGCTCATGATGGATCATGTAGAGGACATTTTAATGACCATACCATTGCTAAGAGAATCTTACAATTAGGCTATTATTGGACCTCCTTAAATCAATTCTATTGTGAGTACATTAAGAAATGCATCAAGTGTTAGCAACATGCCAACTTATCCCATGTCCCTAGCCAAGCATTGTAGGTAGAAAAAAACTTTTGGCCTTTCTCCCAGTGGGGTGTAGATCTTATCAGTCAAATCAATCCTAAATCATCCTAGCATCACAAGTTTATCATTACTGCCACTGAGTATTTTAATAAGTGGGTCAAAGCTATCCCCCTTATCTTGACTAAATCAAATAAAATCATTGACTTCATTACTCAACATATCATTTTTTGTTTTGGCATCCCTTATAAGATCATCACAAATAATGAAAAATCTTTTAAAAATAAAAAGGTTCAAGAGCTTTGTGATTATTTTATCATTAAGCTCAACTTTTTCTCACGTTACTATCCTCAAGCTAATGGATAGGCTGAGGCATCCAATAAGACTCTAGTCAAAATCTTAACTAAGGTCATTATTTGAGGTAGAAAAAACCTAGAATTTACATGTTCCCTATGCCTTATGGGCTTATCGAACTAGTATTCAAACCCCTACAGGCGCTACTCCTTTAACCCTAGTCTATGGTACTAAAGTTGTACTTCCTCTCAAAGTTTAGATTCTTTCCCTTCACATCTCCTTGAAAGATATCATTTTTGAGGATGATTTCCATTATGAATGTTTAGCTTAGCTCAAACTCTTAGATGAACAACATTCAATGGCCCTTGACCATTTACATGTATATCAGGATTGAATTAAACATGCCTATAATAAACATTTAAAATAATGTGAATTTGATGTTGGTGATTTTATCTTAAAATAAAATTAACATGTAACTAATATGGAGAAAATCAAAAGGGAAAATTTACCCTAAATTGGCTTGGACCATATATTATCACCCATATGTATGGATATGGGGCACACCGCTTAGCCTCTCTTAGTGGAAAATCAAAGTTCGAGCCCCTTAATGCTTTGCATTTACATCATAAATATTATTAATCAATATTAATTACCTATGGTCTACCTAGTTTAATCTTTAGGTTTCTTATCCCTATTACTCTTATACCAAATAATGAAATATAGAGACATGTCGTTATCTGATAGTTTTGCCTATTATTAACCTTAAATATGACTACCTTGGCTGTATTCATAACATGGTCTAATTGGATAAGCTTCACCTATAATGGAAAGGAGATCCAAATCATTATTTCCTAAAATCCTTCCCTATCCCTAATTCATTTTGAGACTACATGTTTTATCTTGTATATCGACACTTTGGGAAATTATCCTAGGATACCTGAGGCCAATCCATAAAACAAAAATAGCATTGGGGACCAAAATAAAAAACAAAGCCTCTATACAAGCAAAAAAAAAGCAATAAGAATAGACTGCTCCCTTGAAAGACAACTATGTAAATCCACAAAATCTATAAAACTATATGAAATATCAATAACACAGACTGCTCCCTCAAAGGATAACTATTTCAAAAAGAATATTTTAAATAGACCACTCCATCGAAGGATGGCTATCATATATGAGGTATCCTTAGAAAGCTTCTCACATCGATCAACTTTATTTAATTTAGTAGACTTCCTGCATTGATCAGTCTACATGGATTGACATACATGGATTCTAGAGTTAACCCTTAGTTTTAGGTATGCAAGATGGAAACATCTTATTCTTAGAACCTGTTTCTTCTCAAATACTAAAAGCAAATCAATAAGATCCTAAACTTAGTTGATCTAAATATGTTAGGGTTGCTATTAACAATGGATTAAAGGTGCACATGCATCACTTTTAAGTGTTTTTTTGGGTCATGGTACAAGCTAATAAATGAGCATTAAGCCTTTTGTAAATCAAATTAATTACATACTTTTCTGCATATATTAACCAATATCCTAAATCAAGTAATTAAAAAATATCAGAACATACAAATCAGTTAGTCATAATCTATAATGATTAATCATGAATCATACACATCCATAATCATAAATTCATTTTAGATCCATAATCCATAGAGTACATTGCATAAAATTTACAAATCTATAATCAAATAATCAAATATACATCCATAATCCATAACTAATTCCATAAAACCATAATCCATAGTCTAATTCACTCATAATCTAATCTATTTTTTTAATCATACAAACATATAAAAGCATTAATCCGTCTATTAAAATCATATCCATAAGCCATTATCTATAAACAATTAGTAATATCAGCATGATTCATAAAACATTTGATAACATTTTAATCCATATTCAAATCATCTAATTACATCATATAGAAATTCATTATCACATTAATCTAATCTAATCCATAACATTAATCCATCACATATAATAATCACATCACATATAAATCCATAAATAATCTACAACTCTAACAAACTATAATCCATCACATCATCCATAAATAATGTAAACATCTATCAAATAATCCATGACATCGATAAGCATAATAATCCATAAACCCAATAATAATAACATAATCCATAAACAAAATATATATATATATATATATATATATATATCAATGTACATCAAAGTATTTGTATACATGTCCAAGGCTCTTTGGCTAGTACAATGAGTATATATACAGGTGGATCTACTGAGTGAACTCTAATCTACTCAGATGAATGCTCAATAGTTTTCCACCCCCATTTTCACCCCATCTCCATCTCTATCCATATCCCTATCCCTGTCTCTCCTCCAAAATATGCTCCTCATGATGACTGATCTTATGTGTGTCTACCGAGATGACCTGCTCTATGTAGCTATGTGGGTTGCATAGCATGGAGTCTCTAAAATCTAATCTAGAATGATCTATTCATAATATTTCATCTTTACCACTAGCTCTTGATATTTATCAATGCTCATCACCCTTATTGGTTTGGTAATTGGCCCCACCATCTCTCTAATGATATGAACTGAGGCCTCTCTCTCCCCCTCCCTCCTCCTTAGGGTATCCATCTCTGCCCTATACCTATCCTAATCCTCCACCACCATGTTATGACTCAACTACAAAGAGTCAAACTCCACCTGTAAAGTATCCAATTACACCTAAAGGGTATCTTGCTCAACTAGTGCTACAGTCAATGTCCCCCATGTTGTAACTAGCTGCCATTGTAAAGTGGTACATTGAGCCCTCAATGTATCTCTATTTGTGATCAACTCATCCACATCTATCTCCTCTTCCTCTATCTCCTCATCTCACCTAACCTCTCCCTAAACTACCTCATCTCCCATCTCATCATCTATCTCCTCACAATTAGCCTTCTCCTCTACCTCCCCCATCTCCTTTTCCCCTCCTTCCTGGCATGGATGCACCACCCTCTCTTACCATGCTGTATGAAAGAGTGCACGCTACATCCTCTATGTCCTCCTCAGTCAGTACCATCTCCTCTTCTACTGAGACATCTCCCAGCACTAGTCCAAGTAGATCCCACTCTATCTCCTTCTACCTATATACATGGGTTCCCATGGTATAAATTTCACTAACCCAAACTACCACCACACTCAACCAAAATGGAGGTACTCTAGGTAATCTATCCTCCTCCCTGATACCCAATGCTCCATCCATATCCCTGTCAGCTCCACCTCCACCCTAAACCATGCAAGAAATCATAGGTAGATTCTCCATATAATATATATATCTCTCAATCCCTTTAGAAGCCATCTATGATAATCCAAATCTTTGACAACACCATCTATGAATCCCCATTCCAGATCAGCCTTCCATCACAATAAGGCCACGTTGTAGTTTGTCTACTACCACTGTATCCATGAGGTCCTAATGGACCATACTATCCTAATGTACTCATAGGTTCAACACTATAGTATAACTATAACATCCAAACCATTTCATCTCTGGGTCATTCAACCTTAGAGATCTCTATTAATATTTTCCAGTAAAGTAGATGCCCATGCAAAAATGGTGTGATGCTCGAGCATGTTTGCAACCACATCAGTTAGGATCCATGGAAACCTCCCTCCCCTAAGTCTGGGAGTGCATAGCATGATATCACCAAAATCATCATGGTGAGCATGTCTCTCCCCATTATATTATCTCTTTAAAGAGGCTCAAATTCAAATCCTCCAACAATAAAATTGATACCCTTTACATCATCATCATATAGACATCTTAAAGTTGCTCCTTAGCCTTAACCATCTACTAGTACTATTAGTAATCCTTACACCATAAGTCATAAGATCTAGTATATATCCTCCTCAATAATGGTCATCTCCTTGATTGGTATACAGAAGGCCCCGATAGTGACATCCCATCACTTCAAATCCATCAATAATCACATGTCTAAATAGATTCATCGATAGTGATGCACCCCTCCTAAGCTTATGACCTTTAGATGAGCCTAGTCATCATCACTCAAATAGAATCATATTCACTCCAATAAGGGTGACACTCAATCTCACATCTATAGTATCCATTGTGCCTTTCATCAGTATCCCCTATCAGCTTAAAATCTCATAAAAATTTAACTTATCCTAAGAACCTAGATATATTCTAAGCCCTTCACATTTTTGTGTGAATCAGTGTCGATCTCTTATGGATCAATGTCATTCTACTTAGATCGGTACCATTTATTTGAAATGACATTGATTCCCTATGAATCATCACTGATTCAATAGGGAATCGATGCCGATTCTCTAGTGCCATTTCTCTATAATCTAGCTCCTAAAAACCTAAAAATCTTTATAATTTCAAAAAAAATAAAAAACTTAATAAAATAATTGACCTACCTTGTCCTGTGAGCATCATCAACATTGTGATATGCTACTTTTAGCTTCTATCTCATTTCATAGCACTAACATCATTTGAGCTTTCACACATCATTTGGGTTCTAGAAATATCAAATGAGCCTTTTTCTAAGTTAGACTTGTTTATATACCAAAATTCAAATTGATACCAATCCATTTTGGATTGGTGTCATTTCTATAGATCATCATTGCTTCATTTTATATCGACACTGATTGACCCTTTTTTGCATTACTTTTACTCTCACATTCATCCAACCCTGTTCCTTAGCTTTATCCTAGTTCCTTACCACATCTACCCTATTATTTGACCTATACCATTTTAGGTTTGTGGATTTCAACCTCCTAATGGTCCCACAACCTGCATAAGGCATGTACTCTTTTGGGTATCTCCCCTCAGTGGATTCTAATGATATATTCTCCCTAAAGAACAACTCTCTATAGGTAGTGTGCACATTATATATCACATTAGATGCTTTGATCAGCCACCCTTATCACTTATTCTCTTATTTAGCCTTCATTAAAGCCCACTTGTTTGTATTTGTGGCATCTAATTATAGGATTTTCCTTAGGGCATATTTGCCTATATTACCTTACATCCTGCTAGTTTAAAACATACACTTCATGTTGTGCATCCGTGTTTATTTGAGCTTGTCTATTCTTTATCCATCCCATATATTATTCATTTTTTTAAACCTATCACCTTCTCCTTATCCTCCATCAGCTTCCAATTTGAGGGGGATAACTCCTCACATAAACCTAGGACAATAGACCTTTCATAGTTTTTGTCTCTTGACACATATTCCATACTGCTCCACAAAAATGGAAAAATGTAGACACTATAATTATATACCCTAGGGATAATTATTTAGGTGTCATAGGTCTTATTTATTTAAATCTCTTAAATAAACCCTATCCTAAGGTTTAGGTTATTTACCATTTACAAGCTCATTAAATAGCCTTTACTTTTACCTCTTTACCACTCCCAACCTCCTAAATCCATTTATAACTTAAGAATCTACCCCCTAACCTATTTACCCATGTGTGGAGTCATCACCAACAAATTCACCCATATCTGAGCTATTCTTACCTGTGGTTAAAATAAAGGCACTATTTTGGGTGAATCAACAATGATTCATCCATGATCGGTACCAATTCTTCAGATCAACATCAATATATAAATACTTAGTCTACCTTTGAATTCTGGAGAGATAAAATTAGAGCCTCAAATTAGTGTTAAAATTCTTAGAGATTTTGTGGCATTCCTAATGACACTCTACTAGATTTTCATTTCATTTAAATCATATCCTATGTGTAACCTGAGTAACTAGTCGTGCCAATGGAAGAATTTCATTCTACTCACAAGTCGATTGAAGGTAAGTTGTCATATTCAACGTTATCATTTTCTATCAATTAACATTTTGTTATTCATTTATTTAATCATTATAATATTAGTAACATCCCTCTATATCCATTTATCAACATCTATTAGCAAAGTTATCTCGTCTACTCTTTATTTTATTAAACTTAGCCAAAGGGAAGAATTGACATGCATTCATTCTAAATTGGCATCGATTCTGCCAATCAGTATTGATCCTATTAGGATCGACATCAATTTGTTATGTTTAATACATAGGATCTGAGACTTTAATCCTCAACCTTTATTTGAAATCCTTTACTGATTACTTTTATTTGAACATGACCTTTTACTTGTAGATGACTCTACCTAGTTTGGTTCATGACGTAACTAGTATCATTGATCTCACTATAGTTCCCCAACCCTTGTTTGCAGATCAGAGCAATATAGCCTTTGAGCTAGCCCTCTATGCAATTATTTATTCACCCTCTCATGAAGCCACTAAAGAATAATTAGCTATTATATAAGATGATGTAGATTTTGCTTCCAATTATTGGGAGGAATATTTCATTTACATTGATAGATTATTAAAGGACTAAATCTTAATCAACATTATTAACTTGTCATTTATCTATTATAATTTCATATTATTTTTATTCACTTAATTGCATAAATAGTGGACTGACATCCTTCTAAGGAAGTGTACCACTTCCTAGAATTGATCTTGGATCAAGCAGTCCACCCAATTATCTATTAATCTATTTTTGTCAAGTATTCACATGTGTGCAACTTAGCCTTTCTAGCCAAAAAGGAGTTCTCACTATCACTAGATTCAAAGTGGTGTGCAACATCTTCTAATCCACATGTATTCCACATAAACACTATTTTATTTTGAGTTTTTAGTAAGTAATATTTAATTTAAAATAAAATGAAAAACTACTTAAACAATTTTATTTTATAAATATTTTCTCAATATGCCATGGAATATACAAATCCTTGATTTGTTCCATACGTGTAAAAATGTCTTATCTAGTTAAACCATTATCCATTGCAATGTTGAAGAATGGTTTGGAAAGTCGGAGCTTTAACCAATAAAAATATTCATATGATGGTGAATTAATATATGGTATAACAAATAAATGAGGGAATATGCAAATAATTATTTGAACTTTTCTATTTCTCCACTAATTATTTTTTCTTTGATTGTTAAAAGACCATGTTCATGTGACCTCGACGAGTGGCAATCTATCTTGAAAAGAATGGTAATTTATATATTCATCAATGAAATATGGTAGTTTATCTTCCTTAGATGTGCTTTTATAAATGTGTTTGAATATTTTTTACAATAAATAGGGTAGTAAATGTTCTGTTATAAATAATTAGAGGTAGCTTTTGCAGCATGTGGCATGTCTCTTGTGAACCTATGTCACATTTGACATTAGTTTCTATGAGGAACTTGTTGTATGAAATCATTTTTGTGTTTTCAATTACAATTGTAGTTGATATTATAATTAGCATATTTTGGTAGCTTTTAGATTTGTACTTAATGTTTGATGCATATGCTGCTATATATTTGAGCACAATGTGGTAGGACACAACCGGTTGGCAATAAACATTTGCATGCCATATTGAAAGTATGATTTCATTATGGATGTTCACTCTTTCATCATTATGAGTTAGAAGGCAAATTTTTTGGAATTAATCATCAATAAACATCCTTGACATCACCTATAATGGCCATGTTGCTTTGTATCTGTATTGTAGATTAGTGCCACTTTTTCATAAACATGTAGTCTCACTGCATTTGGTATGATGTGAGAACTTGAATTACAATATCCTAATAATATCTTTGAGCATTGGCACCAAATATTTAATTTGTGGTCAGCAATCATGAATCATCAATCTTGGAACAATATACTATATAATGGATTTTGTCATTGTTGTACAAGTTCCATGTTGTTACATAGTGATCAAAGAATAACCTTGTAAAATTTAGTTGAAGATGGTCTTCCCAAATTAATGTGTCCATTTTAGGTGCATTTTATAACCATAGAAATACATGGTTATGTGCAGATCCTTTGTGTTTCCATTTGTACCTAATTATAAAAATATGATTATATATTCTTTTTTTATGTATTTAGATTAATGAAAGATGGTTTCAATATCAATACATGTACCACTAGTCCTTTTTATGGAGATGTTTATTCAAGATTTAATCATAAAATATTTCAAATATTTTATTCGGGTATGAAGATGTAAGATGTGTATTTTCATTTACGTTTTAGTTTCTCTAATGATAATTATTGCTTGGGAGAGTTGGAGGGTCACCTGGCATGCCTCTATGTAGATCTATCCACTTATTGTCTACTACGCTCAAGGTGAAGAACAATGTTGGAGATCTCAATTGTGTGATCATATATATTAGTTAATTTTTGTACTTGGACTCAAATGAATGTGTACCTCTAAAACTTGATTGAAAATGCATTATTTGATCCATAATAGTTACATCAAGTAATTGTGTTAGATGTTAGCATAAGTCTAAAATTATGATTGACAAGTTATCCTTGATTGTTTTTTTTACAAATATTTTTTATGTTTCTTGGATTTGATGGTGCATCATTAGGTTTAAAAAGAAGTAGTGAAAGCGTGGTGATTCCAAACCAATTTTCTTGGTATTGGATTAAGTGCATAACACAATTAGACTTTCTTAATATGGGGTTGTTGATACATGGAGATTCCTATTGGAAAAATAGAAGGAAATGCCATAGAAAACAATCCCTCTGTGTTGTATTCATTGATAGGTGAGCTACTAATAATTGTCCAATTGAGTATAGATGGGAGACTATTATTAGTATTGTATATATAATCTCTTTTTTAGTCTACCTACCTTCATGCATTTGGAAGAGAAGCTATAAAATATGATGTTTGATGATAATTTAGATTTGTAGGTTAATTTATGTCTTCATCCAAGTCCATATTATTAATTTTCATGGCTCCCAATTCTATAGGTAAATTGGTTAAGGGCAGAGGAGATATTAGTAGGTTCAAATGGGAGTGCATCAAGTGTTTTATGGTCAAGCTGAACATCTCTATAATAAGGGTCATTTTCCATTTTATATTTTAGGGCTTGCATAATACATGATCTACTTACAAAAAAATAATATGTTTTGTTTTCTAAGCCAATTCTTATTAACTCTAAGATGTCAAGATTTTTAGCTAGATATGGTAGGTACTTAACAATAGAATATATATATATATTGAGGAAAGATAATAGTGTGACCATTATATTTGTATTACCCACCACATACATGGGTTAATTTTAATATTGGATTAACTTGTGTGATGTGCATTTATTCAACTCGAGTGAGATTAGATAAAATTTCAAGTTGTATACTTGGGTCCATGTTATTCAAAGTAGAGAAATAATTATTATTTCTCTCTAAAATGCATCTATAATAAGTATCTTGACTACAAAAAATCTTTGTTTAACTGCCTGGATAAAACTACTTGAAATTGAAACATGTATGTATTAAATAATAATGATCTATCCTTTCACAAAATTTCTTATGAATTTATTCAATAATAAGATCATAGAGTGTGGAGTTGATACATTTTTTTGTGCAAGGTAATTAAGTCGATGATGCACATTTATTTGATCCCTGCATATTGTATAACTCAAATGAGCTCTGTTGTTTGCTTGCTCATTCTCCATGGATGTCTTCAATGGTCATGAGGAAAAATTAAATACTAAATTGTTTCAAATGCTATTTAGAGTCTAATAATTTTCATATGAAAATAGTGTATTGTGTAAAGAAGTAATTATTTGAAAGTGAGGAATAACCTTATAATTACACAACAAACATAAAAGAAAAATTTGTATGGTGTGTGTAAGTAGTAGATGAGAATGAGGTTCTTTATATGAATATTAACATGAAAGTTTTGTGGGTAAAGGTGAATAGCACTATGGGTGTAAATTTGAATGTATAAAAAACAATGCTAACATTCTTTTATAAACATTTTATGAAAATATAATATATAAAAAGCAATTGTGTTCTCTATAAAATGCATGTATGTAAACACATACAAGTTATAATTAGTTCATACTTATAAATATGTATATGTACTAAATTACATTAAATACATCAATTAAATATGTATCTTGTGGGCGTAGATTCATCTTTACTTACATTCAGTAAAGTATATTGAATTTTTGCTTTATCATTTTACACTTCCAATTTTGTTTCTAGTGAGAAATAGTACTTGGATATGAGCACTCTTTTGAAAATCTCCCACACCTCATCAGGAAATGATGATATCATGTGTAGCTCATCTGTTGTGATACCCATAATTATAATAGTAACATCATTGAATGTTATGGTACATATTTCACCTGTGGCATCCTCTAGTATTGAATTCAAAGCATAATTATATTCACATTCTTTGACATCAATGTTGCATTTTTTATAATGTCAAGATGTATCATTTTTTTGAATCAAAGTTTTTTTTACATTGCCATTGCTAATAAAAGAAACACAAGTAGGTTAAAAAAAACATTTTAATGTGAATAATTATTGTATTTAATGCAATTGAAATTGATTTTCTAAGAACCCCTAAATTGAGGATGTCTAAAATTATTATATGTTCAATAATACTTGTACTCGATGATGTTGTCAACACATTCTCACCATTTTCTTCATACCATCTCCTCATTTCATGTGACTTAAGTATATTAAGGTTGATGAATAATTGCATATCTGAGTTGATCATTATTGTTTTTCCATTACATGCATGAAGTCTACCTCTTATGATGGCAATATTTAGAACCAACAGTGTCTTGGATACACACAAATCAGCTAAAAGTTTACCCTCTTCACCACATAAACTTCTGAAGGGCTACTTTGTTATTAAACTCAGAGTTATCTATTAGTATCAATGTTCTTTTCATATTTTAAATTCTATCTGACCTTGTGAAAGTGGAGGAAACAATAGTGTCAACCATTACTTTGGCAATCACATTTTTGATATATTTGATTATTTTGAAGTCGAATTCATATAGCGGGATAATGGGATCTTCTTCAAAACAATGTTTAAAAGAGGATGTCATGTTGAAGATGATATCCCATGGAATTTTTGAGTGGTTGTATTTTTTATTTTCATATTTTAAGGTTCCATTTGAAATTAAGTATATTCTACCAATATTAATTTTAATTTAAGAATAAATTTATTGCTTGACTAAAAGAAGTTATAGTGATGTCATGTCATCCAATGTCGATAATGTTGAAGCTGAAAACCTACCTTGAACCATTCATGTTTGTGTAATTATGTAGAATAATATTTTTTAGAACTATAACCTTTGTATTCCAATGGTTTTTTTAAGGATTTAAATTTATAATTATGGTGTGTGGTACTATTTTCATGCATTTTAATTCACATGTTGATCTCAATGCATCATTGATAGTAATTTATTTTTTACAAAAGTCCATTTTTTGAAATCTAAAATTGGTGTCCAATTGAGGAGGGATGACATGTCTTTTTTGGTATGGATAGATTCCTATAAAACCAAAAATAATAACAAATAATAATTATTATGAGTTTTTATTAAGTGTAAGCAAGACAAACTAATGCATGAAAATTGACCATGAAAGTGTATTTTGGTGTGTCGTATCTATATGTTAAGAATGTTTTTGATCTTAACATCTACATAGGAACTTCTTAGATGTTAAAATTCATTGTATATGAAATATAACATTTAATATTTGGTGGATAAGCACAAGTAAAAATATTGTTGTATGAATTCTAGGCCACTGATACACACAACAAGATAATCATCACTAAATTTATGTTGGAGAAGTATTGTGAATTGTTAAATGCTCACATATATAAATAGCCTTGCTATGGAATATAGTCTACTCTTCCTTAATATTTGTACAAAATACTACTTTTGTAGTATTTTTTCTTAACCATCACTCTTGTTTTATGTTTTTAAAGTCTTTGTTTTATTTAATTTAAAATTTAATCACAAATGTCTTTTTATCAGTATAATATGATAATTTATATTATATTATAATATAATATTGTAGACACTAGAATTATGCACCATAAGTCTTTTATGACATGTGTATTGTGGTTGAGTCTAGTATCCTAAAATCCTAAAATAGTCTAAGTCTGATATCTTGAAATCCTGAAATAGGTTAAGTCTAAAATATGGTAGAACCCTCCAAACCCTATAATTTGCATCATAACTCTTAGAGGTCTCAAACCCCTCTCAAAAATACTCAAAGTATATACATAAAATATAACTTAAAGTATAAGGAAGTAAATGTCTATATATAAATGTAAACTTATACTTAAATGTTTATTTTATGTATATACTACCTGATTCACCCATGGTAATTACTTTTACTAATTACCATCATAATTCTCTTAACCACCCATAATCCTAAAATATCTAAACAAAATCCCTTTTAACCAAGTATATCTGTATCTTTACTAACCTCCCTCATAATCAAAACCCGTGTAACAAACAAGAAACCTATTTACTTAGCTTAAGCACACAACTAAAAACAACCAATAAGAATGTAGCTAAAATGGGAAGAATTTTTATTGATCCTCCCGTGATCGACATCAATCTATTTTGGATCAACATTGATTATAAAAGCCTATGCATTGATCTTTATAGGGGACATAATTTTGACTGTAGAAATGTTGATGAAATTTCCATTGCATGTGTTGTTGATGTTGCATGGAAAGCTATGTTTCAAAAAAAGAACGTGTTAGCCTTCAAGAATCCTAGAATTCAAAATATCCATCTAAATCCCATTGAATATGGTATCCCAGTCCAAGTAATTTTATTTGGTTTTCTTCATAATCTATTCTTTCTATTCTATCATTTATTCATGTTTAGTTTTATCTAAATTCTTAGACCATCTTAGATCCTTTTGAATATATCCTTTAATAGTCCATTTCGACATCCTAACTTTCTATCATAATCAACACCGATCCTACTTGAAATTGATGTCAATTCATAGAATCGACATCGATCTTGAAGGAATTAACATCGATCACTATGCAAACTAATTTATCTTAAATCTGAATCAATTTTAGTAGATTACTAGATAGGCAAATCAAGTATTGGATCTAATCTTATTGTTTGATTTATAAAACGTGATCTCTTATATTTGAATAAGCATATTTTATCTCTTAAATATATATCTTTAGCATCTTACAATATTTATTTATGTCATTTTATTACCATCTTAATTGAATAAAGTGGGTTGACATCCATCTGAGGAAGTTCATTGCTTTTTAGAATTGGTCTGGTACCAAGAAACCCACCTACCTATCTTATTAATCAAAATTTTCCAAGTTATCTTTTGTGTGTAAGTAGTCCTTCCTAGCCAAAAAAGAGCTCCTACTTCACTAGATCAATGGTGCGCAACCTCCATCATAGGGTTCCATCTAAAACCATGTATCTTATTTTTATTTTTAGTAAGTTAATTTTATTAAAGAAAACAAACTAAAACATACTAAAACATTCTAAATTTACATTTGGGAAGTATTATGAATCTTTAAATGATCACATGGATAAATAACCTTGCTATGGAAATATAGTCTACTCTTCCTTAATATTTGTACAAAATACTACTTTTGTACTATTGGTTGTTTTTATTTAATTAGGTAAACAACCTAGTTTTATAAATATTTAGGAACCAAAAAAGTGTTATACAAATTAGCAGCAGGCCTCAAAGGCCAAACAATAAAACAAAAAAAAATTAGCTACTTAACCCCTAAGGTGGAGAATAGAAAAATAGTAGAAAATAGATCAGGAGGGGGGATCCTCCAATGGTTCCTTTTCATCTTTAGATATCTTCTCAAGTACATCCTGATTGTACTTATAAACTTTGGCCCTCATCTTATTGCTAGGTCCTTTAGCATCATCTTGAGGGAGGATCATACGTGACCTTTTCTACCACTATACTTGTAGAGGGATTTTATTGATTGGGATCATGCTAAGAATCTCAAGTGGGGGGGGGGAGGGGTTCCATCACCTTTAGATGTTGATTAATAAGGGTCTAGTTCACCTTTTTTGAATAGAAAAAATACTGGATAATCATGTCCACTTTCTTGTGCAGGGCATTCCATTCTTTAATAAGAGTAGACAAGTTCAAACTAGATCCTTGCAAATTGATGTTGATCATATATAACTATTCTTTATTGTTTTTCATTTATTTAGATAGGAGAAATTTACCCTTCCCAATGACCTTCATGGAGATGCCTTCATCCAAAAACACCAATTTGTACCTAGGGATGAATAGCTTCAATGGGAGGTCATCAAAGGGGGTTTTGGGTAGACTAACTTGGGAGGTACAAGTAGAAGGTTGGTAGGATCCTGAGGTAGGGTCCTCTAGGGAATCCTCCTTGAATGAGGACCCACCTAGGGGGACCTCCCATCCTTTCAAAGTATGACCATGTTTAACCAATATTAAAATAAGACCTTGATGTAGAATGGGGTTGGATTCATTTACCTGGTGGGCAAGGGCTATGCATTCTAAAGACTTTAAGAGATCAAATGGGAGATTAATCTTATAACCTTGGAAATGGTTTAACAGAAAAAAATGGTGGGATAAAATAGAAGTCTAATTACCCTTGAGAGTTAGGTATCTCATCACATGGAGGTAAATCTCTAACCATTTCCATGGAAAATTAACATAGGGGTAACCCTTCTTATTCATTTTTATAAACTTGTTTGTGTGGAAGAAATGTTAGAGGAGTTATTGCTTTTTAGTCTGATCTTTGTAAGCCTTCAACCCTTCATAGGTCATGCCCGCAACTTCACCTATGAATTCCTCTATGACTTCAATCTTAATTCCTTGCATCACCACCAAAAATTTGTTCCATCCAATGATAAAATCCCTTATAACATCATCATCATACTCTATAATCTGTAGCATTAGTTTCATGAGTCCTTCATATCATAAATTTTTCCAAAATTTATTTATTACATGCACCTTAGAATATGATGTAAGATCTAATTTCTCTCTGTCTCCCCTCATTAGCTCTATGCTAACAGACTTGAGATAGATTTTTAGGAGGTTCTAGAACAAACTAGTTAGAACGAATCTAAATAAACTTGGGAGGCTTGCTGCCTTTGTCCTTAGGCAATAAATCCACCTCACTTTTTCATTACAACAATTCATAATTTTTGAACCCCCCTCATGTTGAGAGAAGTTCATGGATGTTTCTAGGGATGTGGCTTCATTCATGCCATCTAGTTAAAAGAGGGAGTTATACTCCTATATTAGTGATTAGATCCACCACCTCATTGCCTTCATGATATGTATGCACAATTTAGACTTATGTCATGCCCCTCAAATGTTTGTTGGCATCATCCATAATATATTTTATTATATGGGAGGGGTTATTCTTCCATCTAGAGCATTTAGTATGTTTAGAGAGTTTCCCTTTATAATGATTATTTCTATCATAAGGTTGGAGGCTAGTTAGATACCCCAAAAATCCACCTTGGCTTCATCAAGATGATTTGTTTGATTTCTCAAAAGCCTCACATAGGCAAAAATCAACATGCCTTTTGAGTCCCTTATGGCTCCTCCCCCGCTTGCGGGTCCCAAGTTTCCTTTAAAAGTCCCATCAAAGTTTAATTTGGTCCAACCTTTAGGTGGAGCCTTCCATTTTTTGTGTTTTCAAATTAGTGATTTAGAGGGGGAACTTAATTTATGAACCACATCCCAATTTCTAAAGATCAATTATGCTAAAGTAGTTCTAGGGTTTTTGTTCATAGGAGGAAAATCTTTCCAATTTTTGATGATAGCTTGGCAAAGACCCCTTTAGGACAATGCTTTTTATTTGAGAAAAGGCTATCATTTTGGGCTTTCCAAACACTCTAAAACTAGTCTAAGAGAGCTAATTACCATAATAATTCTAGGGATATGAGATTCCATGGTGGTTTTCATTTCTTTATGAGATCAAGCACATTATTCAATTTTACCCAGATAAGGTTGAATTTATTCAACATCTAGTTAAATAATGTTTGATTAAAGGGGAAATTTAAGAATAGGTGGTGGACTGAGTCCTACACATTTATACATAATGAGCATCTATTAGGGACTATCAGTCCTCTTTTAGCCAGGTTATCCACTATCATGATCTTATCTTGGGCCACTAGCCAAAAGAAGAAATTGACTTTGGGAGTCAAATGTTATATACAAAGATATTTCTAGGAGTTCCAATCACTTTTTAGGTTAAGATTAGTGGTGTGTCTTGAGAACACTAAGTACTTACCACTATCTTCAGTAGCCCATATAAAGTGATCTTCCTTCGAGAATGTAGGAATGTGGATATGTCTAATAGAGGAGTTGAGAGCCTAGATCACATGTATGTATTTAGATATGTTCCCTTCAATGGGGATTATTTTATAGATTTTTGATCTTTCATTCACCACCCAATATTATTTGACCTTTAAGCCCTAGATCTTCTTGAAGTCCCTATAGCAGTTGATCTAAGTCTATTGTGAGGAGAGGGGGGTAGAGAAAAACCATGTGTCTTCCTAGAAATCAATTTTCTCTCTATTTCTAATTTTACATTTATGCCTTTAATTGAAAGCTCCTTGCAGTTGGTGATGGCTTTCTAGAATACAGATCCATCCTTAGGACCCTCTTCCCATAGAAAGTCATTAGTTTTTGGCCCTTTCAGGTATTTGGCTTTGACAATTCTTGCCCATTCATTATCTTCCTTTCGTATTTTCCATCCCATTTTCCTTAGTAGGGCCCTATTCATAGATTTAATACTTCTAATACCCAACCCTCTATTTGATTTAGGAAGATAGGCCTTTTCCCAAGAAACAAGGTTGAACCTAAATTTGTCTTCAATGCCCCTCCATAAGAAATTCTTTTGAATTTGTTTGATTTTGGTGACCACCTTGGAAGGTATCCCAAAAATAAAAATTTGGTACATGAGGATGCTCTGGATCAAGGATTTGAGTAGCTATAATTTCCTTGCGTATGTTAGAAGGTGTCCCTTCCACCCTGCAAGCTTCCTTTGAATTCAATCAATGAGGGGGTTCCAAAGCTTAGAATCCATTTTTCCTTCAAAAAGTGGAATGCCCAGATGACTTACCAAATGTTTACCCACCTGGAATTACAATATTCTAGAAATTATTTTCTATTGAATGAGAGGAGTGTTAATGAAAAATAGAGATTTTATGAAAATTAGTACACTGATTCAAAATAGCTTCATATTTTTTTAAGATGGATTTCAAGCATTTGGATTCCTCCATGGAGGCTTCCCCTAAGATAAAGGTATCATATGTAAATTGATCATGCATGATAAGCTCGATGTTGAGAGCCATTGAAATTCTTTTAATCAATCCCCAAGTGTACGATTTTAGTAAACTCCTTCCTAGAGTTTCAACTACAATGATGAAGAGGTAAGGAAAGAGGGGGTCTCCATGCCTGAATCCTCTAGAAGTAGGGAAGAACCCTTTTGGAACCCCATTTATGATAACATAGAATTTAGGAGTGGATATGCAATTCTAAATGATCTTTCTTGTGTCTTGATTAAAACCCAACCTTTCCAAAATCATAGGAAGCATCAAAAGACCCAATCATAAGCTTTCATCATGTCCAACTTAAAGAACATTCCTTGCCTCAAGGATTTAGAGGTGGAGTGAATGGCTTCATGAAAAAGCACAATGCCATCTGTTATTTGTCTATCAGCCATAAAAGTACTCTATTTGTTTACAATGACTTTATCTAAAAGATGTTTCATTTGCTTTACCAAGATTATTGAGTATATATTGTACATGGTATTACAAAGGTTGATAAGGCAAATGTCTTGTATATTATTTACACCCTAATTTTTTGGGATCAACACTAAAAAGGTGTTATTAATTTATCTGAAGATGGTTTTGGATCAGTATAATTATCTAGCTACCACCTCGACCTCAGTATAAACTATGTCCTAGAATTTTTGGAAAAAGAAAGGGCGAAACCGTCAAGTCCCAGAGCTTTGAAGCCTTCCATTGTGAAGACCACACTTTTTATCTCCTCTTCAAAATGGAATTTAGAGAGGGAGGCATTATTAGTGTCAGAATTAATTTTTCAGAGTTATTCAATGTGTTATCCTTAAGTAGTTCATCTGGGTGACCTTCTTCAGTGAGGAGGTTTTCAAACAAGTTAATAGTATGGCGGGAGATCTCCTCATCATCTCTGCTAATAAACCCATTTTCCATTTGCAATTGAGAAATTCTATTTATATTTCTATGTCGCATAGATGAATGATGAAAAAACTTGGTATTCCTATCCCCTTCCTTTAGCCAAGTTCACCTAGACTTTTGTCTCCAATAAGCTTCTTTCCTTGCTTCGAGGTTGTGGAATTAAAACATGATTTCTTTTTCCCTATAATGAATTTGTTCATTGTTGCTGTCCATAGCTGAGAGATATTCGATTGCTAAAAGTTTCACCTCTAGAGACCTTTTTTGTAGGAAGATGCCATCGAAAACCTTTTTATTCCATATTTTTAGATTTATTTTAAGGAAGCTTAGTTTTTTGTCAAAATAAACATATCTGAACCCAAGAATGGTTCTTTCCAACATTCCCTTAAGGATTCTATTAGATTAGGATGATGAATTCACATGCTTTCAAATTTGAAGGGACTACATTTAGTTTCAATATTTTATCTCCTTCAAAAATTAAAAGGTTGTGATCAAACCCAATTTTGGGAAGGGAAAAGAGCCTATTGGAGAAGTAGATATCCTAGTTTAAGGAAATTAGAACTCTATTGAGCCAGACCTGGATCAAATTTTCACCCATTATTCTATTGGACCATGTGAATAGGTTTCCATTAAGATCCACATCCACTAGAATTTAATTGGTAGTTAATTCATTAAATTCCATCATACTTTATGTGAAATTAGTATGCCCCCTTTTTTATCCCCAAGAGTAAGGGGGTATTGAAGTCCCCAAAAACAATCTAGTTCCAACTATTGTAGGTCCTTAAAAAGGTTAGTAGGATTTCCCATAAATTAGTTATGGTAGATTTGATGTTTGGGGTATATAAATTGGAGAGGATCCATTCATCGTTGTTATCCAAGTCTCTGAAAAAGATAGAAATCTAGTCATTTGTCTTCCATAAAAGGTTTCCTCCAAGAAACTCTAGATTCCAAAAAATATCTAGGCCCCCATAGGTGCCTTTAGATTTCAAATATAAAACATGGGCATTTATCCAAATTTTCACAACATAAGATCCTAGGACAATTTTAGACATTCTGGTTTCCTAGATAATAAGAATAGTAGGGTCAACTCTTTTATTAAGATTACAAAGGGTCCTCTATTTCCTAGGGTTATTTAAACCCTTGACATTCCAAGATAGGGTTTTCATTTATCCCAATGGATTTTAAGGGTTTGATGGGAACCCTTTGCTATCTTTTTTACCATTTAAAAATTTCCTTATGACCATTCTGGGTGACCTACCCACTAGTTTTGGGATGACTCCAATATTAATTTTTTTCTCCCTTTTCTAATTTTGGAGTTTGAGGTAATCCCTTCATCCAGGAACAAAACCAAAGGAGGAGATTTAGTCTCAGAACATTTCCCTAATATTTAATAGGATACAAAGAATTTAGAAGGGGAGAAAGAGGGGTATCCTCAAGAAGGGGAAAATTGACACAATCCAAGCTAATAAAGAGGGGGATTTTACGAACTAGAGCTTGAGCTGACTTAGAGGTTAAGGAGGGATTAGGTGAATGGAGAAAAGCTAAAGAGATAGAAGGGAGGGGAGGAGGGGGAATGTGAAGGGAGTGTAGGGGGGAAGGGAGAGAGGGGGTGCATGGGGTCAATATAGGGGGAGGAGGAGACGGGCCAAGTTTGGAAGGGGAGAGGAGAGGAGCAAGGGGGGAAATGCATAAGTCACCTAGGGGAGGGGTGATGTGCTTGGGAGGGGTGGTAAAAAATTGGAGAGAGGATGGGGGGAAGAGGAGGATAGGGGGGAAGAAGGAGGGGAGCCTGGGGGAAACCTGAGGGAGAGGGAGGTAGGGGGGAAGGGACAAGGGGGATAAGGGAGGGTCACTCGGGGGGCACCTTCTCACTCAGTGACACCGAGTTGGCAAACAAATCAAGAAGAGCAAAGGAGTTATTACAAGGAATACCTTTCAGGCCACTGATTAATAGTAGACTTTGAGAAGATCTAGGGGAGCTAATTCTAAGAGGTTGTTCAGCTTGTTAAACCTTCCTTGGCATCGCCTTTGAATATTGTTATTAACCATCACTTTTATTTTATGTTTTTAAAGTCTTCACTTTATTTAATCTAAAATTTAATCATAAATTTTTTTATTGGTATAATATGATAATTTATATTATATTATAATATAATATATTATATTTATATGTATTTTTTTAGTCTTACTATATTATAATATTAAATAATGTACAAACATAAGTTGCTTTAATTATGGTGGGAGATATCGATTGCATCAAGGTATATGACATATAATTTATCTATGCACATATTAAATTACATTCATATGAAATGTAATAGTTTAAATTAAATGAAAAATATAAATTAATAATATTTTAGTGTTAATAATTTCAAAAACCATTGTACAAAAAAAAAGTACAATAATTTATGGGCATCACATAATTGTAGGATATAAAGATAAAACTTATGGAAATGTATAAGCTATGGGTCACTTGGTCCTTCACTATGTTGGTCATATGATTTTTCATGAAGGATCATGTACATTCTCTCAAGTTCCATGTGTGTTAAATAAACCTTATTCATAAGGTCGATCAAGATATATACTTCTTCATTTTTAACAATATGCTCGTGTAATATATTCATTGATTTTAAGTCGAAAATGTTTTGACATGTGGTTGTTACATTGCTTTCAATCAATTGTATATGAAATATAAAATGAATGCATGCATCTATTGTGGAGGAAAATTTAATATTTTAATTCTTATTACTTGTGACTCTAAACAAAATTGGATTTGTGTAACTTTCTACATCAGAAAGGGGGGGGAAGGGGTGAAGCAAGTCATGAGTTGTATTGATTACAATGATTTCAAATCATATAAATATTCACTGATCTTTGTTGTATTAGTTTCAAACGATTTATAAATATTTGTCTCATTGAGGAGGTTAACAATTGAATTAATGGATGTTGTATCTAATATATCAATTAACTCGTATTGATTCTCCACTTGGTCCATGTCATCAAGAAAAAAGAAAAAAGTTTAAAAATAAAATATTAGTATGTACACCAATGAAGTTTAATATAAATCTATAAAATATTTAAATTTAAATAAACAACTATGACTTGTATGCCACAAATATTTGGCTTTTAATAATGGAATGTTGATGTAGATAACACTATATAATTAGAGAATCCATGGTTAGCTTATTTTAAAAACCTTGTGCATACAAGTTCTAACATTAAATTAGGGATGATTGGGAGAGCATTGCAAGGATTAAAGTATCTCTGAACATTGTAACTCATGGTAGTAATGAAGAACCTTTTAGTAGTTTCCAAATTTAAATATCTATTCTAATATTATAATTAATTTTATTTTCTATACTATATACAATGTAGATATTCAAAAAATATAAAAAAATGATGTTTCCAATATAATAGACCTAATTTTGATACATTTACATGATAAGCTACATCAATTTTTACATATAAGCTTTAAAAAAAAATCAAATCAATTTGAAATATTTAACATTGTGAATCTTTTTTGCTTTGTTTGGGCAATGTGATTTGGATTTGGGATTGGGAATATGGATTCCATTTTGGATTAATATATGGTTAGGCTCATATTTTAGTGGATGTTCAACAATATCATAAATGACACCCAAGCCTCTATAGTATGCTTTGTTGCTTTTAAATCCTAAGATGAAAATTATATGAGGGTCTGTAATAGAAAAACACTACATCAAGTTTTGTTTTATATTAGGGACATTTTTTTGGGCATTTTATGATGGACAATATGAATGAAAAAATATTTTATATTAAATTTTTCTTCACACTGTATTTTTTTAATATTCAAAGACCATGTTAGAGTCTCGGTTGGTATAATTGTGCTTTTTTGGCTCCTAATTGTCATATTGTTGAAATATATCTAGGAAAAAAATGCAAAATGAAATAAGAATATGAATATAATGAAAATCAAATATGATACATTAATCTTATTGTAATTGATTAGAAGATATAAGCTAATTTAAGAATTAAAACATTACAAACATAAATATATATTAGTAAATTTTAACATATATGCATTATAGTACAAGATATTAATAAAATTGGTTGTACCTTATTTTTGGTGTTCATCTGATTATTGTACAATTAAATTAGTTTAGACCTTAAAGTTGATGTTCATTTGATCATTATATAGTAAATTTAAAAAATAAAAAAACAACACAAGATTTTATTTAAACTATCGATTAAAAACTAAGTATATAACTATCATTTATATTTCTAAAGTAGTTCGCATTCATGAAAATAATTTTAACCTAGATGGTACTATATATTGTGGGGTCTATTTGTATTCCTTTAATAGTTGGCTTGTAAGAATAATATTCTAGCCTAGATAGTACTACACATTGGTGTTGGACAGTTTCCCAAATCTTCATGTGTCAAGAGTGTACCTATATCACTTTTTTTTATTCTTCTTTGTTTCATGCACAAACTTGTACCAGTTAGACTAATCCTATCTTAATATCACTACTAATTATGCACATCATAATACAATTTTTTAGTCTTATTTTAAAAAGTACTTATAAAGTGAAGCATGATTGAAAGTACTTCAACAATTTATTAAAGTGGAAAGTAGTTGGTACATATTATTACACTACACCATGCCTAATGTATCACTATCTATTGGATGTGTATTCAAAAGTGTGAAGTGCCACATATAAATTATCAATTGTCATCCATAAAACACCTTGTTTCATAGATAAATGTAGATCATCTGTGTAGATTCTAAATTTATGTTATGGTCAAATTGGAATGTGACATAGTGGTATATGTATAGGCAATAAATTTAACAAGCACATATTGCATCAACTAAAAGATAATGTTTATTTTGTCCAATTCATTGTAAAATGATAGCCTTCAAAAATTGTTCATGGAGGAGGGAAAATATCCCCTAAGCATCAAAGAGGAGAACTGTGTAAGTGGGTCTAGAAGTTGAAAACAAAAATAAATTGGAAAACATCCACAATAATTATATAACAAATTTATCATAAGTGAAAATGTAACGTGAAGAAACATACAAATCCAAAGGCCTGTTAAAGTAACCAAGATGCTCAAGTAGGTAGGGAGCCAGTGGAGGAGAGGAGAGAGGAAAAAACCTTGATGTTTTTTGGTTTTAGACCTACCATAGTGTGTGAGTGGAGGGGAAACAATACAAACCATCACTCTCTTCTTATTATATAATATATTTCATATCAAACATTACAAACTTCTTTATAAATTATAATTGTAAGATACTATGTACAATCTAGTTTTAAATATGGCCTATTAACATAATTGATTGCAAAATCCATAGAAATAATTTTTATTTTAAGCCTTTATTAGTGTACAATATTATTATGATCTATTGAATCTAAACAAAACCTTTCATGAACCAAATTTTGAGCAAAAACACTCTCTTCTATAAACACTAGACATTTGTGACTATGATTTTGCTAAGCATGGTATTTTAATATGGAAACTATTAGAGATCCATCAATTTTTAAAGAAAACAAAATAATATTTATAAACATCTACTTTAATTTAGAATACAAGTGACTATTTTTTTAACTTTTTCTAATTATTTCATTTAGAATACAATACTTCATTGCACTACTTGGTAGGCAAGGGGAAAAGTCTCATAATGAAGCACGCAATAATAAAAGAGATATGAATATGAAATTAAATAACTAATGAATAACCACTAGAATTTATAATGCTTAGTATGGTTTTAAAACACATGCAAGTGTTGCCTTTTGGCCTTTTCTTTCTGACAATAATATTGATCCTAAAAGTAAAAGCAAACATCAAATATGCACACAAATAATACTTGAATCTTGTACATAAGAGTGTCAAATACATGATAAAATGACCCAACAATAGAGAATAAACAAATAAAACAAGGACAATTGATATGCAGAATAATAATCAAACATATTTAATAGTACTTATAACTAACATGTTTTCAAACATATTTAACAAAGCATGATCACTCCACAAATAGATTACATCAACTTTTCATAGAATATGATTCAATTTTGGCATCACAGTGTAGAACATAATAAATATGCCACATGATTGAACAACATATATAGTGGATGAATGGATGAAGGTGGTTTCAAGAGCTTTAAAGATAATGTAATGTATGTACTCTATAAAACATTGGTAGATATTTTATTATTAGTTTTTCTAGTAATTTAATTTGTGCTCACTTGAATTTCATTGGGTTATGATTTGACATAGTAGGTGGTTCACCATCTGATTGGTGTATCTACCTTACATTGGTTTTAATTTTATAGTATTACTTAGTTAATAAGAGTTTGTGTGGTGACACATATCTCAATTTGTATCTTTATTAATTTATATTATTCTAGGGGGAACATAATAAAACCTAATAAATTACTTGAAAAGTTTATTTGAATTTGGGTAGAGTGAATAATAGACATAAGATTGTTGTGGAACCTCATAATATTTCCACACATTATAGTTTGAAGATGCAATTTTTTGAAGTCTTTTGAATTATTTTGTACATGCAATCTATGTCATTGTAAAGTTTTAATCAGAGCATATAATATAAAAATATTTAGTACTAACCAAAGTTTGGTGTATGGTTAAAAAAATGGATTGGGTAAAACACAAGATAAACTCTAGGGTTAGGTAATGTGTAGGTGACCATCATTAATTGATCTCCTCCAATGGGTGGTCATATGATCATGTGTCTATTGGATCTCCCATGAACTGTAAGATATGATTTCTAGTGTGGTGGAGTCAAATAGAACTCTAGGAAAAATAGAAAGGAAGGTTGTATATGAAGTGTCAGGATAATTGAAGCTTTTTTCTAATGGCTTGGTGAAATGATAATGAGGAAGTGAAGGCCTTAACGATGCTTGTGCCTGTAGATAATTTAATTTTAATATAAAAAATAAATAATCATTGAAATTAATTAATAATGGGTACTACCTACATCGACCAAGTCATACCTACATTGGATGTACACATGCTGAGGTTTTGAAACCCAAAACCACTGACCTCATATTAATTTTTGTGCACAACACAATATATAACAATAACCTTATGCTTCTAGTGTAGGTGATAGTAGAAAATGAGGTTAAGTGCTCCTTCATATGAAATGGTAGTGGACTGTGTAGGGGGAGACTTTTCATGTTATAGTGAGCCTAAGCAATGGTGAAATGGTGGATAAATTCAAGTCCATATAGAACATGGAAGTGGTGAAATATTTAAGGTGAACCAGGCAGTGATGGCAAGGGGAAATGACAAGGTATTTCAAATGATGAACTCAATGAATCCTAAGAAAATAAACATTTAAAGTTTAGTGACATGTCACATCTTTTAATGAAATTTGTACCATGCACAAATATAAGCTGCATGATAGGCTCTAAGACCTTAATGTCATCCCCACCAAGTTTTTTTCTTGATATTAGAAGCAATCCTTACCAATTTTTTTGGTTGTCCTAGCTAAGAAGTCTATAAACCAAATAAAAAACTTTATATTTTTTAACCTACAATGGTATTTGGGGGGTGAATCTTGGGGTAGAGGTCATGGAGTGTAATAGCGTGAAATGCCAATAAAAATGGTTGAACTTAATTTTGGCATCCATTAAATTATCATAAAAAAACCTTATTGTTGAAGGTAATCAAAATCAATAGCTTAGGGCATACAATTGAGTTTTGGTATACAATGGAGTTTGGAATTTGGAGCTAATGTTTTAGTAAAGGGGGTTGTGCAATGAGAATGAGTGTAAATAAACATTTGTAATTAATTTACAAAGCATAAATGTTATCCCTATTTCAAATTAATTGAACTTTACTATCAAATTAATTATCATAGTGAATGAAAAATTGATATTATTTGGAAATTTGAGATCAATTTAGACCCTTTCCCTTGCACCAATTAATATAATGTTGTCGATATCTCACCTTTCAAAAGGAGAAAGATTTGTACTAACCATCTTATTTTTCAACAATTGACTTACCTTCCCTATCCTCCACTATTTTATTATATTAGTATTAATATATTAATAATAGTATATTAATTAAATAATGATATTACACACACACACACACACATTTTATGTATAGTAATATTTTAATATATTATTATTAATATATATATATATATATATATATATATATATATATATATATATATATATATATGATAATACTAAAATAATATATAATCATATATATTGATATTATACACACACACACACACACACACATATTATGTATAGTAGTATTTTAATATATTAAATTTCTATATATGATTATATAATACTCACACACACACACATTTTATGTATAGTAATATTTTAGTATATTATATTTATATATATGATAATACTAAAATAATATATAATCATATATATTGATATTACACACACACACACATATTAGGTATAGTAGTATTTTAATATATTATATTTCTATATATGATTATATATTATTTTAGTATTATATATATATATATATATATATATATAATTTATATATGCAAATATATTCATATTTAATTATATAATATAATATAAATATATTAATCAGGGAGAGATGGGGAAATCCTCAAGATAAAAAACAAAGGATGCATGCTAGAATTATGGAGAGGCTTATTCCCCATTGAAGGATGATCCACTGCTACTAAGTCCCAAGTCTATAACTAGTAATGCATGCAAAAACAAATAAGGAGATTCAAAGACACTATGGAGGATGACCCAGAAGAAGAATCCAAAACAACCACCTAGAGTGCAAGCAGGAGATCTAGTGAAGAAAATACTCATGGAAAGTCCTCATTCAAAGATGTTATTTTGAATCCCACTCATATGAAAAACATAAAGAATACAAATATGTGAAAATAAGGACATATGGTAATTATAAATAAATATCATGAATCGAGTGACATTCCCCTTCTTTCTCTTAAACAAGGCTTTATTTTTGATAAATCAACTACACCCCTCAAAATTTAAATAGATAATGAGGAGTTGTTTGATTTTGCATCTATGTTAAACAAACGAGGGTTAATATATAGTTTTAATGGATTTTGGCCTACTATTCCTAATATAAATGAGTGGATAAGCCAACAATGGGATCCTATCATATTAGAATAGGTGTACATATTCCCTTGTGCACATGGGTTATTCATTGCATTGCTTTAAACCCAGTTGGAATGAGATAATTTTTTCAAAAAAAAAGGCCCTAGTTTCACAAGAGGGTAGGATTGTTCATGAAGCCTTGGTTTCCAAACTTTGACCCCTTGACTACAAACATCTCCCATGTTCCATTTTAGGTGAGGCTACCAAATTTGCCTTTGTATTTTTGGACCCTACTAAACCTGAAACATTGGAAATGTTATATGTGTTTTCTTTTGCCAAGACTCCTCAACTAAGGAAAGATTAAAATCAATGTGTGCCTAAATTTGTGTGTTTTTGGATTTGATCAAAGGGTTCCTTACTAATTTTTCCTTAGTTTAGGGTAGCTCAACAAGAACCCAAAAAGTAGACTATAAAAATATGGTTGTTAGATGCATACAATGTTTTGAATATGGCCATATGTGGAAAATCCTCATTCAAAGAGGTTCATATGAAAAACATAAGGAATATGGATCTGTGAAAAGAAAGAAATACGGTAATTATAAATAAATATCATGAATCGGGTAACATTCCCCTTCTTTTTCTTAAATAAGGCTTTATTTTTGATAAATCAACTACACCCCTCACAATTTGACTAGATTATGAGGAATTGTCTAATTTTGGATCTATGTTAAACAAAAGAGGGTTAATCTATAGTTTTAATGGATTTTGGCATACTCTTCCTAATCTACATGAGTGGATAAGTCAACAATGGGATCCTATCATATTAGAAGAGGTGTACATATTCCCTTCTGTACATGGGTTATTCATTGCATTATTTTAAAGCCAGTTGGAAAGAGATGATTTTTTCAAAAAAAAGGCCCTAGTTTCATAAGAGGGAAAGATTGTTCATGAAGCCTTCATTTTCAAAATTTTACCCCTTGACTAAAAACATCTCCCATGTTCCATTTTAGGTGAGGCTACCAAATTTGCCTTTGTCTTTTTGGACCCTACTAACCTTAAAACATTGGAAATGTTATAGGTGTTTTCTATTACTAAGACTCCTCAACTAAGGAAAGATTCAAATCAATGTGTACTTGAATTTGTGTGTTTATGGATTTGAGTAAAGGGCTCCTTACTGATTTTTCCTTAGTTTAGCGTGGTTCAACAAGAACCCAAAAAGTAGACTATAAAAATATTGTTGTTAAATGTAGGCAATGTTTTGAATATCCACATATTTCAGCTCCAACTCAAAATCCATTGGATAATAATATTATCTTAGGCTACAATGGTTTCCAAGTGGTTCAAAGAAAGAGAAAATAGAAAGCTACTTGGTGTAAGGGAGCCATTGGACCACACATCGGTTGAAGCAAGTAATCAAAATAAGGAATCCGAGAAAGAGTGCTATTAGATATTCCCTTAGAAAAAAATAGAATAATCATAAAGTCCATAGGAAATGGAGATCAGTGTGATTCACATGGATGGAAAAACATAATTTCCCCTAGAATAAGAACAAAAATCAGCAATGAAGAAGAAAAAGGATCACATAAGCCCTTCTCCAAATGAAATTCAATGAACCTCAACTTTAGATGAGGGACAATATTTTCAGCTCCAAATCATTCTAACAAGTTCAAAGAGAAAAAATAAAATATGAAATTAATGGTTTATTTTATTATTTTTCTTATTTTTAGATTAAATGTAAAAAATAAGCGTGTGTGTTTTGTAGAAAGGATAAGTGCATGTTATACAACAAAATAGGCATGCATGAAAGTTGTTGGAGTTGGATGCATACAAGAATGCTTATGTTTCTTTGCATGCAAGAAAAACGTAAGAAAAATCAAAACATGCTATGATAGGAAACCTGATTTTTAGGGAAGATGAAACTTTGAGTTCTTTGTAAAATGTAATTGGGAGATTTTTCATTTAAAACAATTTTTAATTATAAATAAAATTAAAAAAATATTCAATCGATTGCTAGGGATAATATTCACCACTGGTTTAGACATTTCAGTTACAAAAATGTCAGTACCTAACATTTTTACCAATGAGATGTGGGTGAGTTGATAAAGTGACTTGGTTGCTTCAAGCACCATCTTGGTTAAAATCATAGTTTGGTTTCAGAGGTTGGTTATGGCCGATCATTGGTATTCTTGGGTTGGTTGTATCCATTGATGGTATTATTGAGTTATTAATGGCCATTGTTGGTAATTATAGTACTTTTGATAGTTGATCACTTGGGGTTCTAGGCCCCCGATTGTATTCCAAACCAGTTGGAGATCCAATCAAAAGCAAATAGGGTAAGGATCCCACCAAAACTAATATCTATATCTATATCTATATATATATATATATATATATGTGTGTATATATATATATATATATGTATATATATATATGTATATATATATATATATGTATATATATATATATATGTATATATATATATATATATATATGTATATATATATATATATATATATATATATGTATATGTATATATATATATGTATACATATATATATATATGTATACATATATATATATATATATATATGTATACATATATATATGTATATATACATATATGTATATACACATATATATATATATACATATATATATATATATGTATGTATATATATATATATATATATATATATATATATATATATATATATATATATATATATGTATGTATGTATGTATATATATGTATGTATGTATATAAGTCATTAATAATACTATATATACATGAATATAATTATATAATATATTCATAGATAATTTTATTATATAATATGTATTAATATAATATATTGAGATATTTCAATATATTATATACAATTATAATATATATTAATATACTATATTATTTATATTTATATGTGTTATAATAAGTAGGGACTAAATTTGACACTCGACCTTGCCTATTGTGAATTTATATTTTTTAGAAAAGAAAACAACTCTATAATTTAAGCCGATTGAGCCCTAGATTGATCAATTTTGTATATAACTAAAATTTTATAGGAATGTAATTTTATATTATGATAAAGTGGGATTTTATAAAGTTAAAGATTGAAAATCAATAGTTGTATCTTACTCTAAACCTATGTTTGCTTACTTCATCCTGCTTTTTGTGCACAAAATGTTAAGAAACAATAATCTAATATTTATTTTGTCACCACCCTACAAGCTATAAAATTCTTTGTTATGGGTGTAGGTCATGTAAATTCAAAAAATTGTGTTAAACATAAATCAATATACAATATGGTGAGACCTCTAGTATATGATACTAAATATAATAAAGGTGTCAACATATTGGTATCATGGATGAATAAAAGCTATAAGTTACACTTTGGGACCTTAATGTTTTATCTCAGCATCAATGACATTTCATCATTGATTCGATTTTCATATGAGACATGGATTTGTGCCATAATCAAATAAGTTTCCATAATGTCATCATCCACCCTCAACAATAGAAAATATCCAATCAAATATATTATCACCTTACAAGCTGCAAACCCATTTGCAATGGGTGTTGGTCATGTAAATCCAATAGTTTCCTTGAATATGGGGATGTTCTATGATATGGGATGTTTGGTGTACGATGTCACCTAAAATATATTTTTATTTTTCCTCACCATCACTACTTGACTCACCTTAAAATATTTCATTATTTTCAAGTTTTGTATGGCCTTGCGATATCTTCTAAGGGTTTGAGTATGACATTTTTGTATGTATTTAAGTTTGATGTAATTTCTCTAGGTGTTAATATATTGGCATCATGGATGAATGGAACATATAAGATAGACTCTGAGACCTTCTTGTCTTATCCTAACATAAGTGACATTGCATCATTGATTTGAGGTGCACATGAGACATGGATCTATGCTAAAATTAAATAATCTCTCATGACGTCCTTATCCACCCTTGAAAATAATGTCCAATAAAATATGTCACCATATTTTAAGCTATAGATCCATTTACAATGCACATTTTTCATGTCAATCCAACTATTATGCTAAAAATGGGTTTAGTTTATACTATGGCCCATTTGGTGTAGGATATCCCGTAAAATACCTTATCATTTCCCTCACCATCACCACTCAAATCATCTTAAAATATATACTATTTAGATGTTATATATGGCCTTACCCCTTATTCCATGAGTTTGAGAATGGTATTTCCATATGTTCTTAAGCCTAATGTAAGTTCTTTTGATGTCAATATATTAGCATCATGGATGAATGGAAACTATAACATAGACTCTAGGACCTCAATGTCTTATTCTGGCATTAATGGCATTGCATCATTTATTTGAGTTGTGCATGAGATATGGATCCATGCCAAAATCAAATTAGCTCTCATGACATCCTCGTCCACCATTGATAAGAAAAAATGATCAATCAAATATGCTACCACCTTACAAGCTATGGACCACTTTGCAATGTGTGTCGGTAATGTAAATCCAACATCTACCTTAAATCTAACACTAGTGTATGATGTGGACCCCTTGGATTTTATATCACTTGAAATACCTTGTCATTTTCCCTTACCATCATTGCTAAGATAAGTTTGAAATATTTCACTACTTACATATTTTGTATGGCCTTGCCCTTTCTTCAAGAAGTCTAAGTTTGGTGTTTTTATATGTTCTTAACCCTATTATAATTACTATAAGTGTCAATATATTGGTAGTGTGAATGAATGGAAGCTACAAGATAGAATTTGAGACCTCAATGTATTTTCCACACATCAACAATAGTGCAATAATGATTTGAGCCACACATCGAATGTGGAGTAGTGAAATATTTCAAGGTGATATTAGTGGTAATGGTGAGGGACATTAAAAATCTATTTCAAGGGATATCGAAAAACAATCCTATAGTCAAGGAAGCTATTAGATTTACATGAGTGACATCCATTTCAAAGGGGTTCAAATCTTATAATATCATAATGTATTTATCAACACTTCTAAATTTTTTGTTGTGAGTATTCAGACTATAGATATCCTAATAATGGGGATGGTCATTGAACACACACAACCCCTACCACTATAGGATCACTTGTAAAGAATGCATTTTTTTTAGATTTGCTAGTGGTACTACTATAGTTATGGCACCTGTAACAAGGTTTATTATTTAAAATTTTTGTTGGTCTTGAGGGTGTGAAAGTTCAAATATTTTTCTGGGATGGAAAGATTCATTAAATACAATTTAAACATTTTGTCATTATCATTAGGAGGAGTTCACAATACTAATTATGCTACAAACAAAATTGTACTCAATGATTTTTTAGCCACATAGAGAGGGATATGCATGTAATGTTTGAAAAGGAATTTGGGTCAAGATACAAGAAGTGTGAAAAATATTTATCCATGGGTCACCATTGTGGGTGCAAACACACTCGAGAGGTCTTTTTTGGATAATGGTGTTCGTTATAGTGGCATGTATTTGTTCAACAGTAAAGTGTTGACTAAAGGTAATTATTTCCCCTTATTTATGCATCCAGTGGTAGTATTCTTAGTCATTTTTGCTAAAATTAGACATTTGAACCCTCATTGGTGGAAGGAAAATTTTTAGTGTGTTTCAAGGTTTGATACATAGGTAGTATATTACCCTACCCTGATATTATCTTCACCTGTCAAAGTTTTTTAGGCATAATTATCTATTTACGTTTAACCCTAAATTTTTTTGATATAAGGTGGTCTTATTATTCACCATAGATTTTGCATTAAATGTGTATATAAAAATTAAATGACACAAGGGTGATAACTAGATTTATAATAGGCTAATTAGATGATAAACTTAGATATAAGCATACACTAAATTTATTATGTTGAGATAGTCTAAATATGGAAAGTATAACTATACTAGATATAGAAATGATAAAGAAGTGGTGTACTTAACTTGTTTTGATGCTAATGAAATGTTATATCTAGAACAAGTAGAAATTAGATTGGAAGGAGATGCTGGAATAGTCATTAGGTTTTGGCTTTGACACTTTTGGCACTCTAGACAATAATGCCAATCTAGGATGATTGCATTGATGCTACTATCTAGGTTTGATGCTAGTATAGTATATGAAATGTCTATTGAAATAATATGTGACCAATTAAATGATTTTGAGTTTTTATTTTCCTTCATTTTGATACATTCAGATATAATTAATGGACTATCACTCTTTTAGAAATGGAAAAACCCTAGTTCTCCATCTTCATAGTGACCTTGGGTAAAAATGGGTTAGAGGGCACACATTGTCAAGTTAACCCCAAAGACCCCACTATTAGATGGAAATACCTACATAAACAATACTTTAGAAGAGGGCCTCAAACTCATGTAGTTATCCCTGAAATGTTATCTTGTGTGTGAATCATGTAATATGTGCAAAGCAAATACAACAATGACCTAACTTTCAACTTGACAAATTAGGCTCTTGGGCTACTCTTTTATTACTTTAGACCTGTAGATGTGAAATCCCTATGATTGGTACATAAATATGGAATATTTTTTCAATTTAATTCTTTATAGATTGCTTTTGATAAGTTGTCTTAGTCTCTTTGGTATTTTTCTAGGTGTTCCTAGGTATTGTTAAGTGAGAAATGTTAGCAGAGGTTCTTGGAAAACTCAAGAACATGCTAATTACATGGATAGTTTTCACAATAGAGAGAAAAGATAACCAAAATCCAATAATTTAGACTTATAGAACATTTATTAAATATGAAAGTGCACTATTACATGAAAACACAAAAATAAAACATTGAAAGAGGCAATATAACCATAATGAATTACATATTTAAAGGTAAACAAAATACTCACTATGCACTAAACATAGATAAAAGATTCTTAGAAAAACCACAATAGAACTATTTCAATAATACCATATTTCATTACATTTGAGTGCTATATATAAATAATTCTAGAGCACTATCTCTTTACATTCTAGTCTTTCTATATGCCACAAGGAAAGACTCCTTGTTTTCTCTATTTTATTTTGTATGCTTCCAAGGTCACATACATCCAAAATACTATACAAAAAACAAAATCATATAATTTGTACATGTGTCCAACCAATTATACTTTAAAATTTTGGTAACCTTGGTCCATACCTAACACTTTCCTAGAATTAAATTATCATCTTGTCCTAAGACAAAGTCACATCTTGAAGTCTACTCTGAAGCTGAGACGATGAGTCATAAACATTGGTCATGGTTATCACTTCAAGTGTTGTTTACCAATTTTCACCTATTTTTCACTACTTAACCACCCTTTCAATTTTTAAACTAAGTATCATATTAGCCTACTACCCTTTTGGGTTTTTAATAGACTAGCATAACTAAGTGATTTCCCTTTATAGGTTTTCAACCAACCTGAACCTAGTCCTAACGCTTAAGACTATCTAAAAAATTTGAAAAAAATACAAAAATTGCAAAATTATGGTAAACAATACCTACTGGTAGGTTGGTATTTTGTTTTGAAGTGGTTATGTAGGAGGTTGATCTGCTATTGGTTTTACTTGTGTTGAGGCTAGATCCATTAAGTGCACAGGGTCTACTAGTGGGGTCTACTAATAATAGGTGGTTATTTGTGTATGTACATCTATTTTATTCTTTTGTAGGAATTGATAGAGTTGTTATGCTGGAATGAATTGAGGTTCATCCACTAGTTGAGCAATGGAAACATCGACATGTAAAATATCTTGTTTTAACATCTTTCATTATGTCAAGGCCTCACACACTAAAGAAAGTAAGATGCATAGTAGAATTTAGATCAACATCAAATTTTTGATATCATCATCCACAATGAATATTAGTGATTTTGCATTTGAAATTTTTAGTTGAATATCAAACACCACCTCATCCAATCGGTCTATATCCCTTTGAGCTTAAATGCCCATAAATGTGTTTTGCCTTATATCATTATGCCAAGCCTAAATATTTTGTATGGTAGTGTCCCTATAATCTAACATTTGCTTAAGTAAACTACCCATTGTTTTTTTAGTATCCATTTAGACATATATCATAGCTTTTGATTTATCTACTATTATAAACTTTGGTTACATAGTAACCAAGGATTTGTTGAGATGATGCCTTCAATTTAGCATTCTTTAAGTTATCTATTTGTCTTGTTGTATAATGACATCCAAGACTTGTTCCTATTCTTAGAGAATCTCATAAATTGCATCTATCTATGTCCTCAGAGCCTACCCTTGTGTGTATATTATTTTTAGTTGTTGTGTGGCCAACCAGTCCTTAGTGAGTTACATTAATAAAGACATAAGTTGTTTGTTCTTAAACATGACCTAGTCATTGAGAACTTGCATAACTAACATGGGATAAGTGTTATTGATTATCTATCATACCTTTAAAAGTTGGTTTTTGAATTCTATTTTTTACTCATGTAGCTAAAAGACTTCCTACTCCAAGTCTAAGGCCTTTTGCATAATTGACTCCTATAATGCAATGATGCCTTTGATTTTCTTGAATAAGGGCAACTAAGCAACATCCAAAGATGTTTCCATTGTAGTGGCTGAAACTGCCATGGATGTAGTTGAAAGTGTTTTAGGAGATGGTGTGAATTGATTCAAAGGTAGAAATAAAGTGGTGTGCCTAGTGGATGTTGTGGGAACATCCCATGGCCATTGGGTGGCAATTTGAGGTTTCAACTTCGAAGCCTCATCCTGCATACCTGCTTGCTTTTTAGATTTATGTTGTGTTATGTGCTCTATATATTCCTTATCTCATGCCTCCTTTTATTTTCTATATTTAGCTTTAGATTCAGCCTTAACTTTAACATCTGCCTCATCTTGACCTTTATCTTTCACCTTAGCCTTAACCTTAGCTTCAACTTTGGCTTTGGATTTAACATTCACCTTAGCTTTAACCTCAGCTTCAGCCTTAGCTTTAACCTCAGCTTCAGCCTTAGCTTTGTCCTTAGTTACTTGGGATGTAGCTACACATTTGAATTGTTCTTGTTTCTTATAATCCTCCTCCTTAGCCTTAGCTTTATCTCTATTTGTTTGATCAATAACTACTTGTTTAGCTTGTTTGTCTTTAGCCGTTATGGAATGTTTATATTATGTAATCTTTATTTTTTAACGTGTCCTGTATTTTGAACTAGTTTTGGTTTAGCTTCATGTTTTGGTTCAAATAAACCTTCTCAATCCAAATATCCATCACTATCACTAGACTTTGTCAGTTCATTTGTTATGCTATTACATGGCTTAATAAGAGCTTATTCTTGTTGACTAGCCTTATACTTATGAATTATTAAATTCAAATCCTATGTTGTTTCCTGCTAAGATGATGATTCGGTTGTAGTTTTTAAATATTATACTCATCCATGCCATATAAATATTTTGAATTTATATAAGGCATTATGCACCAATTGATTATAATCTTTAAACACAAAAGTCTAAATGAAGTCTTGTTGCACTTATGCCCAATGCTTGGTCTCTTCCTGCACTCTTGGTGTATATATCAAGTCATTGGTAGAGGTGATAATGTATGATTAAAAATGCATACCCAACACCTTGGATCTACTCCATATGTATTCCATATATCCACACATTAATGAATGTGAAAATCAGGGCATTATCCTTCTTGAAAGAAAGGCCATTCTGATTTCATAGTAGTTGGTAGCTGGAATCTTACATGTAAGTTTTCACATTCTTCCTCCCAATGCATTTTTGGATTTCTATACACTACCCACTAAGTTATAGCAATCCCTTTCGATTTATAGATGATTTCATTGACTCATTAATCCACCTCTAGCACATGGTGTTCAAGCCTCAATATGAATAAATTAAGGTCCCCTATTTTAAAGTATTGAGGTATCTAGCATTGAACAGTGAAAACCATGTGTAGAGGTTGTATCTCATATTTTATTGTAACCTAGTTCAATATATGAGTGTCTATGTCACCACTTATGGATGATGTTGTTCCCAGGGTAGGACACCCTCTGGAGTAGGTTCTATGTAATCCATCATTGTTGCACCTGTATTATATAGTTTATCTACTTCAAATTTTTTCAGAGAGCACATTGACAAAGAAACACGTTATTCTATCTAAAATTACCTGGCTAGAGACTTTGTTATAATGGGATTTTACATTGGTCTCTCTTCCTACCGTGCAATGTGTGGTTTCCAAGATTGATACTTTGTAGGTCAAAAATTAGTTTGCCTTTCACTTGCACTGACCTCAAACTATCTATTGTCCCCATAGGCATAAGGGGACTTTGGCTCTTTTGGGATGATTTACATATTTTTATTAGACTCATTAATGCGTAGGACAACTATCTTATCCCTTTGATGCACCTCTAGTTGATTACACATAATGTTAATGGTCATTTATCCATCATAGGCCCATTTATTACCAATTAAGGTAGGATAATGGGTCTCTATTGTATTCATATCAATGACCTAAAAATCTCCATGTAGATTGAGTTTAGCTACTTTAATCTCAACATCATCTAGCCTTCTAATGGGATCCAACCTACCATAATCTACCAAAATAAGAGTAACTAGAATTTAGCTCAAGGTCTCTCGAATAAGGGATTCCCAAGTTTATTTCAAAATCATATTGACCATGCTACCAAAATCAATTACTACATTCAAAATCTCATATCTGACCAACTCAATTTCCATATGAAAATCAACATCCCAAGGTTTCTTAATCTTAACATACCATACCAATTTTTCAATATGTTGTTGACCTCATTGTGCGTACTCTAGAAGATTATGCAAGAGATTAGTGATGTTCTAAAAAATATCTTCATGGTGCAGGGTGCTAAGTAAATTCATCAAGTCTATCAAGGCAATCATAACACCCTCCTATCTCATGATTCTTATAGTTTATCCATACATTTGAGTATTAATGGTTGTATTATCACCTTCATAAGTTGGTTTGTTGTTGAATATCTTACAAGACCTACACAAATTGGTACATCAACTTATTTTTAGTAGTAGGATCAAGATATTTGTCTTGATGCACTTTTATAATCCCCTAATCCTATGGAATTTATAATGGTGGTAACCCTTGTTCTTCTCTTTGTTTCTTCGTGATTGCTTGCACAAATGCATTTTCCTTTGGTTGCACATTGATCATGTTTATGTTGCACATTGGCCTCTCTTTCATTTGTTTCTCAAGCACTAGACAATCTTCTATTTGATGATGACCTTCCACTCTATAATATACACACTAGATTTATCTCTATAGATTGGTAGGGTAATTCCTCATATAGTGATTTTATGATCCACATAAATATATTTTCATAGGTGTTCAAATTTAGTGATTATCATTGTTACAGCCTCTTTGATATCCCCCTCGATATACTCCTTTGCAACCTCCTCTATATCCACTTCTATTTTGTTGGTATCCCCAACTTTGTGTCTATTTTCTAACATACCCTCCTTATTGGTTTTTTGGTGCATCATACCCCCATATTGGTGCTGAAGGGAATTCAGATCCCAATTTGACTATTGATGTTGGAGGTTTGTATTGGTCCACATTTTTTAATACTAACCAAAATATTGATATGATGGAGATGATGTATTTTAAAAAATTCTTAGACCATGTGATTAATACTGAGGTTATGAAAGCATCCATTTGGGACTAACTTGAGTCACACTTATCATTTCTAATTTTGGTCCTAGAATCACATACTTATGATGTCAATATTTTTTGTGCTACAACTGGAAACACATTCTTAGTAATATATTCCATTAACTCTTGTAATGTTCAAAAATTCTTTTCATCAGGGTTAGTGGACTTACAAAAATGACAAAATAAACCTTGTGATTTTTGTATGTGGTGCTATAAAAGATGGCACATGGAATTCACATGCCTTATTACCCTGCATATCTCACAAAACTCATTGTTAAGCTTAGGACAATCATTTCTATGATGTCCTTCTTATCTACACTCTGTGCACCATAATATTAGTTTAGGACTATATTTTTCATGCATCTCATCCATTATTCTCATGAATCCTTGTATCTTTGTCTCAACTTAAGAATCAACTATGAGAGCATCCCCATACTCCTCTATTTGCTCCACTTGCAAAGCAACAAATCAAATGTCAGCTTTGGTTAGGTATTGGGTTTGTGCAATAAAAAATCTAATTCTTGGTCATGGCCCTTCTTTGAAAAAAGTAGCCTTATCTTTATCCTCTAGAATGAATTCAAAATTTTTCATAACATCATAAATTATTCGATCATATTTTCCAAATGAATATTTATACTTTTGTCAAATCTCCTTTAAATGTTGAATAGTTTGGCTTGTACATTTTTTTAATTTAAACTCTGTTATTAATAGACTTTTAACTTGTGTAAAGTCTAAAGTGTTTACATCCATTTTATAAATGAAATCTAAAGCTCATCCTGATAACGTCCCTATGAGTTCACATTTATTAACATCATCTGATGTTATCCTTATAACATTCCATTTCATATCATAAGCTACCAAATATTACTTTGGATCCATAGACCCATCACACGACATTAAAGAAATAAACATACCTACATTTAATGCCATAGTTGTTACACTTGTAGTTGCTACCACAAATTAATAAACACTAGAAACTGTGATTGAAGGTAACTACAAATTGGTGACCATAACTTTATGTGATTGTGCACTACTGACTGTGCACTTTTGACTCTGCACTAGTCTTTTTAGGTATCTTAAAAAGGAATTTTGTTTCTTCTATTTTCTTCTTATCTATTACCTGCTTTATTTTTAAACTTACCTTTCTAAATATGTATGTGAAGGGATCAAACCAATCTCTATCTGTCACTTCTCTTACACTTCTTATTATTTCCAAAAATAAATTAGGTTAGGGGGATGTGTACTCTTGAAATGAATGACTTATAGTTTGAATGTATTTTAACTTTGAAATTGAACTTGCCATAGTTCTGCATTCGAATCTAACTTCTTCCGAGGAAATTTCCTTCCTAGGTCAAGATAAAAACCCTTTCATTAACTACAATCTACCTCTACCTTCTAACTAATCTTTTTCTAGTTTACCTTCTTCTTCCTACTGCACTATCTCCATATTTACATTATTTTTTTTTGTATCTTCATCAGGGCCTTTTGCATACTCTACACACTCTTTGCTTCTTAAAACTTTCACATCTTCTCTCAACATCTTAAAATCTCTAGCACAAGGAAATATAACACCTTCTTCCCTACCTCTAATCCTATCCACACTAATTTATGGATTTCTTATTTATATTCCACTATCTCTATTGTTGTATTTCCCATTCTAATCTCAAAATATTCTTCTCGCTCTAGATATTTTTGCCTTCCATTTTATAGGACCAAGTTCAAGTTTATTTTAATCAATTTCTCATCATTCACTTCTCTATTGCATGTGTCCCCATGGTGCCCAAAGTGTCTACTACATGTTTCTTAGAGTATGCACCATGGCATTTTTCATAACTGACATCTTAATTAGAGTAGGTAGTCTCTATAAAAATTTCCCCCTGATTCCTTGGACAAATTGGTATTGCACAGTTTCAAAATTTATGTATCCATACACTATGAATTTGGTAATATAATTGTCAATTGTATTCCTCATCTAATATTCTACTACTCAGGGTCAATCTATATCTAGGTTGCGTAGGCTGTCTAACTTTTATTCTATCCAAACTATAAACAATGCCGTCCTTAGGTTGAAGCAATAATATTCCAACCTAGACAACCATGCAACTAACAATCTAAGGAACTCACACCAAAATATTTAATATATTTCACCATAGATATGCTCTTAGATAATCTCCTTCATAGTTTTTCTAGCTCTCTTCACTTTTTCTTCTATAAAATTATGGATTCTCTCATCCAACTATCTCTCTATATTTATTTGTACTTGCAACCATTTTAACATATTTTATCCAAATGATTCCATGCTCACCACACCATTGTTGGCAAAGGTTCTTGGAAAACTCTAGAATGTGCTAATTATAGGGATAACTTATGTAGTAGATAGTAAAGATAACTAGAATATTAAAATTTAGACTTATAGATCATTTACTAAATATGAAAGCACACCATTACATGAAAACACAAAAATAACACATAGAAATAGGTTATATAACTATAATGAATTACATATTTAAAGGTAAATAAAGTATTCACTGTGAAATGAACATAGATAAAAAATTCTTAGGTAAACCATAACAAAACTATTTCATTAATCTTTATCACACATCATAACCATATTTCATTACATTTGAGCACTATATATAGAGCATTTCAAAGAACTATCTATTTACATTATATTCTTTTGATATGCCACAAGGAAATACTCTTCATATTATCTACTCTATTTCATATGCTTACAATGTCCCATACATCCAAAATATTATACAAAAGATAAAATCATATATGTTGTACATGTGTCCAACCAATTATACTTTGTGATTTTGGTAACCTTTATCCATACTGAACACTTTCCTTCTTACTTTATATCCATCTCTTTGGAGTGATAGATTGCATTAAAATACTTAGGTTGATCATTAGAATATGTTTCATTTGTAAATTGAGTGACCTTAGGGCACTGGATACTTATGTCAATATAGGACAGTAACATTGATGCTACTATATTTCCTGAACATTAGTTTCCAAGGAGCAAGAAAGTAGCTATAGGTTCAAAAAATTTATAGATGGAAGATAAGTATATTTTAAGCATTCTAGGTAAGATATAAAACTTGGGTCATGAACATAAGATTGGCTGGGATAAGAGGTATAGGCCAATGAGCACAAAAATAGAGCATGTGTGATATTTGTGGAAGCGGGAAAGGGAAATAACTAAAAAGAATAGAAAAGGTTTGAGTTTTCCAAGAGTACAAGATTGAGGTGATATATAATCATAAAATATAGTCTACATTTTCCCACCCTTTAATCTAGTAATGAAATTGATAGTTTAAAAAAAAGGAATGTGTACCTGGGTGTGTATGCAAGCCTTGTCTTTGTGTGTGCCCAACTTAAGTTCTTTACTAGTGACTGACCTGCAACAAAGAGCATGTTCCAATATAAAATTAGTGCATATAATCTTGGATTGAAATTACTTGAAATAGATTAAAATTAAAATATCAAGATTTTGGAGTACACATTTGTGTCAATGTAACCGCATTGCCTATTAACAATTAGTTTTGAAAAAAATGTATCATTATAAGGCTCTAAAACTGAGATTAGGAATATATATATATACACACACACACACACACACACACACACACACATATATATATATACACACACATATATATATACACATATATACATATATATGTGTATATATATATATATATATGTATGTATATATGTGTATATATATATATATATATGTATGTATATATGTATATATATATATATATATGTATATATATATATATGTATATATATATATATATGTATATATATATATATATATATATATATGTATATATATATATATATACATACATATATATACACACACATACACACACACACACACACACACACACACACACACACACACACACACATATACATACATATATATATATATGTGTATATATATATGTATATGTGTGTGTATATATATATATATATATACACACACACACACATATACATATATATATACACACATATATATATATATATGTATGTATGTATGTATGTACATACATATATACATATGTGTTTGTGTGTGTGTGTGTGTGTGTGTCTAGGGAGAGAGATATTGGAAGGCACATGACCCCAACTTTGGAGAAAAAGTGAGTTGCCACCTGACAGTTCAGATTAGCTCAACAGTGTAACCCAATGATACTTATAACTTGGTGAGGTTGGATGATCAAGTCCAACCTAAAAACTTGGCAAGATTGAATGATTTGATCACCTTAACCATATTAAAAAGTGAACCAACTATTGTAGTAGATTAGATCAAGACAAGTTTGTAAAAGTCTATATATTATCAGTATGAAAAAGTATATGATATGGTAATAGTCCATAAAAAGGTTTTAAAATTTTAAAATGATTTAGATTTTACAATATTAGGCACATGTTTCATATCACATGCACCTTAGATATTTATCATGCTAAAACTATGTATAAAAATAGTGCCAATGTATAAATTTTTGCCACAACTATGAATTTGAATCATATAATTGTGTGCTTTGGCCAATATAGATAATTGTGTAAGTGTGTAGGACATGCTTCCAAAGCATGTCATCACTATATATGGAGAAATCTAAAGATTGATATAAGTACCAATGTGGAGGACATGTTTCCAAAACATGCCCCCACTGTAAACTAGAGATGTTAAATACTAAATAGGTGTGGAGAGCATGCTTTCAAAGCATTCCGACACTAAATTTGAGAACTATGAATGTGTGAAATCCATGCACATATGACATGCCCCCATTGAATCTAAAAATTGATATAAGTACCATATACTAAATGAGTGTGCAAAACATACTTCCAAAGCATGCCCCCACTAAATCTAGAAACTGTGAACATGTGGCAACCATGCCTATATGACATGCCCCCACTGAATCTAAAACTAGTATAAGTACCATATACTAAATAAGTGTGGAGAACATGCTTCCAAAACATGCCCCCACTAACTATGAAAATTATAAATGTGTGGAAGTCATGCCCATATGACATGGCCCCACTAATATTCCCCCTTTGAGGTGAGGGAAAGATAAGAATTGTTAGTTACCACACTTTAAAAGGATAAGACAACAGTATAATATGTGAATGTAACCATGTAGCATATAGAAAGAACATGTCTAGTTAGATGTAACATTGAGGTGCATAGAACCAATGTGATCACATGTAGGCCTACGGTGCATGATACATATCATGACAACATCTAGATAGTAATAATACAAGCTCAATAAGTAAATAAGTACACACATGAGAACACTCAAAAATAAGTCAAAAAGTAATGGTCTAAGGAGACCACAAATAAGGGGCATGTTTAAATGTTGCATAATCAAAGGGACATGACTTATTCAAATGTCTAAAAAAGGCAAGGATGTCATATTCAAATGTCCATACAATAAACAATGACATATGCAAATGTAAATGAAATCATATATAAGCACGGGGGTTACAAGTAAAGGAACATATTCAAATGCTCGAACAAGGAATATAATAGCAAGGGAAGACACTTAATGAAGTGCATAAAGTAAATCATAAGAAACCACATAAACATATCATAGTGGCCCATGGATCAAATGTATTAGGAAAAAATGTCTAGTGTATAGCATATCAAGTACCTTGTGGAAGGGATAACTGAAAAGGTGGTAACCACATCTATGGCATCAACTTATAAAGGTAATTTAATCTCGCTAAAAACCTTCTAAGAGGTCCCATCAAATGCTCAAACTGATCTGGTAGATGGCTATAAATCATGATGAGTATAACCCAAGTGTGTAAGTAATGTCATGGTGCAAACATTTTCTCTTACACATTTATCAATCAAAATATTGTTTATAGGGTGTTTATTAAGATATGCTTGAATGAATAGAGAATGAAGATCAGATTCATCATCCCTAATTTCACTGTCATCAAAGGAAATAGAAGGCTTATGAACCATAAAAGGTATATGTCATATATAATTACCAATAATACCATCTAGTGGGTGCTCATAATGTGAGAGAGGAGGATGTGCATTATATGCCATTTGCACTTTTGGTTACTTGTTATAATGGTCTTGCAAAAGATTGTTAAATATTTTTTATTTATGGTGATCACTAGGTTGTGATCTTGATTCCTTTGGAGGATCATAAAATATAAGTTTCTGGTCATCAATAAGGTCTTGGATCTTATGATTCAAAGTAAAATAATGTTTCATATAATGCCTAGGTCCTTGATGATAGTGACAATAAACATTTGCATCGTATCCTTTGGATAGAGGTCAACTCATATCAACCTCGATAGGGTGAGGGAGAGATATAAGTGCACACTCTGTTAACCATGAGAGCAATGAAGTTAGAGACTCAAGTAAACATGAGAATCATCTTTTTAGTATCTTAGATAGCATAGTTTGATTATGTTCTTGTATTAGTATATCAATTTTGGACTCATATTTGTAGTGTTGCAGTTTGGGATTATCTATTTTTTAGATCATTGCATAGTGTTTAAAGGGATTAAGATATGTTGGACATGTATAAATGATTCCTTGATGATAAAATTTTAAGCATGCATGTAATATAGAGGGAACCACATATATTTTATGTGTCCAAGACTGTCCCAATATAATGTTAAAGTTTAAATTATTTGGCATAACTTGGCACAAAGTGGGCAATGTATAGGAACTTATGATAATATTCAATGTAATTTGACTAACCAGAGGACTTTGTGAATTTTCACACCTTTTTATTTGCATAGATATTTTTTAAATAAGATTTATGTTAACACCCATGGTGGTTATGAATTATATGCTATAAATGTTTAGGTTTGATCCATTATCAACAAACACTCTTTTGATACATTTACTTTGTATTGTTACTTATATGAACAAAGGGAAATTTTGGTCAATAATATATTTGGATAGTAAATCTATTTTATCAAAGGTCATGAGCTTGTTATTATTTTTAAGATATTTTGTAATATCCACAAAATAAGCAGGCTTTATATCACTTGGAACCTATGTTTCATGCAATGCTTCATATAAGATATCCTTATAAACAGTAGATTACTTTAAAATCTCAAGTAAACACGAGAACCATCTTTTCGGTATCTTAGATAATATAGTTTTATTATGTTCTTATATTAGTGTATCAATTTTGGACTCATATTCATAGTGTTGCAGTTTGGATTATCTATTTTTTAGACTATTGCCTAGTGTTTAAAGGGATTAAGATATGTTGGACATGTATGAATGATTCCTTGATGACAAAATTTTAAGCATGCATGTAATGTAGAGGGAACCACATATATTTTATGTATCCAAGACTATCCCAATATAATGTTAAATTTCAAATTATTTGGCATAACTTGGCATAAAGTGGGCAATGTACAGGGACTTACAGTAATATTCAATGTAATTTGACCAACTAGAGGATTTTGTGAATTTTCAAACCTTTTTATTTGCATAGATATTTTTTGAATAAGATTTATGTTAACACCCATGGTGGTATGAAATATATGCTACAAATGTTTAGGTTTGATCCATTATCAGTGAACACTCTTTTGATACATTTACTTTGTATTGTTACTTGTATGAACAAAGGGAAATTTTGGTCAATAATATCTTTGGATAGTAAATCTATCGTATCAAAGGTGATAATCTTGTTATTATTCTTAAAATATTGTGTAATATCCATAAAATAAGCAAGCTTAATATCACTTGGAACTTATGTTTCGTGAAATGCTTCGTATAAAATATCCTTATAAACAGTAGATTACTTTAAAATCTTAAGTATTGAAATATTAGCATGCATATTGTTCAATTTATCAACAATGTCATATCCCTTAGATTCTAGTTCTGTGGCATTGTAAAATGAATTTTGAAGAGAGATTAAGTGTTGCTTGCTATTTAAAACCCTCTTATTGTAAACAGTAGAACAAGGAGTAGATTATAAGTATGTAGGTTTTAAATCCATTATAGATCAGAATGATTTAATCAGGCATGAGATATAACATATAAGATATACTATAAGTTATTGGACCATGAAAAAATTGACATAACTATCCATGGAAAATATGATTGCGAAATTTATAGATATTTAGGGATCATTAATAGAAAATCATAAAACGCTAAGTGACCTAAGGTTTGATGTTCAAAGATCATGTTCACCAAATTTTTAACCCTAAAATGTTTTGATCTAAGGTGATCTTATTATTAATCCTGGATTTTACATTAAACAAGTATATAGAAATGAAATGGCACAATGGTGATAATCATATCTATAGTAGGTGAATTAGACATTAAACTTAGATATAATCATACATTAAATTTATTATGATAAGATAGTCTAAATATAGAAAGTACAAATATGTTAGATATAAAAATGACAAATAAGTGATGTACTTAGCTTGTAATGATGCTAGTGTAGTGTCGAATCTAGAATAATAAAAAAGTAGGCTAAAAGGAGATTCTAGAATAGTCATCAGATTATGGCACTAAACTTTTGGCACTCTAGATAGTAATGTGAGCCTAGGATGATTGTATTAATACTATTGTTTAGGTTCGACACTAGTGTCCTATATATAATATCTATTTAAACAAGATGTGACCACCTAGATGCTTTTGGGTTTTTCTTCACCTTCACTCTGGTACATTCAGATCTGTGTCATGGACTATTGCTCCTTGTGAAATGGCAAAACCCTAGTTTTCCATCTTCATAGTGACCTTAGGAGAAAATGGGTTAGTGGACACACATTATTGAGCTGACCCTAAAGACTTTGTTGTCAAAGGGCACTGCCTACATAGTCAATACTCTAGAAGAGGGCCTCAAAAACACATAATTCTCCCCTATATGTTGGTTTGTGTGTGAATCATGTAATATGTGTAAAGCAAATACAACAATGACCTAACTTGTAACTTGGCAAAATGAGCTCTTGGGCAATTCCTTTATTACTTTAAACATGTAGATGTGCAGTACCTATGAATGGTATGGAAATAAAGAAGCTTTGTTCAATTGAATACTTGATAGAGTGTTTTTGATACACTGTCTTAGCCTCTTTGATCTTTTTCTAGGTGTTGCTAGGTATTGCTAGGTGAGGAATGAATGAGGGTTGATCTTGTATTTATATTAATCCCTTTAGAGTGATAAATTGCATTAAAGCACTTAGGTTGACCATTACAATACATTTAATTTTTAAATTTAATGACTTTAGGGTATTGTACACTTTCATTGGGATAGGATAGTAATGTCGAGATACTATCTATCTTGGATGTTAGTGTCCAGGGAGTAAGATTACAGGTATAGGTTTAAAACTTATAGAGATGGAAGGTAAGTACATTTTAAGAATTTTGGGAAAGATAAAATACCTTGGTCATCAACATAAGACTTTTCAGACTAAGAGATATAGCCTAAGGGGCACAAATATAGAGTAAATGTGAGACTTGCAGAAGTGGGAAAGGTAAATAACTGAGAGGAACAACTAAGGTCTGAGTTTTCCAAGTGTATAATATTGAGGTGCTATATAATTAGAAAATATCACCTAAAGTTTATTATTTCATTTTGGACCGACCTTTTTTTTTTTTGACTAGTTGACATTAACCATGTTGAATTGGTATACTTTGACAATGGAGGCATTCTTCCTTACATGATTAGGCAACTAGTTATAAATTAATAGTAGGTTGTTAATCTTGTTGTATAAAAATGTTCTAAATGTTGGATGCATTTTATTAATTTTGTGATAAATAGAGTTTTAATCTAACCAAACAAAACAATCGAGTAGAGTAAAATAGATCATTAAATCAACATTCAATGATGTATTTTAATTGTAAATAAATGATATTGAGAAACTAGGCTTTTGACTAACAACATGAAAAAGAGATGAATAACTTACATTTTTGGGCTACCTAGGCCTACATATGACTATATTTGACATTGATTTTGACTGTGTGACTATCTGATTTAACTGTTTGAGTGTCATTTTGAATTTAGACAATATTGGTGGATTTGGATAAGAGAGTGGCGTGCTTATATCAAATAGGGTGTTTTTATCTAGATACCTCCTAAAATAAAACTAAAAATTGACATTCTATGTGAATCTTCCTGTAAACACATTTCAAATTGGCACAAACTTGATGTCATAAGATTTGACCTATATTTTGCCTTATTTTCCTTCAAAAACCTTAATAGATTCTTGCACACAAGACAAACAAAGATCAAATGCAAAAGGGGGTAAAAATGGGTAAGTGGGAATGGTCGAGTTGTCCTCATAACCCAGATGTATTGAGTGCTACCAACATAACCCCAATGATTGGGACCTCAGGTTGATGTAGTTATCCCTTTAGGGATTGTGCATAACTAGATCAAACATGGTGTGAATGCCTAGGCCCTCCTCTTGGTCAAATCATGCAATCTAGATTTAGTATGTATAAACTTTTGATAAATGTAGAGATTAAGCTTATTGTGTTATAAATTTCTCTATTATCCTAGTACAAAATATAGTAAGTGGTAGATGTAAAATGCCTTGGGAACCTTTTAAATAGAAGGGTCCCAATTTTAAATTTTAGAAACCTATTTATGTGCCAACTGACTTAAACAAGGGTTAAATGTTCATAAAAAGAGACCCCAAATAAACTTGCATCGAAAACATTTTTGAAACATGTGGTGGACAACAATGGGGAATATGACAATAGAGCAAGGCACTCTTCTCCAATGGGGCACTATTATCCAAAGATAAGAAAATTGAAGTATGAAATTAAATCAAGACCATGGATCCTTGTGACTCATAAAAAGACTATCATGAAAGATCGAGGTTGTTAAAAAATAGTGAAATCAATGTGAAAGAGTAATAGAAAATACATAGGACTAGGATGAGACATGCAAGTAAAATTTTAATTCAACATTAGGAGCTTCAAAATACAAAACCATAAATAGACATAATACTTGTGTTTTCTTGACCAAATTTGAGTATATATAGGATGGATCTATTCTTGTCATAAATTTTATATTAGTTTTGGTTATAATAACATGCATTAGAATATGCACAGTCTTACCCATGCTTCAATATTATGTTTACCAACTATACGTAATTGGCATGTGGTTTTTAATTCTTCTTTCTTAATGGATTGGATTAAACCATTTCCTTTTGTAAGAATGGCTCTGTGGATTTTTGGGATGCAACCATGCTTTCATTATTTATTTTGGGATTGTAGGTGTATTAGCCAACATAATCATTTAAAAAGTTTAATATTATTTTACTTGAATGGAAAATTTATAGTATCAGATTACTTTGTTGGTTTTATGATACTGAATAATATATAATGTAATATTATTAGTTTGTTATCCTTGAAAACATTACCAATCTTGGTAGATGAATATAACAAATAAAACTCTATTAATAAAAAAATGAAAACTACATAAAATTTAATTAAAAAAAACTATATACCAAACATCTTTTATCTTAGCGTTATAGCTTTGGTCAATTATAGGCTTCATTCAAAAGAAGATGTTAACATGTTGGCAAATAATAACATAGTTTTGGGAGCACGTGTCTAGACTTAGTAGAGTAGACACTCATAACATACAAGAGTTAGATTATTAGAGAAACTATACATAATTTGACTGTCGATGGAAGCACAACTGTCAACTGCGATCATCAACATGATTGGCAACTCAAAGATGTTCAGATGAATCTATGGTGTGCTCTTGCCAATATAATGCCTCTGATGTAACTAGAAATTAGCCCAAAGGTGCAAGTTACACTAGAAGGGTTCTAATTATTATTTTGTACAATGGGGTTTTGTAAAGTGAAAGAATTTAAATTGACAGTTGTACCTTACTAAGAAGTAATGACTGTTGAACCCATCTATATTTATATATACTAATTATAAATTTAATATATTATAAGAATATATAATATATTATATATAATCATATTATATATTTATAACTATAATATTTTTATAATATATACTACTAGTAATAGTATATACACTTTATATATAATAATATATTATATTAATAGTATACATAATAAAATATGATAGTATATTACTATTATTGTTTTTATTATATTATTAAATATAATTTATTATTATAAATATTAATTATGTATTAAATTTATATAAAATATATTCAATATATATTATTATATTAATTGATAATAATTTCATCTAAGTTGGTATTAACCCTTATCGGTGTAGAATTGCCTAGGATGGTTGCATAAATTATGGACGACTTGGATGAAGGAACAAGAAGGTGATCATACTTAGCTATAGCCACTGATAGGGCTCATATATTTGAGTGATCTGTAGAGGAGGTAGAGGTTTTTGAGTTTGGAGGCAAGAAGAAATTGGTGCTAAGAAAGGATCCTTGGAGGGTCTCAACATTTGGTATAGAAAAGGTAGGGAAATCTGGCAGTGGATAGAAGGTTGCTTATTAGGTGAAGATGAAGGCAGAGGAGGTTGTTAAAAAACTCTCCTTTACTGAAGCTATGAGCAGGCAGGATAGGAAGCCCCTTCGGCCTACCAAATCTATTCCCACTACTTAAAGGGGTTCTATCCCAAGAATAGTTCCTGTCAATAAGGGGATTGATCTATCGCTTTACTAAATTTTGGTCCTCTCTCTGTGCCCTGAATAAATGGATTGAGGTAAATTGGAAACCCTTTTTTAAAGGTGTCTTGACCACTTTACCTTGTGCAAAGGGTTTCTTTGTTGATATTTTTAATCATTTTAGAGATAGGGATGTAGTGTTCCAAAATTACTTCTGGACATGAGACAAGGGATTTTTAGTGATAAAGTCAGGGCATACAAACTTTGACTCATTCAGTGAGGTTATCAATGTCAAATCAATTTGGATAAGATTACCTTACCTTCCCTTTCAGTTTTGGTCTGAGGACAGTTTGAAAGTTATTGGAGATTCTTAGGGTGAATTTTTATTATTAGATAACAATATAAAATCTTTGAGTCATGCTACCTATGCTCACATTCTAGTCAATTTAAATGCTACTAAAAATATTTTAGATTTTATTGACTTGAAAATATATGACTGACCTTGGAAAGAACCTCTCAATTACGAGGGATTGTCATTTTACTATCATAAATGCTTTGAAATAGGTCATCTGGCCACAACTTATGGCCTTGTTAAGTAGAAGAAAGGGGATTCTTGGTGGAAGGATCCTCGAACTGAGGATTCTTGGTGGAAGGATTCTTGAACTGAGGCTAACACATATGAAAGTGATAGTGAAAGTAGTGATAGTAAAAGTGAAGCTTCTGAGAATCTTGAGGAGAAGTCAATATTAGAAACTATACTGAACTGCCAGAGGTTCTGGCTATTGTCCAAGCTAAACCTTGGGTATATTCCTTGGGTCATATGGCAACGAATTTGTCTGATTTGACTGTCAAAGGAGTGGTAGATTATTTTATGTTTGAGCATAAGGTTAGATACATGAACTGCCTTCGACACCTTTATAGAATTTTGAGGGAAAGGCTCAGAAGGAGGCATCATGGAAAGCTGAGGGGAAGGCCTTGAAGGAGGTTGGAATAGATGGTTCAAAATTGGTCACAAATATTGGGGATGCATCTTTGGGTGGTATCGCAATCTGTGGGGATGGTGTAGCAAAAGCACAAGAAAAAAGAGATTGGAAAATTGTCAAGAAAAAGTAAACAAGGCAAGTGGATTTGAAACCATATTCCAAAACTCTTCAAACTCATAGTAAGAATAGAGAGTGAAGGATTTAGTTATTGTCTAAGGTTTCGTAGGAGCCTTGCAGGGTATGCAACTTGCGTGACTTGCCTTTTTTGGTTCTCAGGTTAAATTTTGTTTTATGGTTCTTCTGGGATGTTTTGGTTTTTTTGTGGACTTAATCCTTTTTAACTGTCCTCCATGGAGGGTTTATTGTTGTATGTTATTTTTTTCAAAAATAAAATGGGCAAGGGACCCGTCAACACTTAATTCATCTATCACAAAAATATTATTATATTATATTGATATAATAATATTATTATAATTTAGAATATATATAAATATATAATAACTAATATACAAATATTAGATAAATTTATATAAAAACGCTGAGAAATATCATTCTCAAAGTGCTTATTCCAATTATGTCACAAATCTAAATATTTATCTAAGATATGTATACTAGTTTAAATAAAAAATTTAAAATAATTAAAAATAATAGATATATTTAAAAAAAAAAAAAAAACATAATAAATTTAAAATATCACATTAAATATTATTTCTCTTATTTATAATGTTTTATTCTTACTCAAATGTCCACTATGTGTCAAGTAATTACAATCAATAAAATTAAATAAATATCCTTATTATATGAATCATCCTATTTTTATTAATTAAAAATAAATTTAAAAAGAGATTTATTATAATCAAAATATCATACTAAACATTAATTCGCTTATAGAGGGTCCTATGATAGGGGTTATTGTTTATCTAGTGCATCTATTTATATATGGAGTTTGAGTATTTATCTTATTTTGAACTGTTTATCCATTCGACCATTGTTGCTTGCTTGCACAATAATGAGCAAAAATAAGTAGAACCCTAATTTTAGCATCAATGAGCCTGCAAGTAGACCTAGATTGTATTGCAGAACTGATTCGGTGACTGAGCATGGAGTCCAGGCGTGACATTTTGCACAGGTGATTAGTGTAACCACAAAGCACCTTACGGCTCGCCATTTCCTTTTCCATCTTACAATTAAATTTGTCCTTCACAAAATCTTCGCACACCCGATTAGGGTTCTTCACATCATGGCCTATTTTGGATTCTTTCACCACTTGGGAAACAAATCATTGTTTTCGCAAAGCAAACTCTGCTGATGACTTTCTAGTAAATCAGGGCATTTCTTAAGACACTGAACTAATCATTGGTGTAAATGCTTGGTAAGAACTAAATTTGGTAAACGAAGTGGATGTAGGATGAAGGCCCTTATGATCCATCACCCTTCTCCTAATTTTTTTTGTCTCATCTCTTCACAAAGTGTCTAGGTGGTGTAATGATTGTGCCATTTTTGATTTGGGAAGCTGGCTCACTTCAATCGCTTCTCCCTCTTTCTATATTGATTGCATGGATGAATAAAATCTTGAGCTTTCACACAGTTGCATTCAAATAATCATTGTGTTGAGCGTTGGAAAGGGCACTTTATTTTTTAATCCCAGTTGGGATCCAAACCACAGAGCATTGATCTTCGCAAAGGTGGGATTTCCTACTGTCTTTCAATGAATATGGAGCGTCTTGATGAAATTGTTGTCTTCGAGCCTTTACTACTTCTCGTTGGGGGATAAAGAGATGGATTTCTGGGGCAAGATCACTGATCGCAGATTGAAGGTTTTTTTTTTTTTGGATTCTGACAAGCATAATTCTGCATGCGATTCAGATTGTGGTGGGCTAAGATTACACACTTTCCCTCAACCGCAACAATGGTAAATTCTGAATTTGGCGTCAGTTTTCAGAAGCAAATTAGTGATGACAGTAGGAGATAAAGGTCTAACATGCAGGCTAATGGAGAAATATGTGGGCCCTAGGCATCGAATAGTTGGGATGTTGGCATGGCAGTAGGGACCAGACACTCATTTGATCTTAGCCGTTTTCTGAAAAGTTTTGAATGCTCCCAGGGCTTGTCCCTCCTGGTTTTTTCGGTTTGTAAATTATGGACTTTCCAATATACTCAAAATCAATGAATGGGTAAGGGACCCCCAACTTTTATTATGGATCTAAAAAAATATTATAATAAATATATATATATATATATATATATAATTTGGAGAATCTTTTAGACTCTGCGAGACCTAATGAATAAAGTTCACTTTCCTTACGGTTTGGTAACTGTCACAAGAACTTCAAATGATATTTTTTGACTTGTGTATTTTTTATGATAATTACAAAAAATACACAAGTATTTGTTATGAGGAAGAGAAATGGTGAAAAAATACATGAATAAACAATGTCATTTAGATAAATAATGAACTACTTATGAGATCATTCAAATAAAATGATTAAAATATATATGAATAAAAATCTCACTAAAATTAATATCTAATTAATTCAACTTGATATTAACATAAAATATAGAAAAATTATTAATAATATAATAGTTATAATATATACATAATTATATTTCAGTGATGTGGAAGACATCAAGCCTTTGTCGTTCCATATTTTTTCTTAGTTGTTTATGTCTTTTTACTAGTTTTCAAACTTTTTGTATGTAATTTTCCCTCTACTCTACGAGGTTTTGTAATCTTAAGACTGGGTCCTGGGTTGTGTTATTGTGGAGATATCCCTGATAAACAACATTTTTTTTTAAAACATTTTGTTTCAATAATAGAATGAGCAACCCATCAACTTTAAGTATGTGCATGCGTGCACACATACATGAATGATAATATATTAATATAATATAATATACAATTTAATTATATAATTACATGTTATATAATAACATAATAATATATACATAGTCATATATTATTAATATATATTTAAACTATATAACATATTATTATTATTATTATTCTATTAATATTATATATAATATAATATTTTTTAATTTATTGAGGATAATTTATATTAATAATGTGTAAATAACTAATATAAAATATAATTATCTAATTACATATAATATGTCAATTATATATTATAATAATATATCATAATATAATATCGTTGAAGGTGGGACAATGATGGTGTGAATGCGAGGTTTGAAGAACATGATTTCACAAACCCTAGATCATGATCATACATAACACACCAAGAAAGAGAGACACAGGTGATTCAAGGAAGCAATGAGAGAAGAACTGAAGTGGGAGGATGAAGAGGAGATTGAGTTTGGTGAAAAGGACAGGGATAATCTAGAGTGATCAAGCTAGAGCAAAAATTTCTTCACATTCAGGGGATCCTTTCCTTCAAGATTAGATTAGATTGGGAACTCCAGGGCGGTTGTGGCACACTCTTTCTTAGAGGTTACAACAGGAGCTAACCTCATACCCTAGGGAAAGGATTTCTATCCATTGATGGTGGATGCATGGTTAACAATCAAATGCCCAAGGAAGCTCTGACATGTGTTATTTTTCCATTTATGGAGGGTGTGTCTCTAGGGAGCCCTAAAGAAATGATTTAGGAGGATAAGGACTTTCATCACAACCTCTTGGACCTCTCTAGCTGGGCCCTAATTGGATTTTTTTAAAGAAAATGGTCGATAATAGGGGAAGTCAAAACCTAGGTAAGAATGGAATGGCGAATTGATATCATTCTCAAATTTCTACCTAAGGATTTTTTCATGGCTATCCACCCCTCGTTTGAGAAGAAACACACCCACATTTTGATTATAATTCAACAAATAAGGGGAACTTCCCAATTTGGGTTAGATTCTATGGTTTGCCTATTGAATATTAGGCTACAAACTACCTTAACACTATGGATGGCTTTCTTGGTAAATTCATTTAGCTAGATCCAAAAACCAAAGATGGAATCTTAGCCTCCTATGCTTGTATCTACACTTTTGTTGACTTGGATCAAGAAATTCTAGATTGTATTCTTAGTAAATCTTAGGGAGCCTAAGTCTGGGCGTAGACAGTGGATCTTGAAAAGATTCCCTTTAGGTGCTTTCGATGTAGGAAGCAAGGTCACATTCATATATTCTATCCCCTTTGTCATAAGTCTAATTCACCCAAACAAAGTTGGGAAGCTAAGCTAAGTGCCTATAAATCCTTACTACATAGAAACAATGGTAGCTATTTCTCAAAGCTATAGGAGTGGAAGTGTACTGATCCTCAAGACCTAAAGGTTGTTGAAACTGAAGCCCTCCTAGACAAATTAGAAAAAGGACTAGACCTATCTCCCTCCTCTCTAATCAAAGGGTGTGATAAGATTTCAGAGCAAAATAAAACCATCAAATCAATACTACAGTCTTCATCTCATGTATGATCTCTTCAGGTCCAGGCCTTAGGTGATAACTTGCTTTAGATGGAAAATTATCAGTCTAATGGCGAATCCTTGGAAAATTAAGACAATGATTCAAAAGAGGAGCTCAATTCCATTACCAATCTTTCTATTTCTCAAATGAAGTGCAATCTTGATTAGCCTAATCTGGGGATGACCATCTAACATGGATGGAATTTGAAAATGGATCATATTGCTAATGAAGTCTTGGAGGGTAAGCAAAACACTTTACCTAATTTTTTTATCTTTGAAAAGTAGGGGTGGAATTCCCCTCTCTAGTTTCATGAAGTTAATCTCTTAGAATGTTATGAAATTGCATGCCCATAACAAAATATGCATGACCAAGCATCTTTTATTATCTTCTCCTCCCAGCATTGTGCTCCTTCAAGAAACCAAGCTCGATAATGAGGAAGCAACATCCTTTATCAATAAGAGCTGGAACAAGTGGAATGGTTGCTTCGTGGAAGCAATTGGTGCTTTTAGGGGTTTAACAATTATATGATCTCCAATGGCTATTAGGGTCAAAGGCTTGAATAATAGCTTAAAATAGAAATTATGCATAGTTTATGATTTCAAAATTGATGTCAGATTTCTTCTGATCAACATCTATGCACTGAATTTACCTCTTCTCAAGAAACAACTATGGAAAGAGATTTCATCTCTATTTTTTCTTCTCCTTGGTGAAAGATTAAATCTTGGTGGTGATTTTAATGTAATCCTATCAAGCTAAGAAAATAAATGTGGTTCTTAATGGAGTACCCACTCCCAAATTGATTTTGGTAAGTTTATTTTGGAAAATTACTTGTTGGATATTGAGCCCAAGGACACATTCTCATAGACCAATAGGAGGTAGGGTTTGAGAAATATATTAGAAAAACTTGATCATTTTATAGCCTCCTCTAAGTGGATTAAAGTTCCCAAAGCTTTGGAAATCAATATTCATCCCACTTCTGGCTCGAATCATGCTCCAATTGATCTTAACATTTTGGTGGATTTAGCTCCCATAAAGTATCCCTTCAAGTTTGAGCTAATTTGGATAAAGAACCCATCTTTGCATGACTTGGTCAAGGAGTGGTGGATGAAGGTTCTTCATTAGTCTGGCTCTAAAATGTTCAAAATGGTGAAGAAGCTTCAACACATCAAGAACAATCTCAAAAAATGGAACAAGAAGCATTTTAAGAACCTTTTTTAGGAAATTACTCAGGTGGAGGCTAACCTAGTTGATCTTAATGAAGCCGTCTTCAGTTTAAAAATAGATGTAGAGTTGTATCTTGAAGAGAATATCCTCATGCCATAGCTTGAGAAACTGTGTGCTCGAGGGGAGGTTTTATGAAAGTAAAAATCTATGGAAGGATGGTTGAAAGAGGGCAATCGAAATACATCATTCTTCCACAACACAACAATGGCAAAAATAAATCTTAGTAACATTTCCACTATTACCTATTTGGAAGGGGTAGAGCTTTCCCTCATCTTTGAGATCAAATATGAGGTAGTCAATCCCTTCATCAACCTATTGGCATGCCTTGATGCCTTGTTAATCTCTACCCAGTTCAAAATCCTAAATCATATCCCTTATCTAGTTGATGATAGGCATAATCAGTCCCTCATGGAACCTTTAGCTATGAATAAAATTGAAGGGGTGGTTTTATTTATGAAAAGGGATAAGGATCTAGGTTCTAATGGTTTCTTAGTTGATTTCTTCCAAGTTTTTTGGGATATTGATGGTGTCAAGGTTAATGATATGGTTGATGAATCCTAGGTTAAGAGGAAGGTGATCCCTGACCTTAACTATACTCTTATTTCCTTGATTCTAAAACAGAGTCTCAAGTGAGTTTCAAGAACTTTCAGCGGATTTTCCTTTGTTATACATTATACAAAATCATCTATAAGGTGATGGATGAAAGGTTGAAGCCTTTGTTAGGATTGTTCATTTTTAAACAAGGAGACTTTGTTCCGCATAGAAATTTCTAGGAATGTATCATTATGGTGCATGAAATCTTACTTTCTCTTTCCATAGTCACAAGTCTAGAATGCTTATAAAATGTGACATCATTAATTCCTATGATCAAGTTAATTGGAGGTTTTTGGTTAAGGTCCTTGAGAAATTTGGGTTATGTAAATACTATTGTGATTGGGTCTTCAACTGCATTTCTAAAGATTGTTTTTATGTTCTGATCAATGAAAACCATGTGGGCTTCTTTAAAGCCATCTAGGAGCTTTGACAAAGTTACCATCTCTCCCAATGTTTGTTTATATTACTAGTTGAAGCTTTGGTCCATGTTATAAAGGAATATGAAGGGGTTAAATAGTTAAGGGGCATTAAAGTGGTAGATGGCTTGGAGATTATTATGCACCAACAATTTATAGATGATACCTTCCTCTTCAGACATGATTCAGTGTAGGAAGCCAATACTTTTAAATGGATCCTTCTAAGTATGAAGTGGATTCAAGTTAGAACATAAATTATAAGAAGTCCAAAATATTTTTCCTCAACTATAATGTATGTAGACAATAGGTTATCTCCTTTTTCCTTGGTTTTAGATAGGGTCAACTTCCAAGTAAGTACCTAAGACTCTCCCTCTTTGATGTGCCCATAAAGGCTCTCTTCGGGATGGTTTGGTTGTCTTATTAAAATACAAACTCTTCTTCAAAATTACAATTACTTTCTCTCATAGGGGTAGACTCACCCTTATCAAATCAGTGCTCAATGCAATGCTGATTTTTCTTCTTTTTGTCCTTCAACCTCCCATCAAAGTGGTTAACCAGTTGAATAAGTTAATGAAAAAATTATTATGGCAAGGGGTGAATGAAAAATGGAAATTTCCCTTTAGTCAAATTAGATATAATGTGCTTATCCAAAAATTCAAGTAAAGCTAGAGTGTAAAACTTGAGTTTGTAGAACTTGGCTCGTAGAGCGAAACTTGTGTGGGATATGATCTCAAATCCTTGATCTTTTTGGAATTATCTCCTTGGCTTCAATTATTTTTGTGATGATAATCCTTTTAATATCTTTGGGGTGGTAGATCTGCCCAAAGTTTTTAATTTCTAAACTTTCTTTTGAACAATAGGTATTTGATCAAGGACCACATTTCCTAGATGGTCAATTTTGGGAGGAAGGTGGATTTATGGAATGATTCTTGGAATGACCACACTCCTTTGGGTGATGATATGATCCTTGAAGATGTATGTATATTTATTTCAACCTCTTAGCATTCAAAAGTGATTGATTACTTGGAATACAAGTCTACACAGGATCTCATAGTTTAGAAATGGAAGATGTCTAAGTTACAGATTCTAGCTGAGCAAAGTGCACACCTAGACTCTATCTTGGCCAAAAGAAAAATATTTATAAAATCCAAGGATGAATACCTACACTAGATAGGGGCCAAATCAATTTTTTACTTCATTAACTTTGGATATCTGATGGTTATAAATATGGACCCCTTAGCAAGATGCGCCAATTTCCTTTGCTAGAATAAGATAGCCTACCTAAAGAGGGAGCCTTTACTTGTCTCACTTTTCATAATGCATTCCTCACCTAGGAATACATTTTTAATATTGGGTTCATAGTACCATATTTGTGTTGCCTCTATGATAAGACCAAATAAAATGCTAATCATCTCTTTTTTTCTTACCCCTTAGCCAAAATTTGTTGGGATTGGTTATGTGGGATGCTTGATTGGTCTTGGAAAAAACACAATTCTCTCCTATAGGAATCTTATTATTGGCCTTTGGGGTAACCTAAAGACACCTTATCTGAATTTGGAAGGCAAGACCTACCATCCTAATTTGGTCTATCTAGAAGGAACATAATCAAAGTATCTTGATGGGGAAGGAGTGCTCATTGAAGGTAGTCCTAAAAAAGGTTTTGGTTTTCAATTTCATAAGTGGTCTCCATCCATGCTCATAGGAATAAAGGTAATATTTATTCCTCAGATCTCAACATGTGTGTAAACTAGAGCATACTACATGTTCCCCCTATTAATGGGACACTAGTTTAAAAAGTAAGTCAAAATAGGAAAGACAATGTGGATTAGAACCCCCCTCCCCCAGAGTGGTTCAAATTAAACTTTAATGGGGCCTCTCATGGTAACCCTTAGGCCTTAGGTGTATGGTATATAATCAAATATTTTTATGGTTTCCTCATCTATGCAACTTCTCTCAAATTGGAAGATGACACAAATAATGAAGCTAAGGCTTAGAGAGTGGTCTTGGGAGTTGAGATGGATGCTCATTATGGATTAGATAGGTTGATCATTAAAGGTGACTCAATGATCATGATCCATGTCATCCATAATAATTTTTATAAGGCTTGGTCTATCAAAAATAATCTTAGGTGGGTTTGGCCTTGTTTGGACTCCATCTCTAATTATAAGACTCAACGTTACTATCAAGAAGCAAACTCAACAATAGATTTTTTTGGTTAATTAGGGCATCCAACAATCAGAAGAGCTGGTGGTCGATAATGCAGACCATGCTTAGCCTTTTATCTCCTCCTCCCCTTGGTTGATTTGGGCCTTTGATCTCTTTGGTATTTTCTAATCCCCTTGCTCACCTTCATTGGTGGAGTGTTCTTTCGGTCATTAAAATGTACTCAATGTCATTTATGACTCTTCAACATGACTTAGGATTATGGGGGTTGGTTTGGTAGTGGAAGTATGGGAACTTATCCTGGTGGGATTGCTTGTTTATGTGGTGCATTATGATTTATTTCTCCAAGTCTCATTGTCATTTCATCTCTATTCTCACCCCTTTTGCATTTGATGTTTTCCTCTACACAATATGGATAATTCATGGATTGTAGCAAAAACTAAGGTCCTCATTTGCAGCCAAGGCAAAAAAAAGGCAGCTGGCCTTCTATAGAGAGGTTTTATAGTCCCTATTACCTACATTTTGGGATTTGACTCCTCAAATTTTGGATTCAATTGTGTTAATTTTGGGTGAGGAGTTTTTACTATCAATATACAAAGTCGATACTAAAACAAACCTATGAGATCTATCATGAGGAACATAATGTCCATTCTTGTCCTCTTTTTTAATTGGTTACAAACACTAAGGTGTCTAAGTATTGTAAGATTTGTGATGCTTACACCAATGACACAAATGACTATTGATTGATCAGTGATATTCATGAAGCTTGAGCATGTGACATATGCCAAACCTCAGTATCTAATACTTAATACAATGGTGGCTACCATGGGTGAGGGAGAGGGTGTGGATGAGGAGGTGGACTATTTCAACCCAAGACTTGCTACAAATATGGGTCACTAGACCATTATCAATGGGATTGCCTAGAATACCCAACATGTGCTTTTTGTAAAAAAGACCATCAACTGGAAGAGTGTCCTAATCTATATGTAGCCATCACTAAATAATACAATTCAAAGAGTGTCAACATGATTCAAATAGATAAACCATAATGGCACACATGAACAACCATCCTAATAGTGCAACAAGTAAATATCACCACTCATAGTGGGGGATAAACTCAATCCATAGCCAACCCGATCGAGAAAGTACATTAGGAAGAACCATGAGCTAGGAAGTGCCCTGACACTCAGCAACAAAAGGATGTCCTTCAAGATATAATGGCACTTGTGTGAGATCTTTGAGGTAAGATTTAATACCTCAAGGATAAAGACGTGACATAGTGCGCTACAATGGAAAGGGAAGCTGAATCTCAACTAGTGGTGTGGGATAATTTTCAAGAACTGTGCAAACATGTGTTGGATGAATACATTGTTCCCTAGCTTAGAAATTGGCTTAAAAATCAAACCCATTTAAAAAATGAAGTCCACCCTCACCTTAGTTGATAAATTGAAGATCATTATTTAAATCTTGCTCGATGTTAGGAAACATCTAGTTCCTCTTCCCAAGAAGATAGAGAGATAACAGTTAATGTTGCTATCAATGGATGGGTAATCTAGGATATTCTAGTAGATACTAGCATGAAATGTAATGTTGTCACTAAATATTCTTGGTGAAAAATGTCTAGTCCAACCCTATATCCCTCTCCTCATGTCTTGTTTATGGAAAATAAGATTCTAGCACATCCTATTAGAGTCCTCAAGAATGCCACCATTGACATACTTGGGGTTCCCTTCAAAGTAGATTTTGAGGTCTTGGAGTTAGAAAAAACTTATGATTATCCAACCCTACTAGGAATGCCTTGGTGCTACAAGAACCATGTAGACTTGAGCTTTAAAAATTGATATATTAGTTTTGATAATACCAATCATCATGTATTAATACCTTTAGACTAAGCACAAGGACCTCCCTCTATCGAGATCGTAAATGTTGATGAAGACATCAAACACTTGTATAATGTTACTAATTGAAATGATGAATATCATGATCCAACGCTAGATGTTATTCTCCAGTGGATGGGAAACCAATCTATCTCAGATACATTAAGTAATGCTTACAACTATTAGGCCCATGGTGACTGTGATCTCACTGAAATGTTGTGCAACATCGTAAATAGAGGAGAAAGCATCCTCCACCAGCTTCCTAAATGTCACAAGTTTGTGTGTCTCATGGGCTTAACAATAAGAGGACCAATGGTGGGACCACTATTGGAAAGACTTGATGAAGACCCATGGTTTCAAGGACAAATGGAGGCATGTAACTTTTTCCAGCATCTCAAAGAGTTCTATGATATCAAGAATGATAGGATGAGGTCATTAGATCACATTTTTTATGGTACCACCACTAGATGGTGGTGTACTCATAAAGAGTGCCTTTTATACTGGGATCAAGTGCAAGATACTCTACACCAAAGATTTCATCACAATAATAAGGTTAGGGGAACACTTAGTTACAGTGGCATGAAAGCACTTGAACCTCACATTGAGGCTTGTGAGACAATATGGCAAACTAAGGACACATTCTTACTAGAAACCTTTGGGTACATGCATTCTATTGGACTCTATACACTTGGGCATGTGCATGGTATATTCATGAAGAGAGGCACATGGGTACCAGGTTATAGCATTTACTAAAGGAAAACATGACATCGGTGCTATCTTACTCTTTATCAAGGATGAACTTGCACTTCACCCTTTAATCCATGCATGAATCATTCATTGGAGACCCAAGTCCCCTAAAAGACCACCTACAGAACATTCATCAAGAAATTGAGGAACCTTTACACCTATTTGATGAGCCTCCAACACCTTCAGTTTCTACGCCTACTCCAGTTCCTCACGAAGAATGTCATGAAGAGATCTGTTTGGGAAATCAAAAGCTCATCTTCTAAGTAGATGAAGGTGAAGGATCTACTCCACTCAACCCCTTGACTAACCATTTATATGTCCCTATTATTGGTAGTTCACAAACTATTTAGGACACAAGTTTTCCAATAGACAACCCTTATCATAGGCCCATTCAAACCATTCAATGTAACAATGGCATAGAGTAAGAGCCAAAGATGGCTACAATTGGAAATTATTGGACTGACATAGAAATTTCAAAGATTTTTGAGTTGTTGAAAGAGTATCAAGATGTATTTCTAAGGAATTATAGCAAAATGAAAGGAGTCCACCCTTTTTTAAGAAAGATGCATATAAAGCTAATTGACGATGCTCACCCCATGAAGAAATGACCATATAGGATGAACCTAACCTTTGGGTGTGAGTGAAAGAGGAAATCGATAGTATGCTCCACACTAGAGTAATTACTCCCATTACTTAATCTTAATGGGTCAGTCCTATGGTAATCAATATCAAAAAAGATGGTGTATCCATATTTGTGTGGATTATCATGTCTTAAATTCATCCTATGTGACATATCCTTTCTCAATGCCCTTCATAGAGGAAATCCTAGAAGGTGTTATCAGTTGTCAAGTATACTCTTTTAGGGATGGGTTCGTGGGGTACCACCAAGGCTAGATAGCTAAGAAAGACCAGTATAAGACTACTTTCGCTACTAAATGAGGATATTTGGCCTATACCATCATGCCTTACAAGTTGAAAAATGCCCCAACAGTGTTTCCATGGATAGCAATTGAGGCTTTCAAATATTTAATTTATAAATTCCTCCAAGTCTACTTCAACAAATAGATAGTATATGGGTTGGTCAAGGACCATTGTGTCAATCTAAGACTCATGCTTGAGCACTATTGAGTGCTGTACATTTCCTTAAATTTGAAGTGTTTATTTGCATCACCTTTTGGCATACTTCTTGGGCATATCATTTGTAAGGAAGGACTCTGGGTAGACCCAACTAAGGTCTCTGTGATTTTCTGTCTGCCAGCACCCAAGACTCAACACAAGGTGTGCACCTTCCTAGGACACATGGGGTATTATAAAAAGATCATTCAAGGTTATGCCAAGATTGCAGTGCCCTTGAAACATATTTTAAAGCACAATGAACATTTTATATGGATTAATTCTTACAAAGTATCTTTTGAAACACTCAAAGAAAAACTAGTTACTTATCCTATCTTACAATTCCTTGACTGGATAAAGACTTTTCATGTCTATGTTGATGCATCTAGGATGTTAATTGATGTGATACTTGTAGAACTAGGTGAAGGACACTTAGATCACCTGATTTACTTTGCTAGTAGGAAGCTAACATTGACTGAAAAGAACTATACCACCATCAAGCATGAAGCTTTGCCTATGGTTTATGCTCTGCAAAAGTTCAGGTAGTACCTTCTAGCCACTCCATTTACATTCTATACAAATCATGACTCCTTGAAGTTCTTGTCAACAAACCAATACTACATGGGAGAATTTGCCATTGGATTGCTTATTCCAAGAATTCCATTTTTTTGTAGTAGTAAAGTCTAGGAAGACCAACTATGGTCCCCATAATTTATCCTAAATTAAAAATAGAGAATCCCCACATGCCATAAAATATGATCTTCCTAATGTACAACTCTTTCAATTTGCTTAAGTACTTGAAGAGCTAGAGGATATTTCATCATTTCTCAACATTGGTTACACACCTAACTCCCTCACTTCATAAGAGAAAAAGAAACACGTGGTACGTGCTACACCTTATCAGCTCATAGCAAGACATTTTTATAAAATAGATCATGATGAGGTGCTTCACCACTATGTGATACAACATAAGCACCCTAAGGTGTTACGAGAAGTCCATGAAGGTATTTCTAGAGGACACTATGTTGGAGAGGCTACTGCATGCAATGTGTCACTCAATGGACTCTAGTGGCCAACTTTATTCAAAGATGCAAAGATGTATTTTAGGAAATGTGATGTCTACCAACACATAAGAAAACCCAACAAGAGAGATGGTATGCCATTACGACCTATTCCTTCTCAAAACTATTTGAAAAGTGGGCTATCAATTTTATGGGGCCCATCACTCTAGTAAGGTGACGTATGGGCTTTCAATATATCATTATGGCAACCAACTACCTCATGCACTAGGCTAAAACAATTCCAACAAAAGACTATAATACAACAACTACCATGTGATTCATTTGGGAGAACATTATAACATGGTTCGAATGTCCCCTAAGCTTTATCAGTGATTGTGGAACCCACTTCCTAAATGAGACAATTCATATCTTATTAGTTGAGTTCATGATCATGCACCAAAAGATGACACCATACCACTCACAGGCCAATGGAACAACTAAAGCCTTCAATAAGATCCTTGGTACCACTTTAAAAAAAAATTATAAAGTTGGTTGGATTGATTGGGATGATAGAGTATCTGTAGTACTTTAGGCCTACTGAACTACATAGAAGCACCTCAACAAAAGTACATCATTCAACTTAATGTATGGAAAGGAAGTGGTCATGTCAGTGGAGTTCTTGGTTTCATCTCTTTGGATAACACGTGTGAAAATTTTGGATGATGAGAAGGCTTTAAAAGTATGGCTTGATGATTTGATGAAAACAGATGAGACTCAGTTTCTCACCCACTGGAGTTAGGATGTTGAGAAATGTAAATAAAAAACATGGCATGATCTCCATATAAAGAAAAAAGTCTTTTCTCCAAGCATGAAATTTCTTTTATATGACTCCAAGTTCATGTGCCACCATGGGAAACTCTGCATCCATTGGGATGGGCCATTCATAATACATAAAATTTGACCTACTGGGGCTTATCAGTTAAAATGAATGGATGGTTAATTCCCCGTAGGGAACTATAATGGTAGTTCACTTTGACCATATTGTGATTCCATTAAATTACACTTTTTTAATCAATAAGGCTTAAGTCCATTAGGTTAGAATTTACTGCTTTCAATAAAAATCACTGCCCTTGAGGTGTGCATTTATTCTTTAATGTAATTTTGAGTTTTTGTACTTAGTGTGTTTTAGTGGAGGACCACGAACCCCTTTTAGTGTGGGGTAAGGCATCATGCATGTGACAATCATAATAAATTCAAAGTTAAACCAAGCACATAAGACATGTGGGCACGTAAGTACTAAAGGTGCAGGAGTCATCTATGGCATGCAAGTGACTAAAGGTGCATGGGTCATTCAATGCACTTAAAAATCACTTTGAAAGGTTTTTGCCATTTGAGTGACATCTATCTTCCACTATATCAGAAAGGTGAGACATAATTGTTATCCACTTCCAAGAAAGACACAAGAAGGGATGGACCATTAATGTAACAAGGTTAGTTATGGCAAGAAGCATGTGAATAGAATGATGGGACAAAATTGTCAAGGCATTAAATGCTTAATACAATATTCAAAGTATGAAGGCCATTAAAATATTTGTATTTATGGCTATAAATGACAAGGGGAGGGAAGGAATTAATGAATTTAAACCCCTCTAAGAGCCTATAAATAAGAGTGCTAAAGTCATTTTTCACTTTACCTTACGTAAGTCTTCTAAGTGCTAGTACAAAGAACAAGCAACAAACAAAGAACCAATGACCATGATGTAATCAAATTCCTTTAATCTTGAGTAGAGCAAAGTGTTTATGAATTTGGTGAAGTCATAAAGGTTATTTTCAAGTGAGAAGAGAGGTGGCTAAGTCTTGATTGGTGTATCAGAGTGGGAATCTTTAAAGTTGCAAGTTGTAGGTCTGTCATTATTGAAGCATGAAGCTTGAGAGTTGAAGTAAGTTTAGCTACCACCAATTATTAATTTGGAAATGTGGGATGGATATGGATTAACCTTTAAGCACCATTAAGGGTAATGCAATTTAAGAAAAGGCTACAAGAATTGAGAAGCTTCCAACTATACCAGAGGAAGAAGAGGTGAGTGAAGGAGATTGGTTCCCTATTAAGGAAGAGGCTTTAGAGAATCAACAGGGAATAAAACAAGAATAACACACAAAAAGAGAGGAAAGAGAGTGCACATTAGAATAAAGGGAAAATATGGTGAAGAAAGGGAATTAGGCACAAACCTCATTAGCACAGACTGCCCCAACATCTCCCCCTCTATCTTTACTAATAAAGGAGATGCAATACCCAAAGTCAATCTTACACATGGAGAACTAGGTATATAAGGTGTCAACTACCAAAATATTTGATTATAACCACTGATAGCTAGGGAATGAGGTAGAGTTACAAAATTACTACCAAGTCCAAACCACCAACACAAGAAACCAAGTGGTCTAGGACTTGTCTATTAAGAACCATCTAGACAAGGTGATCCTCTTTTAACTTTTTGAGCTACCATACTTTGGAAAGACTATTGAGGTAGTTCAAATCCTCCTCTCACATGTCCATGAGGACTACATCCACTTCACAAGGTGTAACATGATGATCACCCTAGAAAGGATCAACACAGTCACGAGACTTTAGTGCTCAGAGATGAATGTATTGGATGACTTAGCCAATATAGAGGAGATTCAATAGAATACCATAACACTTATGTACTAGATTTAAGGACATTTGATGGACATCAAGAACCTATAGGATCCCACCCTTAAAGTCACAGTGTGAATCATTTCCACCAATTTTGGAAGAACCGGTTGATGGAAGGAGTTGGACATGGCTCACCTACACATTGTTCACCAAGTCTTTTAGGGAAAAAAGTACAACTAGGTGTTGTATTTTGTCCAAAAAATAACTAAGGATGTGGAGAAGGCCCACAAAATGCCCAAGTATAGGTTTTTTTATGGAGCAATCCTTTTATTGTTGGTTTTTGAGAAGATCAGGGTACCTGATTATAGTTCAGGTTTACTAATGTGGGTGTACCCCCCCACTCACAAGTCCCCCACTAAGCACTTCAAAGCATTTACTTATCTCCAACACTTTACCCCATCATACAAGATGAATATGAGGTACTGGTTCAATGGGATGAAGGCATATTTTGGGAATGAATGGTGTATCCCCAAGGATTTTCACCCTTGGTTGTAGACCAAGTAAATTTTTTTGTAAAACAACATTATTCCTTGGCATGCATTTACATGAATCCTTCGAGAGAGATTTCAACATGTCTTAAATTTCCATATGCATTCTCTGCATGATACTTCATTGATTTTTTCAATCAGATATGTAATGCACAACCAATCATTCTCCAAGCAGAGTGGATCGATGAGGAGTGCCACACCCTCCAAAAAATGTATGTATATCTAAGCAAGAAGGCCTTTGTGGAGAGGGGGAAAACTTAATTGATATCAAGGTTAAGGATATCCTAATTAGGGAACAAGTCCATAAATTATTCTATATGTTATGCCCCTACCCAAACCCTCAAGATGAAGACCCCAAGGAGAGGCTCCCTCAAGCACCACAACCATGAAGGAAGCATCCATATCCAAGCACCAATTATAGTGGGTAGTCAGCTCAACAAAAATGTCAAAAGATAGTTGAGGAATATCCCTCCAAACCCACTACTTCTTGCCCATCTATCCTACATCCATCTCCACCTCACACTTCACCTTCACCACCTCATCCATATCCATCACCTCCTCACACTTCATCACCTCCTGCTTCACCTTCCCCTATTCATTCCACTCCTTACCACTCACCTAACTTTAACCCTTCAACTTCTCCACCTCCATGACCACCTTCACCTCCACTATCTCTAAGGACTGCCACAGGGTCAGCCCCAGAATAACCTCTAAGGTGAGCACCCCACTGGGACCCCTTTTAGGTACATATTCATAGTTAAAGATCAGACTCGATCCCTAGTACAAAGAGGCCCCATCCAGTGACCAACTTGATATTGATGGAGTGGGAGTGAGTGAGATGGCCATAGGAAGCCATCAAGAGGGTGAGCTTGAATGAGACCCAAAAAGGGGGAAGGGTCTAACTGAAGAAGAATAAGAATAGAGAGAGTTGTTCACTGCACATGAACATTACCAGTTCGGTGTAGAGGACAAAGACCTCTATCTTTGGTCACACTTCCACCCCAAGTACACAACCCCAAAATAAGGAAGCAGGTGTCCTTCCTTCTAGAGATGTATAGTGAGGAACCCCAATTTGATATTTTTTTAGATTATATTTTTTCTAGCCTGGATGCTCTAGGACTGCCAAACCTCATGAAAATTGATCCATAGAGGCTCACTCCAATAATGGCAAGTGCCTTTTTTTTTAATCTTGGCATGGAAATAATGTGCCAGAACATTTTATCAAATTTTGATGTGTATACTACAAAGAGAAAGCATGCTAGGGTCATGGAGATGTACAATAAGATGATTAAAAAAAAGCAAACACTCACCGAGGAAGTGACCTCCTTGAAATAACAAACCCAAGAGGCCACTAAGGTTAAGGTAAGGGTTTTAAACCTTTTCAAAATAATTTGGAAATAAGAACCAACACTTAAGGATGGTTTACCACTAGATGGGGATGTCATTGGGAAATTAGAGACCCTAGTGGAATTTTTGCTCAAAAAACACAAGGAGTGACCCGAGCCAAGAGATGAGGGGAAAGAGATGATTAAACAGTTCACCATGGCAATGGACATTTTCAAGAGCATTTTGGAGAGATTCAAGGAGGTTATCCCCATTTTGGATGGTATTTTTGTACACCTAACACACCCAAATAAAGTATTAAAGGCCTAGCTCCATGATGCAGAGGTCCTAAGGTAACAAGTGGATGATGTTTTCCTTCTAATAAAAAATCACACTGAGCACGCAAAGGCATTCAAGAATGTAAATGATGGAATAATCCATTAATAACCATCATCAACAAATAACTGTGAGTTTTTCTAATCTTTGAGGATAGGTTGATAAGGATGTCTCCGTATTAGAACACATATGAGAGGAATCAACGAAACCTTAGATTAATAGATGAAAATATGGAGACTCTAACTTAGCTTGATGAGTTGAAATAATCAAAAGATGCCATTAAAGGAATAACTTACAAAGTCCTTGATGCATTATCCCATTGGGATGGGCTGAAGAAGGAACTCAAGCAGAAAGGGCCCAAATTTTTAGAGGATGCTATCATGGCTTAGTCTGAGATGGACTAAGAGCATAGTGTGGGTGATGTTGGCCCCCGAATTTTGACTGAGTATTGTTCTATTTTGGTGCATGACGTGAAAGGATCATTATTCACTTTTGATACAAGTCTAACATGACATGAAAGGATAATGGCACAAAAAATCATAGCACATAGCTGATAGGCACAAAAGTGTCATGGTGTAAAACTTTCTAGGCATAGAAGGATAATGGTATAAGACACCCAGCACAAGAAGACCCAGTCAAAAGAGAACATGTCGCGAGGGACCCAATAATAGAAGACTCAAAATAAAAATGAAAGATTAGGGAAATGCATGGGAAGCAAAGTGAGAGGGACGTGGGAGCAATTATAAGAATAATTCAAATGGGATACTTTGACCCCATTGATAAGAGGTTTTGTACTAGCCTATGAGGAATGGAACACTTGGCCACCAGGATATAACATAGAACAAGGATATAAGGGTGCAAATACTCGAGTCTATAGGAATAACTAATTGCAAGAACCATGAATCTCAGTTTGTTGGGATTCTGTGTGCCATTTGTTCATGATAGTTAGAATTATGACACTTGGTTAGGGCAAAACAAGTATAAAAACCCATGTTGTAATCATTTGTGATGATGGTCCTTTAGAGAATAGATATAACATTTTTATCTTGTAATTCAATAAGTAATTAATGAGAAATCAATGTTTGCCATAATGTGTTATGAGTGATGAAATATTCTAAGTGTTGGATGATGGATATGGTTTATTTATAAGTCATGGGTATCTTTTTTCTTTTATCACTACCATTAAATAATAATGGTGATCTTAGTTATAGTGGTAGTTAAATCTGGGACAATAAGGATAATAGTAGTATATTTATGGTGTTGAATAACTTTTCAAGAATAATGTTATGAAAGATGAACAAATATACAACATTGTGCTATAAAGCCTTTGAAAACTGGGCTTTTGCTACGTGCTTTTGTTTAGCATGTGAGACTTACCTCTCGTGTGATAGGGCCAATGTGCTAGCTTATTAGGGAGAAGCTTCAACACCAAAGTGGAACTAACTAAAATAAGCCAACAACTATCTTCCACCACATTAAAAGGGTGGGATACAACTGTCACCCACTTTCAATAAAAGCACAAGGGACGTGCCATTAATATGATGAGGTTAGTTATGGAAAGAAACATGCTAATGATGTAATAGGGCACAACCATTAAGTCATTAATTATAAAAATTAATGATCTAAATACGATATCTGTTAAAATATTTTCATTTATGTTACAAAGTGATGGGGAAGAGGAAGGAATTAATGAGCATTAAACCCCTTTAGAGCCTATAAATAGGCAAGTTAAATTCATTTCACTCTTTACATTGTATTGATTCTTGAAGTACTAGAACTAAGAATAAACAACAAACCAGAGATGAAGAGAAAGTGACCACACCAAATCCAAACTAATCAAATCCTGAGTAGATCAGAGTTTTTATACCCTTGACAAGACACGTGGGTTATTACCTAGACAAAGAGAGAGTTTTTAAGTCTAGTTTGGTGGAAAAAGCAGTAATTTTTGAAGTTGTAGGTTGCAAGTCCACCATTAACGAAGTGCTTAAGCCCAAAAAGATGAATAAATTTGTCTGCAACCACATATTCATTTGGGAACATGGAATAACTATGCATAAATCTTTGGGCTCCTCAAAGGGTAATATAGCCTAAGAAAAAGGCCAAGAGACTTGAAATATTACCAACTATACTGGAAGAAGAATAGGTGAGCAGAGGAGATTAGGTTCCCATTAGGGAAGAGACTCTAGAGGAATAATAATAGTACCTAGGAGAACAAATATAGAGTATAGAAGAAGAAGTGGGAAAACATGTAGAAGTAGAAAGGAAAAAAATTGTGAATAAAGGAAAGCAGGTGCAAACATCGGTGGCACATAAGGCCCAAGCATCTTCACCTCCATCTCTATTGATAGAAGAGATGTGATACCCAGATTTGGTATTGTATGTGGAGAAATGGGTCTCCAAAGTCTCAATAGCCACCATTTTTTATTACAACCATTGCCAACTAGGATATGAAGTTGAGCTCTAAAATCTACTGTTACTTTCAAACCAAATATTCTATATAATTTTATCTGGAACAACTTATCAAAATACTCCAAAATTTTAAGTTCATTAAATCGAAGCACAAAATGCATCTTTCACCATCCTTTAAAAAACCTAAACTTGATCAAGTTTGGATAAGATGCTACTCTACATATTTATTAGAAATTTATAACATGTAACAATAAATGTTCAATTGAATCAACCTCTTATTTACGTAATAAGTATATAGAAGGACCAAGAATTTCCATTATTCAAAAGTGATCACGAATTAGATTATTTTTTAAGCAAGTAATCTAAACAAGCCAACCGTGAAAAAAAATTAGCTTTATGAGTACTAACTGCATTTAGACCAACTTATCCAGCCACTCCTTTTCTCTTATATAATCCTTTAATGCAATTTCATAACCTCGTCAAACCTTCTAAATTCTAGACTTATTACATGTTCATCTAAAAATATCCTTAATGGTTTTTAGAAGGGATCCAACTTTGACTTAATACCTTAGTCAAGGTTTCTTTTTGGTCATCTAGACTATTGTGCTGCCTTCTACCTTGCACTAAGGTTTCAATTTAGGAATTACATACATTTGGTCTCCATGCCTACCTAAGAACTATTTGTGCCTTCATAAAATCATGAAAACATTGTCTAAGAATCAACTAAATAATTAATTTTATCATCATTTTTAATTTTTAAGTCATATTATCATAAATAGTTAGAAATACAAAATTTTAATGTAGAAATTTAATTTTGGTATAATCTTTATTATCATAATATTATTAATAAAAAAATTGTGTATATAAATTATTATTTTAAATTAGGGGTATATTGGCACTTGTTTGTCTTTCTTTTTTTTTACAATTTTATGGTTTTTTTTTATAAAAAAAATTGTCATATTTATTTTGTGCTCATAAGTCTACCTTTCTCCTATCTTTGACTGTGTTTGTTCCTTCTTCTAAGATGGGAATGACGGTTTGTTGATCCTATCTTGGGTAGGAATGGTGAGCCTAAAAATACTATACTTTTTGTTTTTGTGTTTTTTTTCCATTGATCACATCATTTCGATATTTGGATCCATTTATCTGTTGTTTGCCTTTTTTTTTGTCAGATTTTTTACATGCCAATAAATCTTTTATTCAAATCATGAGAAGCTTATACATGAAAATCATATATGAGAATTCTGATAACCAAAAAAAGAATGGGTTCCATAATAATTGGGGTTCTCATTCGAGTTTTCAAAGGTTTTTATTGCCAGTCATTATTTTTCAAGTATAGACACACTCTACATTGAATTATCAGTATTCAAGGACTTGCATCATATCTTGTACCAAAATTAGCGTAAACGAATGTGCATGTTCAGAAAAGAAGAAGTTGAAAACCTTCCTTAATTTATGTTAGGAATTAGTACTTGATATTGAATTAATAATATTGTTGTGATATTAATAATGTAAATGAAATAATATATTTGTCACATTATTATATTGGTTGCACATAAAAATAAAAGAAAGTGTTTGTCAAAATTGTATTACAAATTATTATAACAATTCATCTATATTAAAAAAATGATTGTTGGAAATGAAATAAATGTCATATATATTAAAATTATAATAAAAAGAGAGAAGACTATCATTATTCTGAATTTACGATGAATTTATCATATGCAGCTTAGTAAACTCTGTACCAAAATTTCATTTGATATCAGAGCAGGGAATTGAAAATGAGTCTTGAAATTTTTGTAAAGGGTAAGGTGGCGGGAGATCGTGTATGCCATGTTATGGCCCTATCAAACTCTTGTTTGCATTCATAGGTTTGCAACATTCTTGTAGAGCGTGCAACCCATCAAAGTCATGTACATATATATAATCTAATCATGGGCGAGTGACGTGTGTGACATTTCAAGAGTCTAAGGAGTACTATAATCTTAAGAAAGGTGTGCATGACACCTGTTATATCATAATAAATAACTAGCGGTAATGATAGCTAAAGTGTGATAGCCCACATTTATTCATTCAAGTGCAGGGTTGGAAGTTATTGAATGAAGCTCCTATCCACTTGTCTATGATCTGATTACTCACCATTCAATCCTGGTGTGTGACCTTTAATATATTAGAGTCTAACTCACTTTACAAAAATTATATTCGCGTGCGCGCCTGAGTTTCCCAACAAAGTATCACTAATGTCATATCTGCCATGCACGGATTCAATTTCTTTGTCAAATCTGTAATAGTCTATATTTTGTGTTGAGTCTTAAAATGTTAGATCATATATTTGTTAAATGTATTGTGTTAATTAAGTCCTACTCAAATATGGATATTTAGTATTATTTATTGCCAATGGGTAATTTATTATTTAACATTTAATTTTATGTTGTAAATAGTTTTTATCATAAAAGAGTTATTTTTTATGTTGTAAAACGTGTCGAAGTTTAAAATATGAGTCTTTTTTAAGTGAATACTAGGATTTTTGTTGTTGGTGTCATTTTATTTGTATAGATGTATTTTTGATAGAAATCAATGTCTTATGTTTTTGTTTGGCACATTTCTAAAGATGGACATTCCATTAGAAAAATTAACTGAAAAGTCAAATTTTAGATGCAATTAATGAATAAGAATTTTTGGGGAATAGTAAGTGATAAATTACCAACAAATACTACTAAGTTATTGGAATCGCAAATATGAGATAATAAAGCCAAAGCTATCATTGACCTTGCACTCTTAGATTTTGAATTACACTGTAGATTTGGAAAACACATCCACAAAAGTTTAATAAATTATGAGTAAAAAAATTGGTGCTATTGGCAACCTAGGGGTCACCCATGCGCTAGTAATTTCAAGCATTTCAACTCTTAACCTTTCAACTTTCTATGTCATCACACCATGCAAGTTTCCTTGCACACTCACATAAGGCACAAAGATGGAAATTAGGAAGAGTTGGGGTTAGTTGGCAATGGGCTCATTAACATTATAATTCATGTATTCCTTACACACATGGGGGTTCTAAGAACTTGCTCTATTTTCTCATACTAACACATGGCCAAAATTAGACCTATGTATATAGGAAAAAAATAGAGAATCATGATTGTATCATCCTAAGACAATAATTTAAACCATAACCTAAGCACATTGACTCTACTTAAGTATCCATCGTCTAACTAAGCATGCATTCATTAGATGAAATACAACATTAGTTTAAGCATTCAAACACTACCCTACAACTACAAGCAATACTAAAAACAACAACCAATTTGTGTTGTTTATTACTTAATAGATCATGGTTATAATATTATCAAAGTGCCTAAAATCACTTACAAGTATTATACGTAACTATGCTACTATTTCTCTCTCTCTCTCTCTCTCTCTCTCTCTCTCTCTCTCTCTCTCTCTCTCTCTCTCTCTCTCTCTCTCTCTCTCTCTCTCTCTCTCTCTCTCTCTCTCTCTCTCTCTCTCTCTCTCTCTCTCTCTCTTTAATACTCTATCAATATTATGGAAACATTTCAAATTATGTATCGCTCTCCCTTTTCCTTCCCAGGGCTCTATAATTTATAGGCATTACACAACCTTACATGTCACTTGGTATCTCAACTATACCAAATAAATAGTTAATATCTTTTTCATCCACTTTGTAGTTAATACAATGCTCTGCTCTAGGTCAGTTATCACACTATCTTTTACTTATTATCAAATGCTCGTTAGAATCAAACTACTAGCTTTAAATCTACTGTTTATCCTCTAATATCTCCACTATAGTTCATGGATACACATGGTATTTACATGTAGCGATCCTATTATTTTGTTGTATGTGCATGTGAACTTGGTTTTATCAGCTTGCACCTATCTTGTTGGAAATCCCCATTGGGCATGCACACAAGGGATGAAAAGTTCTTTGCATGCCACTCTCTACTCCCTTGGGCTACTAGTGTCTATCTCTACCTTCATCTATCATGCATGCACACTCCTAGTCTTGGTTATCATTAGCCAAGCTCTAGGGTTAACATCACCCCACACTAACCTGGTTGTCCATCATCGGGTAACCTCCTCATCCTTCCTCCTGTGCAGTTTTTTTTTTCTCACATCTTTATGTTTCTACCCTTGTCACACATTTTGCCTCTCAAATTTATCCACTCCATGTTTTGATTTATTATATCTCTCTTTGCTATGCCTTTCTATTTTTGTATGATCGGAGTGGTTCTTGCCTTGGGATTCTTTTTTTTAGTCTAGTGCCATCATGTGTGCTAGTTTTATTTATAGATCCACTTACTCTAGACTCATTTTGACATATTATTAATTGCCTCTCACGTGCATTCTCCTCTTGATATTTAGGATACTTAACTAAAATTTTGAACCACAAATAATCAAATAATGAATGGATGAAAATAATTCAAATATTTCAACATTATGTTGTTGAAGCAAAGAATTATAGCACATCCTTCATCAAATATTCTTCAAAATTAGCTCATATTTTGAGCATGCACTAAATGGATTTTGTGACAATGACTATTTGAGTGCCTAATCCATTCATCATTTGAGGTTACTCTTGGAGTGGTTTGACCTACTATTTTATGTTGTTTATCTTCTTAGTAGCTTCCTTCATAGTTTATTCAAGGAAGCTTTCCTCTTATAGAGTCTTTAGGTGAAGCTCTAATAAGCATTGATCTAGCTTACTCTTATTATGCATACCACCTCTTCTACCTCTTTTAACAACTTTATACGCTTTTCATTATTTTTCTTGGTGTACACTTGGGTGGCTATCACTTTCTATTCATGTTCCTCTTTAGAGAGACACACATTGATTATTTCCTTTTTCTTGGAGAAGTTTAAAAATAAATGTTCCATTGCAGCTATGCTCTCAGAGAGCTTCTTCAACACATCTTCATAGTTTTTCAATTACTCGGTGAACTTGAACTAGTATTTCTTTATTTCTTCCTACATGTCTCCAACACCTTCCCTCTCTTCAATAATTTATCAATAATTATTTCCAACCTCTCCATGGGCATGGCTTGAGAGATGTCTATTCCATTTAGTAGGAGCGAATGTTACCTCATAACTCATTCACATTTTTTTATAACCTTAAGCTCCATGGAAACTACCTTGTGATATTTTATTTGGCACCTTTTCTTCTCTTCATCTAGTGTGTTTTCTACTTTGATGCATCTCATCTCCTCAGCATCATAGTCCTATGATATATTAGTTAGAGTAAACTTCTATTATCTGTAGATTCTACTATTCAACAATTCTTAGCTAATTAATTCTGTGACTAGTTTAATTACCATGTTCCTTATTTACACTTCACTCATATTCATAGAGTTTACAATTCTAAGCAAGTCTCATCCCTCAGTCAATGGAACCAAAATGTTGACAGCCGAGGGATCATCTGTGTGCTAATCCTTTCACACATTCCAACACTTAACCTTTCAACATTCTATGCCAACACATCATGTAATTTTCCTTGTGTGCTCACTTGAGGCAAAGAGAGGGAAACTGATAAGGGTCAGGGTTAGTTGGAAATGGATTCATTGAAATTGTCATGCATACATACCTTTACACATGTAGGAGTTATGAAAACTCACTCTATATTCTCACACTAACACATGGATGGAATTAGACATGCATATAAACAAAAGTAGAGAATCATGATCATATCATCCTAAGACATCAATGTAAACCATATCCTAAGCACATTAAATCTACTTAAGTATCCTCCTTTGTACTAAACATAAATTCATTAGATGAAATACAACATTTTTTCAAGAATTAAACACTACCATAAAACTATAAGCAATACTATAAACAATAACCCATTTGTAAATTTCATTACTTAATAGATCATGGTTATAATATTATCAAGGTGCTTGAAATCACTCAATATTATTACATGTAACTATGCTACTATTTCTATCTCCAAATCTCTATCAATATTCTAGCAACACTTTGTTATGTCTTTCTCTCCCTTTTCCTTCCCAGGTCTCTGCCTTTTATATGCATTCCACAAACTTATGTGTCACTTGGTAGTTCAACTAACACCAATCAATATTTAATATATTTATCATCTACTTAGAAATTAATGTGGTGCTCTACTCTAGGTCAACTACCATGCCATATTTTGTTGTTTATCAACTATGAATCATAATCAACCCATTAGTCATAACTATACCATTTCTACTCTATGATCTCTACTGTGGTTCCTTGATACACATGGTATTTTCATGTCTCGATCCTATTGTTTTATTGTATGTGTATGTGGACTTGGTTTTATTAGCTTGCACCTATCTCATTGGAAATCCCCATTGGGTGCATGCTCAAGGGATGACAAGTTCTACTCGTACAATTATCTACTACATTAGGATACTGACACCTATCTCTATATTAATTTATCATACACACATGGTCCTAGTATTGGTTATACTTATCCAAACTTTGGGTTCAATAGGTGTTAAAGTAGTTAATGAAAAAATTTCTCTAAACTTACAAATTTTTAGGTTAAAAAAGAGTGATGGAATTACAATGTCTAGTCATAATAATGATCTGAGATCTCTCATAGATAACTAAAAAAATTCAAAACTCTAGTAGAAGATGAGGATAAAAAATCCATGTTGTTTTTACTCTTGGTCATATGTCATTTGTACTTATATAAGATATGATCTAAGTTCTTATAGTTGACAAAAAAAATGGTAATGTCAGAAGATATAAAAGAGGAAAGTGTGTTGTATTCAAGAAACAATCATAAAAAATCAAATAAAAATAAAGAAGAAATTGAATGCTTTTATTTAAAAAATAAAGGTCACACATCTTGAAAATGTAAAGTTTGAGCTAATGATCTTCTCAAAGGAAAAATGAAATAAAAAGGAAATGAAACTAATATGGTCATTGAGGAATATTGGATGAGCACTGATGGTGTTGATGAAGAATACTTATACTAAGAAATTAACAATAGATATTGGAAGATGGAGGTAATGGAGTAAATAGGTTGAAAAAAGACCTTTAATCAGCCACTAATGATGGGGCCGCATAGGGATGTGGTGGCATTTGTGTTTGTAGTTTGTTTTGTGTGGTGTGCTAAAATAAATCCCCTATTTTGTTAAAATTATTGAAAGATTCATTCTTTAAGAAGCTTGATTTTTCATTGTAGGAAAATATTACATGGTAAACTCAACATGAATTATTTTGGAGTTTATGAATCTAAGTAATTTGGAATTCAGTTCAAGAAAGAGGTCTAGGAACCAAGGAATTCAACTTAGCAACTACAACTAATGGAGTTATGCCTGGTCCAAAGAGAGTTTTTAGAGAGAAGCTTCTACAAGATGTGATTCTTTCCCCATGTTCACACTAAGTGGGAATGTTAGAAATTATTAGTTCATGGTATGATTATGACATGAAATAATACATATTTGTAGCTCCTTTATGGTTGCATAACCCAACTACTTCTCTCATCTTTTTATTCTATCTAGTGGAAATCTAGGTCAAGAGTATTAAAGAGAAAGATTAGACATTTATATTCATTAATTTTGGAAAATTAAAGGTACATATATGCACAAAATATATTTATGAAGTGGCATAGAAAAATCTAGATTTTGAAAGTGAGCATAGGACATAAAGGACACAAGAGGACATGAATGATAGTTAAATCTGGTCAATGCCAATCCCTCTTGGGAAATAATGATGCAGGTGTTGATCTTATCTTTGCACATTAATAACTCAAAATTTGGCACATAGTGAGTTAAAATATTTCACAACCCATATATAACTTGAAAAATAAAAAATCATGTCAGGGGTTACTATTCCTTTGCATTCACTTTTAAGGTTTCATTTCCTTTATGTGTGGCTTCATTGACATTAATCATGGTTTATATTAGATATATTGATGAAAGTGTTTTATCTTTTTTAGATTCTAAATTTAAAAATATTAATGTTTTGATTTATGAAAGAATTAATCAATGTTAATGCAGACATTAGAACACATTTTATTGCAAACCCTTATTTTGTTGATGAAGTGATACATGTGGCTAAGGAAGTAAACAATGTAAATGTTCCTCAAAAAGGCATGTATAGAGTTTTTAATTGCATTCCTACATCTGCTATAATTTTTTATGAGTGTTTGAATTTAACACCAATGAATAATAGTGTTATTATGTCTATTAGTAGTAAGACTTGAACTTTTAATGCACTGATTGAGAGTACCACCATTGTTAAACATGAAACGATGGCCATGATGCATGATATAAATAGCTTAAAAATATAAGTGTGTAATCATTCACTTCATCAAGAGGATTCTAATGTCAGGGTCATCAATAATATTATGCCTTCCCATCCTATTGAAAATGATACTTGTTATGCCTCTTCCACACAACTTAATTATTCTAAAATTACATTTATTTTATAGTCACAGAGACCCTCAAGAGCACTTTATGTAATATTTACATCTATAATAAACTATGAGAATTGTTATTTAATCCTATTTAAGTTTTTTCCTATCAAATTAGTTGAATAGGCCTTCGATTGGTTCTTTTATTTATCTAGTAAGTCCCTATATTCATTTTTATACTTTAAAAAGTCTTCATAGATAAATATATTACCAAAAATGGACCTAGAAAGACATATGAAAACATCCAACATCTTAAGTAAAATCAAAAGAAGACATGTGAATACATATTTAGATTTTTTTTCATATGCACTTTTAACTCCAAAATGAATTCCATCAAACTCACACTTTCTATTGCCACAACCAATCATTGGGATGTTTATCAAATGGACGTGAAGAGTGCCTTTATTCATAATGATATTGACGAAAAGATTTACATGGATCATCCTTCGAGCTTTATTGAGGATTATTCCCTTGTATGTAGACTCTAAAAATCCATATATGGCCTCAAACAAGCCCTTCAGACTTGGTATGCTAAGATGGATTCCTTCCTTCTTACAACAAGATTCATCAAATGTTAGTAAGATCCAAATGTGTATCTTTTGTGGTAGTATGATTCACCTTTGATTCTAATTATTTATGTTGATGATATTTTGATCACTAATTTCTATTATTAATCCATTGTAGTGGTGAAAAGGGCTCTTTAGGACAAATTTTCTATGATAGACTAAGGATTGTTACATTACTTCCTTGGGATTCAAATTTCTCAGTCTGACTCAGGGATCACTCTTGCACAACCTAAGTATAATCTATATCTACTTGCTTGATTTCACATGGTTGATTGTAAGCCAAATATGACTCCCTTTTTATCTAGAGTCAAGCTCAACATAGATTTTACTTCACCTTTGGTCAATTCTACCTTGTATCAACAACTTGTGGGTAACCTTATCTACTTGACACATACCAAACCTGACATATCATATGCAGTGGGCCTTGTCTCCAGATTCATGCAGGAACCCCATGAGCTACACTAGAAAGCAACTAAGAGGATATTGCACTACATTTAGGGAACACATAGATTAAGGATTCACTATAGATATGGAACTTACATCAACTTGATTGGCTATAGTGACTCAAACTGGGCAAGTGATATTTATAATTGCATGTCCACTTCGTGTTACTATTTTTCCATTAGTTCTTATTTGATTAATTGGTCAATCAAGAAGCAAAATGATATTCTTTTATCATATACTAAGGCAAACTACAGGGGGATTGTCAATCTACCACTAAGTCTATCTAGCTTCAAGATATTTTCACAGAGTTTGGTATCCAGTTTAGATGACCTACCATCATCTACTGTGACAACCAGATTAATATTTAAATTTTTAGGAATTTGATTCAACATCAATAGATCAAACACATAAAGATTCACATACACTTCATCATATATCTCATTCATGGGGACAAAGTTGATCTAATTTATTTCTAGGTGATAGAGAAAATAATATACATCTATACCAAACATTTCATGGAGAGCATCTTCACTTGCAGGCTCTTCTTGAGGTTTAGGATACTACAACATACTATTTTGGGGGTGCAGGTGGGGGGATTCTAACCTCTTATTTTATGCCTCTCTTTTTTTTTTTTGGTGGGGGGGGGGGGGGGGGGGGGGGGGGGGGGGGCGCAGAAGGGAGGCGGTGGGAGTTTTTTCCTTCGGGTTTTTTCATTTTCTCTACTTTATGAGAGATTGCTTTGTACATGGGTACCTCATAAGGCCTAGTTTCTAGGACCCATTTTTTTATGCTACCCACCTAAGTTTTGATTATGGGGAGGATGTCAGAATAGAGGTTAATTATTTTTCCCATTTTTATTTATTATGTGTTTTTCCTCCTCACTTGAAGTTTTCCTACTCTCATGGATAAGCTTGCTTAGGTGTACAGTTTGACTGGATGACTAGGAAGCAACTCCCTTGACTGGCTATTTTGGGTATGGGAGTTACTCTTCTATTTTGAGGGTATTTGACCACCTTTTATGGAGAATTTAATCTTATTTTTTGAGGTCTTTGACCACCTTTTGTGGAGGAGTTACTATTATATTTTGAGGGTATTTGACCACCTTTTGTGCAAGAGTTACTCAACACTTTCCTATATGTACACCTCACATTTATGAGCTTTTCTTAATGGAAGACTAGTATTTTTGGCTCCTATTTTGTCTTGTGTAATATTCTTGTATATTGGTTTCATTTTATTTTAACTACATTATTATGTGCACATAATTGGTTTATGTCATCACTCTGCTTGTGCCTTCAACTTACCCAGACCTTGGACTCAACCTTGATAGTTCACACTTTGGTGAAGGACTATATAAAAACATTTTGATGTAAATTTAGTTAGATTTTTCTTGATAGATTTGGTACATTCTAATTTCTAGGGGTAATGCTAAATTCTTAGTGATGAATTATGAAATAGATAATAAACCTAAGTTTGAAATACTACAACAATATGATAGAGGCAAGAGATGACCAAAACTTATTTAGTAATTTTTTCTATGTTTCACATTGGCTATTTGTAGGTTTTGGTAATGCCTATTTATCATCATTTGTGCAATATGAATCCTTATTAAAAATCCTTTCAATATAAGAAAATATTCACTAAAGTTGGCAATATCAAATTGAGCATTGATATGTTGTATTTGATAAATCAAAATACGTGTTTTAAAGATATATTTATGACATTAAATTCATCAAGGCAATTAAATTTGTAATTCATTTTTTTAATGTAATCATCCTATCCTTTGATGCTCGACTTCAAAAAAACATTCTATTTCCAACATGATGTATTGCTCTAAATTTTTATTTGTTTTATGGAAAGGGATACCCTTCTCATCACATTAGGGCCTTTTGTGCCTTTTTTTAGACTTTGTGAATGATTAAGCGATCATCAATTAAGTTATTTCCAAGGAGCTTAAAGGTTTTATAATTTACTAAGGGGATCCATATATACACTCTTTTACAACATTAGTTGATTGAAAATTATCTCATTTTTCAATCAATATTGGTATGAAGGTCATGTTTTGTACAATTAACTAAAATAAAATAACAATCAAATGAGATTACTAGTAATTTTATTCTTAGATTTAAGATTGTGGTTGCCAATATGACTTATCAACCACCAAATAGGGAATTTAAAATTATCTTTACTTGTAACTTGTTTTAAAGTAATAAATCAAAAGTGTTATTCAACACTTACCATTATTTCAAAGAGATTTGTAGTTATATGAAAGACTTTGAGGACATAAATTTAGATGTAAATGTGCTAAGTATGGGTCAAATGATCCAAATTTTAATGGTGTCAAGTCTCCAGACAAGATAACTTTAAATACTGTAAGAAATCACAATGACTTTCAACCTAAGAATATGGTTAATACTATAGAACAATCAGCTAACAAGACTATATTATCTCAACAAAGGGAATGCAATCAATTCATTAGGATACATGAGAGTATATAAAATATGTTGAAAATATTGTTTGAGTGTAATATGATTACCTTTCTTCCAATTAAAGAATTTGATCATTCACAACAATTTTGTAATAAATTTGGTGTAAATTCATTTTGTGATTATCATAGAATCCTAGGATATTTTCCCAATATGTGCATGACTTTGAAGAATACGATATAACATAACATTATCAACAATAAAATTAAAGAGGATGGAACAAATAACAATTTGAATGAATCAATGGCTCTACCAATCTACACTAGAATATTTTTACCAACACTCTTCAAAATCATAAAATTTAACCAAATAATCAAGGAACAATTCATATAATAGATAGACAAAATCAAAGAGAAATCCTAAAGGCTAATACCCATCAACTTGATAGTTTTATTAGTGTAGTTAGTAAAATTACAAGCAAGAGGGCATGCACTCAAATTGTGCTTGATGATAGTGAGATTTTAAATCATAGCTCATAAAATGGAAATTTATTAATAATATATTTCACAAATGAACTTGGACAAAAAAAAAGATTAATTTATGGTTGATAATGGTTTAAGAATAAATTTATGTGATGATAAAAACATTATTAGTATTGGAATTCATAAAAGTTATTTAGCATATATTATAACATTATTATGGTATATGATGGTGTTGGTAGAGAGTATCTTGGTTTTATTCTCTTTCCTAATAGATTGGGTTTCAAGACACTTCTAAGTTTATTTCATGCAATACCTAATCATGGATCTTATGAATTTTTTTCTTGGTAGACAATGGATACATCAAATGCAATCTCATCTCTTTATACTTTACATCAATGTTTGAAATTTTAACATTAATGCCAAATCATTATAATTATAAAATATACATATTATCCAAAATAATTTGAATAATAGGTATTAAAAAATGAATCACCCCAAAAATAACCAAAATTTGAACCCAAGATGATAAAACATAAGGTTCAAGTTCTTAAACTATCCACATAAGGGTATGCTTTTCACAACCTATTGTTATTACACATATATAAGGAATTAAAAAGGATCATATTATTCTAGGTGACATCAATGAAAATTAGGATCATACTTTTATACAAAAATATGATTAAGATGGAAAAAATGATGATGAAAATGTTTTATCATCTTTAGATTTATGGGTGACCCAACATATTGATTTGGCTCCTGATGATACATGTGTTTTAGCTTATATGTCTTCTGATAATTATTATGACTCACTCAATTATGATGGTGTTATTGATTATATTTCCTTACTCATTACTTTTATTCATAAATGTAACCATTGGAAACATTACATCTTGGGAAAGGAGAATGTAATCTACACAAATCACAAGCTGATTCAATTCTTATAGACTCATAATAAGTTACAAAAAAAGTGACATAAAAAAATGGTCTTATTATTATAAACAGAACCATCTAAACATCAAACATAATAATGGAAGTGTCAATCTATTTGTATATTTTTTGAGTTGTCCATCAGTTCAATCTCTCCTTTCTGTACTTGACACATGTGAACATAAATTTTGTACATGGTCAAAATCATATCCATTTGACATGGATCTTATAGATATTAAAATTTGCTTTATGGTAATTCAATTCAATATTTTTACTTATAGTATGGACCTCTATATTACCTTAGGCACTCTTGTATTTCACATGAGCCAAAGAGAGAAAATAATATGGGAAGCTCATTTTAGCAAGGTTGTAGGAAATTATGGAATTTAAAAGATTCTTGAGGTGTTGCATAAGTACTTATTTTGGCCACATCTCAAGTCTAATATATCCAACTATATCAAGTCTTGTACCACATGTGTAACTACAAAGCAAGTCAACAAGAATCAAGGCTCTTACACACTTTTGTCAATTCAAAAAAATAATTTCCCCACAAGGGTATGTTTTTTAAAACCTATTGTTATTACACATATATAAAGACTTAAAAAGGATCATATTATTCAAGGTGACACCAATGAAAATTAGGATCATATTGTTATAAAAAAATATGATTAAGATGGAAAAACTAATGATGAAAATGTTTTATCATATTTAAGTTCATGGGTGCCCCAACATCTTGATTTGGCTCCTAATGATACACATGCTTTATTTAATGTATCTTTTGGTGATTATTATGAATCACTCAATTATGATGTTGTTATTGGTTACAATGACTTAATCATTACTTTTTTTTTAGGAATGTAAGCATTAGAAGAATTATATCTTAGGAAAGGAGACTATGATCCATAAAGATCACAAGATGATTCAGTTCTTGTAGACTCAAAACAAGTTACAGAAATAGTGACATTAAAAATGGTCTTCTTATTAGCAATAGTTTCATCTAAACATCAAACACAAGAAGGGAAGTGTCAATCCAGTTGTATATTTTATGAACTATCCATCAGTTCAATATCATATTTTTGTAATTGACACATGTGAACATGAAGTCAATGCATGGTAATAAGTTTATCCATATAACATGGATTTTGTAAATAACTATCAAAACTTGCTTTGTGGTAATTTAGTTCCAGATTTCTACTTGTAGGATGGACTTCTATATTACCTTAGGCACTTGTGCATTTTGCATGAGGTATAGAAATAGAAAATAATATTAGAATATAATTATATCAAGATTGTAGGAAAATTTGGAGTTGAAAATAATCTTGTGGTGTTGCAAAAGTAATTCTTGTAGCCACATCTTTGGTCTTATATATACAAATATATCATTCTATATCGTATGTGCAATTGCCAAGCTAATTAACAAGAAGCAAAGTTTTTACACCTTTACTAATTCAAAAAATAATGTGGGAATCTATTTCCATGGACTTTATATTAGTCTACCCTAATACAAAACATGGTAATGATTGCACTTATGTAGTAGTTGATAGATTCTCAAAGGTGGTAATTATCATAACTTATAAGACAGTAATATCAACTCTATAAATAACTCAATTTTAATTTTAATATGTCAAAATCCAATTTGGAATCCAAAAAACTATCCTATCTGATAGATATGTAAGGTTTTTGAGTAATTTATGTAAATCACTTTGGTTTATGCTAGACACAAAGTTGAACAAATCCACTTCCTTTCATCCAGAGATGAATGGAAAGATGGAAGTGGTAAATAGGATCATAGTGCACCTTATGAGAGTGTAAAATTATAAGAATAAACACACTTGTGATGAAATATTAACATTAATTCAACATAAATATAACAAATATTTACAAAATATCCACTTTATATAGCCATTTTCAAGTCTACTTGGGTTTCCATCCTTTGGCACACATCGATGTAGCTTATACTATTCTGCCATCAATAGTAGAATATCCTTCAGCTTGAAATGAAGTTGAAAAATCCATTCAATTCATTGATAACATTTGTCACATTTAAAAATAAGTTCAAACCATTATGCAATAGGAAAATGTGAAATATAAGTAGCGCCATGATAAGCATAAGACACCACACACTTTCTAGGTTGGAGATCAAGTATAGCTACACATGCAGAAGTAAAAATTGATAGGACCTAAGCAAAAGCTTTATCAACTTTCATATGGGCCCTATGCCATCACTAAATAAGTAGGATATAACACTCTCAAGCTTAACCTCCCACTTAACCTTGGATTTCATCTAGTATTCAATGAAAAACTCTTACACCATTACTTTCTAAACCGATTAAATACTTTAGATACTACAAAGTCTTTTAAAAAATAGAGATAAATCCAAATTTTATCATCCCAAGAGAATCAAATCAATTCATTTCGGTTTAGGTCAAATAGACACATTGAAAATATATCCCTCTCTTCTAGATCATGAAAGCATATCAAGTACCTTCCCAAGGAAAATGGTTTATAAAAGTGTCAATTGAAAATTTGTTCCTACATATTCTTTTAAAACTACATGCAATGGGGACAATTCCTCTTCAAGGAGGGGTGATTGATCCACAAGGATCTGGGTCACTATATCTTAATAAATATTACCACTATTACACATCCAACTTTACACTAATGTCAATAGTACAAGCAACAGGTTTCACACCTAGGTGTAAATTTATTTAATCCAATTCCACTTCTACATTACTGGACATATCCTATAATATCAATACTATAACACTTATCTTGTTAGTAATGGAATTTAGTGATGTCACCACACTATTTGGTTATGAAGTGGTTATTACTAACTATTGCAATGATTTAGCTGACACTTTATGTACCTTCATTATATAATAATGTACACTTCCATTATTTTTAGGTTAGAGACATATACATATAAAAATGTATTTAGGAAGTAAATAGACACCAAACATTTTATCTCTTAGATATTATTTAGAACTTAGCAAAATAAAACTTTACTATTATAGTTCTACATTCGATGTCATCCCTTTCTTGCTCTCTTATCTCTTTAAATGCATTGCACTTTCATATTCTTTGTCATTCATTAATTCGCTTTTATTCATATCCCTCTTAAATCCATTTAAGTAGGTTATCCATTATGTCTCCTCTTGGTTCCCAGATAAATAAAAAACCTTTTGAAAGATAATGATTTTTTCCAAGGCTTCCCCTTCCCATTTTTTTAATTCTTCCAATGTTTACCCAATAAATTTCCAATGCCTTCCTTTGATAGTAAGCTATATCATACCTCTTCAATTAATTTATCCTTAATACAAATCCTCTTAAAATTTTCTAAATAATCACAAAATCTGTTATCTTTCATAGCCGAAGTAGAAGCCATTGGATGTGATCTATACCCTTCCATTTTATAACAATCCCTTCTTTTTTTATGATCCATATTAGAGTGCACATGGCTCAACTTGGATTTGGATCCAAGATCTGATCTATACTCTAAATCACTTCTTAATCTTAAACCCTTATTTTTTCCTTCAGATAGATTTCCTTAATATTCTTACCTTGATATCTCAAAATATTTATTGATTTAAAGATGAGATCTCTCAGATATAAATAATTATCATCACCCATCCTTAATTCTTCATAGCTAATTATATCTCCCATAGAATCTTTTTAATTTTTGACTCTTGAGTTTGGATTCACATTTGAAAACATAACAGTTTCCTTCTTTTAATCTTTTTCATTCTTTGACATCTTTTCTTTTTGTGCTAACTCAAATCTCAAATCTAGATCAAGTGTTTATTTAATTTATGCTCATTGATATCTTGTTCACATTCTTAAAAATATGAAAGATATTCTTGTATTAAAAACTAAATATTCTCATTTGATAACCCAATTATCATATATGATCTTACTTTGATCTCATATTCCTCTTCAAATCCCTAAACCAGATTAGATAAATTGCTCTTCCTTCAAAATATATACCCTTTAATTTCATCTCGATCATTCTCTACCTTTCCCCCCTCCAATTTATCCCTTATTCTATCTCTCCATAAATTTTCAAGCTCAACATTGTTACGGATAAACTTCTTTTATACACTTATCCACAACCTCTCTATTTTATAAAGCTCCACTTCCTTCAAAAGAGTCTTGCTCAACTCTCTCTTTACATTTATATGTATGTGATTGGATTAATTGCAACTTATATTCTAAAATTAATTTTCCTTTACCTTGCTAAATGATTATTTAAAAAATGCCTTAAATTTTATGACTATGTTGTAATACACTTTGTATTCTCATGATTATCCACTTACTGAAAGAGGTTATACTATAAATATAGTTATATATAAGATATTGATGAGATTTTAGGGATAGATTGGAGATTTATATGCAACATGAATATGTACATGATTGTGGATTCATCATAGGATTGGGGTACATTCCATGTTCGCTTAGAAGAAACTATGGGGGATTATGGGGGCATATCTTAGTACTATTTTAGGTTTTTATATTCATTGATTATATTTATAATTTTGAGATATCAGTCGATTTTATATTCCCTAGTGTGATTTTATTGTTGGATTTGTCCTTGAACTCTTTTTGATTTCATATATATTTTTTCATGTTGTGTTTGTTATATTCTTATCCTCAATGTTTTCTCCATGATTCATTACATAGTTTCTTTTTTTTTTTGGTTGGATACATAGTTTCCATGTTTGTTCCTTGCTAAGTTTATATTCAGTGTGTTTTATGTGCTTACACTTAGTTGTCATTTATTTATATGATTGTTAAGTACTCAATGTGTCTTTAATGTCTTAAGCATGCTTATTATGTGTTTGACATGCCTTATTTTCCTTCCATGTGCTTAGCATAATTTCAATGTTTTACATGTTTTTTGCATGCTTTGTCACATATGTGACATGTTTATTGTTATAGTTTCTAGTCATCGGGTGTTTTTTGTGTTAAATGAGCTATGATATATATAATACACAATCCACTTATTAGTTTCCTACACTTCCATGATTAATATCACACATTGATTTGAGGCAAGAAATCATAATTTTTATTTAAATTTCTATATCTTATGTTACTAGTACTACATCATATATATATTATGTCGACATAGGGAATCTCTTATTAATATTACACTTATCTTGACTTCATATGAGACATTCTAACTTTGTGTTCTATTTCTTAATTTTTTCTCATGTGGGGAAAATTACTTGTCTGCTTATACCAATTACATCATAGGCCCATGTGGGTAAATTAATGTATAACAACCATGCTTCCAAGATGATATATTTATATGTTAGACATGAGTGATTTTATATCTTATCTTACATATGATGTATATAATTTATTTATTTTGATATATGTTCTTCACATATTCATTTCACATTTCAAAAGGAGGCATTCATTCTATTCAATTTATCCAAACTCCACACTCTAGAAATTCAACGCAATTTTTTAACTTATAGAAGGGGTATTTAGATTTCATTTACTCTTAGGCATATGCAAAAGGAAATACCTATTCCAACCATGAAATATGTTCAGGATATTCATTAGCCTTGATTTTTCATAGTATTCATTTTATTATTTTGCCTTATTCTTTTGGTCACTAAACTTTTTAATTAGAAATGTATGCTATATTTAACACTAATTCAAACACATCTTCATGTCTTTAGGAAAAATGAGGTGATTCCCATGTGTACTAGATTTTTATTTAGAATCTTTCGGGTCCCAAAATATTATATCCACACTATGCATGTTTTAATTGTGTGTGTATGTGTGTGCATGCGCGCGCGCGCGTGCATGTGTGTGTGTGCGCGCGCGTGTGTGTGTGTGTGTGTGTGTGTGCGCGTGTGTGCAAACACACACCCACACAAATCAAATTGGGTCATTATGTAGACACCTAAAAATGTCCCCTAAGCATTTATGAGCTACATAAAATTACATTATTCTAAGGCACCTACATGTTTTTTGATTGGTGGTCTAAATCAAGCATTATTTGCATTTTTGTCTTCATTTTTGTCATGTCCCCCACTTATTTTCTCTCCCCATTGTTATATCTCTTCTTTCTCTTAATCATGTTTCTTTGGTGGTACCCAAAAAAATTTACATTGTACAGTTATGTGCCCAAAAATGTACAATACATGTTTCTTAGATTGTAGAATGTTTTTTTACCAATCTTGTTTGATTTTTTACTTATTTGATGTTAGTTTTCTTTCCAATAGAGTCATAATTTAAATTTAAGAAGTATATAAATACATTAATACATTAGTGCATTTAGGATCATCTAAAAATCTAAAGGAAATATGAAAGAGCATCTAACATATAATGTCATAACATTTTATTGAATATTTATTAGATCAATATATAAATCAAGAAAACATTTAGAGAGCATTTATGGTAGCATTAAAATTCATAATAGTCACACTAGAATCCCTGATTGAATCATCATTGCATTTACTTGGTGTGTTTTCTTCAATATTTTAATTGAGGGGCCCAATAAGTAGCAGGTGCTCAAAAATATGTTGTCCTAAAAACATGCCTAAAAATAAATTCTTTTCATTCTAAAATTATGTCTTTCTAATTTCAACAATCAAATACGAGATGGAGAGGCTTAACCTTCACCCAAAAATTGGAGTAGAAGAGGCACTCTTATTATTTAGAGGTGTCAATAGTAATGGCACTAGTGCTCATAAAAGTGGCCTCTATATCAATATCTTCCATTTGCGCATACCCTGATGTAGACTTAAAAATAAAGGATTGTTGTCCATGACATTCAAATTTGATGTGCAAGATTTTTGGGGTTTGATGGCACTGATTTTTTCCATGGTTCATCTTAATTTTTACTCATATTAAAGAAATTGAAGTGATTTGTTGTTATATGACCTTATTAGGTTGCTCACCCTTACATGGTATTTTAGTATTATGTGTGATAGGTTTAAGTGGTGATTTATGCACAAGTAAATTCTTGTTTGAAGTGATATATTAAGATCATAAATTTTTATTCATTTTTTGCTTGGATTTGATCTTAGAAGTATTATAGTATGCTTACCATAATGTGTTATAATTAAAGAACTATACCTGGTGAGAGTCTTATGATTAATTCCATCACCTTATGTTTCTTCATAATGTTCTTACACAAATGCATAGTGTAGTCATGGAACTCATTGGTGTACTCATCAGCTAATTATTCCTTAAACTATAAAAACTAATGTAACTTGATGTATTCATCCTCATAATGATTGAAGGGATATTACTCATCCTTCCAAATGTTAAAAAAATACTTTCAAGTCTAAATGCACATGTCTTGTTTATGTTGCATGCTAAAAGTTTCCAATGAGTGGGACATTAATATGGACATCTTTAACATGGAAAATGTGATCTTATTTGTATCAATGAAGTGAATATGTGAGTGTTATGCCTCAAGTTTTTAATCTAGGCATCTACTACTGTAAAATTTATTTTTATTTTGAACACTTAGATGTTAAAATTGACTTGCACTTTGGGGGGGGTGGTGATGCAAAAAAGGAGGAGTTTCTTGTGGCCCAAGAGACATAATGAATTCATTAAACTAGCTAGAATAATTTGTGCATTATTCATCAAAGGCATACCAAATGAGTTTCTAGGTATTTATGGATGCCTCAATGTCTATCTTTATATAAATTATCTTACTCTTACTATCAAAATCTTATAGATATTTTTAAATGGACTTGACTAATATTCCTTCCTTCTCACATTATTCTCACGTCTTTACAAGCATATGAGAGTTCTTTCTCTAATACAAATGATCAACATCATGAGGCCCATGACCGATGCAATGGACAATATTGCACTTAAAGACAAGTTGTAGATTATAGAATGCACAAAAGGTAACCTAAAATAGCAATAAACTAATAACACCCTTGAATGTAAATGTATTGATATGTATAAATGTAACTTCTATTCAATATGTAGAATAAGAAAAAGTAAAAACATGTACAAGATTTGAAATAATACTAGGAATGTTAGGTCCTATAATCAAAGGCAAAAACTTCCTTATTTATTTATCTAGATTGAATAATAGAATGCAAAGTTACTATTGGTGTTGGCTTTTTCCCACGTATAGTTTTACCTACACAGCCATTAGTCAGATTGCTTAGGATTGTTAAGGTCATTAGGGGAAAATACACAATGTATTTTCTAATAGTGAGTTGGGTTATTACCTTTTGGTGACCTAATATCTCACTATATAATATACCTCCTTTGTACTTTTTGGTTAATCAAATGATGAATGAGGATTTTGATGCATTTGATTCAACTTTTATTATGGTGATTTTGCTCTCACCCTCCCCTAGGATTTTCATGTAATCTTGGATGTTTAGAGATCTTGTAGTAATCTAACATGGTATCAAAGCTTTTATATGATGGTTAATTTGCCATTTTAAAATCCTTGATGAGATATTTCTTGCATGCATTCTTGTTGGCTTTCTTGATTTTTATCATTTTCAAAGGTTTTGTGGGATTTCATGAAAATATATACAAACTATACATATGGAGTATTAAATTTCAAAATAAATAGTTCCATCAAATTTAAGGGTTTTAATTGAATTACAATGGGTAAAGAGATTGAACCTATAAATAAAGCATAGAAAATTAAATGGTTTAATTGCTATTATAAATTCCATGAACTACTAGATCTTTCAATCTTTCCCGATCTATTATTTCACATAAAATCTAGTACAACACCTAATGAAGTATGGACAACACTAGAAAATCTATTTACAAGGCAAGATGTGATGAGAGGCCTTGAGTTGGATAATAAGCTCATCAATTTGAGTCCAAGTGACTTTGACACCCTATATGATTTCTTCACCAAGTTTATATCTCTGAGGTTATAATTTAAAAAATGTGAAATAGATAAAAAAAATATGATCAACTTGTTCTCTCTATACTCTCCAAACTAGGTCCAGACTATTTTGTATATGTGGCCACTTTTCATGCCACAAAAAGTGCTCTTGGAGCCACATAGAAGATGACTTATTTAGATAACTTTATTGTCAAATTGATTCTAGAGTAAGATAAGCTAATATGGATTGGCATAGTGAAGTCCTCATAATATCATGCACTAATTTCTAAGAAAATAAAGGCTTCAAATAATAGAGAGAAGAAACATAACAAAAAGGATCAAGAGAAGGATGTAAATCCTCCCACCTACAAATAAAACCATGAAACCTCTTCTTCCAATGTTAATAATAAGAAAGATATTATCAAATGCATGTTTTACTTGGGAAAGCATGATGAAATGAAATGTTTGAAGAATCAAATTAACCAACTAACTAAGATGCTCAAGAAGCACAATATCATTGTCCTTGATTATACTAATCAGATTTCATCAACCCATGAATCCTCTAAGGAAAATGACCATGGTAAAGAAAAGGCAAAAGAGAATGGTAAGGGGAAAGAAAAGGTCAAGGCCCTAGTTACGGTTTTACCTTCAACTCCCACATAGGTCATTGACTCTAGTGCCTCACATCACATGGCCTCTTCATAGACAGAGTTTAGTTCCTTGGAACCATGTGACATGTCTTCTATACAAATAGGTGATGACACTTCTAAAAAGGTTATCAAGAGAGGGTCTATTGAATTGAGTGGTGGAAGAACATTCAATAATATTTTAAGTGTTCCCTCACTTTTAACTAATCTCCTATCAATTTACCAAATCACTCACCTTGGTTTAGGCATGCGAGTTAACTTCACTCTAGATTCAATGTATGTTATAGAGTTGCACAATGATACTATATTGGTAATGGGAATGTTACATCATCAAACTCAACTATATAACTTCTCACACTTTACTCTTGACTCTCCTTCAAATTCTTATTCTTCTAACTCACCTTAACTTGATGACATTTCTGAGATTGAACACATATTTGATATTAATGACTCTTCTTCTAACATAGATGACTACAATAGTGATGGGGAAACACCTCTGTCATTCCTTTGTCATGTTTTAGATATTGAGGATTTATTTCCTAATCAACCTACCTCTAGTCCATTTCAGACATTACAGGGAACATGTATATTGATCCAGGACACATCAGACATTAGGCAATATATTCCATAGTTATAGAGCATTTTAAAGTCTTTCTTAGCCTTTGTTCCCACTACACCTTAATTTCTTGGAGTAGTTGTCCCTCCTAATTTTCATGAGGAGAATAGTTCCTTATATAGGAATCACACCTTGGTTGAAGATCCATTAGGCACATGGTAGACACATTCACTATTCTAGGTTGATCCATTCTTCACTGCATCTACTTCTGATCTACAATCACTTCCAAAAATTTTATTTTAGGAGACATGGTGGTTACATGTAGTTATAGACACTAGTGGGGATTTTAATCCCTCTTCTCTTCTTTGCTTTATTTTGGGGAGGAGTTTTATCCTACATGTTTTCTCCTTTTCTCTACTTTATGTGAGCTAAATTGTGCTTGGGTACCTCATTAGGCCTTATTGTCAAGACCTAATTATTCTACCCACCTAAGATACACTTCAGGGTTATGTTGGTGTAGTATTTTTACCACTTGTGGTTCTACCTACATGTTCGTTAGTCATCTTTCTTAGATTTGTTAAGGTCATTAAGGGAAAACGCACTTAATATATTTTCTAATAGTGAGTTGGGTTGTCACCTTTTTGGTGACCTAATATCTCACTATATAATGTACCTCCTTTGTAATTTTTGGTTAATTAATCGATGAATTAAGCTTTTGATGTAAATTTTTTGTGGTGATTTTTCTCTCACCCACTCCTAGGATTTTCGTGCAATTTTGGACATTTAGGGATCTTGGAGTAATTTAACGGTTAGAATGTTAGATACAAAATATGTCAATAAATTCATATTTAGTATCTCTATGTGATATCTCATCTCTATCCCCTTATGTGATGAATGATTGCAATATATAAAATAATCATTTATGACCAATGATAGTTATCAAAAGATGGCAATTCATATTTTTTCCAAGTGATGGTTAAGCTTCTTTTAGGTGCACATTTGGACTTCTAATTATGTGGTTTGACAGATTTCCTTACATGTTATATATCTGAAGAAGGTTAGTTGGCATGTTGTGTGGTAGGAGGAATCTGAAACATGAATGTTGAGTGTGTGCTCATGTGTGTGGAAATATAGATACATGCACAACATTTGATTTGGTGTTGCAGTAACATGAAAGGTATGGAAACACAAAGCAAGTGATGCACATGTGTCATAGGTGGATGTGATGTGCACATAGCTCAATGTTGGGGATCAACCAACAAACTTGATTACTATGTATAAGCAACTAAACATGGAATTAAACCAAAATAATAAGTAACTAGAATCAAAAACAACAAAGAATAAGAGATACAAGAAACCACCATTGAAAACTTGTATTAAACTCTTCCAGAAGGAAATACAATGAAGAAATCTCTCTTTCTTCTCACACCTCTCAGATGTATAGATCTCTTTCCCTCAAGATTTCGCTCTCTCAATTACAATCAATTCCAACAACCTGGACTGATTCACATATACTTATATATTCTATATCTATAGTATTATTCTCCTGAGCTATGAAGATCTATCCCTATTATATAACATTAGGGATTCATGAGCATACAATATCCACCATTAGATTTACCTCCTAATCAAAGGTCCAAAACAGTCCTGCTTAAAATAGAAACACAGACTTACAACTGACAACTAAACTTATCATGCAAACAATCTATTCTGTCCACAAAAATAGACATTTTAGATGCACAGGTGATCGATGTCGATTTTTGTTTGACTTCACATGACCAACATCAGTCGATCCACTACCGACGTTGGTAGCCTCTGGTCCATTCCTGACCATCGTCAGTGACTGTGTGACTCCTGCAACTTCTGCACTCACTCATCTATTAAAGCTTTTAGCTCCACAACTTAACAATCTCCCACTTGGAGATAAATAGTTGCAACTCAACCTGTACAACAATATCTTCTAGCTTCTCCATCTTCAAACTCAATCTTGAAGACCAACAAAAGTTGAATGAAGATTCAACTTCTCCCTTGTTATCGACTTTGTTAACATATCAGCAGGGTTCTTATCTGTATGGATCTTTTCTAGCTTTAACTCACCATCCTCCAATACCTGTCTAATGAAGTGGTACCTAAGCTGTATATGTTTGGTTCTTGAATGAAAGGCTGAATTCTTAGCCAAATAAATTGCACTTTGACTATCACTGTACAATCTGCAACTCTCTTACTCCTTTCCCAACTCTTCCATGAACCGTGTCATCCATATCATCTCTTTTCTAGCCTCTGTGACTGCAATGTATTCTACCTCTGTATTAGACAAGGCAACAACCTTCTGCAACTTTGAAATCTAGCTAACCGCCATTCCACCAATAGTGAAAACATATCTTGTGGTGCTTCTTTAGCCATCTAAGTCACCTGCCATATTCGAATCTACATATCCATGTAGAGAAGTGTTTGACCCATCATAGCATAAATGTTTACTACTGGTCCCTCTCAGATATATGAGAATCCACTGAACTGCTTTCCAGTGCTCCTTCCCTGGATTGGCCATATACTTACAGACAACTCCCACTTCTTGGGCAATATCAGGCCTAGTGCATACCATTGCATACATTAAGCTCCCAACTGCGGAAGCATATGGAACTTTCCTCATGTACTCTACCTCATCATATGAATTAAGACACTGTTCTTTACTCAACTTGAAGTTTCCAGCCATAGGTGTGCTTACTGGTTTTGCATCCTGCATATTGAATCATTTCAACACCTTGTTCACATAATCCTCTTGAGACAAAATCAACCTATGATTTTTCCTGTCTCTCTTAATATTCATGCCAAGGATTTTCTTTGTTGCTCCCAAATCCTTCATGGCAAATGTGTGAGCTAATTTCACCTTAAGCTCAAAAATATCCTGCATGTGTGAACCTACAACAAGCATATCATCTACATACAGCAATAGGATAATATATCTACCATTATCCAATCTCTTAAAATAAACACAATGGTCAGATTGACATCTACTGAAGCCATGCTCAGTCATAAACTTGTCAAATTTTAAATACCATTGTCTAGGATCTTGCTTGAGACCATACAAGCTTTTCTTCAATCTGCACACAAGTTTCTCCTTACCTTTGACCTCAAAACCTTCCAGTTGATCCATATATATTTCTTCATCCAAATATCCATGAAAAAACATTGTCTTAACATCAAGCTGCTCAAGATGCAAATCCTCAATAGCAACTAAAGACAATACAGTCTAAATAGAAGTCATTTTTACTATAGGAGAAAAAATTTCACCAAAATCAATACCTAGTTTTTGTGTAAATCCTTTCACTACCAACCTGGCCTTATATCTCATCTGTCCATTCTCTCCTTCCTTCAATCTGTAAATCCATCTATTTTTCAGTGTTCTCTTTCCCGTTGGCAACTCAACCAAATCCCATGTTTGGTTCTCTTTCAAGGAATCAATTTCCTCATTCATGCCAAGCTCCCATTGATTCCTAAATTCCACCTATATTGTTTCATCAAAACTCTCTGGTTCTCCACCATCAGTGAGCAATAAATAGAATAATGAAGGGGAATATCGAATTGGAGGTTTACTTATCCTTTCTGACCTCTTGATGGGTGTCTGAGACTCATTCACAACACGTTGTCCACCCAAATTCTCTAACAATGATCGACCTCGATCACTTCCAGGCCTATAACTGACCGATGTCAGTTCTAAATGACCAACGTCGGTTCCTGCCTGACCGACATCAGTTCCTACCTGACTGACATTGGTCTCTGTGTTTTCCTGTCTGTGATTATTCTTTCCTGTGAGCTCATTTTAGATCATCACCTCATCTAAATCAACATTGCTCTGCTCAGATTGATTCAACTTCTTGAGTTGATCACTGTACATCACCTTTTCATTGAAAACAACATCACGGCTCCTAATTATTTTGTTAGTTCCTAGACTCCAAAACTGGAATCCAAAATCTCCAGAGCCATAACCAATAAATGTGCACCTCATAGACTTAGCATCCAGCTACTTTCTATTTTCTTTATCAATGTGCACAAAAGCTTTAGAACCAAAAACTCTGAGAAATGAAAGATCTACCTTTTTACCTGTCCAAGCCTCTTCTAAAATTCCACCATCCAGAGCAGTAGAGGGTCCTTTGTTAATCAGGTAAACTACAATATCTACAGCTTATGCCCAAAATTGTAAGGGCAAACCAACATGCAATCTCATACTTCATGCACGCTCTAATATTGTTCTATTCATCCTTTCATCAACTCCATTTTGCTGAGGTGTCCTTGGAACCGTCTTTTGCCTACATATTCCATTCATATAACAATACCAGTTGAACTTATAACTATAGAACTCACCACCATTGTCAAGTCTAAGGCACTTCAATCTCATACCTGTTTCATTCTCAACCAAAGCTTTCCAAATCTTAAAAGTGTCAAAAACATCAGATTTCTTCCTTATGCAATAAACCCATACCTTTCTTGTAGCATCATCAATGAAAGAAACATAATACTCTGATCCTCTAATAAAAGCCACCTGAGCTGGTCCCCACACGTTTGTGTGAACAAGCTCCAACTTGTGCTTCTTCTTTGTTGACCCAGTCTTGAGAAAACTCACTCTCTTCTGCTTTCCAAAAATACAATGCTCACAAAAATCTAGATCTATGTTTTTCAAATCTAAAAGCTTATCTTTTGACTTAAGAATAGTCATTCCCTTCTCACTCATGTGTCCAAGCCTACAATGCCACAACTTTGCATCTACATCTGAAGTAGATAATATAGAAGGAGAATTATCAGTAATACAATTAAATAGATAGAGAGTACCTACTCTCTTACCTCTGGCTAATACAAGTGCACCCTTGGAAGCCTTCCAAGATTCAGTTGTGAGAGTTACTATGCAACCCTCATCCCCCAAATTTTCTATAGAAATCAGATTCTTCTTCAGGATGGGTACATGCATGACATCTTTCAACACCCATGAGTTGCCATTCTACATTTTTAGCTACACTTTTTCTTTTCCAACAATTTTACAAGGCTCATCATCCCCTAAATAGACTATTCCAAAATCTCCATGGACATAATCACTAAAAAATTCCCTATTTGGGGTTGCATGGAAAGAAGCACCAGAATCTAAAACCCAAGATTCTATTTTATTATCCAAAGAAAAAATAAGAGCATCTTGTGCAACAATACCTACAACTTTTGCTTCTTCTTTACCTTCATGTTGATTTTCATCTTTAACTTTCAACCAGCAATCTTTCTTTGCATGCCCTTTCTTTCCACAATTCTAGCAGATTATATTTCTGTCATTTCTGGATTTGGATCTACCTCTCATCTTTGACTTAGACCTTGATCTCCCTTGCTTGCTCTTCTCTTTTTGCCTTCCCCTGCTTTCAAAACTTAAAGCATTCCCTGATGTTTCATCTGTGCTTTTCCTATGAATTTCTTCATTCAAGATTACACTAACAACATCATCTACTTTTAAAATATTTGAAGCAGATGCAGTATTATTAACTACCATTACCAAGCTATGCCAGCTTTCAGGTAAAGAGCATAAGATTAATAGAGCTTTAATTTCATCATCAAAAACTATTTTAACTAAATTTAATTGATTTACAATTCCATGGAAATCATTTAGATGATTAGATACAGATCCACCTTCCTGCATTTGCAAATTAAATAACTACTTCATTAGATATACCTTATTTGAAGATGAGGGTTTTTCATATAAATTTGCTAAAGTAGTCATTACCTCTACCGTTGACTTTGCCTATGATAAATTAGATATCACAGTAGATGCCAAACTCAATCTTATAGATCCAAGAGCCTTTCTATCAAGAACTTCCCATTCTTCATCTTCCATGTCTGTGGGCTTCTTTGAAACCCCACCTAACGGTAAGTATAGATCTTTCTGATACAGATAATCTTCTATCTACATTCTCCATAATTGGTAATTCTTATCATTAAACTTCTCCATTCTCAATTTACTTTCTTTTGCCATTGCTTTCTCCCACTAAAACAAAAACCCCTGTGAGTGATCTGTAATCAACAAACACTAACCAGATCTGAAACACCTGTTAGTCAACCTGGCTCTAATACCACTTGTTGGGGATCAACCAACAAACTTGATTACTATGTATAAGCAATTAAACATGGAATTAAACCAGAATAATAAGTAACTAGAATCAGAAATAGCAAAGAATAAGAGATACAAGAAACCACCCTTGAAAACTTGTATTAAACTCTTCCAGAAGGAAATACAATGAAAAAATCTCTTTTTCTTCTCACACCTCTCAGATGTACAAATCTCTTTCCCTCAAGAGTTCTCTCTCTCAATTACAATCAACTCCAACAACCTGGACTGATTCACATATACATGTATATTCTATATCTACAGTATTGTTCTCCTAAGCTATGAAGATCTATCCCTATTATATAACATTAGGGATTCATGAGCATACAATATCCACCGTTAGATTAAACTCCTAATCAAAGGTCCAAAACAGTCTTTGCTTAAAATAGAAACATGGACTTACAACTAACAGCTAAACTTATCATGCAAATAATCTATTCTGTCTACCAAATAGACATTCTAGACGCACAGGTGATCGACGTCAGTTCCTGTTTGACTGCACATGACCGATGTCAGCCGATCCACTACCGATGTTGGCAGCCTCTGGTCCATTCTTGATCGTCATCGGTGACTGTGTTACTCTTGCAACTTCTGCACTCGCTCATCTATTGAAGCTTTTAGCTCCACAACTTAACACTCAAGAGTGTGTGTAGTGAATTAGACTTCTACATAGTATGTGATAAAGTGTTTTAGTAATTAAGGGTGGCACCGCCACCTTGTACATAAAACCACAAGATGTTGTGCATGAGTATATCTAAAGTAAAATTTAGGAGTGTGTGAACCCATGTGAAAGCTACACATGGATTAATTAGAACTGCTATAAAATTAATGAAGAACATACAGTTATTTTTCCAGATTATCAAGGTGTTTGGCAAAGAGGACAATGTTGTTTACATAAAGTATATGTCTAATGGTATACTTGTGAAGGTTGATACACATACATCTAGATAATTCTATATATTTTTATAAATATTCTATGTAAATCTAACAAAGAGTTGGAGATAAAAGATAACCTTCTTCTAACTCAATTATGCAATTAATTTCCTTAGACCAATCTTGAGTAATTTTAAGTTTGGAAATGACCTAATCATAGAGTCTATAAATCATAATCTTATCTTTAGAGGGAAATAGTTAGTATGTCATACATTTTTCCATAGTAATTGTATCAAAAGATTTTTAAAAATCAACAAAGCAAGTAAAGAGATCACATTTATTATTAGGATATTTTTTCATAATAATTATTAAAATTAGAATGTGATCAATTGTTAAGGGCTTTCTTTTGAAGCCAACTTGGAATTTAGATCTAAGTTTCTAATCACTTATCTAACCACTAATTTATTTCTTTGGAATAGTTTCAAAAATATTGACAAATAAAGGGTAAATCATAAAATTTATATAATTAGAAGGAGTTTTTTCTTCAAATTTTTAGATGTGCATGATGGAATTTTTTGGATATTCATCACTTAAATAAATTCATCTCTAATTATACTATTAAAAAGGTTTGTAATATATGGAACAAGGCTAGGGATTCCAATCTTAATAATTCTATCTTGATAACCTTCAATGTCTTTAGCCTTTCTTTTTGCAATAACTTTTCTTTATCCATTTTTGATATCCTCTATGGAGATGAGGTTCAATTCATATTGTGAGAGTTTTATGTCATTAAGATTATCCTCCGTGTTGAATGGAGAAACATATAGCTATTTGATATAAAATTTCTATTTGTTAATATCAATCTAAGGATCAATTTTGACTCAATCATTAATAAAATTTGTTTCCAAAGTTAGTTCATGCTATGTTTATAAAGATCTAAAAGTTTTTCTTAACATTAATTGAAAAATAATATTTTTTTATTATTAATTAAATTTTTATATACTTTAATTTTTTATTCTTTATCATTTTCATCTGAGTAAGCCTAACATTTTATCTAGCAACTTTACACTTAAGTCATATCATTCATTAGTTTTAGATAAATTATGATTAAAAGTGATTTGATGAGAATGTTAATCGATACAGTTGATTAACTTGGAATTAAAAGGTATTAAATACTTATAGAATAATCTTTGGGTGGGTTCTGAAAAGTATTTTGGAAGTTTACATAATATTCAAAGATTTTTTTATCCTTAAATGTGGGTTTGTCTTCAATAAATATGATATCCCAATTTGTACATATTATATAAAATGTGGGCTTTGTTTCTTTTAATCCTTAATTTAAAATATAATTATTGTAAATCTATACTTTAAAGTCTCAAAACATACAATCAATACAATTCCCTGTTTACGATGTGCACACTTTTAGGATAGGAAAACTTATTAATAAGTATAATTTGGAATGACATTTATTAACAAATATTTTATTAAATATGATTTTATATTAATAATATTAAAATTATTAAATTTCATATTAGTTACAAATTAATATTTTTTATATGTTGATAGGTTTAATTTATAATATATGTTGATAGGTTTACTTTATCACGATAGTTAGGAGTGGTAATTATAGTGAAGTATTAAAATGTGAGATGTCAATAAAAATGGTCAAATTAAATTAGATGTTCACTTGATTATTATAGGTTATTTTAAATATTAAATTTAACTTCCATTTGATTATTATATAAGATTTTTATTTTTTCTTGGAGAAGGTGATAAAAAATTGTGATGTAATGTGTATATGATGGAGTTTGGAGACCATTTTTCATATTAAGTAAAATAAATTGAGTTTGACACATTAGTGTAGATAAATTTAAACCATATATCACTAATCAACAAAAAATTTGTAGATAAGTAATGGATTTGTCAATCAATATGATAAACAACTCTAAATATATATCTCTAGACATTTTTCAAATAAATATATCTAAAATTATTGTGTTAGTTAAAAAATAATCATATAAAACTTCACTTAAGGATATAATCATGACCAAAATAATGTTTGAATATTAATAAAATTGACAAGCAAGTCATTAAAAAAATAAAAATAAGTTCATTAACTACTTGCTTACATGTAATTCAAAGTTAAATTCAACTAGAATTTCAACTTAATAAGTAAATAACTTACATGACTTGTAATTGAACATTAAATCTAACACCTAAGTTACCCTTGAATTTAGTATTAAAGGCAACAATGAAGATCATCTAATCCCTTATTTAAGTGAATATTAGACTAATTAATTGCTAGGTTTTATAGACAAGATGGTTATCAAGGTCATCTTTAAATTCAAGTCCAATAAGGCTTAATATATAAAAAATTTAGACCCTGAATTCCTCAAACATAGTATAGTTTTTATTGCTACCCATATCTCCAATATTTTTAATTTTATTGTTTCACATGATCTTCCCCTAACTTGGACATTTTATATTATTCATCCCATTTTCAAATCTAGAAATTGTCTTCAACTAGGGAACTACCGTACTATCATGATTGAGCATACTTTGGCTTAGATTTTTTTACATTGCTAGATGATTATATCTCCAAGTGGGTAGATATAAAATTACATTAGGTAAAAGGTTAGGAAGGATTCAAGAGGAATCACTAAACAAATGTTCACATAGTCACTCTTGCTACTATTCTTGAGGAAGTAAAGGCTAAAAAGTGTAAGGTACTGTTCATTTGTAAAATTTTGTAAGACACTTGATACATTACCAAGACATATTTTGGTTAAGAGGATTAAAGACTTGGATCTTTAATATTTAGTAATTTATTGGGTAATGATTTTATATGAGGTAATTTTTGAGCATCTTCATACAAAAATAGGCACTATAAATTGTATCCATAGTACGATAGTATGAAACAAGGTTGCCCAGTCTCATTTACATTTTTGGACTCTATATTGATAAATTAGAGGATAAAATTTCCAAAAAATTAGGTGGTATGAGTGGTGGTAGTATCTTTAAGATTTACATTGCTATCTTATTATTTGTAGACGACATTGTTTCTATTTTACATTCAATTACTAGTTTCAAATCAACTTGATGTGTTGAGCATTTTTTTTGATAAAAATGACCTTGGAGTAAATCTTGCAAAGAAAAAAATCATGGCAATCAATTTAATCAATATAGGAACATCTACAATCAATTTGATAAACAAACACAATGAGTCGAGGTAGTGCACTCTTACACCTACTTGGGTGTGATTTTTTCTGGATCTCTTTTTAGCCTGGTACCTACAATAGAAACAAGACTTAGCAAAATATATGCAATATCAAAATCCTTAGAAAGATAATGTTTCTAGTGCCAATTTCAAGATATCCAAATAAAGATTCAACTTTTTCATATGTTATTTACTCTCACACTATTATATCGATGTGAGGTTTGGGGCCTATACTTGAGACAAAATGATTTCAAATGTAAGGAAAGAGTTTTCATATCCATACTATCAAGCAACATTCTATCCGAAAAGAATAATTACTCACTCAATTATTTTTTTAGAGTTTTGGTTATGTCATCTCTTTTTAGTTTTCCACATTATCACTATGTTTCATAGGCTCCAATGCATGGCCCATTCTTTCTCTGGTCAGAATAGATATCCATTCAATCTTCTATTCAAGTTGCTAAACAAAAACATAAATTTTGTCGGTATGCAAGAGATATAGCTCTCCTCCAGAAGTTAAATATCGATATAGAAAGAATCCCTCCTCTCAAGTTTTCTATTAATTCTATTCAACCCATTAAATAAGAAATCAACAAAGGTATTTGTGAAGAGATCAATAAATCTTATTTGAAAGTTACATGGATTAATCTAAAAGAGCCTTTGAAACCATTATTTTCAAATTTATTTGTGTTTCTATGAGGATCAAATTTGAGTTCCCAATGATATGAAGAAGATGCCACCATCCTGCTTAAGGATCCTTTTAGCTCAATTTTAAGTTTATTATCATCAAATCTAGATGGCATTTGCCCATGACCTCCCATAGGATGAATGTATATGCTAACTGCTTTTTCTATAACTTGAAAGTGGAGCATTTTGTATTTATGTGCCTTGTGTACTATGTGATTTGTGGAAGTTATTTTGTCTTTCTAGAGACTCCCATAAATTCTTAAGGACTATCATTCAATATGAGAACTAAATATGTTTAGTTTTGTTTTTTCGTGAGATACTTCAATTTTAATAGTGAACACTCGAATTGAAGCCTTGGCATACAAATAACATCATGAATATAAGTTCTTACTTCTTAAATACCAAATTTCAAGCACTGAAAGAGACCACATATCCAAAGAGCATAATCCAAACTCCAAGATATATTATCTTCAAATATTAAAATAATTATTTCTCATAACTTTCTTTTATTTTTTCTTTCAATAGCTTTTGAAGATATATTTAACATTCTCTTTATATATTATTTATTTATTTTAATACTATAAACCATTCTTAACCTCTATTTGACATTTATATTTATATTAAAATTAAATTCAGTTAGATCTTTATGTAAATATTGTCTAAGTTAATCCCTTTTGTCAATACTAAAGTCAAATTTAATGTCAGTTTACGTCACCCTAAAATCACATGATTTCAGTGCAATGTTACATGATTTCAAGCTCGATTTTATAAAGGTTGTATATTAAAGCTGGAGGTCCCAATAAAAATGTTTTTTTTTTCAGTTTAAGGACTTTTTAAAAGAAAGTAAAAACTTATATTAACTCATGTGAAATGTATTAGTGGCCATCTAGTTCTTTTGGACAATCAATTTCATCTCTACTTTAGGTAATTTGAAGGCCTTGGATGTTGAGAGGGGGTTCTAATAGAGATGTGATGCTCTTTTATGGAGGTCATTAAATTTTATTAGTGTTTTTTAAAGAGTGATTGATGACGATGTTTTGTTTTGTTTCTTTTTTTTTTAAATATTGATTATATTGAAAATGTTGATGGTTTATGAGGTAATGTCAATTTTTTATGAATTTTTTTAATCAAATCTTTTTATAATTAAATTTTTCTAATTTCTTTATATTTATTTTTATTTATATATTTTTAGGTTTTAATGTGTATGTATAAATATTTTAGATTATAATTTTTAATTTTAATTATAATTTATATTTAAGAGTTTTTTTCTATAATTTAAATTTAACTCTAGATTTAAATTGTAAATGGTAAAGGCTCATTTCACATTAATTCAAGATTTATAGGGAGTCCTACTCTATATTAAAATAATCAGTTTCAAGTTATTAAACAACCTCCATTCCTTTAATTTTCCAAAACTAATAATAATAAATAAATATACCTTTAAACCCATCAAACTATTTTTTTCCCTAATCAATAAACTTTTAACATAATTAATTCCCTTGTTAGACTTTCTATTATCTAGCATTCAACGACACCACCATAGTAAAATGTTCTTAATACTGATATAATGTTAACCATGGTGGCCAAATTTTAAAGCCTAAGATGTCATTTTAGATGCAGAAATTATTATAGGTGAATTATCGCTACTAATGATACACTTATACTAGGTTACACTTCTAACTTATAATGCCCAATATTAATGGTATAAAAGGGAGTCAAACAAGTTCTACATGAAGTAACCGACTTTCAACCCTTGGCCAACTCACGCTCATGGCACTTAATTATGGTTGATATGATTCTTTCGTCACAGTACAGTAATATATTGTACTATCGTCCATACATTCTTCCTCCTTGTTTCTTTTGCTCTACCCATTTCCCTTTATACAATGATCTATATATATTTCACAGGATTCCTCTTGAATGTCACTTTGATTAATTGATTCACAGAGGCAATACAGATTTGAACTTTTGTTGTATCCAAAACTTTTTGTAGTATTTTCTTGGGTTCTGAATATCCAATCTCTTCATGGCTAAATCATTACCGTTTATGGGATTTCTGTTGGCATGCATGGCATGTTTGGCAGTTTCAGACATTGCAAGTGACCAAAGAGAGTGTTCTTCTCAGCTTTTTCAGTTGGTGCCGTGTATTTCTTATGTACAAGGCTTTGACAAGAAGCCCACAGTAGCTTGTTGCAATAACCTTGTCCAAATCTACTCTGCTTCTCCCAAGTGCCTTTGCCTCCTTATGATGAATAGCTCTGGTAATGCACTTGTAAGTGGGATCACTATCAACCAAACTCTGGCTTTGCAGATGCCTCAGGCTTGTCAAGTGGGTGCTGATATCTCTAAATGCCCAGGTCTAATATCTTCCTCATTTTCTATACCATAAGAATAATTAACTTTAATAGTGTCACAGTTAAGTCAAAATGGTTTGTTAGATCTATCAAAGTGGTAGCCTTTACAACATTATTTCCGGTTTCAAAGTAAGTTTCCCAGCCTTTGTTACTTATCTTGATTTTAGATTAAGATTTTATGTATTCATTCTATCCTTTGGATGAGCATGTGACTTTGGTAAGATTGTAAAAATCATTATACATTACAAATTTTCACTGGTATGATAATGGTTGTAGTGAAAATTAATGAGCTGGCAAATTAAAAAGATTTATTTGTTCTCTTTGTCACTGTGGCAGGTCTTCTTCATATTTCTCCATATTCTCCAGAGGCCAAGTCTTTCAAGGATGACTCCAGCTCAGCTTCTGCTCCTCAAGTTGTTGGTAAGTTTCGGTTTGGCTTTAAATTGTTTCCTAAGCTTTCAATTAAATAGCTTTTAAATTGTGTATAAGTTTGAGAAATGTTTTTGAAAAAATAACTACTTAGATATCAAGTGCATTACTTGTTTAAATGATTGTTTTATGGGTTCTCAGTTTTGAGATATTTCTCCAAGCTCTCTTTGATTATATTGATCTCAGATTTAAACATTAGGTTATGACTTGATGATTTATGTATTTTATGTATTATGTTTGTTCCTATGTGTAGTAATTGTGCTTACTATGGTAATTTGTGTGGTTGGGGCAGGTGGGTTCTCTCGTCCTCCAACAAACAGCCCTCCATACACTTCCAATTCATGTTTCCATGTGAAGTCAGAAAAGGCATGGGCTGTTTTGACTATGGTTTTCATGTTGAGCTTTTTCATTATTACGAGCACCTAAACTGCCTCTATGTAAAAGAGGTGGCATATTGCACTATGAACGGAATCATTTAGGTTTGGAGTTTGGGTTTTTTTCTGGGATTGATCAAGTTTTCAGCTTATTTTTATTCGTTAAAATATATAATTAATAAAATTTATATTAAATAAATTGGATGGGTTGTGGTTGTTTTAGACTAATTTGCAGTTATTTCTGTATAATTATTTTTTGTGTTATAATTGGATCTTTTTATTTTTTTACTTGATTCACCCACATCATATATGTGTATCTAAGTTATTGGTATAGTTTGTGATGGATTTATAATAGCATGATCTTCCAGCTATGATTTTTATTAATCCTCAAATATAGATTGGGTGAATTTGCAATATTTCAAAGGATCTTCATCTGTTGGTTCCAAATATGAATAACCTTCATGCATATATTTGATACACTTATGTAATTTTGATGGTATTGCTTTCATAAAATGTATCCAAGGTCATCCCAATAGTAAACTATAATGTAAATTATTAGGTATGACATGAGAAATAATATGTAATATTCAAGACCTAATATCACATCCAATGAGATGGTTCCAATAATGTATTTTTCTATGACTAGAAGTTACTATGTACCTTTTTAACCATTTGTTCGTAAGGTTGTAGAATAGGAAATATGCACATGAGTGTTTTATAGAGTGCAAGCTTAGCTTATTATCTCCTCATGTAATTATTACCCTAGTATTCATGATTTTGTTGTATTTTTACTCTTCGGTAATTATGTGATCATAGTATCATGTCTTTCAATTATGCCCTCAACAACCTATATGTAATCATAATGACCTGTAAATGACTAGATGAGTGGTCTTAGAGTGGTATGAGAGACTATTTCTATCCTTCCACAAGGTGGCTACTATATATCTTTGGTTTTTATCTAAGTCAAATCCTTTATGAACATGGAGGGTGGGTGGTGATAGTGGCTACTCTTGATCTCCTCTGCATGAGCCTGTTGATGACTTATTTCTCTTCTACCTTACTGCTAGTGAATGATGATGTGTTGATGGAATCTTTATCTAATGAACTTTCAGTGTGGTAAGTAGCTGGTTTATCAAACCTAGGACCTGTGCTCTAGAAAAGATCCTAGATCTTTCTTATTGATAGAGTGAAATTATTTTGCATGAAGTGACCAGAAGTTGAGAATGGTTCTTTTGTGTCCTTGTAGCCATAAATTCTAGTTTGCAACACTCCCAATGGAGATTATAAGTATATGCCTTTGTTGTATCCCATTCTTTGTCATTTATCGGTATGGTCAATCCTTATCAATGCTTGAAGGATTTTCTCTAATCTTCCTTCACTCCTCTATCTTGTCTGGTGTCTTCCATGAATTTTTCAATAGCCCATAATCAAAACCATAGCTCATAGTTTGTAAGAAATTAACCTGCAACTACTGAAGAGGTGAATATAAGGGTTAGGATGTACCTACAAAAACTATAGGTTGAGCTTGTAGCCACTACAAAGTTGTGCCCAGTGGTGATGAAGGTTCTTATAGCAACTATAGAATAACCTATAGTAACTAGAGGAATTCCTTTATTGACAAAACTACCTATAACAATGGTGAGGGTTCCTATAGTAACTACAAAAAATTGATATTGCCTATAGTAGTTATGAAGATTCCCTTAGTAGCTCCAAAGGTACCTTATATTCCCTTTTTCTAGAGTTATTTCTTGCCCGTAGCAACTACAAGTTGAACCCATAACTACTGAAGATTGAGGCTAAAAGCAAATCAAAGGAAAGATGTGTTATAGGAAGATGAACAATTTTGTTCAAAATGATTCCATGTTATCCTTTTTTGGTTTTTTACCCCTAAATAGCTAGCAAGTCGGTTTTCTATTTAGGTCCTTTTTACAGCTCTGTGTAGCTAGCAAGCTAGTTTTCTCCCCAAAAATTGCCAACAATGCCCAAAAGGGTTTTCATTGCTAGAAATTTTTTAATTCTAACCACTACTTATAGTAGAATGTCTAATCAAGGTCCTTGCCATGTCAATTATGAGTTTGACTAGTCAAGGACTATACAAAGATCTCAAGCTTTATGCCAAAGGAGGGCTAGAATGTCCTCCTCTCTTTCTTCATTTACATGTTGGTTGGTTCTTCCTATGGTTAGTGGGACATCATGCTGATGGATCACATTATTGAATCCATTTTGTAATTTCTTGCATACTTACTTGGTAAATTCCTCCTGAGTGAGTGGCTTTTTGTATAATTTTAGCCTATGCCCATTGACCAGTAGATAGAATCTTACTGGATCAATGATCTGGAATTGTAATATTCCTTTGTCATTAACATGTTCAATCTCAAATAAATCAAGCCATCTAGTCTGGAGTTTGCCCTTGCAATCCTTATATTTTGAATAAAAAAAAAGGGCCCAATTTCTTGCATTGAATTGTTTGGTATTAATATACATATCATGCCATCCAATCCTCTATTGATCTATAAGTTTTGCATTCTATAGTGCCTACTATCTATATTTATTTAAGAAATTGATTTGCATAAGCCTTTCTTTTTGTGCTTCAAATTTATCCATCCTAAGTTATAGTGTTGTCTGTAAGGTCTTATGCTTAAATTCAATTGGTAAGACAAGTTTCTTCTCATAGACTAACTCATATGAGGTGAAGCCTATAGTGGTCTTCCACGTGATTTTGTATGTCCAAATAACTTTAGAAAGTCTAGCCTCCCAATCCTTATGGGACATACTAACAGTCTTGGTCAAAATATTTTCTAACTCCCTATTGGTGACTTTGACCTATCCATTAGACTATGGATGATGTGGAGTTGATTTCTTATACTTAATATCATATTATTGGACTAGGTTGATAATTAAACCAATAGTAAATTATGGTCCTTAATCAATGACTATTTCTCATGGCACACCATATCTTGTGAATATTTCTTCATAAAATAAATCTTCCACCTTTTCATCCCTGGCATGTGTAAGAGCCTTTACTTCCATCTATTTAGTGACATAATAAATACATACAAGGATGTACTCTTTGTTATTTGATTTTTGATCAAAATATTAGGTTGTGGAGCTAAAAGCTTCACTGATGCAGACATGGAGGAGGTTGCTGAGTTCCAGGGACACCGGTGTCAGTAGAGCAACCGACGTCAGTCATCTTCAGTGCAAAGGGCAACTGACATCGGTAGGAGTCAGTCGACATCGGTCACCTCTAGTCAAATAGTGACTGACGTCGGTCGCCTGTGCGGTTCCAGAACTGTTCGTTGCACAAACAGTTAGTTTGTTGAACCAGTTGTTTGCATGTAAAGACTATTTTTAGTCTTGAGCTACGTTTTTAATTATTGTAATTAAGAAGTCTAAGTTATTGTTTGCATGAGATCTATATAATAGACTCATGAGCTGTATTGTAATCAAGAATTAAGGCAAGGAAGAAATCCTTCCAATTGTAAGATCATTTGAGTTGCAGGTTGTTGCAAGTTCATGGTAGATCTACATGGTAAGTAAGATCATTTGAGTTGCAGGTTGTTGCAAGTTCATGGGAGATCTACTTAAAGTACTTTGAGTACTTGTGTACTAGAAGTAAGCAACGACGGTTGATCCGATTGTCACTTACTGGTGGTACTGGTAGTGTTATTACTAGCTGGTGGAGGTGAACAATAACTCTGTGTTTGAGTTGATTGTTGTGACCGTAATTGAGAGAGAGAACTCTTGATTGAGAATTAATCTGAGTCCTAGAGGTGTGGGAAGCCTCAGAGGTGTGAGAAGAGTGTGGCATCTTCTTTATTGTATTTTCTTTCTGGATGAGTTTAATACAAGATTGTATTGTCTCTCAAATTTTGTGTTATTTCTGATTTCTTGTTACTTGTTACTTCTGGTTAAATTCCATGTTTAGTTGCTTATACAAGGTAGTCTATTGTGCTCCCTAATCCCTGATAAATTGGTATCAGAGCTTGGTTGTAGGTTCAAGAGTGTGATACCACTAACAATTGGTATCAGAGCTAGGGTTGCAGGTTCATAGAGCCTGGTTTAGAGCAGGTTTACTAACACCTTGGTTTCAGAGTGTGTTAAGTGTTTTTTGATTACAGGTCACTCACAAGGGTTTCTATTTGAGTGGGAGTATAGCAATGGTAGAAGAAAGTAAGCTTAGAATGGAAAAGTTTAACGGCAAGAATTATCAATTATGGAGGATGCAGATAGAAGATTATATGTATCAAAGAGATTTGTACCTATCATTGGGTGGGGTTGCATGTAAGCCCACAAATATGAAGGATGAAGAATGGAAGGTTCTTGATCGGAAGGCTCTGGGATCTATAAGGTTAAGCCTTGCATCGTCTGTGATTTCCAACTTATCACAGGCTAAGACAACGGTAGAGTTGATGGAATCTTTGGCAAATTTATATGAAAAACTCTTAGCTTTGAATAAGGTATTTCTTATGAAGCAATTATTTAATTTGCAAATGTTGGAAGGTGGATCTGTACACAGTCATCTTAGTGATTTCCATGGTTTGGTAAACCAGTTAGTTTTAGTCAATATTATTTTTGATGATGAAATTAAGGCTCTCTTAATCTTATGCTCATTACCTGAAAGTTGGGAGAGTTTGGTAATGGTAGTTAGTAATATTGTGTCTGCTTCAAAGATCTTGAAAGTTGATGATGTTGTGAGTGTAATCTTGAATGAAGAAATTTGCAGGAAAAGCACAGGTGAATCATCAGGGAATGCTTTGAGTGTTGAAAGCAAGGAAAGGCAAAGAAAGAAGATCGAGCAAGGGAGATTAAGGTCAAAGATAGGCAGGAGATCCAAATCCAGGTATGGCAGAATAACCTACTGAAAATGTGGAAAGCAAGGGCATGTAAAGAAAGATTGCAGGTCAGTTGAAGATCAGCATGAAGGACATGAAGAAGCAGATGTTACAGATATTGTTGCACAGGATGCTCTGGTATGTTCCTTGGATAAAGTAGAATCTTGGGTTTTAGATTCTGGTGCCTCTTTCCATGCATCCCCAAATAGGGAATTTTTTCATGAATATGTCCAGGGAGACTTTGGAGAAATCTATTTAGGGGATGGTAAGCCTTTTCAAATAGTTGGCCAAGGGAAAGTGAAGCTGAAATTGTAGATGAGCAACACATAGGTGTTGAAGGAGGTCATGCATGTCCCAGTCCTAAAGTGGAATTTGATTTTTGTTGGAAAGTTGGGTGATGAGGGTTGCACAGTAACTCTCACAGTGGATTCTTGAAAAGTTTCCAAGGGTGCACTTATTTTAGCAAGAGGTAAGAAAGTAGGTACTCTTTATCTATCTACTTATATTACTGATTCTCCTTCTGGGTTATCTACTTCAGCTGTAGATTCGAAGATGTGGCTTTGTAGGCTTGGTCACATGAAAAAGAAGGGAATGGATGTTCTTAAGTCAAAAGGTATACTTTCAAATTTGAAAAGCATGGATCGATATTTCTGTAAGCAACAGAAGAAAGTGACGTTTCTTGACACTGGGTCAACAAAGAAGGTGGTAGCTTCTGTTGGAGGATCACAGTATTGCATAAAGAAAAAATCTGATGGTTGTGACAAGAACAAGAAAGCCTTGGTTTTCAAGGAGAAGATGACAGATAGAGATCAGCTTAAGGGGCTAAAGAATTCTAAGCAGAGCAAGGTTGATTTGGATAAGGTTTTGATCCAAAAGGAGCTCGTGGGTAAAAGTCATCGCTCACAAGTAAAACACAAAGACCGACATCGATTAGAAAACTGACATCAGCATCTAAATAGAGACTGACATTGGCTATGTGCAGACTGACATCAGTGACTCTAGATAAGTAAACACTGGCATCAGTCAGGAAACTGACGTCAGTGATGAGGTAGTCGCATAGAACCGACGTTGGTCAGGTGCAGACTGAGAGATGATCAACATCAGTCACTGAGATGGATTTTGGGTAGACAGCAAGCTGTCAAGGAGTCTCAAGCACCCATATAGAGGACTGAAAGGGTAAGTAAGCCTCAAATTCATCATTTCCCTTCTTTACACTACTTGTTGCTCACTGATGGTCAAGAACCAGGAAGTTATTAATGAAGCAGAGTAGGTAGAATCCAGGAAATAGTGGGAGCATGGCATGACTCAGGAATTTGATTCCTTAGAGAAGAACCAAATGGGAGTTTTTGGTAGAGTTGCCATCTGGGATAAAAACACTAAAAGATGAATGGATTCTCAAGATAAAGAAGAGCGAGAATGGATACATGAGACGGAAGGCCAGGATATATGGTCTTAAGGAAGCTGCAGGGCAATGGAGGTTTGACGAGTGTATGACAAAGCATGGCTTTAGTCAATGTCAATGTAACCATTGTGTTTTCTTTACCAAGTTGGATAATATTAGCTACATTATCATGTTACTGTATATTATGTGCTTGTTGCAGGGTCACACATGCAGGGAGTTGTTGAACTAAAGGTAAAGTTAGTTCAAAGGTGTGTCATGAGGAATCTGGGAGCAGCAAGATTCTTTGGCATAAGTGTGTTCTAGAGACATGGAAGGTCACAGGTTGATTTTGTCTCCAGATGATTGTGTGAAATCGGTTAGCACGCTGATGGTTGGACAGTTCTATGAACAATGTCCTGATTCACATGATGAGGTTAAGTACATGTGTACTAGACCTGAGTTTTCCCAAGCAGTGGGTGTTGTCAACAAGTTCATGGTCAATCTGAGATAGAAGCACTAGAGGGCAGTTCAGTGGATTCTCAGGTATCTGAGAGGGACCAGTAGCAGGTTAACATGCTATGCAGGGTCAAGCACTTCTCTACATGGGTATGTAGAATTGGATGTGGCAAGGGACTTGGATGACATGAGTTGCACCATAGGTTGTGTGGTGGTTGGTCTTCAAGATTGATCTTGAAGAGGGATACAAGCCAGAAAACAAACTAGATGATGTACAGGTACAGGTATAGGTGCAGCTATTTATCTCCAAGTGGGAGATTATTAGGTTATGGAGCTAAAAGCTTCACTGATGCAGACATGGAGGAGGTTGCTGAGTTCTAGGGATACTGTCGTCGATAGAGCAACCAACATCGGTCATCTTTAGTGCAAAGGGAAACTGACATTGGCAGGAGTTAGCTGACGTCGATCACCTCCAGTCAGACAGTGACCGACGTCGGTCACCTGTGTGATTCTAGAACTGTTCGTTGCATGAACAGTTAGTTTGTTAAACCAGTTGTTTGCATGTAAAGACTATTTTTAGTCTTGAGCTATGTTTTTAATTATTTTAATTAAGAAGTCTAAGTTATTGTTTGCATGAGATCTATATAATAGACTCATGGGCTATATTGTAATCAAGGATTAAGGCAAGGAAGAAATCCTTCCAATTGTAAGATCATTTGAGTTGCAGGTTGTTGCAAGTTCATGGTAGATCTACATGGTAAGTAAGATCATTTGAGTTGCAGGTTGTTGCAAGTTCATGGGAGATCTACTTGAAGTACTTTGAGTACTTGTGTACTGAAAGTAGGCAATGACGGTTGATCCGGTTGTCACTTACTGGTGGTACTGGCAGTGTTATTACTTGCTGGTGGAGGTGAACAACAACTCTATGTTTGAGTTGATTGTTGTGATCGTAATTGAGAGAGAGAACTCTTGATTGAGAATTACTGTGAGTCCTAGAGGTGTGGGAAGCCTCAGAGGTGTGAGAAGAGTGTGGCATCTTCTTTATTGTATTTTTTTTCTGGATGAGTTAAATACAAGATTGTATTGTCTCTCAAATTCTGTGTTGTTTCTGATTTCTTGTTACTTGTTACTTTTGGTTAAATTCCATGTTTAGTTGCTTATACAAGGTAATATGTTGTGCTCCCTAATCCCTAATGCAAAAGGTCTTACAAAATCTAGGCCCTATTTGTCAAATGGTTCAAACACCATTTGAGGCTACAAAGGTATCTCATTCGTATGTGTGGCTCTCCCCATACATTGAAATCTATCACAATGAGTTGTATGCCTTATGGCATCTTGATGGGCTAACGGATAATAATACCTTGTAATCAAAAAAATTAATGTTGTACGCTTGGCTGCAAAGTGCCCTCCATAAGGTTCATCATGGAAAGCTTTGAGGATATCTGAAACTTCATCTTCTCTGAGACATATTCTAATGATGGAGTTAGACCCAGTATGGAAAAGTAATTCAAACAGCCAGGAATACCTACCAATTTTCTAAATCAAAACTCTTTTTTGTTTGAGGAAGTGTTGTGAAAGTAGCCCTATTATAAGGTAGTTAGTAATATTAGCATACCAAGGTATGGTAAGGGTGAGGAAGAATAGGTGTTCATCTGTAAATGAGTCATCTACTATGGTATCCTCTTGAGGAGATTATAGTCATGATAGGAATTCATCCATGACATTATTTTTATCAGGCTTATCTACAATAGTTATATCAAATTCTTGTAATAAGAACAACCATCTTATCACTCTACTTGGGACAGTTGGTTTGTTCATGAGGTACCTAATGGCTACATGGTCTATATGAACAAAAACTTGGTACCCTATTATGTAGTGATGAAATTTGTTGATAGAATAAACTACTACTAAGAACTCTTTTTTAGTGATCATGTAATTTAATTCTACTACTTGTAAATTCTTACAAAATTTATGACATAGTTGAGTGCTTCTTATTTTTGTCTTAACATAAATCCTAAGGCAGTTTATGAAGTGTCTATGTGAATATGGCAAGGAAGCTTCCAATCAAGACCATGTAGAACTAGGGTGGTGGTCAATAATTCCTTTAATTTCTTGAAGGCTACATCATAAGCAGGAGTCCATATGAATTCAACATCCTTAGTGAGGAGAGTAAACAATGGTGTTGCTAACCTGCTAAAGTTATTGATAAATATTTTGTAGTAACTAACATGCCCTAGAAAACTCTTAACATTATTATATTTTTTAGGTACAGGTAGATTTTTAATTAAGCTAATTTTTATAGGGTCAACATTGATTCTTTCAGTAGATACATGATGACCAAGGACAATGCCTTCTATCATTAGCATGCAAAATTTATTGTGGGTTAGGTAAAAATGGTTCTCCTTATAGTATTTTAGTTCTTTTCTCAGGTTGTTTAAGCACTCATTAAATGTTTCTCCATAGATAGTGAAGTCATCCATGTAGATTTCTACACATTCATTGGCCAGATCTGAAAAGACACTCAAGATAACCCTCTAGAATATTGCAAGAGTGTTTCATAATCTAAAAGGTAATACATCGTAAGCATAAGTACCTCAGAGATAAGTGAAGGTGATCTTCTTCTGGTCCTCAAAATCAATTCTAATATGGTTTTAACCACTAAATCCATCCAAAATGATAAAATATTTTTTCCCTGCTAGTGTGCCCAGCACCTGATCAATGAATGGTAGAAGAAAATGATCATTTCTAGTTACTGTATTAAGTTTTTTTAAATCTATGCAAACATGTCAATCTCCATTTTTATTTGGTATAATTACCAGTGGTGAAATCCATTCACTGTCTAAGATGGGATATATAAATCCAATGATCAAGAGTTTCTGTAGTTCCACTTTGAGTATTTCTCTAAGAGCTGGATTCATCTAACGTTATGACTGTCTAATTGGTTGGCACTCCTCTTTTATATATATGTGATGTATGCATGCTTCTAGACTAATTCCTTGCATATCCTCATAATCCCATGCAAAATCATGTTGGTTTGCATGCAACATGCTGACTAGGCACTTTTCCTCATTTGACTCCAACTTACTATTAATAAACAATGTTTTTCTTGGAGATATTTCTATTTGCTGTGCGAGTGTTTTTATCATTTATAAGTTGTTGATGTATCTATTTTGGATATAGTTATGAGGTAGTAACTTATATAATGTTTCTTGTACAAATGCAACATATTTATCTTCTTTTCAGAGGTTGGCAAATGGACACTTTATGCATTACAGGTTGTTGATCTTCAAGATTAATCTTGTAATTATTCTAGAGAACATTTGAGATAATTGTATCTTCCTCTTGATCAACCAAGGTGCATGCATGATCCATGGTAAATATAAGAATTAAGAGAGGCTATCATACCTCATCTTCTTCAACCTATAATGTATGCTCTAGTTCCAAGGATGACTATGCTAGAGGATAGAGGACCAACTTCTTAGTGTGGTTGTCATTAGATATCAACATGTTACATGATTTATAACTGATGAAGGAATCTATTGTAGCAAGTAAAGGTCATCATAAGATGAGAGGATAGCTACTCAAATTAAAATTTGATTACAACATAATGAAATCTATAGGATACTCGCAAGAATCTATAGTAATGATAAGATCTTCAATGACTCCTTTTGGTCTGACTATAGATATGTTGGCCATTTATAACATTGTAGATGTGGGACAAATATTATTCATGTATAGCTTTTTCATGGTTTCAATTATTATTAAATTTATTACGACTTCTAGATCTATTAATATATTAGATAGTTGTTGGTCATGGATTTGAACTATTAGTACTGGGCATCATGGATTTGAATATTTCTTTGGCAAGGTATTTCCCAGCATAATATATCTTAGTTGGCCAATCACATGCACTATATTAGGATCCTTATTCTTCCTTCCAGGTTTACATAGATATAAGTCTCTTAGAGCTTTAGAATATATGGGCACATCCTTGATGGCCTAGAAGAGAGGAATTTTAACACAAAGATTCTTGAGTTGTCTTATGAATTCAAATTTAGGCTCAATTGCATGGCATCAAAGGCTAAGACATTTTGAAAATGATGGGTTATTTTATCAACAACTTTATTGACTAGTTCAAAAGGTTATTGTGGTGGTAAAAGTGGGTTAGCATGATCATCTAGAGTTTCTTAAGCTTCTCTTATTATGGGTAGAGTTGGGGGTGGTAGAACTATTCCTAAACCTAGGTGAACTTCATTGATATTCACCGTATATGTTGAGTACTAAACAGATTCAGTATTGAATATTGGTTACACCAACTTATTTGTAGGATTTTGTATGGGTTGGGTAAGGAGATGATTAGGCTTGGTGCAGCTTGTGTATTGGGTAAAAGATCAGGAGGTTATTATTACTATTATGGAGGGAATCCTCCCTAATAGTTTCCCCAGGGCTAATTGGGTCTCCAGGGATGTTGCCACTAGTTTGTGAGGGGTAGGATTTGGGGTGGTTTCCAATCATGTATTCAAGGTGGGGATACATTTTTTGGAGGCTGCTAGGAGGTGGTAGGATGGCTTGTCTAAGGTGGCTACCAGCTAGAATTAGGAGGTGGGACATTCATCCATGGACTACTCTAATTAGGGGAAGCATTTTCAAATTATGAATTAAAAAAGGTCAAATTTGTAAAAGGTGGATCCCATACCTGCATAAGATGGTCATTAAACATAGGGCTTTATTTATGCAACATATAAAACTTGATCCTCATCTCCTCCTATATTGTATAGCTCTAGTGTTTTTGGTTCTTCAACTGTGATGTTAGCCACCTTAGCCTGAACCTCATGACACCTCTAGTCTGCCTTCTTGCAATCCAAAAAATAGATTATCAAAGCTTGATCCAAGGCTACTTTATTTTGCCTTATGTGTAGGATATCCAGTCGAGTGGTCAAGTGACTAATGATATCCTATTTCATGTCTTATAATAGGTTACTAACTTTAGATTTTTATAGACCACTTGTAGCTGTTAGTGGAAGCTTGCTACCCCAAACTTTGTTTATGGCAGACTTAGAATATTTTTTGCTCAACTCTTTGGGTTTAATGAATGTCAAGTGGGAGATATATCTCCCACTCATTAGGTTAAAGGCTTCCAAATAATCTTCTCTGACTCTTTTTAGGAAGATGAATTTTAGAGGCTCTTCTCCTAGTGCACTTTGCTTGAATTTCTATACATTGAACATGAATCATTCAATGTAGTCTTCTAAGGATTCATCCTCTTCTTGAGTCATCATAAATATGTCATTTATTCTATAATTTATTTATCATCCATACTCTTGATACTTAACCAGAAACTTATTTTTCATGTCTTCTCAATTGCAGACTGAATTACTACCCAGTCCCATGAACTAGCGAAGTGTTGAGTCTTTGAGGGTGGAAGGAAAAAGTTTTAATTTCTATGCATCTTACCTATATTCATAGCTTCTATAAGGGATGTCAAATTCAAAAATAAATGTGTTTGGGTCTTCTAATTATGTACCTCTGCAATTGGGTAAGACTAAGGGCAGGATATTTTTCATTTGTGTTATATCTGTTGCATTTGGAATAGAAAATTCAAAAGTAACTATGTTTAGAGCCCTGTTGTCATCTACAAACTCTCCTTCCATGATGAATTTTCTTGTGATATAAATACAAAAGGTGCTTAGGATCACATCCTCAAATTTTGTATCAATCCCTTGGTCAGCATGATAGTATATGTTTATCTATCGATCTATAATATTTTTACCAGATGAAAAGTCTAAAGACTTTCCTGAGCTTTCCTTGATTTGTTCAAGAAAGCTTTGTTGGAATGCTATTCTGGTGTTACTTTTTGGAGTGTTTAGTTTATGTAGTTCTTCTCCTTCATTTCTCTTTACTAATTGAGCTAATGCTTCTTTTGCTTATGTTTCCTTTTTCAAAGCCAATAGTACTTCTTCTACAAGTTGCTTCCTTTGGTTTGTAGTGTTCTCTTCTTTAAGAGCCCTTCGACTTATGGTATATCTTTCAGCAGGATTCTTAGTTGCTGCAAGTGCTTTTGGTTCTTTCTCAGTAGTAACTTGTGGCTTTTTTGGCAATAATCTCCCTTGAGAATCCCTTTCTCTCTACTTAAACATTTAAGCCACTCCTTCAGCTGTCTTGTCCCTTCTTGAGTAGGATTAGTTTTTTTTGGTTTTGTAGTTCAAGGGTTGTTTCAAGATGAGTAAAAATAAAATGCAGAAAATGAATACAACAGGAATTGAAATTTTATCTCTAGAAAGTAGTAAAACTATCTAATGAAAGCAAGAAATGAAAATAGAAAAGTTACTCTTAAAATTAGTATAATTACTCTAAAAAGCAGGAATATTACTCCTGAAAGTAGTAAATTTACTCTAAAAAGTATGAAATGAAAATAGGAAAGTTACTTTAAAAAGTAGTAAAATTACTCTAAAAAAAATAGAAAAGTAATTCTAGAAACCAATAATTGACAACTTCCCTAGCAACTTCATCAAAATGTTGGTCAGACTTATTACCTAATTAATACTAGATTCTTAAATCTACTTAACATTAATTGTCAACCCAGGGTATGTAGGCTTTTCAAAGATTTCAGCACTATATATGCATTATTGATTCATAAACTAACTTAATTTCTAGTTATAGTACAATGAACTTATCCTAATTTTATCATATAGATATACAAAGAAATGATTATAATAAAATGCAAAAATTCTTCACACTTATGAGTCACACATGCATCACACTTCATATAATCAAACTAGTAATAAAATTAATTCACACAACACACTTTAATCTAAGAAGGGTCAGGATTTTCACTACAACTCCTTCTGAGGGGGCCCTCCTTGTTCAGAACTGAGTTCCAATCCTTTTCTAAGAGACTTACAAAAGCTTCTTACAAAATCAACTTTTTCATTACTCAGATCTATAGTAATTAAAGATTGCTACAATAGATTGCAATATTCAAAAAATTAGAATATAATTACTAATCCATAATCCATCATTATCAATCTAATCTAGGTTCTACCATTAAATACATAAGGTAGTTTATTAGCTTTAACCAAGAACACTAAACTAGAAAAGGTACAAATACTTGCAACTAACCCAGTCAACCTTCAAGTGGTTAGTAACTTAAGTTACTTGCTTTTTAAGCATAACTGGGTAAAGGATAATTTATGTTGCTTTATTATTTTGTTTCTTTTTCTCCTTTCCATTGTTCTTGTCTTGTTCATTTGTTGGAACCACATCTAATCTTCTTTACATGTGAGGTGTCCATATAGCTATTATAAGGGATCCCATTTAATCAGCTACTTTGTTTATAAGACAGTTGGATGTGTCCTTAAAAAATTAATTACTTATTATCATAGAAATGGTTTTTTTTGTGCAGTGATTGCAGGCTCTTATAGTGAAACCCTATAGTTTTTATGAGCAACCTATAGGTGAAATCCTATATTTGTTATGGGCAACATGTAGATGAAAGCTTGTAGTTGCTACGGGCAACCTGTAGGTGACCAAGCAAGATTCCTATAGTCTTATTCTACCCTTAAAGTGTTTTTTAAATAAGGTTTCATAAGTATAATCTAATCAAAGAAAAAATATCATTAATCCATAACACAACATGTATATATTAATGCACACATATAATCATTAATTCATTCATTCATTTAAAAGTCATGGATAGTTCTAGGAATTCATATGGAAAAAGATATATAAATGGTTATGGATGAGGTTATAAAAATAAGAATTTGTGACCTCATCAAGGAGTCCCTCTCAGATGTTTCTTGGTGATTTCCATCAAATGTCAATGTTTTGTGTGTTTTCTCTTCATTGATTACAATGCTTGGTTGAAAAAAAAAGTATTGGCATAAAGCAAGAGGAAGTTATCAAAATAAGAAGTGGTAGCCTCAAGGCAAGGGGGAGTGTGTATCATCTTTCTAAGATGGTACTCTCCTGTTGGTAGTATTTTTAGGTCCTTTGGATCAGTTGATGCCCACTTTTTCATTGTGTCAAAGGGGAAGAAAGTTCCTATTATGAGATTGCTTGAAGAGAGAGAAGGTGAGTTGTATATTATTATATGATGTTTTTTGACATCAATGATAAAGGGAGAGATTATTGTATGAGTTATCAATGATGTCATGGTGATGTCATGGATGTGTCTTGGTGAGTGGATGAAGTTCTTTAATATCTTAAGTGATAATGACAAAGTGTGCAATGTGCTTGTCAAAGTGTGCTTGAAGTTGGTTGGGTTGATCTTCAATTTTGGCATGATTAGAGATGTTTAAGGATGAGTATGGAGTTTTGATCATGTGAAAAGGGTCTTACCAATGGTCAAGGATGATTAGAGAGCTTGTGTGCATAAGTGTAATTCACTTGGATCATCATTGTTCTCATCTAGATATTTTGGGTCCAATGGTAGAAAATCTGAGTAGGTAGTTTGTTAACATCACCAGTGCCATGTGTAGATGAGTTAGGGGGATTTGATCATATTAGTCCTTAGTTATTATTCACAATTTCTTAGGTCATTCATCTAAGTACAGTCAAATATATGTGGGTTTAAAGTTGGGCTATTAGGCATTTTAAAAGTGTTTTCTATGTTCAAATAGAGTTGAGTAAGCATATTGATGATGTCATCATTTACATTCATGAAAGTTTCAAGAAGAAATGTTCACATGGTTTTGTTTAATATTTTTCCTAGTTATTATGCACTAAATCCTAGGTCATACGCCTAAACATGATAAAAGATATGCAAGTACAAAGTTAGGCTCCTAGGTAGTTTGATATTGTTTTCCCATATTTAGCCAAATTTACATGAGACAAGGAAGAGTCAAGTATGAATTTTGATGATAACATATCTCACATGTGTGGATGTTTCAAGAGAAGGTGATCATATGGTTATATTCAAAAAAATTCCTAGTTTATTTGTGCTAAACTTTTAAGTCAAGCATTGAAGCACGTCAAAATATATGAATGTTCAAAATTGGCTTCCGAGACAAGTTTTGACATTATTGGCTCTGTGTCAAAAAAATCTGAGTGAGCATTTTAATGTCATTATATCTCACACATGTGAAGGTTATAGGATCAGGGTGTCACATGGTTGGATTATCCTATGTGAGGAGATCATATGGTCTAAATTTTAGAACATGTGCTTGAGCAAAGCAAAATATTTGGAGGTGCAAAGTTGGCCTTTCAAGCAGATAAGCAAAGGTTCCCATACTTAAACATTTTGCACAAGTTAAAGATCGAGCAACCCATGAAGGTATCAATAGATCACATTTGATCCAAGATGTCAGGAACTAGTGAGATGAGGATAGGTGCACAATGTTTAATGTTGAGCCAATGCAAAGGGTAAGGATCGAATGATTCATGTGTATTTGTACAGATTGATCTAAAGATGTGAGTGGAGTCAAAGTGGTCAAAGTGATAGTCATTTAAATAATGATAAAGATCAAATGAGATTAATGATGTGTGTTTGATATAAGTTGTGAGGATAGGAGATGCAAGCAAATTGTCTGAGGTTTAACTATGACCATTTGAATTTAAATATTTGAATTTAACAAAGAAAAGCCCAGATTTTTGTTTCTGAGCCATATCTTTCGATCCAAGATGAATTTGACCATGCAATAACAAGAAAAGTTATAAAGTACTCCAAGGTACATCTATAAATATGGATTTGAAAATATGGAAGTGTGTACAAATAAATATATTGAGCTTCAAAGTTGATTGTGTATTCATGCATGTTATGCAAGTAACCCAAGAAGGGTAATTTAGCTTGTTTTGATGTTATTTTGATATATCTTGATGAATTAGCTATTGTATCATGTTTTAGACTCCATAAGGATGCTCTGTGTGCATTATGAAGGTTTTACCAATCATATGCAATATGAATAAAGGTTTATAAGGTGATTGTATATTCGTTCATGGTGACTGTATGCACAAAATATTATTTAAACAATTTATACTTAAGCAAAAGGATACTGTCATGGATGTTGTTACTTAAGGAGGACCTATAAATCATGTGGAATATTTCCATGCATTTTTAAAGTGTTCCTATGTTTTAATTTTCTCATAGAAGTGTCAAAGAGATGAATGGGTCTCCATAGGACCTAAAAGAGACTTAGACCTATTTTAAAGTGGATTGTGCTTAAGTGTGACCTATGTAAGATGCCTTAAGGGTGAAGGCATGTATTGTGGCTGACCAAGATGGTGGTAATTTATTATATCTCTATATATAGTGAAATCAAAGATGATGATTTCTAGTTTTTGGAGAAGGCTTATGGAAGACTTGTGAGAGAGACTTGTGCAAGGTGGATGTGAGAGTTGTGGAGAGAAGGAGAGGTAGAGTGTCCAGTTGATGAATTGATGAGTAGAGTAGATTAATGACTATGTGTATGACCTATAGGTCATATTTTTGATGTTATAAAATTGATATTATAAATTGAGAATATGTGGAGAGGTCTAAGTGTGCATATGAGGCCTATTTGAGATATAGAGAGAGTTTGTGTAGGGGTTAGATAAATAGATATCCATCATCATGTGTTGAATACATAATTTCTAAGGTGGAGGTGTTAAAATAAGGGTTTAAAGGACTTGGTATTTCTTAGTGTTAGTTGCTCCTTGTGAAACATGTGTTTTACTACATACCTTTTGTCAGGAGGACATGATCAAGGTTTTTTGGTTTAAAGGAGTCGAATAGTCTCTTATTTGTAATTTCTTATAGGATAGTAGTGCATGTGTTGCAAGTTTGAGAGTGGCTTTTCTTCTCCCTGAGGGTTTCTCATAGAAACTATGTGTTATGTGTTTGATCTTGCATATGCTTTTAATGAATGAGCTCTATTATTAATATTACTTGATCAAGTTGATATATGTTGATTGTTTAATATTTCAAAAAGACTTTAATTATGATTGAAATATTTGGGCTCACTGATTCATCCCCCCTCTCAGTGATTTTACCTCTAGAATTATGTGCATAAGTCATGTATGGTAAATGTATGTCAAGTTTGTCATTGTCAAGTATTGAATACTAGATTTTAGTATCTAAAAATGCCTCTTTTTTCTTCTAGTAATGTAAAATGGCTATAGTAAACGGGAAAGGTATACCTAAGTATGTACAACACACTTTGTCTTTGGTAGGAAGCTCAAATTATGTAGGTCACTCAAAATCAAAATCTACAATAAAAATATGGTAGTCCATGTCCATAGTTTGAAATTTGAAATCTAAACATGAAATTTTAAAATTAAAAAGGAAGGAAGGAATACATGTGCATTAGTGAAAACCATGTTTCCCTTACAACTTGTTAGAGATGATGCTTCCTTATTAAAGCATTGGATAAAGGTGATTTCTAATAAAGTACTTGGAGAGTGGTTCTTATTTTTTAACCATGGATAAATTGAGGGTGATCAAACCCCAATTTTGTATAACTATGCAAACCCTTGGTTTGGGAAGACAACATGCCCTGACCCTCATATATATGGGGAGAAGTATGTGATGCCCTATCCTAAATAACTACTCAAATATAATAAATAATAGAAACCACATGATGGGTTATCTATAATTAATTCCATGACCATTAAGTGTTGTTGAACTTCAACATACATTACCTGTAAAAACATGAATCAAAATATTTCAAATGAATTTTAGATTCAAGATTTCTTACTATTAGATGTTGATTGAAAAAAAGTTTAAAATTAAAAAATTATAATAGTGTTCATTATAAAATATATAAATGTGCATGAATCGGTATCATGCCCATTCAAATATTTTCCAACTGTAAACTATCATAGTTTGTATGTGCATGAACTAGTATCATATCACCTAAATTTGTACCAAATGATATAAAAATATATGCATCTATATGGTGAACCTAAGAACCTGTATCTCAAATGTTTGTGTATGTGAAAAGCTTATGATTTATGTTATTTTAAAGTGTGTACATATGCCCATGTATATGCATTCAATTTTGTATGAATATATACTCTATTATATATAAATTAAGTGCATATGCATAGAATATGCCCCCATAATATGTATTGATGTGACAATATATGTCATGTAACTAAACTCATTTGATATCTAAATCCCTAAAATTTGTAATTTGATTCCCAAAATATAATTTTATGTTCATGGAGAGTTGTGTTTTTATAATGATCCCACTATAATGCCATCTTTTTGAGATGAGATATGTGTCAAGTTAGTTACTCGTCTCAAAATAAAATTTAATTGTATCATATCATGTATAAAGATAACATCATGCATAATAGTGTGAACATGTGGAGAGTATGGCATCATAGTAATGTATATGTCAATCAAGTTATATAAGTAGCATATGTAATGGAAAGAATATAAGTTTCATGTCTAGATAAATGTATCAGTGAATCACATAGTAATACCCATAACTAAAAATAAAACTACACAGTAAAAATAATGTTATGGAGCATAGCACCACTCAATCTCAGCAAGTTCAAAAAATGCAACAAGCTCAAGAATTATTTTGACACATAAGGCCAAGGGCCACATACAAGGGGCATCAAATATGTCACAAACAAGGGACATAAATATTTCACAACAAACAAGGGACATACATATGTTTCAAACAAGGCCAAGGGTCCACACACAATAGACAAACTCAAACTAGCCTATCATGCAAGAAATTAAGGACATTAATGAAGCATAGAAAAGTAAAGACTAGTTTACACCATCCTTATGTATAAATATTACATCATTTCATAATAGTATATCCATGTAGCACATTTAAGATAAGAGTAACTAGAAAGACATGTGTTATAAATCTAGATAGCTCATTATGGTAGAGAGGTCATACAAAGTTATAATCTATGATAGTGAAACCTATAGAATAAGATGCCCCAAGTATTGGCATGGCCAGTAGGTAGAGGAAATTCCAACATCTATATGTCCATGTGTAACCTATATGCCCTGCATCACACTCATATACTATGAAATGCATGTGTGTATGAAAAGAAAATGTCATCTACCAAACATGTGATAAATAGCATATGTAAATAGTGTAATATTACAACCATATCATGATCATGTCCTAATTTTATTTTATTTTAAATATTTTGAATGTTTTTGAATTAATTGTTTTTTTATTTTTGACATATTTGAAAATAGTGCTCATAAATTGATAAGTTGGTCATCCTTATTAGGATTAAAATTGATATCTCTTAGCTTGTCCTTGAGATTATGTAATTGTAATGCGTCTTATTATTTTACTTTTTATTGTTTAGATTTTGTACTTTTTGATATGTAGGAAGATTTTACTTTTTTCATTGTTAAGCATTGTCAGCATGTTGAATCACGATTACTCTTCCTACAAGTGAGAAAGTGAGGTACTGATTAGTTTGATCCACTTTAGACTAAATTTTTTGTAAACATTACTTTCCCAATGTAAATGGTACTTGATAAGTAGGATGCATAGCCATATGTGTGTATTAGACACTTTTGGATTATAAGTTATTAGTAAAATCATATATTTAAGAGTTCTTACTAATGTGTGTTATGTTGTAATTCATTGATGTCATGTCTTATCTATCATAAATATCTAACATTGCATATGGATTCTCATTTGTGTTTATAATAGTCACCTTTCATGTATATTGTAATGTTCAAATCCTCTTGTTGAGGTCTTTTTTCTTATATTTTCAAATGGTGTCTTTGTGGAACTTGATGTGAGTGGTTCCTATTGACTCTGTATTACCTTAATAATGCCTTAAATGTTATATTTTTTTATCTTATTTTGTAATTCATCACAATGATATGTGTTATGTCATATGATTCTATGATAATCACAATATGATTTGCCTTCTTGATGTGAGAAGCGTCCTATGACTCGATGTCTAGTAGATGGTAATGTGATGATATTATGATCAAGTAATATTTGTAATATTAGTCTTTGTCTATTTTGAAGACTTTTCACTTGAAATGGGGTTAGAGTTTTAGTATCTGACATCTCCACATTATTTACTAAAATTCATGATTGCTTATTTATCCAAGTCATGTTTAGTTTCACCTCTTATTTATGTGAGATCATATTGTAACTATTGATTTCAATTTGAATGTACTAATGAGTTAACATTGTTGCATTTTTATTTCCCCTAGAAGATTATCCCTGAATAAGAATTTATAATTTATCTCTTTTCACTGTATATGAATTACCCTGATAATATCCAACTCTAGTAGGTGTGAATATAGTATGAGATAATATTCATATGGATGATTAAAGTTTAACTTGCATACTTTATCATCTATCAACTATGTCATGTTGGTATAATTGTCATCATTGTCATTATAGTTTGTGACCATGCCATCTTGGGTTTTAGAATTCACCACTATAGGAAGATCAAGAATAGGTTCATGTTGTTATGTATTAGCTTGTGGTTCATGTTGTATAGCTAGCTTGTATGTTATGATTGGCTCCTCATCCTTTTTGGTACTTGTTCACCCCCATAATATGTATGCATCTGAGCTAATAGAATGGGTTTTGATGGAGGAATGATAGTATGATCTTCCAACTATGATTATGATTAGTTTTGAATTTCAAAGGAATACAATAATTTTCTCAATATTAAATAGTGTATAGATTTTTACTAGATAAGTGCCTAATCCCCTATCAAGTGAGGCCTTTATTTATATATATATGATTCCAATTGGGTAGTTTATCATGCTACAGTATCTGAAACATATGAGCTAACCCATAAGACTATCTTGGATCTAAAAAGTGACCATTGTTAGGAGAGGGTTGGTTATGTTAGGCTCAAGTTAGCATCAACTAGAGATATTAATCCAATCTTAGGTAATATCATGTGCATAAGATAAATAAACTAAGTGTCTGGGCATGTTTATGTAAGATAGTATGTAGGTTTGGAATAGACGTTAGAAAGGAAGGGTTGAACCCATAGAAGACACTAGGATAGGGTGAGATGGTGAATTACAACCATATTTTCACACACAATTCATGTGTGTTAAATTTTTGTCAAGCTTGTCATTGTCAAGTATTTAATACCAAATTTTATCATTTACATTAAGAAAGTGGTGGGTATATTTTTTGTTGTGGACATTACTATAAAACTAGTAGAAGACAAAATTAGATGTTGTATAGTTTTATTTTTCTACATATGTCATAATTACATAAAATGGTGATGACTATTGTGATGTTTTCTTTGTTGTGCATGTTATTGTTATGAAATAAAATGGTGAATGTTTTATTTTGTTTTATTGTGGATGTTGTTGTAATAGTTGATGATATCAGTGGTGGTTGTGTTGTTTCCTTTGGCTAAGGATGTTGTTGTAATAGATGTAAAAGAAAATTTTGGTTGGACGTTGTTTGGAAAAAATATAGTTATGATTATCGTGCATTATATAAAAAGATATTCATATCTTTTTTAAGAGGTTGTCTTATGTTTTGGATGTAGAAGTTAGTAGTGATTAATTTGTGGTTTTCCTTTTTCTGGAAGATTTTGTATTGATTTTAGAATACAGTGGTGGAGTTTGAGTTGTTTTTTTTATGGTGGATACAATGGGAATAGGTGCAGAAGATAGTTTTGGATGCTATGTTATTTTTCAAAGAGGGATTGTTATAGGTTTTTATCATTGAAATCTGATATATTTATAAATTACTTATGTTATATATAGTTATATATATATATATATATATATATATATATATATATATATATATATATATATATATATATATATATAAAATAGGTGAGAGAACCTTCAACATTCTCTTTTCAAACCCATAAAATAATATATATTACATAAATATTCATTTTTTCATTTCCATAAAATTATAAAACCTACGAATTAATCTACAAATTGACACTTTTGATTTTAGTTTTTCTAGAAGGTATTATTAAGATTCATATATTATTAAGTTTGTTCGTTCTCTTGTAGAGTGAAAATTTATTTTACATAGTACCATATACTAGAAGGTTCCCTCATTAGATTATTTTAACAACACTATTTATACAGATTTGAACGTATAACTTGGGGCATGTTAGAGGACCTTCATAAGAAACAAATTCTATAAAAAAATTAACTATTAATAAATTCCAAGGCACTAACAACCCAATAAATTGAGTTCGACAAATATCCTACAACTCTCCTTAATAATAATGTAGTATTCCAAAGTCTTATATTGTGATCTATGATAATAACAAATAAATAAAAATGGGGGCAAATCATAATAGTATTTGGATAGAATTAATAAAATGTATTTGTTCTAGTTTATATATAAATATGCATTTCATTCACCTTTTTTTAAAATATTTATAATATTACGTCTTTTTAACATTTGATTTTTTATTAATTTATAATTTTTTTAACTGCCAAGTGAAAATTATGTTTTGACCCAATATAATATTGAAAAATTTTAACCAAAAAAAAGTATAGTCACATATGGAAGTCGTTATTCACTAAAACCTATTAAATAAAATGTAACCAAACATATAAAGTGGTAATCCTTGTGAAAAGAGGCATGTAGTGAAATTCAAACTTTTTTTTTGATGAAATATATCTATATAATAACTTAACATAAATATACAAATAATTCACAAAAAAATATAGGTAGTATGAGAGCACACCACATCACAATAGGCAAATCCTAAGACCAAAAGTAAAAGCACCGCTAACAACTAGGTAAATCCTAGGAACAAGTCACAAAGCCATAATAAAATATGACTTTAAGCATCAAGAGCAAGGCCAAAAGGTGAAGGATCCATATCATCAAGACCCCAGCCCAATATTGGTAAGTCATTTCCATATGGAATAGGTCTCAGTCAGTATCTTGAGCAGTGTCACTGTCATCTTCTTCTTCCTATGTTTGAGTGGGCAAAATGGCCAAAGAAATCCTAGAGAAATTTTTTAGCATGTCTGATCAGCCTCTAGGTGGTACCCCCAAAGAATTCATACATAGAGGAGGAGGAGGAGGAGGAGAATCCCAACCATCCTACCCAATTGGGGAAGGAGGTGGTGGTTGTCACCCTCATTGCTGCCAAGAACGGTCATGCACCGGTACGATGGCAATGGCTATGACAATGTCCATCACAAAGTAAAAAAGTAATTCTATCCTCTAGTTTGAGATCCCTAGGTAGAGATGGTAGAACCTAATCCATTACACAAGGATCATCTCCCTAGTGAGAGAGGAGATCTTGAAGGTGTCCAAGCTCCATAGCCACTTTATTAGCTTGAATTTGAATTTAAAAAATAAAATTGGAGATGATAGAGGACTTTCTTAAAGCAAATACATTACAATTAGTAGAAGCATTATTAAACATATAATTATTTATTTCTTTCCAAAGATAGAAAATAATTTCCACTCTGAAAGTTGCTAGACTTGTGTGGTTTAAAAGGGCATCACAGGTTTATCTCCAAGGAGGATGTGCTACCAAAGAAAGAATTTGGATTGGAAAAGCTTGAAGAGATTATGGATCTAAATCCAGACCCTTTGAGCTTTGGAATAGTAACAAAAAAGATGAGGAATCATCTTAAGGTGCCAAAAAAAAGGGCAAGTAAGAAGGGGAAATCCTAAATGAATGAGTCTTTTACCAATAGGTAATCCTTGGTGTAGTATACACCAAGCAAAATGAGCAAGCTTAGGCTCCACACAAGCCACCTAGATAGTGTTGAAGTGGAAGCATCACGTAGAAATAGATGAATATGACCCCTAATGGGTATTAAGCTTATCCACCATGGGTAAATGGGTGGTGAGCCATCCACAACCAAGCTGAGGAGTGTAATTACAAAAGGGGGTCTCCACATGCCACTTCCAGTCCTTCCACCATGGATGAGTGGAGTGGATAGATATTTTATGGAGTATGGAGGGTGGCATGACATTAAGTATCTCCTAGTAGGATTCTTAGTCTGCATTGGCTAACCAAAATTTAGCTTTTACCTCTTCCTAGGATAGCCAAGAGTGAGATTATCTACATTAGATATCCTAGATAGTATGAATTCTCCTTCAAAAAAATTGAGAGCATTGATCTAAGGGACCTCTACCAAGGGCACTTCATTGATATTAAAAATAGTAGACCACCAAATTGAGTGGGTGTTAATAGATAACCCATTATGGAATCCTAAACCATTCCAGAGAAGCCATGGTTTAATCTTTTCCTGTGCCTTCCAGATGCTTTGAGCCATAAAGGACCCTGTGATTTGGATGAGAGACATAATGAAAATCAAATTGGAGAAGCTGAGTCATTTCCAAGCTTTCTTACCTTTGTGCAAGCCTAAAGAGATACAGTGTATGAACAACACCTTTCAAGCTTTTTGGCCCTCAGTGGCCCACACAATCCATTTAGCACATAAGGTAGTTCCTTACCAAGCTATGTCAATGAGGCCCATTCCTCTAGCATCCCACATGAGGCAGCAATATTCCCAGGCCACCCTGTGGAATCTTTTACCTTGGGTAGAATTAGCCCAAAGGAAATCTTTGAGCAATTTTTCCAAATTTTGGTAAGATTTCTTAGAAGGCACCCAACATGAAGAGTAGTACACATGTATGGTCACAAGAATTTTAGAGCAGATTTGAAATTTTCTTGCTAACAAAAGAGACTTGGTCACCCAGTATTCTAGCTTCTTAGCAATGCTATCAACAACATATTACCACAACAAAGGTGGAAAATGATCAAAATCAAAGGGGATGCTAACAAATTTATAGATTTCATCATGTTAGATCCACTCCCAACCATATTTAGAATCCCACACTAGTGGACGGAGGTAAGATTGCCTATAGTAATGAGTTTTCTACCATTGGATGTTAGAGCTAGAGGCCAGATAGAAAGTGTCGAGACACTATAAAGCATTATCCACATTAGACTCATCCTCAATGAGTGTAAGGAAGGAGTCATCTATAAAGTGACCATTAAGCAATTGCATATCTTATTATGGGTTCGTGGTGCCTAGAGAGAGATAAATTTCCTTTAAAAGTCCCCTAGCTTGGGCATTGTTAAGAAGATATCTAAAACCCTTAGCTACAAGCACATAAAAGGTAGGAACCAATGAGGACCCTTGATGAATGGATTGAAACAAGCCAAACTACTCAAAGGTGATTACATTAATGGAAAGGATGGTTGAGGCATCTACAACAATCATCTGGATGGTTTGGATGAAGATGGGCCCAAATCCCAATTCTTGAAGCATAGCTAATATGAATGGCCATTCGATGTGATCATAAGCTTTTTTAAAGTCAATTTTAATGAACATAACTTGTTTCTTAGACCTTCTATCCTAGTTCATTCCTTCTCAAACTATTATAATGTTATCAAAGTTATAATGGCTTTTGATGAAACCTGTTTATTCAGGGTGCATGATGAGAGGTAGCATATTATGCAACCAGATCGCTAGAGCCTTGACAATGATTTTATAAGAGACATTCAAGAGGGTGATGGGCCACCATTTATAGATCAAATCAAGATATCCATGCTTAGTTATGAATTTAATATTTCCTTTATTAATATTTTTACCTAGCGAATGCAAGCGAAATGCTTCTTAATAAACCTTATGCAAGTCACTACCCACAAAGTCCCAAAGGGTTTCATATAATTTATAGAGGAATTCATCCATGTCAAGAGCTTTGTCATTGTCCATGTGAGACACTACCTTATGAAAATCATCAACAGTAAGGGGCCTATTGCAAGCTACCCACTGGGTGGGAGTGAGCTTGCATGACACGACTACAAGACATTGTTTAAGGGTAAATTCACGCTCAGCCAAGGATTCTTGAGCTTTGAACACTTATTGATAATGGTGGATAAAGTCTTGAACAATATGTGGGGTCTTTGTGAGTCTGTTGCCAACCTTAGATATGACTTGTATTTACTACTTCGAGTTCTTGGCTCACAATAATTGGGAAAATTCCTTTCTTTTCATTTTTGCTTCCATAATATTTCAAATTCTTGAGTGAAAATTATTAAAATAAAATAATATAATTATAAAAGCATTAAATAAATGTGAATGCAAAATTTTTAGAGTTTTATATTATATTTATTTAAAATTTTATATGAATAATAATTTTTCATTTGATATTAATGAGATGTAAGTGAGTTGCTAAAGTGACTTGGTTGTTTCAATCATTACTTAGGTTCAAATTTTAGTATAGTATTGGAGGCTAGTTATGGCTAATCATTGGTATTCTTAGGTTGGTTGTGGTTGATCATTGGTATTTTGGGGTCAGTTGTGGTTGTTCATTGGTATTCTTGGACCAGTTGTGACCATTATTAGTATTCTCAAACAAGTTGTGACCATTGTTAGTAAATCTAATACATATGATAGATGATCACTTAGGGAACTAGGCCCCTGATTATGTCCTAGATCAATTGAAACTCTGGTCAAAATCAAAAATCTATCTAAAAAATAATGTCTCATTTAATATGATTGACTTAAAAATTATATAATCAGTATATAAACCTTTTTAAAAAATAACAAAAGAAAACATTATATTAAATGTATTAACTCCAACTTAAATATAAAATGAAGCATGTTTCTTCCAACTTATTTCCTATAATTATATAATGCACAATATTTATATATAAGTTAATTTATGAACATATATGCTATCAACTATGTATTGCATAAATTATTCATTATTTCATTTTGTATGATCTTGGATCACTTTATATAAGTGACAATTTTGTTTTTTAATTGAAACATGTATTTTATTAACTTGAAAAATAAATATAGTGCATACTCACTCAAAAGATAAGTGGTATGAGAGTATACTCTGAATCAATCACCAAAGTAAAATATCATGTGAAAAAAGAATCCAAGAAACAAAACCATAGGTAAACCATTACAACCATAGTGACATCAATACTATAAGATAAAAGGAATAACAACCAACTCTAAGTGATAGGCACCACAATTCCTGCAGAAGGAGGAGGAGTTGGGATATCAAGCTTGTCTCCCTAGCCTCCCCCATGAGGGGAAGAGATATTAGGTATGCTCCAACCATCTTTTTACTTTTTTTCTTTATTCCTTAGTCTACCCATAGGGAAGCGATATAGTTGGAACCAACCTAGGAAACTTCCCTTGGCCACCTCCACCTAGAGAATTAAACCTAGTATGACCAAAGTCATCATGGAACAAAGGTCACCTCCATAATCTCCCATAAGGAGAGAATATCAAATGGGGAGGAGATGGAGGGGTGGAAAAATCCAAGCAACTACAACACCTTCGATGCCTGTGATCATGCTCACATTGCTCTTGCTATTTATTTTAATAATAATAAGGAGCCTCAGAAGGCACTATGTTGACTATGCAAGGGGCATTACCCCAATGGCCTGTAAGAGTGTGAAGATGTTCCAACTTGAGGGAAACTTTATCAGTGTGTACTTTAATCTAAAGCATTACATTAGATAAAATAGAGATTTTGTTAGCAATTGTCTAAGTAATCTTCATTAAATATAGTTGTATTTCTTTCTTTGTATAGATTAAAAATAATTTGAATATGAAATATATGTTATATTTACTTATATCTTGTATGAAAGAGTAAAGATTCCCCTAAGAGGGTAATGTTCTAAGAGAAAGGTTTCGACATGAAAGGCTTAAAAGGGAATGAATTCTCTGCCAAGCATTCTGAGTTCTAGCACAAACCCAAAAGATGTATTTTAGAGACTTGCAATGGTCACACATAGAGTATCTAGGAGAGGGAATATCCATGTGAATAAATTTATATTCTATTGGGAAACATTGAAAGATTGCACCAGAGAAAAATAATTTTTTTAAGTTTCACAATCATTGACTAGATAGTTTAAAACCTATTCTAAAAAGAGTGGGAGTTATTAGTAATCCAACATCTATTGAGCATCTCCCAAGGAACATTATTGATAGAGAACTATTGATAACTAAGTCAAGGTAGATACCGATTCATGGGGTGGAAGCAACACAATTATAATCTTTTCACTTGGAAAACCCTTTAACAATAATTTTATGCATAACATAATCAAAGCAGTCCTATGAATCTTAAAAATAAACTCAAAATCTTAAACATTTAACCCAAATTTGGTTTTTAGTTTGTCTAGATGGGACTATTTTTTCATTTAAGAGCATATCTATATATTAATAAAACATGAGTATTATACAACGTTAATCATACAAAAAAATGAGTGGAGAAGTCACACCCCATGAGTAAAGTCACACTGAGGGAAAAAAACCTCAGGAAGAGTCCATAAGGTAGTTAATAAATGACCACACACAAAAAATCACATCAATAGTTCAACCTAGTTAAGCACAAAGAGCAAAGGAATAAAAATCAATAAAGAAGACAATTAAGCAGCCGCAATAAACATGGAAATCAAGGGAGGTAGTGGAGATGGTAGGTCCTAAAGCTTATAACCTCATCCTCCAAGATTAGGAGGATCCTTGTCCATAGGTAAGGGTTCCCAGTCGTCAGTTTGTTGAGCTTCTAATTCATTATCTTTGTATCTTTTAGGAGAGATTGTCAGAGCCAATCATGGAAATTTATCTTAGGGAGGATGACCCCAACCCCTGTTGTTACCATCATTAATTAAGGGAGGAGGAACCTAATCCCTGTCATCATCTCCAGATCTAGAAGAGTCACTCGAACCACCACGTCACAGAGAAGACCATCAATATAGTGATCAATGAGAAGAATGTAGATGGAACTATTAAATTTACATATCAAAGAAAATGAGCAATGATCACTTGTTTGTAAAATAAACGTTTAGCTTATTTTTTATTTATAGTTGGTTTGTAAAAAATAAAGTTGAAAAAGTTTTGAGAAAACATAATTTTTTCAAAAACATTTGGATTCAAAATTTTAAGTCAATTTATTAATAAAACTTGGCAATTTGTGAGTATATTATTAACTAGAGATATTTATATAGATGTTAAAACTAGCACTTGCCTCCATGATGCAAAAAAAGCCGGAGGTTAGATAAAAGTAGATCATATTCAGTTTACTGCAACAATAAAATATTTTATTTTTATTTACTAAGTGTTTATATTTGTTCTTCACTACCTTATAAATATTTTTGATTTTAAGTCACATAATTCAGTTATCAATTTCTTTAATTGTTTTTGTAAAAATATTGTATAATTTTTATATACATTGAAAAATTATTATTATATATAGTATATAATTTATATAAATATTAGATTATATAATATATATTTTAAAATTATATCAGTTTTTATAATATATACTAATGATGAAAGTGTTGAAGCTATAAAATATATTTTATATAATAATAGTTACAAATACTTTGTTTTTAATTGTATATAACATTAATTACAAAGCTAAAGTTCTTATGAATGATGTGGAAAAGTTAATTATGTCAATCTTTTTAAAATGCTCTATATAATAGTTGTGATGTAAAAAAAAATCATATCTACAACAACAACAGTAAAAATATACCAAACAAGTAGTAGACAACACATAACTATATATATATATTTATATATAATATAAATAATTATACAATATTATAGCTATATTATAATGTAATACAATATAATAATGTGATTCTTATAATATTATTTAATACAATATAATATTATTATAATATATATAATAATTAATAAATATATAATTAATTATTATTTTTAATATATATAAAATTAACTATTATTTTGCATTTAATAATATAAAATTTAGATATTAAAAAAATGTATTTCCTATTTTTAAATATAAATATTTTATACATAAAAATATATATTTTTAAATAAAAATAAAAAATCAAATCAAATCCTATTCCAATCGTAAATGCAACTTGGAGTAGAGAATGAATCTAGGTAGGTGTATAAAAGAATGAATAGGTAAAAGCTCATTTTAATTTTAATGGTGTCCTTTCTACCGTCATTTCATATGTCTATGTCATAGGGGAAGCCAGAGGAAATGTATTTTTGTTTTTGCAATTATATCTAGTAAGTGTTTTCTTTTCATTTGTGAAATATATTCCCTTTTTATATATTATATTTTGATAGACTACCTTTATCATTTCTTACGCCAACAGTTTTCTATTATTAGTGTACAAAAAATCACTGATAGTGTAAAAATTCAAATAATATTAATTGATTATTAATACAAAATTTTACATCATATTGTACTTGCCAAGTGTTTTCTTTTTTTGTGAGGTATATTCCCTGCCAACTCATCTTAAAATAGTTTACCACTTAGACATTATGTATGGTATTGACCTTCCCCATCACTTTTCCATTGTTCAAGTTCACTAAAAAATATAATGTCTTCTGCCACGCAACACATTGTCACATCATATGAAGAAACACAACCACATTTTTCACTGTGCCCTCCACAAAATTGTCAAATTGTTATTTTTAACAATTTATGAACAAAATGTGAGACAAAATCAATGGTCATAGATTTTAAGTGCAGTGCGACTACCAATTTATACTCTTTCACTTTACAAATTCCCATTATACCAAAACACAAACTTGCATCCCTTCTCAAATAACGTTCACTTTTGAGATAACTACTAATAGAATACTATTTATGGCATAATTATTCATGTGTTTGAAACCTGCATAGAATAAGTTATGGTTTTTCTACTTATATAATACTATTGGCACAATTATTCACTTGTTTGAAACCCTACATAGAATACATTATGGGTTTTCTTACTCAGGGTTGAAAAGTAAAAAGGTCGTTGTGGTTTGTTGGATCTTTCATCTTTATTAGCTTTCCTAATTTAGTGTTGGATGCTTTCAATTAGACACCCCCACAATGGGGCAAAATTTAATTCCTTCATCTTTTGGTATTAAGGTGTTTTTTAATATGAATCATTTATTCCATTTGTTGAGGTGATCTTTTTGTTTTAAATTCCTTCATTTTGTTTTGTTGTTTATTATATTCATGTCAGATTGAATTGTAAGATGTGGGTGGCTCCTAATGTGTGAGAATAAAACCTACCAAACCTACATACCACCTAGGACTGATCACCAATCAACTACCTTTTATCTCAACAATTGACTCCTCCAAGATGACTTATGCACTATATCCCCAATGATTCCCCCTTATGCACCCACATCAATATCATTGCATCGTTGATTCAATCTGCACATTAGAGGAGTTCTTCCACAATAAAATAGAAAATAAACAATACAATATGCCACCACCCTACAAGCTAGAAACACCTTTGTAATGTGTGAAGGTTAATCTAAATCCAAAAATTGCATAAAGTTAGGGCATATATATTATATTGTCCTTCTAGTGTAAGATTTCACATGAAATACCCCATCATTACCCATCATCATCACTACCCAACTCACTTGCAAGTTATAAATCGCCTTACACATTATTCCCCAGGTATCAGTATGGTGTTTCTGTATGTTCTTAACCTTGATGTAATCTCTTTAGGTGTCAATATATTGGTAACATAGACAAACATAAGTTACAATATAGACTTCCAAACCTCAATGTTTTCCCTCCGTATCAATGACATTGTAGCAATGATTTGAGTCACACAACAAACATGGAGCCTATTTGTAATCAATTCAATATCTTGTCATCCTCATCGACCCTTGATAATAGAAAACATCAAACCAACAAACCTACCACCCTGCAAGCTACGTAACCCTTTGTAATGGGTGTAAGTCATGCAAATCTAACCACTGCCTTAAATCTGGGTTTTGTGTAGGATATCATTTTCCCTCACCATCGGCACCCAACTCACCTCCTCGCACATCACATTAACACACCGTAAAAATAAACACAACCTCATTTCTTAACGTCATCTCCACCACAAATATGAAATTAATTTTTCTTAACACTTCATACACACAAAACGAGATCAAATTTGTAATCCTCATATAATATATAATAATAATAATAATAGTATAATATAATATTATAATATTATTGAATATTATTATAATATTTTTTTCATTTAATATATATATTTAGTTATATTAATATTATAATATAATAGTAATTTATAATATTCAATAATATTATATTTATTATTATTTTATAAAATGTATAAATGAAATGATGCCGATTAGTTGGGGTTTTCCTTAATTCCTCATTCAACGTTCCTTTTCGCGACTGGTTTTCTTTCCATGCTTCTCAACGAATGGTTTTAACAATGGGAGCCGTCACGCTTTTTGTTGTCTCATCATGACCGATTCATATGCTCATCTACACGAACACGTTGATCCATCATTAATCATCTCATTTTGTTTTTGTATTGCATTTTTCGGAATTGGAAAAATAGTCACCATATCTCTATTTAATTAACCCTAATATTATCTACGATGCATGATGATTTAAAATTTATTATCTATATTATTAAAAAGTTTGTTGTTTTATAGTCAGACTTAAATGCAATGGCAGATATTTAGGTGTTGTGATTGATTTTTTTGTTATTCATTGTAAATTATTGTGTTCGAGTTTTATCCATGAACCTTATTTTTCAGTTTTGGGGATCTCCCCGTCTGCAATCCATCGGAAATGTTTTAGGAAAATTTCATTTTTGCTCCATGGATTTTTCTCTCGTTCATATCATAACCTTTCCTCAGCTATGTGTTGTTGGGTTTTTAATCTTTAATCATATTTTTCAAGTGCTACAATGTATCCCCAAAGAGCTAACGTGTTGGCCCTTCATGCAATACTGTGATCTTGCGCACACACCCAAAGCATGTAGTAAGAGATCGGTTCCCATGGGTTATGTTGCATAGTATCATACTAGTCATATACTCGAGTTTGAACTTATATCTAATTAGAAGTTACATAGAAAAAGAAATACACTACTTTGGTCCTTCTCTCATTAATCTCAACAACCATAAGATTGTTACGTAAATTCTAAAAGTTCAAGTTGTAAAAACCTCATAATTAGTTACAACTACAAGTTACTCAATATAAACCCATAATCAAATGCATAAATATCAATTATATGGAACATTAACATCATAACTGATTGTAATATCCGTAATTTTATATTATAAGTCACTAAAATGATACCAATATCAATTATCTTACAATGCTTTCATACAGGGGTATCTATACTTGTTTTTCCCTGACCAAGTAATTACATAATAAATGATAAGAGTGATTGGCCAACAACTCTCTATGAACTAAGAGTCATGGAAGTCTATCAACTATTTTCTCCTAAGAACCTAGGCCTTTATGCCCCCTATATGCTTGGTCAATGTTACATCATTGTTGCCATGTGTCTTCCTCTTTGCAGGCTGGTACAACACTTGTGATGGTTAAAGTTTGGATGGCCCTTGAGAATCGCTCCTCAACTGTCTCTCATTTCCCATGCACTCCTCAAGTCTTTCACTACTATTCCTAGTTCGATGCTCTTGAGTTCCTTGTAGTTATATTCAATCTTTGACTGGGTCTTCTCGTGCTAGTTCTTCTGCACCCTTATCCTTTCATGCCTTGTAGGATCCGTGCCATGGTCCTTCTGTGCCAAGCTAGTTTTGTACCATAGTCTTTCTATGTTATGCTCCTCTCATGCCATGTTGGTTCCATGCTAAAATACCAAAATACTTAGTCAAAATATTGGGTCCAATATCACCCCACACTATGTTCTTAGTCTGTCCTGAACTAAGTCTCAATTTTGGTCATAGCCAAAAATTTAGACCCAGTTTATTTAATATGCTTCTTGACATTATGCCAATGTGATAATGTGTCGAGCAGATTTGACATTATTTATTCAATGGTCGTCTTTGATTTCTTCATCTCCTCAGGTTAATCAACACACTCATTGGCCTTCTTGTGTTAGGTTGAGCTAAAAGCTTCACTGATGCAAATGGTGGAGGTTGCTGAGTGTTAAAGTAACCGACGTCGGTCAGGCCAACCGACATCGGCAATGTTCAGTTACACAGCAACCGACATTGGTTAGGTGTCAACCAGCATCGGTCAGACAGGGACCAACATCGATCATCTCCAGACAGACAGGAACTGATGTCGGTCGTCTGTGCGTTCCAGTCTAATTTTAGACAAATAGTTAGTTTACATGTAAAGACTAATTTTAGTCTTGAGTCTGCATTTCTAATTATTGTTTGTATTGGGATCTATTTAAGAGACCCATGGGCTGTATTGTAATTAAGGACTAAGAACGATTAGATCTTCTAGTGTAAGATCAGTTGATTTACAGGGTGTGCAAGATCAGGAAGATCTACATGGTAAGTAAGATCAGTTGATCTGCAAGTGTGCAAGATCAAGAAGGTTTGCTTGAAGGCAAGGAGGCAACAACGGTTGAGTTGATTGTCACTTGACTTGGTATGTAGGCAAAACAACCATTGAGTTGATTGTCACATGGAGGGAACAACAACTCGATATTGAGTTGATTGTTGGTTATAATTGAGAGAGAGAGAGAGAGAGAGAGAGAGAGAGAGAACTCTTGAGGGAGAATTACTGGACATCCAAGAGATGTGGAAAGAAGAGATTTCTTCATTGTATTTCCTTCTAGAAGAGTGTTAATACATATTGTATTGTTTCTCGTATCTCATATTCTGTGTTATTTCTGAATTCTAGTTACTTATTACTTCTGGTTTAATTCCGTGTTTAGTTGCTTATACAATGGTAATCAAGTGTGCTCTTAGGAGTGGATCCTAACAAGTGGTATCAGAGCTTGGTTCACTAACACCTTGGTATCAGAGTGTGTTAAGTGTTTGTTGATTATAGGTCACTCACAGGGGTTTCTGTTTGAGTGGGAGTAAAGCAATGGCAGAAGAAAGTAAGCTAAGAATGGAGAAATTCAATGGCAAAAATTATCAATTATGGAGGATGCAGATAGAGGATTATTTGTATCAAAAAGATCTGTACTTATCATTGGGTGGGGTTTCATGTAAGCCCACATGTATGCAAGATGAAGAATGGAAGGTTCTTGACAGAAAGGCTCTTGGAGATATAAGGCTCACCCTGGCAACTTCTGTGGTTTCCAACTTATCTCAGGGAAGGACAACGGTAGAGTTAATGGAATCTTTGGAAAATTTATATGAAAAACCCTCAGCTTTGAATAAGGTATTTCTTATGAAGCAATTATGTAATTTGCAAATACTGGAAGGTGGATCGGTATATAGTCATCTTAGTGATTTCCATGGTTTGGTAAACCAGTTAAATTCAGTCAAAATAGTTTTTTATGATGAAATTAAGGCTCTCTTAATCTTATGCTCTTTACCTGAAAGTTGGGATAGCTTGGTAATGGTAGTTAGTAATACTGCATCTGCTTCAAATATCTTGAAAGTTGATGATGTTGTTAGTGTAATCTTGAATGAAGAAATTCACAGGAAAAGCACAGGAGAGACATTAGGTAATGCTTTAAGTGTTGAAAGCAGGGGATGGCAAAGAGAGAAGAGCAAGCAAGGGAAATCAAGGTAAAAAATAGGCAGTGGATCCAAATCCGGGTATGGCAATATAATCTGCTGGAATTGTGGAAAGAAAGGACATGCAAAGAAAGATTGTTGGTTGAAAGAAAATCAGCATGAAGGTAATGAAGAAGCAAAAGATGTAGGTATTATTGCATAGGATGCTCTTACATTTTTCTTTGGATAGTCATGTAGAATCATGGATTATAGATTCTGGTGCTTCTTTCCATGCAACCCCAAATAGGAAATTTTTTCATGATTATGTCAATGGAGACTTTGGAAAAGTTTATTTAGGGGATGGTGAGCCTTGTCAAATAGTTGGCAAAGGGAAAGTGCAATTGAAATTACAGACTGGCAACATATGGATGTTGAAGGATGTCATGCATGTACCCATCCTAAAGAGGAATTTGATTTCTATAGGGAAGTTCGGTGATGGTGCACAGTAACTCTCACAGTGGAATCTTGGAAAGTTTTCAAGGTTGCACTTGTTTTAGCTGGAGGTAAGAAAGTAGGTACACTTTATCTATCTACTTGTATTACTGATTCTCCTTCTTGTTTATCTACTTCAGATGTAGATGCAAAGATGTGGCTCTGTAGGCTTGGTCACATGAGTGAGAAGGGAATGGATGTTCTTAAGTCAAAAGGTATGCTTTCAGATTTGATAGACCGAGATTTATGTGAGCATTGTATGTTTGGTAAATAGGAGAAAGTGAGGTTTCTAAAAATTGGGTCAACAAAGAAGAAGCACAGGTTGGAGCTTGTTCACACAGGTGTGTGGAGACTAGCTCAGGGAGCTTCTATAAGAGGATCACAGTGGTATGTTTCTTTCATTGATGATGCTACAAGAAAGGTACAAGTTTATTGCATAAAGAAAAAATCTAATGTTTTTGACATATTTAAGAACTGGAAAGCCTTGGTTTTCAAGGAGAAGATGATGGACAGAGATCAGCTCAAGAGGCTAAATAATTATGAGTAGGACAAGGTTGATTTGGACAAGGTTATGATCCAAAATAAGCTCATGGGTAAAAATCATCACTCACAAGAAAACATAGTTACCGACGTCGGTTAGGTAGTTACCGACGTCGGTTAGGTAGTGACCGACATCGATCAGGCAGGAACTGATGTCGGTCTGGTGGAGACCAAAGTCGGTGATGTTGGTCAGGTGGTAACCGATGTCAGTCTACTAAGAACTGACATCGATCAGGCAGGAACCGACGTCGGTCCAGTGGAGACCAAAGTTGGTGATGTCGAGCAAGTGGAAACTGATGTCAGTCAGATAAGAACCGATGTTGGTCAAGTCGGTCTCATGGAACTGACATCGATCGGGTGTAGACTGAGAGATGATCAAGATCGATCACTATTAGAATGAAATTTGGGTAGACAGCAAGCTATTAATGAGTCTCAAATGCCCATGTGGAGGTCTGAATGGGTAAGTAAACCTCAATTTCATTATTCTCCTTCTTTATACTACTTGTTGCTCACTGATGGTGGAAAACCAAGAAGTTTTGAAGAGACAATGTAGGTAGAATCTAGGAAACAGTGGGAGCATGGCATGAAGAGGAAAATGATTCCTTGGAAAAGAACCAAACGTGGGATTTGGTTGAGTTGCCAGTCGGAAGGAAAGCACTGAAAGATGAATGGATTCACAGGTTAAAGAAAGGAGAGAATGCACAGGTGAGACAAAAGGCCAATTTATATGGTCTTGAGCAAGCTCCAAGATAGTGGTATAGGTTTGACAGGTTTATGACAAAGCATGGCTTTAGTCAATGTCAATGTAACCATTGTGTTTATTTTACCAGGTTGGATAATGATAGCTACATTATCATGTTACTGTATGTAGTGTATATGCTTGTTACAGGGTCACACATGCAGGGAATTGCTGAGCTAAAGGTAAAAGTAGATCAGACATATGCCAAGAAGGATTCAGGAGCAGAAATCTTTGGCATGAGTATTTCTAGAGACAGGGAAGATCACAGGTTGATTTTGTCTCCAGAGGATTATGTGAATAAGGTAGTGGAGAGGTTCAATTTGCAGGATGTAAAATCGGTAAGCACACCTATGGTTGGATAGTTCAAGTTGAGCTATGAACAGTGTCCTAAATCACATAATGAGGTTGAGTACATGGTATGTACTAGACTTGATATTGCCCAAGCAGTGGGAGTTGTCAGCAAGTTTATGGCCAATCTAGGAAAGAAGCACTGGAAAATAGTTTAATGGATTCTCAGGTATCTGAGAGGAACCAACACCAGGTATTTATGATATACAGGGTCAAGCACTTCTCTACATGGGTATGTAGATTCAGATATGGCAGGTGACTTGGATGGTAGGAGAAGCACCACAGGATATGTGTTCACTGTTGGTGGAATGGCGATTAGCTAGATTTCAGAGTTGCAGAAGGTTGTTGCAGTCACGGTGGCTACTAAGGATAAGAACCCTGTAAGTATGTTAACAAAGCCAAGAACAAAGGAGAAGTTGAATCTTCATTCAACTTTTGTTGGTCTTCAAGATTGAACTTGAAGAGGGATACAAGCCAGAAACAAATTAGAGGATGTACAGATACAGGTATAGGTGCAACTATTTATCTCCAAGTGGGAGATTGTTAAGTTATGGAGCTAAAAGCTTTACTGATGCAAACGGTGGAGGTTGCTGAGTGTTAAAGTAACCGACGTCGATCAGGCCTACTGATGTCAACAATATTCAGTTACACAGCAACCAGCATCGATTAGGTGTTGGCCGGCATCGGTCAGACAGGAACCGACGTCGGTCATCTCCAAACAGATAGGAACTGACATCAGTCATCTGTGCATTCTAGTCTAATTTTAGATAGACAGTTAGTTTACATGTAAAGACTAATTTTAGTCTTGAGTTTGTGTTTTTAATTATTGTTTGTATTGGGATCTATTTAAGATACCCATGGGCTGTATTGTAATTAAGGACTAAGTAGGATTAGATCCTTTAGTGTAAGATCAGTTGATCTGCAGGGTGTGCAAGATCGGGAAGATCTACATGGTAAGTAAGATCAGTTGATCTGCAAGTGTGCAAGATCAAGAAGGTCTGCTTGAAGGCAAGAAGGCAACAACAATTGAGTTGATTGTCACTTGACTTGGTATGTAGGCAAAACAACCATTGAGTTGATTATCACATGGAGGGAACAACAACTCGGTATTGAGTTGATTGTTGGTTATAATTGAGAGAGAGAGAACTCTTGAGGGAGAATTACTGGACATCCAAGAGGTGTGGGAAGAAGAGATTTCTTCATTGTATTTCCTTTTGGAAGAGTGTTGATACAGATTGTATTGTTTCTCATATCTCATATTCTGTGTTATTTTTGAATTCTAGTTACTTATTACTTCTGGTTTAATTCCATGTTTAGTTGCTTATACAAAGGTAATCAAGTGTGCTCTTAGGAGTGGATCCTAACATCTTGATCAATTGGTCCAAGGATGTGCTAGCATCTTTATAAACTTCTAATGTCAAGACCTCATAGACAACTTATCCTTAGAGATCTGTAAAATTGGAATTGAGTTGTTGTCGATGCACATTTATTTTCTCTTCCATATATTCAACATCCTTGAATTCCTTTACATGCTTAGTGCAATCCTTTATTAAGAGGGCAACATTTGTTAATTGTTACCTGTGGGATTCCTCTATGGAGTCAAGCCTCTAAAATTTTATTAGGTCATGCCAATCTCTCAAAAATCCCATCCAAGATGGGGATTACTTCCCAAACTCTTTTGAGAACATGCTTACAAACCTCTAATGCCTCAGTAAATTGATCTGCCACCAACAAGGCTTCATTCCTCAATATAGGGTATTCTTCGCAGTGATTTAATAGGAGATTCACTAGAGTATCCAATTTATTCACAACTTCACCATCTAGAGACACTCCATCTGCTAATTCCAGTTTTTGGCTCAAAATTGATTTACACAAATTCAAAGTTTTTACATTGACCTCTGTGGCCTCCTTTATTTTTTATTTTAATATAGCCACTTCTTCTTTGACTACCTTCCAAGTTGCAACCTCTTTTTCATACATTACCATTACTTGGCCATGTTTCTTCTCTACATTGCATGCGTCATAATTAGAAAGTATATTTTAGAGTGCGAATTCAAAATCCATTTTCAAAAATGTAGCACTGACTTACAAGGGGTGATCTTTTGGGGATCAATCCATAGTGGGGTTGGCAATGCTAGAGCTTGAGAATATAACAAGAGGCTATCTGGAGGGAGATCAAAATGGCACTCCTCATTTTACATGTCCAAAAGGAAGGACATTTGTTGCCTTGTGTCAATAGTTGCATCTAGGGGAAGGAAGTGTGAAAAAAGATAGAGCATTTTATCTTGAACACCTATTTGGTACTCAGCGTGCAAATTGGTGGATGTATCAATCAAAGGTGGTTCTCCCTCATAACTGGTAGGCTCCTTTCCTTTGTTCAGGTCATGCTCTAGAATTTTAACCTCTGTATTAGTATCCAAAGAAATGCTATCAATGGCTATCTTGCTCATCTATTAAGTATCATAACCATCCCCCTCTTTACCAAATAGACCTCCAATGTCCAATTGTGATTCATCAAAGGTGGTCTCCTCCTCTCACATCAGGGAGGGTGTCTTCTCAAAATTAAAGTCCTCTACCTCTTCCTTTTGGTTTGTAGGTTCTTCCTACATTGGTTCTTTCTCTGGTGTACCTTAAAGAACAACCCCTAATGGAAAAACCCTTCGTGGTGATTCCTATGAAGTTAGTGAAAGTGGTAGAGGTGAATTTGGGGGTGGAGGAACCTATTTTGGTGAAGCTCTAGGTGGAAAAGGTCTAGGTGGAGAATTTCTAGGAGGAAAAGGTCTAGGAGGAGAAGCCCATGGTGGTGAAGATATAAAAGGCAACATCTAGGTAGTCCTCTACCATTTTGGAGGATCCTGATGAGAACTTGTGTTGGCATCATGCCTAGCCCACTTCTTCTTTACAAGTTATGGTATTGGTGGAAGTCTTTCTTGAGTTTGCTTTGTACCCTTTAAAGTTTTCTTCTTGGGTTGTAGCATGTAAAATAGATTATGCACATGTTCGCCCACCATTGTATGTTTGACCTTGATATCGGTCTAATCAATCTCACACTTTTCTTGGTAGTCCTTCTTTCTAGGATAGACGTACATCTTTTAAAGAGTGTTAATTTCCAAGTCAATCTGGTCTACTTCCAAGGCAAGAGGTTATGCATAAAAAATGTAGTTTACTGAGTTGATGAAGTACTATGCTAAAAAGGCATAGGGTAGTTTCAACCATGCTAAAAGTTATCTAGAAGGGACCATCTTGATGCGTGCCAAAAAGTAATGTTTCTTTACAGCAAACTGAGGTTGTTCTCTAACCTAGATGGACAAGTCTTTTAGAATGTGTTATTCATTCCCAAAGGCTTCTTTCATTCCATCATACCATGACTTCATCTTATTTTTATAAGGGGGTGATGTGTTTGGGGTATGTGAATGCCTTATAGCGCTCTGTAGGGGACTTGTGTTTGGGAAGATATAGCTCTCATATGGCATAGTTAAGTACACTGATCTCATCAAACACCATTAATAATAAAAATACCCCCCATGGGAACTATGGTTGAGTATTCGATGGATCTTTTTAGCATCTTCAATGATTTTATGGGAAAAATACATTACCCAATTATACTTTAAGCCCTCAATTACTTGGTGAGTGATGTAGAGGTGGGCCATATCCACCTCTTTCCAATGATTACTGTCATCGATCTTGGTCATTATGATGCATGCCACCACTTTGAGGGAAAGATATTATAGGTTATTGATGTACATGATGTGGCTCTAATTTTGGTACATTAGCATCATTGTTGTCTTCCTAATCTCCTTTGAGTCCTCTAATTCAAACTCTACATCCATTATATATCACTGTAGCTCTGACACCTTATCTTTTCAGGTGTAACTTTCATGTTGTGCCTAGAAAAGTAGAGATAGTCCTCATGGATGCATGAGAGTAGAAAATTAATTGCTTCCATAGGTTTTCCAAACTATGGAAGGTTGAACAATCGAAATAAACCCATAGCATCCAAAGCATTTAAAATCTTGAGGCCATACACTAATTTATTTTTGGTGTTTTGGTGCTCACCTTGGTATTCATTTTGTAACTCAACCTCATTTCAAGGTTGATAATGATTGTAGTAAAAAATGGTACAATAAGGTACTTTTGAGACCCAATTTTGCATATACAACACCATCTCTAGGTACTACATTTCTTCTATCATTAATGACAAGGGTGGGTATGATTGTGCCTTCTTCACTTGGCATGACATCCTAACCTCTTATCCTTTCGTGTGTTGTGCTTATTCTTTAGGTGTCTCTTACCTAATTAATATTGCTTTCCCCCCGAATTACTTCTTCTTCCTCTAGTATAATTGGCAATGGATTGATTCTTAAAGCCTTCTTCTTAGGCCACATCACTCTCTAAGGAACTTGAAGGTTGAGGTACAACTATCCAATGTTCCCAAAATAATACATGATTGTTGTGTAGATGACTTCAACTTTTCTTGCTTCGATTCCCTCTAATGGCAGACATCTACCTTTGTAACCTATAACTACCAGTTCTTTCTGTCATGGGTCATGTTTTGGAGTCAGCTTTATGCTCAACTTAATAGTTGTTTTCAAATTTTTGATGTTATTTATTTACTATGGAAACACTCTAAATTTATTCATTCTTTGGCTCTAAAAACTCAAACGAAAGTAAAGGTAAAAAGTAAAATGAGCTTCCTTGTCCTTTTATAGGTTCGATGGGTAACTTGCATTTACTACCCCCTTTATTTTCATCCATCACTTCTTGTTATTAATGCACTTGTAATGGCCACCATTCTTTAATCATTGCTTCTTATCATAAATGCATTTTATAGTATTGTCTTGTCATGATGTTGGCACATTTATCAAAACTATTATTTATTTCACATTAATGACACGTCCTATCATGTACTTTTCTTTGAAGTGGAAGATAGCTATGTCCCGTGCTTTTCTTTGGAGTGAAAGATAGTTGTTTTATTTATTTTAAATTTTCAAACTATTTGGAAAGAATATTTTATCCTTAGGTCATTTAACTTGTGTGCCTTAAGTTGCACGTGCATCCCTAATCATGAATACAAATACCTTTTACCCCACACTAAAAATATGGTGTGGTCCTCCATGAAATTACAAGTACAAAATTAATCTAACTCTACACTAAATTAAAAAATGCACACAACTAAGGTAGTGCTTTTATTCAAATTGTAAAACCTAAACTAATAGCATAAACCTTATTATTACAAAATTTAAACTATTCAGAGGTGAAATACCCAGGAAGAAATTGGCCTTCTAACCTTTGTAATCAATAAGCACCAATAGGTCAAATGCTATGAATTATAAAAGGACCATCCCAGTGAATTCAATTTTTATTAGAATGGCATGTGAACTTGGAGTCACAAAACAAGAATTTCATCTTAGGGGTAAATGTTTTATGCTTGATGTGTCGATCATGCCATGCCTTTTTTTTGTGTTTCTCCACATTTTGACTCCAATGAGCAAAGAAATGGGATTCATCTAGCTACAACAAAGTATCCAAGCATGATTTCAAGGATGAATCCTCATCTAATCGTCCAACATGCACAATACGAAGATATGGTACCAAGAATTCAATTGGTAGAAATGTCTCTTTTCCATATACCAAATTGAATGGTGTGTTGTTATTCAGGTGTTTATAGGTTGTTCAGTAAGCCCAAAGTACCATAGATACTCTATCATCCTAGTCATTTTGACCAATATTATAAAAAAATTAAGTGTCATGCCTAAGATTTTATTGAATGTCTCAGAATTGCCATTCGCCTAAGGATGATATGGTGTTATTTTATGATGATCAATCATGAACTTTACAAGTATGATGCAAATAGTTTTATTGAGTAAATGTTTACCATGATCACTCATAAAACCTAGTAAACATCTAAACCAAGTTATGATATGTTACCAAATGAAGCATGTAGCAGTAGCAGTAGTAAAATCCCTCATTGGCATAACTTTAACCCAACATGTGATATAATCAGTGGTTTTAATGATATAATGGGAACCTATTCATCATCCAACTGGATTAATGGGGTTGAAAAAATCAATAACCCACTTTTCAAATGGTTTTAAAGATAGAATTGGACGTATAGGCATGGCATCTCAATGATTTGGTTTTCTTACGCACTAAAAAATATCACATTTCCTAACATATATCTTGGAATATTGAAAAAGGGTAGGCCACCATAATCTGACCAACAAGACCTTACATGCAGTAGCCACTCCAGCATAGTGTCCACCTGTAATACCCTCATGAACTTCTTAGAATAATTCAAAGTGCTCATGTTTCATGACATAGTGTGAAATAATTTTGTCTTGTCCAAGCTTATGTAGGTCCCCTTCGATGAGATAAAAAGGTGTAGCATGAACTGTGAGTTGTTTTTTGGCTTGAGGAGTCAGACAATCTAGCATTGATCCACTAGTTAAGAAAGCTGCAATATATTCCAACTCCTCAGGTACACGATAAACATGAAATAGTTAAACATCAAGTCATCTTCAATAGCACATGGTGATTCTCCGAAATCAATTAGAGAAAGATGGTCAGGGCCATAATTAGTTTCTCCTAGTTTGACCATGATAGAGAATTAAAATTCTTGAAATAACACTATCCAGTGACATATGCGTCCATGCAACATAGGTTTATTTACTAGATACTTTAAAGCTTTATGATCTGTATAAAATACAAAAGGAGTTTCCAATAAGTATTATCAAAAAAATTATAGAGCATAAACCATTAATAAGGCCTCACACTCTATGGTGGTGTAATTTCACTCAGCTAGAGTAAGTTTCCTACTAACAAAATAGATAGGGTGATCAAGGTGTCTTTTACCAGGTTGTGCAAGGATTGCACCAATTGCCATTACAGAAGCATCAACATGGACATGGAATGGTATTTTTAAATCAAGTAGAAATAGGATTGGAGTGGTAACCATTGTGTCTTTTAAGGCCTCAAAGGATTCTTGGTAGGAACAAGTCCAGATAATGATCTGGGCAACAATTTGGGTGACAGGTCCACCCCAATTGATGATGGAACTTTCGGGAGAAATAATTTTTGCATCATAGCTCCAATTGAATCATCATTTGAAGCATTAGAAAGCTAAAAATGAGGGTAATGCATTGATATGGCCCTCAAAAACCCAATGAAAGTGCCCCAAATTTCAATTTTAGTAGTGCAGTCTAAAAATAGTAAGTTTTTAAAAATAGTAATTCCTTGAATTTTGTATTGTTGTAAATCATAGAAGTTGAACCACTTAATCTCCCTCGATATTGGTGACCTTACACATCCTAATCCCACCTTAAAAACATGTATAAATGAATATGTAGCCCGAAATGGAAATCAAACATCTCTTCTCAGAGATAGGCATATGTTTGGGTCTGCAAATTTAGTGAATAATACATCTCTTCTTAGAGATAGCATTATTGTTATTGTGTTGTTCATATTTATTAAATTATTTTTCAACCAAGGCTTTTGATTTTTGGATCAGATAAAGTGCTCGTTATGTTTTAATAGTTTTTCTAAAGGCACAATAATCTTTGCATATCCATGAATGAATTTCCTATAATAACATGTATGTCCTAGAAAGGTGTAAACTTCATGTTAAAACTTTGGCATTGAGAGGTGAAGAATGGCATATACTTTTTTTGGGTCTACCAAAATTCCATCCTTGTAAATAATATGTCCTAGAAGAACATCGAAGGGTGTAGCCAAAAGACACTTTTTTAGATTCAATGATATTTGTAGGACTCGGTAATGCTCAAGCATGAGTCATAGATTAGAACAATGGTCCTTGACCAAGCCATATACTATCTAATCATCCAAGTAGACTTGAATAAACTTATAGATGAAATCTTTAAATTCCTCAATGACTATACATGAAAATACAACAGGGGTGTTCTTCAACCCAAAAGGCATGATGCATCAAGTATTCGGTAATCAACACAAATTATAATGCATCTATCTTTCATTATACCTATCACCATGGGACTAACCCGCTTGAATTCATCTATTGGGGTGATCACTCCAGCATGTAGCATACTATCAATTTCTTCTTTTATGTGCACCTGTAGATTTGGATTCATCCTATTTGGTCTTTTCCTGATTGGTCGAGCACCACCAACTAGTTTATTATGCATTTTGCCTAGATATGAATGAACACCTTTAATCTTATTGTATCTTTTTAGGAAAAAATCTTGGTATTCTTTTAATAACTCAAATGTATTTGAAACTTCTATTTCAATCGAGTAATAACTAATAGTAGCTATTTTTTTCTTCCTTTGTACTAATGTTGCACTGCATAGTTTGAATTGGTTCTGAGTAAGGGTTGTCAACATTGGGACCAATATCATGAATAGTTCATGAGCCATAATCTATAGGGACCTCCAAATTATTTTCCAATGGGTCAGGTGGGTTAAACCCTTCACCTTTATCTACTTAAAATACTAGTTTTTTCTTCCCAAGGCATATCTCTTCATGGTGTTACTGATCAAAGACAGAGTTTGGCATGGGAAAGGGTTATGTATATCGATCATTAAATAAGATTATCCATTCTTTTGGTACATCATGGATATATATCAAGTGATATTTAATATAACTAGGGTCACCAACAACTACTTCATGCATAGCCTACAGAGTGAAGCACAAGTCCATTCTCGGAGATGAGTAAGATAATGCTAAATTCATGTTTTCTTTCAATAAATGCCAAAAATGGGTACCCATATGTTACTCTTCATGAACATACCATGTTCTTGCTCAAGTTTGTAAGGTTCCATATAAATCATGTACCCATAGGTAATCTGGAAATAAAGACTCTTCAGTCTTCCACATGGATTCACAGGCTTTTATGTGTGGCTTAGGTGCTCATTTTTATTATATTTGATTGTTCCTTGTATTTGGTTTTCATGATGAAACTGATGATGCAAAGGAGAATGAACATGATCCCAATGGAAAATTCAATCATTATGGGTTCACCACCACCTTGCAGTGGTACTATCAAAAAGGTGAACTAATGATTGTATACGATCATTGTCAGAGTTATAAAAGTCTTCAAGGTAATGGACAAAGTCATGGACTTCCATTTATCCATGAAATTGAGGAGCTTCAACACGTCTTTCTAATGGTGCATCCATAATTAGTTCCCTTATGACTTACTTAGTGATAAGGTGAACAAACTTATGGCATTTATGATACTGGCATGACACATTTTCATGACTACCAATGACATTGCACACTCTTCTAGTGAGGTCATAGTCACCATGGGCCCAAAAATTACAAGCATTACTTGTAGTATTAAAAAGGGATTGAGTGTTTATCCACTGAAGGATGCCATCAAGATTTGGATCATATTGCTCACCATTTTTGGCTATGACATTATAAATGTGGTTAATATATTCTTCCACATTAATAGGTTATACTATGGAGCCCCTTGTGTTTGATCTAATGGAATCATAATGCATTGATTAGTATTCTCAAAACTGATATAACACTTTTTGAAACTTAAGTTTGCATTATTTTCATAATACCAAGGTCACCCCAATATATCTATAAAGTCATCTACCTCTGCTAATTTGAGAACTTCAAATTCAACTTTTAAAATTACTCCAAGGATATCCACCATTGCGTTATTAATGATGCCAATTGGTAGAGCATGAATTTTACTATCCATAAAGAAGATGTGCAGTGATGGTTGTAATGTCAAACTAGCCATTTTATGATATGCATCCTTGGCGAGGATGTTAACCTCAATGTCAGTGTCAACTAAGATGTCCTAAATCACCCAGTCATTGATGGCAGCATTTACAAGTATTTCTTTATCCTGTTGAGGGCTAGGAGGAATAGGGGTATCTTTCCATCGAGCAAGATTTAATCAACGATCCTCAATTTACCAAGTCAATTGAGGTTAAGTGTTAATTGATGTTTATACCTGATTTTAAATCCAAGTAATCAGTTGTGGGACAATGTCGTCATCCACTATACACTTTTAAATCTCTTGAAAATCATCTCCCACCTTGTTTTGAGGCTCTATTTCCTTCTGTATATCAGCACATTGCATTGCCTCTTAATCCTTAAGAAACTAAATTTATCCTTGTAGTTCTCATACAAGCATCATAGTCTCCTAGAGTACATCCTTCTGTTGTTGGGCATCAGGATACTTCCTTGCCCAAGGCTCTTCACATTGTACCTTCATAATAGGAGTATATGTAGACTAAGATTTTCCACCACTATGCGTAGTGATATTCACCTATTGAGTTGTTAGGGTGATTGAGCGTAGCTACTAGTGAGGTTTCTCAATGTGAATCATACCTACACCTTTTTCATTTCTCTCTTTAGTGATGGATATATATAAGTTAGGACATTCTTCCAACCGATGTTCCTTTTTACCAAAAGCATATGTTGGATAAACTGGACAATCCCTTTGATAGTGGTCTAGGGAGCCACACTTATAACATGTTCTTTGTGGGAAACAACCACATCCTCATCATTTCCAACTACCTAGACCATGATATCCTCCATTACTTTGATTGTTAGACATCGAGGTTTGGTGTGTACCACACACGCATGCTTCATGGATATGACTAATTAACTGACAATCATTTGTGTCATGGGTGTATTCACTACATATTTTACAATATTCAGACACCTTCAAATTTGTAGCTCACTATAAAAGAGGAGAGGATCATACATTATGCTCTTCATGGTAAATTTCACATGACTACTTCAGTATAACACAAATATTTTTGCATGGGTAGTTTCTCTAATTATGTCCTTTAGACTCACAATCAATACACCAAAGACCATTACAAGTGTCATATGTATTATTTGTAGTTAGTTATTCAAGTTTAAATTCCATTGAATCTATTTGGGCTTCTATAATAGGACTAATCCTAATGTCAATACTACCAACAACTTTAATGTGGAGGGCAGCTTTTAGAGCTTCGTACAGGCTAGTGAAGGTCTTCTGGAATAGTGTTCATCGAAAGAGAAGAAACAAACCTCCCACAAACCATTGTACATGCTAAAGAACATTTATTTCAAATGAAATTTTTCATATAAGTGTTTTTAACCATGCATCATAGTCCCATACACTTTCATTAAGCTCCTACTTTATATCTTTCAGGGTGGCAATACTTTGCTGCTCAATTTTAGGAATGTCAAATTCTTAAAGGAATGTCATTTTGAGCTGATCATAATCAATTACCACTTTTTTAGGGTTGAAATTCCTATACCACTTATGTACTCTCTCCAAAAGTGTATTCACAAATTGTATGGCCTTTCAATTAGAAGAAGTTATGCATTGTGCCCTCCAAATGAGTTCGCACTTATGGACATGTTTTGTAGCATTCTTCACGCCTTGATATTTAGTTGGTGAAGCATCATTTCATAATATACTATTTTCAGCTGAGGTACTTGCACTGGTGGCCATTGAGAAATCCTATATCCTATCCCTTAAGGGGCAAGTCCACCACTTCTTCCCATGCCACCTCCTAGTCTACTTTCAATGCCTCCAGTAGTAATGCTCATGTCATGGGGTGTAGTAGCTAGTTGATTAATAAGATTTGGACATGTGCTCTATCCACTATGAATGTCCAGTCCACTAGGCATCCCAAGTTGAGCCATGAAATTCCCTTGAAAAGGAAAAGAAAGTGTTAATTCTATATGAGTTACAATTGGCTCAGCTACAGTTTCCCTTATAGGATTAGTTTTTTATTCCACACTATCTGTATCATAATTGTGTATATGAAATTCATCTGATTCAAAAGCATGAGCATGTAATATGGTTGGAGAACTTGGTTGGTTCAAACTTGGTTCTTTAGTTTTTTATGTCCAGAGAGTTTCTCCTTTATATGATAATAGTGGCATGTAGCATGGGTAGAAAGTAATGGAGTCTTCTTTATGTGTTTTCACTTCCCTATAGACCCTAACAATACTTCTAGAGTTCTCCTAATCCCTTCTTGCACTACTCCTTCCTATGATCCTCTACCGAGCTTCATCATATTTTCTCTTTCATAATGCTCATTGACTAGATACCAATCTAAACCTAAAATTCTTTACCAACACTTTTCTATTCCCCTTCTAATTGTGCAGCTCATGCAATGATGGATTTAGCTCTCTAATAGTATATTTTCAAGTCCACGGTCAATGAACAACTTCTTGACCTATAGTGGGAAATGTCTAATATATCGACCACGTAGCTCTCTAAGAAACTAGAACTTGGATTCTTTAGGACAAGAGTAAGTGGTTACAACATACTCCAAAATGTATGTATTCAACACTCCTCTCCACCAGATATTAATAGCTCATGTCCACATTGTTCTTAGTCATGTTAAATCCCTTTAACATTCTAATGTCCAAGATTATCTTCTCCCAAAATTTCATGATCGACCATGAGTATAAGCAGATAGCCAAGCATGCAAATGAATATGGATTTCAACAAATAAAGTTTCATATAATTCATTGTAGAGATTTTGTTCCACCCACTAACATGCTAAAAATCCTGATTCAAGATAAGGAACTACAAAATTATCCTTGACCCTAGTAATCCATTGTTCAATACTTTTGAGGGTGATACCTTCAAAACACTTCCATTATTGTGCAGCAAGCACTATGGGTCCTAGAAACAAAACCAAAATGCTAGGTTTCTAATCTTTATTCATAATTTTCAAGTGCTAAAATGTAGCCCCAATGAGCTAGCATGTTGGCCCTTCATGTAAGACTGTGGTCTTGCATGCTCACCCAAAACATGCACCAAGAGACCAGTTCCCATATGTTATGTTGTGCAATAACATACTAGTCATATACTCAAGTTCAAACTTATATCTAATTAGAAGTTACATAGAAAAAAAATACACTACTTTGGTCTTCGTCTCATTATGCTCAACAACCATAATTATGAGGGTAAATGCCATGGAGTCCAAATATTGTTACATAAATTTTTAAATTCTAAGTTATATAAACCTCATAAATAGTTAAAATTACAAGTTACTCAACGCAAACCCATTATCAAATACATAATTATCAATTATTTGGAACATTAACATCAGAACTAATTGTAATAACCATAATTATATATTATAAATCACTAAAATGATAAAAGTATTAATCACCTTACAAGGATTTCATATAGGGGTATTTATACTTATTTTTCCCTGACCAAGTAGCTACATGATAAATAACAAGTGTGATTGGCCAACAAACTCTCTATGGACTAAGAGTCGTGACAGTCTATCAACTATTTTCTCCTAAGGACCCAAGACTTTTTAGCCCCTATATAAATGTTATATGATATATCCTTGCTGCCATGTGTCTTCCTCTTTGTGGGCTGGTGCAAAACTCATGATGGTTAAAGTCTGGATGGCCTTTGAGAATCTCTCCTCAACCGTCTCATGCTTCCCATGCACTCCCCAAGTCCTTCATTATTGTTCTAAGTCCTATGATCTCAAGTTCCTCATAGTTATATTCCATACTTGACTGGATCTTTTTGTGTTGGTGCTTCTATGCCCTTGTCCTTTTGTGCCTCACTGGTTCTGTACCACGATCCTTATGCATCAGGGTAATTCTGCACCATAGTCTTTCTATGTTATGCTCCTCTCACATCATGTTGGTTCTACACCAAAATACCAAAATACTTAGTCAAAATTTGAGGTCCAACATGTGTGTAAGCAAATTTGGAAGTTAGGGCATGACTAGGTGGATTTTAGATGTAGATCATATTTTTCCCATAGGCATTTGGTTATAGAGTACCCTCAACTAAAGACGAAAATGTCTTTTGCCTTTCCAAATCTCTTGGTAGAATGAGTAAACATAGGGGAAAATCTCAACCCACCTGGTGACATAGAGTTGAGGTAGATCTAACTTCAAAGGTCTTGGGAAGAAGTAGGAGATGCCTCACTATGCAAAAAGTAGGCCACAGTTGTCTCTGCAGTTGTTGTCTGTTAGATGATGGGCTGAAAATAGAAATAGAAATAACAAAAATAGGTAATACCTTTTTGTGTCATTCATCATACCTTTCTACCTACAATTTAAATCAAATTAATAGCCTATAGGTAATCCCTCTGATAAGTGGTAGCAAACTGTTGGGATAAAACAAATATTCATCTCTTTTGTCTCTTGTGAGACAAATCTGCAGGGGTTCCCCCATTATATAAACCTTTGGATAAAAAATTAAAACATGACAAGTTAAAATTTAATGGTAAATATTTTTTTATTTATAAAACATAACATGTCTTACTCAAAGTTCTTGTAAAAATGCTATTATTTATTAATAACATTTACTTTGAACAAAAATGGAGAAATGTCAAATATTGTAATTAAAATAAATAAAATAAAATTAATATTGAAGTAGCATTGTTAGGTGTTTATGAGAATAAAATTTAATGAGTAAGTTGAAGGATTGTTTTTTTATTTAAGGGACTTTGATTTTAAATATAAAACATTTTTATAAAAAAAAAACTCATAAAAATAAAACATTTTATTCAATATTTTTGTATTGTGTGTGTGTGTGTGTGTGTGTGTGTGTGTGTGTGTGTGTGTGTGTGTGTGTGTGTGTGTGTGTGTGTGTGTGTGTTACAATGCTAATCATAAAAAAATGAGTGAAAAAGTCACACCCCATGAGCAAAATCACACCAAGGGTTAAAAAACCCTCAGGATAAATCAAAAAAGTGGTTAGAAAATGACCACACCCATAAAATATTAGATCACATTAGTAATTGCCCACAAAGTAGAGAAATCAAGGTACAAATAACAATAACAAGAACATTTAAGCAGTAGTAGCAAACATGGATGTCAGGGGAGGCAGAGGAAACAACAAACCCAAAGGCGTATCACCCCATCCTCCCATGGCAAGAGGATCCTCATCAATAGGCAAGGGCTCCCAACCAGTGTTTTGTTGAGCTTCTAAAGTCTTATTTTGATTAATTTCAGGGGAAATAGCTAGAGCCAGGCATGGGAATTTGCCTTGGGGAGGCAGAGCCCAACCTCTAATATCACCATCCTAGGAGAGGGGAGGAGATCCCTAGTGCCTACCATCACCTCAAAATCTAGATGAGCTACTTAGGGCACCATGATGAGGATAATACCAGTGAGGTGGTGACCAGTGTGGAAATTGACTCCTGCATCTAGTTTTATATCCCTTTCGATGTGGCCAAAGTGAATTTATTAATGAAATCTTTAAATTCCTCAATGACTATACATGAAAATATAGTAGGTGTGTTCTTCAACCCAAAAGGCATGATGCATCAAGTATTCGATAATCAACATAAATTCAAATGCATCCATCTTTCATTATACTTATCACCATGGGACTAACCCACTCAGATTCATCAATTGGGGTGATCGCTCCGACATGTAGCATACTATCAATTTCTTCTTTTGCGTGCACCTGTAGATTTGGATTCATCCTATTTGGCCTTTTCCTGACTGATCGAGCATTGTCAACTAGTTTATTATGCATTTTGCCTAGATATGAATGAACACCTTTAATCATATTGTATCTTTTTGGGAAGGCATCTTGGTATTCTTTTAATAACTCAAATATATTTAAAACATCTATTTCAATCGAGTAATTACTGATAGTATCTATTTTTTGTTCTTCCTTTGTACTAATGTTGTGCTGGATAGTTTGAATTGGTTCTGAGTAAGGGTTGTCTACATTGGGACCAATATCATGAATAGTTCATGAGCCATAATCTGTAGTGACTTCGAGATTATTTGCCAATGGGTTAGGTGGGTTGGACCCTTCACCTTTATCTACCTAAAATACTAGTTTTTCTTCCCAAGGCATATCTCTTCATAGTGTTCATGATCAAAGGCAGGGTTTGGCATGGGAATGGGTTATGTATATGGATCATTAAATAAGACTATCCCTTCTTTTGGGACATCGTAGATATATAAAAAGTAATCTTTAATAGAACTAGGGTCACCAACAAATGCTTCACACATAGCCTACTAAGTGAGGCACAAGTCTATTCTTAGAGATGAGAAAGATAATGCTAAATTCATGTTTTCTTTCAATAGATGCCAAAAATGGGTACCCATATGTCACTCTTTGTGAACATACCATGCTCTTTCCCAAGTTTTTAAGGTTCCATAGAAAGCATGTACCCATAGGTACTATGGAAATAAAGACTCTTCAGTCTTCCACATGGATTCATAGGCTTCTATGTGTGGCTCAGGTGCTCATACTCTGCTATAGTTGATTATTCCTTGTATTTAGTTGTCATGATGAAACTAATGATGCAAATCAAAGTGTACTTGATTCTAATGGAAAATTCAATCATTATGGGTTCACCACCACCTTGCAATGGTACTGTCAAAAAGGGTACCCATATGTCACTCTTCGTGAACATACCATGCTCTTACCCAAGTTTGTAAGGTTCCATAGAAAGCATGTACCCACAGGTACTATGGAAATAAATACTCTTTAGTCTTCCACATGGATTCATTGGCTTCTATGTGTGGCTCAGGTGCTCATACTCTGTTAAAGTTGATTGTTCTCTCTATTTAGTTGTCATGATGAAACTAATGATGCAAATCAAAGCGTACTTGATTCTAATGGAAAAGTCAATCATTATGGGTTCACCACCACCTTGTAGTGGTACTATCAAAAAGGTGAACTAATGATGTATATGATCATTGTCAGAGTTATAAAAGTCTTCAAGGTGTTAGACAAAGTCACGGAATTCCATTTGTCCATGAAATTGAGGAGCTTCAGCAAGTCTTTCTAATGGTGCATCCATAATTGGTTCCCTTATGACTTACTTAGTGATAAGGTGAACAAACTTATGGCATTTATGATACTAGCACGACACATTCTCATGACTACCAATGGAATTTCACACTCTTCCAGTGAGGTCATAGTCACCATGGGCCCAACAATTACAAGCACTACTTGTAGTATTAAAAAGGGATTGAGTGTTTGTCCACTGAAGGATGCCATCAAGATTTAGATCATAATGCTCACCATTTCTGGCTATGACATTATAAATGTGGTTAATATCTTCTTCCACATTAATAGGTTCTACTATGGAGGCCCATGTGTTTGATCTAATGGAATCATAACACATTGATTAGTTTTCTCAAAACTGATGTAACACTTTTTGAAACTTAAGTTTGCATTGTTTTCATAACACCAAGGTCACCCCAATAGATCTAGAAAGTCATCTACCTCTACTAATTTGAGAACTTCAAAGCCAACTTTGAAAATTACTCCAAGGATATCCATCATTGCATTCTTAAGGATGCCAATTGGTAGAGCACGAATTTTATTAGCCATAAAGAAAATGTGCAATGATGGTTGTAATGTCAAACTAGCCATTTTGTGATATGCATCCTTGGTGATGATGTTAACCTCAATGTCAGTGTCAACTAAGATGTCCTAAATCACCCAGTCATCGATGGCAGCATTTACAAGTATTTCTTTGTCCTGTTGAGGGCTAGGAGGAATAGGGGTATCTTTTCTTTGAGCATGATTTAATTGATGATCCTCAATTTACCAAGTCAATTGAGGTTAAGTGTCAATTGATGTTTATACCTGAGTTTAAATCCAAGTAATCAGTTGTGGGATAATGTCTTCATCCAACATACACTTTTAAATCTCTTGAAAATCATCTTGCACCTTGTTTTAAGGCTATCTTTCCTTCTGCATATCAACAAGTTGTATTGCTTCTTAGTCCTTAAGAAACTAAATTTATCCTTGTAGTTTTTGTACCAGCATCATAGTGTCCTAGAGTACATCCTTTTGGTGTTGGGCATTAAGATACTTCCTTTCCCAAGGCTCTTCATGTTGTACCTTCATAATAGGAGTATATGTAGACTAAGATTTTCCACCACTACGTGTAGTGATATTCATGTATTGATTTGTTAGGGTGCTTGAGTGCAAATTCTAGTGAGGTCTATCAATGTGAATCATATATCACCTTTTTCATTTCTCTCTTTAGTGATGGCTATATATAAGTTAGGACATTCTTCCAACCGATGCTCCTTTTTACAAAAAGCACATGTTGGATAAACTAGACAATCCCTTTGATAGTGGTCTGGGGATCCACACTTATAACATGTTCTTTGTGGGAAATTACCACATCCTCATCCTTTCCCTCTACCTCAGCCATGATATCCACCATTATCTTGATTGTTATACATAGAGGTTTGGTGTGTACCACACATGCATGCTTCATGGATATGGCTAATTAGCTAATAATCATTTGTGTCGTGGGTGTAGGCATTGCATATTTTACAATATTTAAACACCTTCGAATATGTAGATCCCTATAAGAGAGGATAGGATCATACATTATGCTCTTCATGGTAAATTTCACATGACTACTTCAGTATACCATGAATATTTTTGTAGGGGTAGTTGTTCTAGTTATGTCCTTTAGATTCACAATTAGTACACCAAAGACCATTACAAGTGTCTTATGCATTATTTGTAGTTAGTTATTCAAGTTAAAATGCCATTGAATTTATTTGGGGTTATATAAAAGGACTAATCCCAATGTCAATACTACCAATAGCTTCAATGTGGAGGGTAGCTTTTAGAGCTTCATACAATCTAGTGAAGGTCTTCTGGAATAGTGTTCATCGAAAGGGAAGCAACAAACCTCCCACAAACCATTGTACATGATAAGAAACATTTATTTCAAATGAAATTTTTGATAGAAGTGTTTTTAAACATGATTCATATTCCCATACACTTTCATTAAGCTCCTACTTTATATCTTTTAGGGTGGCAATACTTTGTTGCTCAATTTTAGGAATGTCAAATTCCTAAAAGAATGTCATTTTGAGCTGATCATAGTCAATTACCACTTTTTTAGGGTTTAAATTCCTATACCACTTATGCACTCTCTCAAAAATTGTATTCACAAATTATATGTCCTTTCAATCAAAATAAGTTATGCATTGTGCCCTCCAAATGAGTTCACACTTATGGACATGTTCTACAGCATTCTTCATGCCTCGATATTTAGGTTGGTGAAGCATCATTTCATAATATACTATTTTCAACTGAGGTACTTGCACTGATTCCCATTGAGAACTCCTATATCCTATCCCTTGAGGGGTAAGTCAACCACTTCCTCCTATGCCACCTCCTAGTCTGCTTCCAGTGCCTCTAGTAGCAATGCTTATGCCATGGGGTGCAGTAGCTAGTTGATTAATAAGATTTGGGCCTATACTCTAACCACTATGAATGTCAGGTCCACTAGGCATCCCAAATTGAGCCATGAAATTCCCTTGAAAAGGAAAATAAAGTGTTAATTCCATATGAGTTAGAATTGGCTCAGCTACAGTTTCCCTTATAGGATCAGTTTATGATTCCACACTATATGTATCATAATTATGTATATGCAATTCATTTGATTCAAAAGTATGAGCATGCACTATGGTTGGAGAACTTGGTTGGTTCAAATTTGGTTCTTCAATTTTTTATGTGCAAATAGTTTCTCCTTTATATGATAATATTGGCATGAGGCATGGTTAGAAAGTAATGGAGTCCTCTTTGTGTGTTTCCACTTCCCTGTAGACCCTAGCAACACTTCCAGAGTTCCCCTGATCCCTTCCTGCACTACTCCTTCCTATGATCCTCTATCGAACTTCATCATATTTTCTCTTCTGTAATGTTCATTAAGTGGCTACCATTTTGAACCTAAAATTCTTTACCAACACTTCTCTATTCCCCTTCTTATTGTGCGGCTCATGCAAGGATGGATTTAGCTCTCTATTGGTAGATTTTCAAGTCCACAGTTAATGAACAACTTCTTAAACTATAGTGGTAAATGTCTAATATACCAACCACGTAGCTCTCTAAGAAACTAGAACTTGGATTCTTCAGGACAAGAGTAAGTGGTTATGGCATACTCTAAAATGTAGATATTCAACACTCCTCTCCACCAGATATTAACAGCTCATGTCCATGGTGTTCCTAGTCAAGCTAAAGCCCTTTAACATTCTAATGTCCAAGATTGTCTTCTCCCAAAATTTCATGATCGACCTTGAGTATAATAAAATAGCCAAGCATGCAAATGAATAGGGTTTTCAACAAATAAAGTTTCATATAATTCATTATAGATATTTTGTTCCACCCACTAACACGTTGAAACTCCTGATTCAAGATAAGGAACCACAAAATTATCCTTGACCCTAGTAATCCATTGTTCAATACTTTCAAGGGTGATACATTTAAACATCTTCCATTATTGTGCAGTAAGCGCTATGAGTCCTAGCAACAGAACCAAAATGCTAGGCTTTTAATCTTTAATCACATTTTTCAAGTGCTAAAATGTAGCCCCAATGAGCTAGCATGTTGGCCCTTCACATAAGATTGTGGTCTTGCACACTCACCCGAAACATGCAGCAAGAGACCAGTTCCCATAGGTTATGTTGTGCAATAAGATACTAGTCATATACTCGAGTTCAAACTTATATCTAATTAGAAGTTACATAGAAAAAGAAATACACTACTTTGGTCCTTATCTCATTAAGCTCAACAACCATATTTATGAGGCTAAATGCCATGGAGTCCAAAGATTGTTACATAAATTCTAAAATTTCAAGTTGTATAAACCTCATAATTAGTTACAATTACAAGTTACTCAATGTAAACCCACTGTCAAATGCATAACTATGAATTATCTGTAACATTAACATCAAAACTAATTGTAATAACTGTAATTATATATTATAAATCACTAAAATTATAAGAGTATTAATCACCTTACAATTATTTCATACAAGGGTATTTATACTTGTTTTTCCCTGACCAAGTAGTTACATAATAAATGAAAAGTGTGATTAGCCAACAAACTCTCTATGGACTAAGAGTCGTGATAATCTATCAACTATTTTATCCTAAGGACCCAGGCCTTTGCACCCCCTATATAAATGTTCTATGCTAGATCCTTGCTACCATGTGTCTTCCTCTTTGTGGGCAGATGCAAAACTCATGATGGTTAAATTCTAGATAGCCTTTGAGAATCGCTCCTCAACCATCTCCCACTTCCCATGCACTCCCTAAGTCTTTCGTTGTTGTTTTGAGTCCTATGATCTCAAGTTCCTCGTAGTTATATTCCATATTTGACTAGGTCTTTTTGTGTTGGTGCTATTGTGCCCTTATCCTTTTGCACCTCACTGGTTCTGCACCATGATCCTTATACATTAGGCTAATTCTATAGCATAGTCTTTCTACGTTATGCTCCTCTCACGTCATGTTGGTTTTACACCAAAATACCAAAATACTTAGTCAAAATTTGAGGTCCAACATGTGTGTAAGTAGATTTGGAAGTTAGGGCATGACCATGTGGATTTTAGATGCAGATCATATTTTTCCCATATGCATTTGGTTGTAGAGTACCCTCGACGGAAGAAGTAAATGTCTTTTGTCTTTCCAAATCTCTTGTAGAATGAGTAAACATGGGGGGAAATCTCAAGCCACCTGGTGACAGAGTTGAGGTAGATTTAACCTCAAAGGTTTTGGGAGGAAGAAGTAGGAGATGCCTTACTATGCAAAAAGTAGGCCATAGTTGTCTCTGCATTTGTTGTCTGTCAGACGATGGGTTGAAAATAGAAATAAAAATAACAAAAATTGGTAATACCTTTCTACGTCATTCATCATACCTTTTTACCTACAATTTCAATTAAATTAATAGCCTATAGGTAATCCCTCCAATAAGTGGTAACAAATTGTTGGGAGAAAACAGATATTCATCTCTTTTGTCTCTTGTGAGACAAATCTGCAGGGGGTTCCCCCATTGTATAAGCCTCTTGCTTAAAAATTAAAACATGACAAGTTAAAATTTAATGGTAAATATTTTTTTATTTATTAAACATAACATGTCTTACTCAAAGTTCTAGCAAGAATGCTATTGTTTATTAATAACGTTTACTTTGTAATTAGGATAAATAAAATAAAATTAATATTGAAGAAGCATTTTTAGGTGTTTATAAGAAGAGAATTTAATGAGTAAGTTGAAGGATTATTATTTTTATTTAAGGGACTTTGATTTTAAATATAAAACATTTTTATAAAAGAAAAAACTCATAAAAATAAAACATTTTATCAATGTTTTTTTATTTTATATATTTATATTTGTGTGTGTGTGTGTGTGTGTGTGTGTGTTAAAACGTTAATCATAAAAATAGGTGGAAAAGTCACAACCCACGAGCAAAATCACATCAAGGGTTAAAAAACCCCTCGGGATAAGTCAGAAAAGTGGTCAAAAAATGACCACACCCACAAAATATTAGATCACATTAGTAATTGCCCGCAAAGTAGAGAAATCAAAGTACAAATGACAATATCAAGAACATTTAAGCAACAACAGCAATAAACATAGACGTCAGGGGAGGCAGAGCCAACGACGGACCCTAAGGCTTATCACCCCATCTTCCCATGGCAGGAGGATCCTCATCAACAGGGAAGGGCTCCCAACCAGTGCTTTGTTGAGCTTCCAAAGTCTCATTTTGATTATTTTCAGGGAAAATATCTAGAGCCACACATGAGAATTTGCCTTAGGGAGGCAGATCCCAGCCTCTAATATCGCCATCTTAGGAGAGGGGAGAAGATCCTCAGCACCTGCCATCACCTCTAGATCTGGATGAAACACTTAGGGCACCATGACGAGGAGAATACTAATGAGGTGGTGACCGTCGTGGAAAGTGACTCCTGCATCTAGTTTTATATCATTGTCGACGTGGCCCATACCCTCATCTATAGGGGGTGAAGGATGTTGTGGGGGTTCAGAAGGTTCTTGATTGATTGCACACAGAGCATTTTCACAATGATCGAGCAAATGGAGGTGGTTAAGTTCCAGATGGACTTTGTCTGTTTAGTTTTATATCTAAAGAGTAACATTAGAGAGAACAGTAATTTTATTAGAAATAGAAAATTTACATGAAGAGTGATTAAAGCAAACATAATTTTTAGCTTTCCAGATTTGAAACAAAATGTCAGCAAAAAGCAAGCATAATTTATAGCTTTCATTCAATATTTTATATAAGGTACTCTTGAAAAATAGTATTACTCTTCGAATACCCACAAGAATTATGTAAAATATATTGGAAAAGTAATTTTTTTGAATAAACTATATGTAAGAATATGGATTGACTTGTAGAATCATCTCTAAGATTCATCATCATGAACAGCGTTCATGTTCTCTTTAATAATAGATTACAAATGGTGATTCAAATATTGATAAAAAATCATATACATAATTCATCTAAAAATTATTTTTCTATTTCATAAATTGTAAAAACATTAAAAACCATGAGTAAATATACTCTCAAAAAGGAAAAATCCCACAAAAATAATAAAAGTATCTAATATGTCGTAATAATTGAGACGTATCTTATCTTCTTTCTTAATCATTCGTTTCATGTTTTTAATTTACTCCCCTGCTTTCTCTTATGCTTATTTATTGGCACAAATGTACTTTTTTATTCAACGAAGATCAAAAAGAGTCTTGTATGTATATATATTGTCTATGACTGGATCTTGTTTTAGTGATTACTCATAGCTTAATTTTTTCTATTGGGCTCGAGCTTTGTTGGATTTTTTAGCCTAAATTAGCTCAAACCTTGGAATATGCCCTTCTAAAAATAAATGTCTAAATGCTTTTTGGAATAGGCTTTTTTTTTTGGTTTGGGGGAACACATTATAAATTGTTAATTGGAATAGGCTTTTAAAAATCCAATTGTAATTAAAGTCGTGGTTTTTATAATTATATAATTCAAATGGCATTTTCTAAATTAATTACTAAGGGCACTTTTCAAAAATCTATTATAAGACCACCTTCAATTGAAGGTGGAATACTTGCCACTAGATTCTAAAACTCTTTGGTGAAAATGCCAATATGTCTTTTACTTGGACAAAATTTGCCCAAGGAATTGTTATTTTATGATGTTTTGTATCGACGAATTTTGTAGCGGGGAGTATTTTTCTCACTAAAGCAGGGGGCGGTATTTCCTCATTTTAGTGCATTTATAAATCAATTAAGATTTTTGGACATATTATTGGTGGTACTCGGCATCCCAAATGTATTATTGTAAACTTATGGATGCATTATCATTGGTACTCGACACCCGGTATTCTATCATGATCACCTTCTCCATCATAGATGTGCGACTGCTTAAGCCATTTATAATGTCTAACTACCATGTGTGGAAACTAAAGATACAACAACTTCTCCAAGCAAAGGGACTTTGGCACATCATGAATGACACTGCCTCGACTTTCACTTTTGAGAAGGATCACTACTTATTCGCATGTAAATAGGATAAGGTGCTTAGATTGATTGGCCTCAATGTTTCTGTAGCCTTATCTTTCATATTACGGATGCTATACCCCCCTAAGAATCTTGGGACAGGGTTAACACTCTTTGGTAAACTAAACGAGTTCAAAATGTTGTAGTTAGATGCAAAATTATCCTCTTTTACCCTCTAATTTTCCCACTATCTAATAATTTCTTGCAAATTTTAAACATATTAGGTCCCAATTGCATGTAGTTGGTAAAGAAAAGACTAATAAAGAGGGCATTTTTCTTATTTTGTCTAAGCTAAATGGTCCTTTTAGTGTCTTTGCTTCTACCTTTTATTCTACTATGGATGTTTTGGGTGATGAATTTAAGTGGCCTACTTTTGAAGTGTTTTGTGAGAAACTCACTCAAGAGCAAACTAAGTTGATGACTCTTGATGCACATCCTAGCCCAAGTCATGCACTTGTTACTAGCACCTTCAAAAGATAACCCAAACCAAAGCCAAAGATTGCACCCTCAACTAAACCTAAAGAGTCATCCTCTCAAGCCTCTTAGTCTTCCAAATTATCTAAACTTGATGAGACTTCTTAGTCTTACAAAAACTCTAGACCTATTGAGTCTTCCAAGCCCCCTAAACCTAAATAGCACAAGCAACCGAAGAAGACTTATGAAGCTTACAATTTGTGTGGTGGGGCCAATCATTCAAAGTTCAAATGTTTTAAGAAGTTGGAAGCAATGAAAGTTGTAGTTAAGAAACACAAAATCTTTGTTTTTGCTCCTTATTCATATTCAAAAATCAAGGGGAAATCACTCTCTGCACGAGCATTCACTACACCATAGAAAATTTGGATTGTTGATACATTAGCTTCACATCATCTCACACACTCTCACTTATTTTTCAAATTGTATCCCTTCCTAGATTGAAGTGGGAAACTCTTCTCGAGTTAATATATTGGGGTCTAATATTATTTAGATGAAGGATGGATGTATCAATGATGTATTGTATGCCCCCAAATTTTCCAAAAATGTTTTGTCTGTGTATCAAATTTGTAACTCAGAAACTAGGAAGATAGTGGAGGTTACTCCACAAAATGTTGTAATCAAAGAATTATCTAATGTGTGGGATATTTTTACTACAAGTGGTGTTGACCATAGTCCACAACTCTACACATTTCAAAAATTTGAACCGTCTATTGGTTCCTCTTTGATTGAGCATTCATCCAACTCACTTAACAAATTATGGAATGAATGTTTTGGGCACCTTAACTATAGATATTTATAGCAAATGAGCACACAAGACTTGGTGATTGGCCTTCCCAAGGTCTCCTACATTTATGTAGTTTATCCTAGTTGTATGCTTGGCAAACAACATTGGGATCCATTTCCAAATGGCAAGGCATATCAGCATAAGGCCCCTCTCAAGATTTTTCACAATGATCTGATGATATTTCCCACTCACTCATTTTTAGGTGCTAAATTGTACTTTATTTTATTGATGATTATTCTATGAAGAACTGGGTGTATTTTCTCAAGTACAAGAGTGAGGTACTTGATAAATTGAAAGGCTTTATAGTTTTTGTGGAGAAACAATGTTCTCTTCCTCTTAATAAACTACATAGAGATAATGGGGGGGAGTATATATCTAATTCTTTCTAAGACTTTTACACTACACATAGTATTTTGCACTTATTCATTATTTTGTGTATTCCTTAATAGAATGGTGTTGTAGAGTAGAATAATTGTACTTTGAATGAGATGGCTTCTTTTTAGATTCAATCCAAGGACATGGCTTCTTAGTATTAGGCTAAAGCCATTAACTGTGCTAATTATATCCAAAACTGTAATCCCCACAATGAAGTGTGGAACATGACTCTTGAAGAATCTTGGTCCAAAATCAACCCTGATGTATCTAGTTTTCATATTTTTAAGAGTACTACATGGGCATTTGTTCCTAATAACAAGCACAAAGCTATGGAAAAGGAGAGTATGCATTTGATAATTTTTTGATATTTTGATGATGCTAAGGCATATAGGCTACTTGACCCCATCTCTCATGATGTATATTTCAGATAGAATGTCAAATTTGATGAGTTTTGTTCCTTATTTTATTATTTTTGGGAAATTAGGGCATATTTACTAAATAATATAGGGTTTAGAATAAAGGGAAATATCAATCAAATACAGTAAAATATACATTTTGATCAAAATAAATTACATCAATTGCATAGGGAGAGAAATAAACTTATCTGGAAAAATGAGTTGAAACAAGTGATTCAGAGGGTAAAATTTATTGTCCAAGACTGGGACAGTATCACAAATCCAGATCTAACTTTCATTTTGTGAAAGGATAGGAGCACCAAAATAGGACACTCTAGTGTTCAACACTATAGTTTTTTTTCTGCCGCTATTATCTTGAAGGTTTGAGCTTTCTAAGTTTTGTCTATTATCCTAGTGCGAGCCTATGTATGAAATATTTAAGGTTGAATGTCAAAAGATCTCATTATAGTTCTATTTCAATATCCAAACCCTGAGTCTATCTACACAATTAAAACAATAAATACATCAAAAATTATAAGGGGGAAAATTTGGGTTAGGGGAAGTATGATCGCATGATCTAGAACCCATGTTGTCATGATCACTGCCTATATTAACCCTCAATGCTAGGGTCTCAAATCAAATGTAGTTCTCCCTTAGGGAATGTGCATAATCAACACACATGGTAGATGCAAGAATGGACTTTTTCTTAGGCCCTTCCTTAATCAAGCATGTAAGTCTATGTGTGATGTAGAATGTTGAGCTATACTATTGACTAATTGTTAATTATGTAATGTGCCAAAGTAATAAGTGCTAGATATAAAATGCCTTATGTAATCCTTTATATAGGAGACTCTTTGTTTCAAATTTGGGACCTTCATTCGCATTAGGCCAACATTGGAAAACTTAAGGACAAAGCCAAGAAAGGGGATGAGACTCATTAAGTGAGGGAAACTAACCATTAGAGCTCAAATTAACCTTGGATAGGAGCATTGGAAATGGACACCCTAGGGTCCAGCATTGTAGTCTAATCTCAGTGCTCCTATCCTACAAGCTCGGGATATAGGAGGATGGAATAAGCATGGAAAAAATGACCTGGCTAAGGTGGAATGACCATTTGAAAGGCTTGGGATGACAGGGAATAGGCAAAAAGGTATCTAGATCATGAAATGAGACCAAGATGAGTAAAACAAAAGGCATGGCTATATGTGAACAAGGATCATATTCTCCAGTCAGAGTCTCCTATGAAATGACTATGAAAAGACATGATATGTGTGATTGCTTGACCAATTTAGGGTGTACACATTTACCCCCTTTTATTCTAGTGATGCAATGAAATGAAGTACTAGAGTAAAAGAAAGAAAATAAAATGCGTACATGAACCTACCTACATGGAGATGAATGTGTTGCAAAGGGTCTACCTCACTTCTTGGCCAAGGAAGTGGATGGAGAGTTGAATAGTGCCTAGAGAAAAGAAGAATATTGAAAATAGATGCCCAGTATACTGAATCTGAATGTAAAATCCATGTATCATGGAGAAAGAGATCAATGCTTACCCCCTATGTTGAATCTAACTAGAATGAGAAATTATTGGAGGCCCAAAATCAATGACTGGGAATAGGCAAAAAGGGGTCTAGAGCATGAAATGAGACTAGGATGAGTAAAACAAAAGGCATGGCTAAATGTGAACAAGGATCATATTCTCCAGTTAGAGTCTCTTATGAAAGGAATATGCAAAGACATGATATGTGTGATTGCTTGACCAATTTAGGGTGTCTACATTTACCCTCCTTTTATTCTAGTGATGCAATAAAATGATGTACTAGAGTAAAAGAAAGAAAAGAAAATGCATACATCAACCTTCCTACATGGAGATGAATGTGTTGTAAAGGGTCCACCTCACTTCTTGGCCAAGGAAGTGGATGAAGAGTAAAATAGTTCCTGGAGAAAAGAAGAATCCCAAAAATGGATGCCCCCTATACTAAATCTAAATGTAAAATCCATTTATCATGGAGAAAGAGGTCAATGCTTGCCCCCTATGTTGAATCTAACTAGAATGAGAAATGCTCGAAGGCCCAAAACCAATGACTGGGAATAGGCAAAAAGGTGTCTAGAGCATGAAATGAGACCAAGATGAGTAAAACAAAAGGTATGGCTAAATGTGAACAAGGCTCATATTCTCCAGTCAGAGTCTCCTATGAAAGGACTATGAAAATACATGATATGTGTGAATGCTTGACCAATTTAGGGTGTATACATTTACCCCCTTTTATTCTAGTGATGCAATGAAATGAAGTACTAGAGTAAAAGAAAGAAAAGAAAATGCATACCAGAACCTACCTGCATGGAGATGAATTTGTTGCAAAGGGTCCACCTCACTTCTTGGCCAAGTAAGTGGATGGAAAGTCGAATAGTGCCTGGAGAAAAGAAGAATCCTAACAATGGATGTTCCCTATACTAAATTTGAATGTAAAATCCATGTATCATGGAGAAAGAGGTCAATGCTTGCCCCTTATGTTTAATCTAACTGGAATGAGAAATGCTCGGAGGCACAAAACCAATGACTGGGAATAGGCAAAAAGGAGTCTAGAGCATGAAATGAGACTAGGATGAGTAAAACAAAAGGCATGGCAAAATGTGAATAAGGCTCCTATTCTCCAGTCAAAGTCTCCTGTGAAAAGACTATGAAAAGACATGATATGTGTGATTGCTTGACCAATTTAAGGTGTACACATTTACCCCCATTTTATTCTAGTGATGCAATGAAATGAAGTAATAGAGTAAAAGAAAGAAAATAAAATGCATACCTAAACCTACCTACGTGGAGATGAATGTGTTGTAAAGGGTCCACCTCACTTCTTGGAGAAGGAAGTGGATGGAGACTCAAATAGTGCTTGGGAAAAAGAAGAATCCCAAAAAGGGATGCCCCTATACTGAATTTGAATTTAAAATCCATATATCATGGAGAAAGAGGTCAATGCTTTCCCCCTGTGTTGAATCTAACTGGAATGAGAAATGCTTGAAGGCCCAAAACCAATGTCTACCCTCTATCCCACATAAACTCATGTAATCTAGAATGCGTGTATAGAATTTGTATGCTGTGAAGAGAAAAATCTATTTTGCCCCCACTCTAAATATCTAAACTAAAATTGAGAAATGTTTGGAAGCCCAAAACCAATGTCTATCCTCTATCCCACACAAACTCGTCTAGTCCAGGTTTGGGTAATATAGTATACCAATCACTACAGACAGTTGTGTGGTCCAACTTGGTGATAACCTGGGTATAGTTGGGTGTAATCTAAAACTCTGGTAAATATATGAGAAGAGAATGGCATGTCTTGCTATTCCAATCTATATAATCTTGGATGATGAACATAAACATATATGCCATACCCCCAAATCTGGTATGTGAGTAATGCATATGTATAGTCTGGTAATCTATATAACCACATGTGATATGACCTATCTTATTATGCCCCATGTGTAAAACTAGATATCTAAATAGTATGTTTTGCGCTATGCCTGTAATCTACTATTTGGTCCTGTAACTGTGTCATGTTGTATGAAGTTGTATGTGTGAGATGTTTAGTAATGTGCATGCCCCCAAATTTGGTATCTAAGTATGAATCTTTATCAAAGTCACTATGAATCCATATAATTTGAATCATTGTATCTAAATAACATGTGTACTTGTAAGCTAAAATCAATGTGGATCCTTATGATCTGAACCATTGTATCTGAATAGTTTGTGTATCTATAAATTGAAGGTGTATCCCTCTGAATGTCGTAAGTAATGCTGAGTGAATCATGTAATCTAAATCACTATATATTTCAACTTATCTAAGTTGAATCTAATAATTTGAATGTTTTAGGTGTAATAATCATGGTGTATCCACCTATGATAGTGGATAGGCATGTTGGGTAGGTGTAGAAATAGGAATAGTAGGAATGATGCCACCCTTTTGGGGATAGGGATGAGATCCTATGATAGAGGAGTTTCTCTGCACTATGCTTGTAATCTACTATTTGGTCCTATAATTGTGTCATGTTGCATGAAGTTGTATGTGTGAGATGTGTAGTAATGTGCATGCCCCCAAATCTACTATCTAAGTATGAATCTTTATCAAAGTCACTGTGAATCCATATAATTTGAATCATTGTATCTAAATAATCTATGTACTTGTAAGCTAAAATCAATGTGGATCCTTATGATCTGAACCATTGTATCTGAATAGTTTGTGTATCTATAAATTGAAGGTGTATCCCTCTAAATGTCCTAAGTAATGTTGAGTGAATCATGTAATCTGAATCACTATATATTTCAACTAATCTAAGATGAATCTAATAATCTGAATGTTTTAGGTGTAATAATCATGGTGTATCCACCTATGAGAGTGGATGGGCATGTTGGGTAGGTGTAGAAATAGGAATAGTAGGAATGATGCCCCCCTTTTGGGGATAGGGATGAGATCCTATGATAGAGGAGTTTGATCCAAAAGTGATGGCTAGTGGCATAATGATAGAACTAAGGTTGATATAGTTTGAATTGATTGAGTATTTTTTTGATTGATGAAACTGAGTTGTTGGAATCGGAACAAGTTTTTGATTGATAATGATCAAGGTGTATGTCTAGGTGTGATGAAAACATAGAGATGTGTGTGTTGTAGTAGTCAAATGACATAGTAAGAGAGGGAGGATTACGTGGTTTCTAAGGTATCATTATCATAATTTCATGGAATAAAATGGTTTGAAAAATAGAGTTATGAGGTTCTAGTTATAGGCAAAATGGTAGTTTGTTTTGGATAAAAAAGTTGTTTGATATAGGAAAATTGGATTGATTCTTGATTTATTTGTATATTGACTAGTTTAAGATTTAGAGATCTGAAGTGAGAGATATGCCAAGGAGATGAGCACCTATCGTGACCTGATTTGAGTAGTTGGTAGCCCAAGTGGAGGTTGGTGGTGATGTTACCCTGGTAAGTAGCTAAAATTTATGATTTTTGCCTATTTGGAAGCCTATTCTTGATGTTTTAAAGCTATTTAAAGTAGCCTAAATTTTTTTTACTAGTTCTTGCACTCCTATCCTAGATCCAACACTATTATCCATGGTTCACCGCTACTATCCATGTTCTAGTGCTCTTGTCCAGTGTTGGTGTCCTTTCTACAGTGTTGTTGTCCATTAGGGCTAGTTGCCGAAGATTCTAATTTATTACTTGTTGTTTAGCTTGGTTGTTTAGTTTAGCATGTTTGACTGATATACATGTTTCTAGTGTTTTATAGGGTGAGGTACAGATGAGATATTTTTGTAGAGGTCAGGTGATGGAGACACTGATGTTTTTACATGTGATGGATAGAGTAGGGTTGGGTCATGTGTGTGACTTAGGCACTATGTAGTGGGATAGGTATTTGATTACTGCCTTATGTGAGAGGTGGAATGTAGACACATGTAATTTTTAGCTTCCTACAAGGGAGATTACTATGACATTGGAGGATGTTTATTGTATTTTGCATTTATCGATTGGTGGATGGTGTGTGACATTCTAGGATGACATGGGTGTTGATGTTATTAATCATGTGTCCTTGTATTTTATTGGTATACCTTCAAGTATGCATCGAAGAGGCAGTGATAGTGATGTGATACTATCAGTAATAATATAGTGTAGTGTTTTGCATCTATGGAAGTGGTTGATCATGTTGTTGGCTTCATTTATTATTGTGGATGGGAATGGGGTGTCGATTGCATATAAGATACATAGCATCATTTTCAGTGTGGAGGTGTATGTTACTATGTTCTCATGGGGTATAACTATGCTTTCCTACTTATAAAGGGATATTTATAGGTTTATGTAAGAGGAATTCAGTGGTGATGTGAGTGAAGCTACTTTATTACACTATTGGGCTTATGAGCACATTGTTGTTTTATGATAGATTGAGTAACCTAGGCTAGAGTGGGCACATCCATGGCCATTTGGGGAGTGGTGGATGAGTACATTGGCTATTCATTCTCTTGGGATAGATCATTATAGACAAGTCTTGGATATATTGGTGGCTCGTGATATCACATGGAGGCCTTATAGAGGATTTCTTGGGTGGACTGAGGATGGAGTGTAGTTACAGTATATGAGGGTCAATTTTTGGTTATATGACCACTAGGTTAAAGTGTACGAGCACTTTTAGTATGATCATGTGACTAGACAGTTTTAGGTACCACAGGATGTGCCCCCTGTAACATGGGTATGCGTGAGGAGTGCATGGGCACCAGTGAGGATAGGAGCTCATATAAGGCCTATAACAGTTGAGTTGGCACATTACCTTTGGATGCACAAGACATAACTATAGATATTATTGATGTATATGATGTTGTATGTACAAAGGGATATACCATATGGTGGTTTAGGCATCAGTGGGCTCCATTATATCATGTTAATAGAGGGGATGTTCCCGAGTATGAGGATCTTGCACTAATCCAAATGATGGGAGGTAAGTATAAATTATATTTGAATTATGTATAATCTTGTGATTTAGTTTGATTTGAAAGTATATGTCTAATGTAGTTTTTTACTTTGTGTGCAAGTGGGGTGGGAGGTGTGCAGGATGAAGCACAAGCTGGTGCAGGGAGTGGAGATGATGGGTTCTGAGAGACCATCATTGAGTCAACACTCTAAGAGCTTACATGACATATACCTAATGATGTTATGGAGGAGGGTTTGATAGAGTGAGTGATAGTTACATCTAGTGTTTATGCTCATTTATTTGATAGAGTTTATATAGCAATAGTTGCATATGTTAGAACAATGTGAGAGAGAGAGAGAGATGAGCTAAGGGTTGAGATAGATAGGCATAGTATGCCTCTACTTGATTATGGATCTGTGAGTATGAGGGTTATGGATGAGTACATAGAGCTTTAGAGTTGTTATGAAAATTTACTTGAGGATCATGGTCGGTTTTTGGAGCGAGATAGTCATTATAAGAGGCATTTAAGAGCTCGAGGAGGTGTAGGGCCATCAAGTGCAAGAGTGGATTACGGGACTAATACTGGTGGGGAGAGTGACACTGAGAGTGAGGGCATGATGCCCATTCATAATTGATTGTACCTTTATATGAGGTATATGTTTTAAAAAAATTGTTATCTATATTATATATATATATATATATATATATATATACATGGATAGTGTTTTGTTTTTGACTCATGTGTAGTGTGTCATGGATTTTGGAATATATTGGTATATTAATTTGTAAATGAGTGATTTAGAAATAGTTGATTTGGTGTTGATTTTGAGATTGCATATGTTTGGTAAGATGGTAGTTTGGGAAGTTTTAATATATGTTTCATGATATGTTTAAGTGTGATGTTAGGTTTTGATTTTGAATTATATTTAAGTAAAAATTTGGTGTGTTGAAATTTGTAAATTGATTGGATAAAGCGAATTGGTTTAAGATTAGAAAGATAGGATATTGGTAAAGTCCAGAGTTGGATAATTTGGTTTGGCTTGGGATGGTTATTCAGAACTATAAATGTTAGTTTTTAGTAGAAGGGGATGTAAGAGAGCATTTTGTGCTCAATTCCTTGAGAGTGGCTCAAGAATACAAAGGTTGGTCCTTTGGATCCATCATTTCCCTACTAAGTGAAGCTATAAACTGATACCGATATGATTGTGTGTTGGATCACTCTATGTTGTATCCCTATTTGAACCCTGATGGCCAACTGAACAAGTACCCATACTGCTCATGATGTGTAGGAACATATGTTGTATCTAATACTATCTATTGTGTACTAATTGTAGCTATGCATGGAAACTCTGCCAAATGTAACCTTATTGGATATACAACTGAAGTGTATATTATGATGCATATGACTAAGCAATAGGTCAAGATGGAGCTAAAACTTGTGATGGGGGCTTATCTAATTTCAATCATAGAGGGTTGTTATGTGAAATAGGTCCCTAAAAATATGGTCATAGTGAATATCTCTCTACAACAATACTCGATGATGTGGGTTTATTTAATCTTAATTATAATAGTTTGTTATGTGAGATAAGACCTTGAAAATCTAGTCGTAGTGAATATATCTATGAATAAGTACTCTATTGTGATGCATGTGACTGTGTTAGATATATATATGGAACTACATTATGTACTCATACTACACTACTATATATAGGTTGATCTCACTGTACTTGCTTCCAAACCTTCTGAATAAGTGGAATAGGAGATTTCCTATGAGGCTCTATACTAGAACCCACATTACTGACACGATGAGTGACCAATGATTCTTATAAAGGAATGTCATGGGATGAATTAGTTATGGATGAATGAGGTCTATAATTCCATGATAGAGGATATCTTGGTTCCCCCTATGTGAATGTTATGATGCCATTATCAACACATCTATTAATGCAATCTCTGAGTCCATAACAATCATTTTATCTATGTCCATAGATAAGATGATAGTTACAAAAGGGTCAATGTGGATGTCTATGTAAGAGATGTGGATCTTGTCTATGAGTAGAAGGTAATGTGATTAACCTCTTATCAATTAGTGTTGATAATATAACGCATGGGTTATCCTGCTCTAAATCAAACTATAGTGGTGCCTTGTTATTGTTCATTGTAGTACATACTATAGGTTGTACTCTATAAACTGGATCTATGTTCTTAACTAGTTTCTTTTATGGTTGTGGTCTCCTATCTTGTTTAGGACATGGTGTATGTTGTGTGCTAAGAGTTGTAGATGTAAACACTGCTATGAAATCTAGAGTAATCCGATCAACTGAATCTGCCTCAATCAATCCCAATTTCTTTTCCAAATATAGAACTGTATAACATAAGTGCCTAAAAGAGGACTCTATCTAATATAATATATGCTTGAGGAGAGGTTGATGAATCCCCTTAATAAATATATGTTGAATATCTAAATATGTTGGTTTATAGATCAATCTTAACATGTGCATCTTGAATCGTAAGATATATTCACTAACTGGCTTTGAAGTATTCTAATGCAATGTGGCAAGTTTCTCATATGTAACATGAGGGCCCATATTTTCTATGTAATATTTGAGAAATGCCTCCTCTAATTCATCATATGTGTGCAAGGATCCAATGGGGAGTAGATGAAAGAACCAATTCTATGCTTCCCCCAATAATGTCTTCTAGAATAATTTCAATAGTATCAAAGGACTCACATGAGATGGCAAAGCCTTCTATAAGTCTTGAAGGTGTACGAATAGATCTCTAGTTCCATCAAAGTGAGGCAATGACAGAATCTGTAAATGCTTAGGCAATGAAGATTTTACAAATGTATTTGGAAGAGGGTTACCATGTAAATCATTAGCATCCATCCAAGACTTATAAGCCTTATTTTTCAAGGTAAGGAGATGTACTTGATGTTTTAATTCACCTACTACATGCATCAAAGAAATAATCTCCGAGGATGGTATATTACCATCTTGAAGTGGTTCATTTAATCATTGAATTTGATCATTAATTTTAGCCATGAGAATTTTACATTTAGCAATTGGATCATAAAGAGCGGGTGTGCTCACTTGAACCTTGGGAGTAATGGTAACTTGGACCTTAGTAGAGGGATGTGGGTTACCATTCTCTTTAGGTGAAGAGTGAAAATTGGGTTCTACTATAGTGAGGGGTGGCTTGGGAGATTCAATGGTATCTTTATGTTTTAGTGAATCACATTCTAATTGAGTAGAAGATGTGATGTTATCATTAACATGTGCATTATTTGAAATAGAATCATGTGTAGAAGTAGAAACAACATTTAGTATTGTATTATGTTTGAGAGGAGTCAGAGAAGTGTTAGAAACATGAGATGCATTTTCCTCTTCACTATGTTCATAATAATCATCATTATTCAATGCATTATCATAGACAAAATATTGTTCATAGTCACTCTCATTTTCAATTCGTTTGCATGTTCACTATCATACTCATTATCACTTCCATTGTCACTAGGGAGAGGTGTAAGAGAAGAATTTAATTCTTTTCTAATATGCAATAAATTATCATGTGAATGTGCATCTATGTTATCCATGGATGGAGTGTATGCATTATTTTCATTTTCAATATGATAAGTAAGAGAAGATGAGTTTTCATTTAGACATTATTTTGATAAATTAGAGTTAGAAACATGAGATTGATATTTTGAACTATGGATTAGAAATTTGATTCTATTGTGTTTATATTGTTGTATTTTGAACATAGAAGTAGCAAAAGAGATAGAAAGATTAGGTTCACATAGAATTAAATTATCACCACTAAGAGGTTCACTTGGAAGTGCATGACTAATTTATTCATTTTATGTATTGTGCATAGGAGAATAAGGTGAAAAGTACCTTTCCCATTTATCAAAATAAAATTCTTTATAAGAAGGAATAAAAGAGAGAGGTTTGAGAGAAGAAGATGCATCTACTTTTTCTTCACTATCACTTTCACCTGTATCATCATATTCCTCATTGCAATAATATAAATTAACTTCATTGTAAATGAAATCATTTGCCACATTTTTAGCTAATGTGTAATTTTGCAAATTTGTCCATTTAGTGTCATAATTATGAGAAAAAATTAGAAATTGATGTATGGGATGAGAGGGAAGATGTGCCTTAGTGGCCATTTTATTTTTTTCACCAAAAAGAATATGTAAAAGTACTATTAAGCAAATAAATAATTTACAATAAATAATAAATATTTTTGACAATCTAAATAATTTACAAAAATTCTAAAATATTTTATTAAAAATTAAAAGGAAGGCTTGAGGTTTGAGGACCTAGTTTGGAAAGCTAGAGTTTTGGGCTAGGTTTTTAAAAAATTTGAAAATTATGGCAATAATTTAAATGCTAAAAATAATTTTGAATATGATAAATGCACAAAAATGTATACAAAAATCAAAATTTTGAAATTAAATTTTTGCACAAAATAACTAGTAATATTGAGATTTTGAAAATATTTTTGACAATCTAAACAATTTACAAAAATTCAAGAATATTTTTCTAAAAATTGTGAGGGAGGCTTAGGGTTCGAGAACCTAGTTTAAAAATCTAGGGTTTTTGGTTAGGATTTTAGAATTTTTGAAAATTATGACAATATTTTAAATTCTAAAAACAATTTTTGAATAGGATTAATGCACAAAAAATTATACAAAAATCAAAAATCAAAAATTAAATTTAAGCACAAAATTTTAAGGAAAGATCCTAAGGGTACCTAGAGTTTTAGTTTTGTTCAAAGTAAGTCGGGTTCACCAAATGTTTTATTATTTTTGGGAAACTAGGATATAGTTCCTAAACAATAATAAAGGGAAATGTCAATCAAATATAGTAAAATATATATTTTGATCAAAATAAATTACATCAATTGCATAGGGAGAGAAATAAACTTATCTAGAAAAATACACCGAAACAAATGATTCAGAGTTTTAAATTTGTTGTACAAGACTGGGATAGTGTTGTAAATCTAGATCTAACTTTAATTTTGTGAAAGGATAGGAGTGCTAGAATAGGACACCCTGATGTTTGGCATTACAGTCTGTTTCTACTGCTATTATCTTGAAGGTCTAAGCTTCCTAGGTTTTATCCATTGTCTTAGTGTGAGCCTGTGCATGAAATTTTGGAGGTTGAGTGTCAACAAATCTATCTATAGTTACATTTAAATATCCAAACCTTGAGTTTATATACACAGACAAAATAATAAATACATCAAAATAATAAGGGGGAAAATTGGGTTAGGGGAAGTACAATCATGCAATCTAGAATTGCTATTGTCATGATCACTGCCTACATTAACCCTTAATACTAGGGTCTCAGATCAAATGTAGTCCTCCCTTAGAGAATGTGCATAATCAACATGCACAGTAGATGTAATAATAAACTTTCACTTAGGCCCTTCATTGATCAAGCATGCAATTCTATGTGTGATGTAGAATGTTGAACTATATTATTGATTGATTTTTAATTATATAATGTGCCAAAGTAGTAAGTGATAGATATAAAATGTATTGTGTAGTAATTTATATAAGAGACTATTTGTTTTAAATTTGGGATCTTTATTCACATTAGGCTGACATTGGAAAAATTAAGGATGAAGCCAAGAAAGAGGCTAGGACTCATTAAGTGAGGAAAACTAACTGTTGGAGCTCAAAATGACCTTAGATAGGAGCACTAGAAATGGACACCCTAGAGTATAAAGACTCTAAATTAGCATTCCATAACTAAAGAGACCCAGAGCTAAATTATCCTACTAAGGAACCTTCTAGCAATAGAGATCTGATAAATAGACTCCTAAAGCTTCAAATTGAGAAGTGGGAACCCTAAGTCTTTATTAATCTAAATAGGGTCAAACCACCATTCCATAAAGACTCAAGGAATCTTCCATTACAAATCATGAACCAACTAGACCCAAAACAACTTTCAAAACCACAAGTTCCATTTGTTAACTTGCCCAACACTAGTTCTAGATCTCCAACAACCTGATTTAACAGCATAAATTTGAGAAATTACAAGATGTTACTATACAAGAACCCACTTGATAAGACTAAGAATAAGGCTTTCCAAAGGAATGAATATAGTATATAGCTATGGGTATGAGGAAAATAAAACAAAGAAATAAGTGGGATGAGAAGCAGTTGACTCTCAAAATAGCCAAAAAAATGTTAATCATCAATTTATTATTAGGTGTGCACATAATATTATTTAGTAATTATTAGTTGTGTGTGACACTTGTCACAACACATATTTTTAAGATTATTAGATTGTACTACTCTCCTCTATATATATTCTAAAGAGAGAAGCTTCTTGATGTGACAGTTGTCACATGGTCCTTTTAGGAGTAGATGTTTCTAGTTTTCTCTCTTGCTCTCTCATGTGCTTATTTATTTGCATTGATGTACTTGTGTATTCAATAATGATCAGAGAGAGCCTAGTATGTAATTATTCTGAAGCATTAAATCAAATTCCTCATCTTATTTGAGTGTAGTTCTTTGCCTATGAGCTATTATTTCCTAGTGATTGTCTATGGATATATCATGTCTTCATTATGTACTCATTCACATATCACTCTAAAATTTAATCTTACTATTTCATCAAAATAAGCACAATAAAAATATTTATGATAAAAGGTTAGAGGATGTATTGAGGCTTTTTAGGCAACATGCATAGATAATATAACATAAATTGGAAAGATTGTTAAGGATGTTGTAAGTTTTTAGTAACCATTCACTTTGAAAGCATCATTTTAAACAATCAAATTTACATATTTAAAATTAAGATCATATTTAACAAATAAAGTTTCAATTATAAAATTAATATCATCATCAATAATCTATCCTAGATGAATTTGACTGAATGATACCCCATACTTTACACTAAGTTAAAGAGGTTGGTCAATCAAAAATTAATAATCCAAGCTTCATATATATATTTAAATTAACACTATGGTTGGTGTTGAAAGGTAGATGTGCCAACTCATTAGGACACTTGGTGGGAATAAAAAATACCATCTAATTTGTGGTTCTTTAATCTTATATAAGTAATATTTGACTTACATAGGAGCAAAAATTGCATTAGGTCTACAATGGTAAAAAGGTTAAAAGTGTATGGTTTCATTCCTCTGGCAAATAGTAAACAAGATTGGTTTCAAATTTTAATTACAGTTTTGATAATGGTGCTAATCCCAAACATGTTTCATGTTTCTTTAACAAGATCATGGACTTCAAATGGCACTTATGAGCCCAATTATGCAGATGTGTACTAACCATTTCTTTCTTTCTTTTTCATAAATTCTAGTCTAAATTTTTAGACCTATTTAGCTAATATTTATATCTCATACTTCTAATTTTAAATAACAAGGTATATATTATAATAAACAAAATTAGTTTTGAGAAAATAGTTATAAAAAATTTTACTTGTGATGGAAACCTACAATCTAATTTTGTGTTTGAGAAAAAAAATATAGAAAGTTATTTTAGTATATACAAACCCTCCATATCAATCATACAATACATATATTCCCTTATGATGGTTAAGATAATAATGGTGAGTAATGAATTTAAGTAGTGTTGTGATTTTTATTGATCTCTCTTAACCCTGTGTAGGCTAGATCACATGCAATAGATAGGAATCTTATAATGTCAATGTATCACTTAAGCTTGAATACTTAAATGATCACTTGAGGCATAGCAAGAGAACACGAAGAACCACATTGATATAAAAATAATTAAAGATAATAAACATGCACAAATAATATACATTCAAACCCTAGAAAACACTTGACAAAAGTAAACAACACTTCATCTCATTATAACACTTCATATACATTTGAGTTATAAATCATATACAATGATTAAAAAAAACTTACATGGTTGATTGCTCTCACAAACCCTAAGCTTGATCCTTACTTTTCCTTTAACCAACAAAATGTAAACTTTTTGATTATCAAAATGTGTAACCTTTCCTATTGTCAAAATGTGTAACCTTTCTAATTATCCCAAATGAGAGGTTGATGGGTCTATTTATAGGTTTCACATACCCCCTCAACCCCTTATAACTAACATTGACTCAGACTACACCTATCTAATTTTCTAATTGTTTATGCATATTCTCAGAATATGCTTCCAACCAAGATCAATCCCAACCCATATACTTGATGATCATCTTGGTGTTTGCCAACTGTTGAATCTCTATTTCTTGTGATATATTTTGTGTTTATTTTTATCCTGTCATTTTGGCCCCAAAATTATATTTTATATAAGTTTCATATCACATGTCATAATTCATTTTCATTACACTTAACCTACATGTCATCCCCTCCAATACTTTATAATATTTTTTAATACAAATCTATGTGTCTCATGTACATATCCTTCTACTTAGCCATTCTTATGGTTTCATTTTATATCCAAATTTGAAGGTCAAAATCCCTCCATACTAACTTTTTTTTTCCTAAAACAATTGTTTCAAACTCCACCATCGCTACACTTTTTAAGATATCAAGAATCATTTCCTTAACCTTATTTTTGAATTCATACCATGAAATAATTATCTTGCCAATAGTCATCTTGAACTTATGTGTATTTCTCATTATTTTCTATACCTCTACCATGTTTTCTCTTTTATCCATGTAGGATATCTAAAAAAATATCTCTATTTCTTGAACTATGTCACCACATCCTACATGATATGTTATTCATTCAGCACCTCATTATACAAGTCTACAAACTTTTTATCCAACTCCACACATTGTTTCTTAACTTTAGATTTCCAAACATTCCACTCAGATGTTTTATTTCTATTATCATTTATGTTGTTATCCTATATCATAATATAATTTAGTTCCTTACTCTTTTTATCATCTTTATTCAGTCACACATCAATGTATTTAGAAGTGTTCCCTAATTCTTTCATTACATGCACTATGATAACTACTTTTTTTTCTTTTTTGAGAAGTCCTTGTAATTCCTCGATGTGTTTCTCCTAAACTCCCTTGGTCACTTCTAAATTCCTCTTCCTTATCTCTTCATATAAATTTTGCATATCTATTGACACTATATTCTTGCATAACAACCTTCAAAAAGTTCGTTTGAGCTTGTGAATTTGTTCCATCCCTTGTATCACTGAATTATACCAAAGTTGTGGTCTTGCTTTCTCAATGGTGTTTATTATCTCATATATTTTACCCCCCACCTACACATTCCCATTCATCTCTATCTTCACCCTCTTTTAATCCTCTTAGATTTCCTTCCACAATTATTCAATCTCTTCTTTTAGCTCCAAACTATGTTGTGCCACATCTGCATCAAGTTTTACCAACCCTAAACTTAATTGTTTGATATCCATCTTGTATGGATTGTAAGTTATATTATCTAATAAATATGTAGGTTCTCCTTATATTTATATGCCTTTTTGGCATTTGGAATATTGGATCTTCACCATGTACATTCGACAACCTTTTTAATTTCTTCTTAGTTACATCCTTATCTCCTTTACCCTATATTTTTTCTTCCTCTTTACCTTCAAGCTCCACATTGAGTTTAACTTCATTTAATGGATTTGGTTCTATGATATTAGTTGCTTATTAATCCTCACTCTTTGATGTCCTTCCCATCTATGATGATATTCTCCCTCATTTGGATCATATCCTTATCCACATTTTCAATCTTCATTGTTGCCCGCAAGATCCCTTCCAATGTTATATCCTCCTTGATACAACTCTAACTTTGTTGTTAGCACATCAATTTTATAATTTTATAAAAATGTTGTACACATATACTCACATTAATTATTCAACCCTATAATCAAATTGATTCACTTTGGTGAAATATTCATACTTATTCTTTTGAAGTATGTTCTCCCTTTGTGTGTTCTAGAAAATAATCACTTCATAATCTCATTCAAATATTCTAGATAGGGAAACTCCCACAACTCAAGTATCCCTATATATTATAAATGGGTTTTCATAGTAACCACGATATTCAATATTATTAGTGCATCCATCTATGAGATAATCTCCTTGGGTAGATGCAGGATAATGGGGAATAAAAGGGGGGTATAAAGTGACACTTTTTTCTTAAAATAATAATAGTTGAACTTGGAGAGATTGTTAGAGACACTTTGAAAAGGAAATTGGCAATGACATAAGAACATGAATTTTGAAATTTTGAATTTAGTTTCTAAATATATAATTTTTTTCATTACCCAAATGCCTTTATGACAATAGTTTAGTCATTTTTAATGAAAAGATAAGGAGATTGCATGTGTACGAACACAATTATTTTGAGTAAATGAATGAATTTTTGTATGAAAATTAATATATGGATAGGTGAAATGTTGAATATTGTTGAGAATATTTTTTATTAATTATATGTATATATATATATATATATATATATATATATAATTTTTAAATAATTTTACAATTAAAGATAGCTAGAAAATTGAAGCTGCAAGTGTGTGAACACAACTTTTTGACGTTAACTTCATGAAAATTAAAAAAAATTAAAGCATAGTTAACAATGTATAGATTTTTGAGATATAAATTTTATAAACGTTTGATTAATATTCAAAAAGTTATAAGTGAATTTATGATGACATGTATATACTCCATAATGAGGTATGTTATGTAGAAATTAAGTAATAATTATAAATAATATTCTAACATTAAAAAAATTATATATTTTAAAACTACACTTTCCCCTCTACAAACCCATATAATTTTTTTAATAAATAATAAAATCTATCTAATAAAATGTGTCGACAAAGATTAAAAAAACCCTAAATTTCTTAGAAATCTCCTTGGCTAGTTCTAGACATGGTTTGGGCCAGGTTCAGGACCCCTAGGCCTAAAACCGAGGCAATTTTGGAGGGAAAACGACCAATAAAATATTGTAAAATTATAAAGGGCATACACCATTTACAAACCAACTTTTTACAACATTAATTATTTCTTCCCATTTTTTTGAGGATTAAAAAGGGTGTGCATGCTTTCAAAAGTAAGCATGCCCTTTGTGATTCACAAATTTCTCTTTGCTTTCCCATGAAATTTTCTCATTTATTTTGTTCTTTACAAACTATAAACTAGTCTTTTATATTATAAATATGTGAATTTGGTAAATTATCCATTTACTTTGTTTGAATCACTACAAATTCTTCAAGTTTAAATCTAAAATTGGTTTATTTTGGTAAAGATAAATAACGGGGTTGGGAAGTCATCACAAAATACCAATCAAAAAGCTAACAAATGAAGAAATTGAAGAGAAGAGAGACAAAAAATAAAAAGACAAGTAGATAGGAGAGCATCTATAAGGGATTCTAATCAAGGTGAAGGTACTTCCTCCACATCAGGTAATATTTCAAATGAAAATATCATTCTCAATTCTATAGAATTTAGTTTAGATATGTCTTCAAATGAGATAAAATAACTCAATCAATATTTGTTGCATGATGAAATTCAAATTTTAGAGCATGTAAGTAATGAAATTATAATGAGTGATGAAACATATGGACAAACATAATATAATGAAACATCCATTCATAATGAAGTTTTTGAGTATGATGATAATCAACATCAAGTAAACCCCAAATCATATGTCTCCTAATGAAGAGGAATTAACATCACATGTAAGGTATAATGTAGATAATCAACCTTCTATTATCCCTACTATGGTTGAAGTGGTAACTATTTTCACTTAGATATGCATCCTTTGAAGAGATGAAATGTAGATAATCAACCTTTTATTATCCCTACTATGGTTGAAGTGGTAACTATTTTCACTTAGATATGCACCCTTTGAAGAGATGAAAATTTTTCCTCATCCAAGTGGCACAATGGAATCACTTCTAGGCTTGTGGGTAGCCTAAGGAATGAGGTGAGTCTCTAGATAAGGCTAGTTCCCTTGATGTACCACTTATAATTTAACTTACAACTAAACTTGGGGGGTGAAAAGGGAGAAAGATAACTTAAAACAAAATAATATAAGGTAGGTGATACACCAAATTTACTGATGACTTCCAACCATATGTATGCTACACTTGAAATCAAAAGACAAACTAAACATACACTCTCCAATCTATGTTTTCTTGCATCAATGTTACTTTGTGGGGTTATGGATGAATGTGAAAAGCTAGGAGGACTAGAAAAGAGGCCTTGAGTGGCACTAATTAATATACTAACTCACTTAAACTTTTACATTTCTTGGAACACATCACATGTCCTTCAAGAAGAAGCTGTAAATATGTGAGAGAATGTGACAACTTGCTAAAGAATCAATAATATTCACTAAACAAATCCAACATTACAGTAACAAACACTAAGTGAATTCATAGAAGAAGTAACACTTAGTCATTTTATTGATCAAAATGTATAAAAATATTCATGTCTTCACCATACTTAGGTGGAGCATCCCCTACAATGGCCCAAATGGATAGTTCTTATAGAACTTAAGAGAGTGAGAGAGAGAGAGAAGTCCAAGGGTCACAAGGACACTTTTTAAGATGATAAAAATAGTTACTTGTAAATTTTAAGAGTATTATTTATTAACCATGTAATTTTTGGAAGTCTAAGTGTCCATACAAGTAATCAAAGTTATGCAAAGTGGCACAAAACTCCTTTTTTGCATAGAAAAATTGCTTTCATGATTGGGACTGTTTGTACATCTTATGATGAATGAGTATTAGTTATAATGATTGTAATGGAAGTATATACTCTCAAAAATATCTCTCCATGCATTGGTTACATGCCTAGTCCTCTATAAACCTCTAAAGGTGAGCCATCATCATCTGATATCTAAAAAACTACTCTTCCATGCACCCTACACACTTAGCCTCAAAAATGCATTAAATTTTCCATAAAATGTATTTGGTAACATGTTTAAATACCCTCCATTGACTTGGAAGCATCAAGGGCACCTTAAAAGGCCATCCACTTGAAGTTTTCACACTTTTCCCTAGCTTGTGCAATATGCCAATTTTCACTAGTCGAAGTTGAAACACCTATTTTAGGCACTTATAATTTGATTAATGTAATTAAATGAGTATTTATAGTTATATTAATTCTTAATATTTTACCCAAATTTTTTTTCAACTTTTGACTCCTTCTAAAACTTTCAAAACACAAAATATGGTAAAGAAAAGCATATTTTGCACCCCATCCACATAAGTTTGTATAGATAGTTGGCATGGGAGGAGGCTTAAGAGATTAATTTTAAAAATCCAATATATATTATGGTTAAAATATTCCATTTTATTTCATATCCAAGATCATTTTCTCAAACTGGTCTCTACAAGGATTTAACGAGGGTTTCAGCCTATTTTACCCTCTTAAGCATTGTTCATAAAATTAGGACATTAGAGTTGTAGTAAAATTCAACAAATTGGTTGTTAATTACCCCCTCCAACTCCTTCAAGCTTATATATACTCCATGAAAAGTGTCATGAATGATGTGACCTCTTGAAGTTGCCTATTTGAACTTGTTTTAACCATGTTACATAAGTCTAAGTTGCTTTTGAGCCAAAAATGAATTCTCCAAAGTTTCATCTGAATATAAATGATCAATCACCTCTATAATTCCCTCATAAACATTTTCTATCATTTTAAATTCTCACTTAGGTTTAGAAATGTGTATGACCCTTCATTTGGGCATTAGGCTTATTGCTTGCTCACTAGGTCTGCCTACAAACTTTGGTGTCCAGACAACCTTGATTGTTTTCTCTCTCATGTGTCTAGTTTACCATGATTTCATATATATTTTAAATCTTTAATAACCTTAATTCAAGGCATCCAAACCGTTTGTCTTCAACTTTTCATCATTTTCTTTTAAATTTTCCAGGGTTTATGCTTGGGGAAAGTACCCCTTATCTGAGAGAAAATAGGGGGTACTTCCCCTATTTGTCTAGTAAAAAAACACTTGTGTGAGATTATTCAAGTCATAAACGTGATATTTACCAATTTTTAACCATTTTTAATTATTCTAGACTCTCCAACCTCCATTTATTTCCAAAACAAACTTCTTGGAGTGTAAACTATATATAGGGTTCTCATGTGGACTGTGTTTTAGCTTACCTTAGCTACCTTTTTTTATCACTATCCATTTTAAATGGAATATTAACATTTTTATAATAATTATATATTTTTATTAAATCATAATTCTAACATTTTTATCTCCCAAACACCCCTTATGCTCTTGAAATTATAAGATTGGGTTTACAAACCCTGACTATGTTGACTTGTTTTAGGATGTCTGCTTATTGTGAGCCCTATTTTCCCATTTGGAAAGTTTCATGGCATCATTAACATAACCCTTTATGTGGTTACCCATGTTTTTACCAATTTTTATCTCTATTCACCATGATAATATACCTTTTACCCCCAAGACTAAGTCCCTGCCTAACTGGACTGAGACACTTTTTAAGGTTTGTTGTAGGTGTTTATTTGCTTGCTTAGAACTTGTTTGTAGTAGGAAGAAAATTTTATTTAATATTTGGTTCACACCATTCCTATACAACATCAATTCTCTTTATTATCCTTAAGACACCATCTTGCATCAATTTTCCAAAACCTTGTCTAAGTTGAAGTGCCCTACTTACAACCTGACCTGTAGGTGTTATTGACTTTATCTACTTGATATTGGTGCTCATAAACCTATTGAAATTTTTTATGAGGTCACAAAATATGTATTTAATTTTAAACTTACATACGTGTTCACTTTGGACTCATTTGTGTGCTCTTGGGGTCTACAAACTATGATTTCTTGTTTAAATTGAGATACCCCTGTCTGATCATTCCTATAGGTGATGTAAGCTCCTTTAGACTTGGTCATATTAATATTTGAGAAACTCTATTTGGATCCTTTAAAGTGTAAAGTTTCATATATGATCCAAAATTTACCTATTTAGAGTCCTAAAACACTAACCAGGCATCAAGTTAAGGACACTAGTGAGACTGAGATGTTTACCCTTGCTTGTAGATGTTTAGTTTCACAGTGTGTAGATTGAGGGTAAGTGTGGGAGGTAAACACATTGAAAATCATCTTATAGTTTTGTGATCTTGGATCATAACACTCCTTTCATGTATTGAAAATATTTGAACATGATGGCAAGGCCATTGTGCAACTTAGATGGAAAAGGCCATTTTTAACCTCAGACCTGAAGATATCATTGTTTGGGTTTAACATATGAAAACACAAATTTGAGCCTTCTAAATACCATCCTACCCTATCCAATTATCCTCAAAACTTTACAAGTTTAATCTCCTATATGAGAGATATAAGGTTTAGTATCCAAGATGCATCAAACCCTTGTATAACCCTATTTCATAACCATGAGAAAAGGTGTTAGATCTTCCTTTTAGTACTTTTAAGGCAGACAGTCCTAAACACAATTTTCATCTTTTCCACATGGTTTGAAATTTAAACCTACCATCTTGACACCTTATATTAATTTTAAAATCTTCCTTATCATACCAAGGTCTCCCAAAGTGTCAAGTTACCACCATTTATTCATATAGGTTTTTGGGTATCATGTTCATCCACCTGTAGGTGGATATTTGACCCACCACAATAAGTTATAAGTGTACACCATGAAGCTAAGAATGCATAATAAATTTATATGTTATTATCTAACACCATAATTCATCTATTTTGTTCTCAATAAGTTGTAAAACATATTCACCTCTCCACACATCAACATGATGTCAGCATATGACCCTAATTGTGATTATTAGCTATGTGTGGATAATGAATGTCTAGAATGGAGAAACAAGGATGAGGAAAGGGTCTCATTGGGAGATAAACTCAAGGTTGATCTTAAAATTGATACTTCCATAAAAAACATCTTGAAACTAGATATAATTCATCTTCTCCAATGTGAAAACACTTGTAGACATATGGAGCAAAGCTGGCAGGGTATCTAATATGATTGTTTGGTGTGATCAAAACATGTGTGTTTGATCAAAACATGGATAATTTATACCAAAACATTGAATATGGGGTACCCTATTATATTTAAATGTTTGAAACATCATTTCCCATTCATATGAAACCTTTGTATGTAATCCAAACCTCTGCAAGTGGAGAATTAACTGAAATTACTCATGGTGGTTTCCTCTTGTAAAGTGACGTGATAATCACATAAAAACTCCATGAAAAATTAAAAAAATTATGGTGATAATTTTATAATTAATTTAAAATTATTTGGAATCAATCTCATCAGGTAAGTTATATGAAATCTCCCAAACAAGACCAAAACCTGAAGGGTGCATAAATGAGCAGGCAATTTTGAACAGTCAAATTCAAATAGATGATTAATAAAACATGGGCCACCATTACCCAAAATAATTATATGTAAATTAAGGTATATTATGTTACAAAAATCACTCAAAATATTTATTTTTAAACTACCTATGCTGGCCATATCAAGTACAAACCTGCAAGTCACTTCAGTCTGCCAAGAAGAGTGAAAATGAAACATAATGGTTTTACACAGGAAATGTTAGTTTAAGATTAAAAAAACATTAATATTGGTTTGGTGAATCTTAATATTCACATTTACACTTTTTCCAATTGGCACACTTCTCAAAGAGGCTATACAAGTGCCACTTTCTCTTCCATTTCTTTAAGAAAACTAACTTTTCTTTTGATGAACCTATAACATTTAGTTTTTAATTTAATTAATACATTTTTGGACACATGCGGAATTAAATTACCCATTTACACTTTCACATTTCCCAATATACTTGTACAAGGCATTAAATGCACTATTTTGACCCCTCAAATGACCTAAAAATGATAAATGGACTTAGAAACTAATAGACCAAAGATAGTACAACATAATTGACATCAAATGACCTATAACACACCTCATGAAAATATATTATACCCCTTTATAGACCTAAAAATCAATTTTTTTACTAGGGGTGCCCCAATTTGACCTAAAAGTCAAATTTGGTCAACAGTAACACCACCCAATTTTATACAATATATAGCTCCTACACCCACACCTCCAAGGATAATAAGATGAACACCAAGGTATTTGGTTTAAATATATGATAAAATAATAGAACCTATGGAAAGTAAAATGTTAAAAAGATTAGTTCAACATCATGTTCAACGTGTATGGGACTAAGCATTTGAGAATAATGAAAATGCAAAAAATGTTCCCTATGATGCATAATTTTGGGTTAAGAACATTCAACATGGAGGGAATAAATAGTACAATAGTAAAGAATCTATTTAATACATTTAATGCAATAGGTAATAAAAGTCAGAAAAAAGATAGTAAAGTGGTAAGACGAGTAATAATGGAATCTATAGTGAGTAAGTCAACATCTAAAGCTCAAATTCTTAGTGAAACATTTATATCCTTGAACTTAAATATAAAAACTTTAATAAATGTCTTAAAAAGAAGAACAAGGCTTGATGACCCTTCACTCGTGGATTGTTGGACATTTAGTGGTAGACTTCCATGAAAATATAAGGTATTAGTTAAAGGAACAAGACATTTGATTAAAAAAAATTGGCACAATAACACAAGGGTCTCATCTAATGTAAAATATTTATTAAAAGAATAAAAGGCTCAAAACCCCGTGAGCCACATGCAAAACATTTCTTAGACATTACCCAAATAAAATTTTATAAAAAAATTATTGAAAATTTTAATGGCCAATTGATAATTAGCCAAAGGTCATTTGATATGTGCAAGCCTTTCTATGTTAAAATCAACCAAACACACATCATATGTTATTGTAGGGTACATGTTGAATTTGCTATGCATTTTGATGTTTTTCTTCATATACATTTTACTTTACATAATGATAAGACTTTGTAGGAATGTATGGTGTCTTCCCTACCTAAAAAATCAAGAGAATTAATCCAAAGTCTTTTCTATCAAAGACTTGAGGGATAGTTTTTTTTTGCCAAACAATGTTTGGATAGAACATGTAACAATTGTGGTAATTTGGGGGCGAGCAATGGGTGAGCGGGAAGAACATGATGCGGTTACAAAAAATAGCTGGGAATTTAAATTTTCAAATGCACATTCAAAAAGGGAGAAAGGAGATGGAGATGGCTCGAGGTCTAACTCTTTTTTATTGAACTCGCAAACACAAAGAATATTATAGGAGGGAGGTAAGTTATTTGACACTCTTTCCCACAATTCATTTTCAATCTCTTTTTCTTGGTGTGATAGATTGAAGGGATCTATGGTCAAAAAGGACTCAAATCCTATGGAGCTCCAAAAAATGATAAAGGATGGAAAGATTATACATGTAGAAATTACCCCAGATCTCATAAAATGATCCTCCTCAAGGATGAATCAGGCCCTTATGGGCAAATTTATGGGATTGAGACCTAACATAGATATATTCAGAGCATAGGCAAAAAAGAAATGGATTACAAAGGGACACATGGAAATTTTATCAATAATTAATGGATTCTTTATGATTAGATTCAACAACCTAAAAGACAGTGCTACGATCCTGGCTAGAGGACCATGGTTCTTCAACAAATTTGGGCTCTTCTTCAAAAAATGGGAACTCAACTTCAATTCTAAAAAAGAAAACATAAATCTAATACCCATTTGGGTGAGAATTTTAGGTCTACCCATAGAATTTTGGGAAGAGGAACTATTTTTCATCAGAGTCAAATCCTATGGCTATCTAATATTCCTAGACTCAACAACCAAGGCAAGGTCTAGAATGGTGCATACCAAATTCTATGTAAATACATTTGTTAACCAAGAGTTACCTAACTTGATAGTTCTGAATAAGCGTTATGAAACCAAAACACAAAGGTTCAAGTTTGAAAGATCAACATTAATGTGTGAAAAATTTCACAAACTAAAACACTCAATAAAGGTGAGTCATTCAGACACTAAAAGAATAGCATGGCAGAGAAAGGGGGTTCCTTTAAGAATGTAGAAAAAGAAAACCTAGCCACAATTTAAAGAAAAATAGGGTAGATCAATCATACAAAAAAATTAAAAAAATAAGGTCCAAACATGATATAATTAGAAGACATAGATCCACAATCAAACCCAAGGAGGGAGAGTCCAACTCAAACAAAAGGAAGTTCAAATATTTTCTAGAATAATGAAAATTTTGAATCAATTCAAGCAGGGAAAGTGAAAATTTCAAATAAGTTGAAACAACTAACATTAAAAGGTACCAACATATTTTAAGAGAATGAAGGGATTAGGTCTGAAGTTATAAAACAAGAAGCTTATGTGCAAAATCAGGAATTCAACACACATAAACCATTGCTATAAAATAAATTTCAAATTTTGGAGCAGAACTTAGATGGTGAGGATTGTAAGGAACAAGATTCAGATGTAGATAAGATGGATAGAATGAAGGAGATTCAGAAGAAATATTAAAGGAGACTATCAATGAGGAGTAACTAGGGGCAAAAAACTCTCCAAAAAATAATTCACAAGCTAAGGCTTCATCTTCTAGGGTCATTAGAAGAAGTACAAAAGGACCTTGACATTAGAACTCCTCTAATGAAAGGTAGACCATCCAAAAAGAATTAATTTCAAAACTTAACATGGGTGGATATACCAGATGGACACCAAAATACTCTCCCTTTTAAGGGAGAAATACCATCTAAATAAGTTAAAATTTTAATTCTTTCCTATAATATTAGGGGGATGCATAGTGTAGGAAATCACAAAGTCTTTATAGAGTTTGGAAGGAATAAAAAATCCATTGTTTTAGCCATATAAGAATCCAAAATTGAGGAAAACTACTTTCAGTATCATAAAAACGTGTATTAGAAGGAAGTGGAAGCAAGTTGTGTAAGTGCATCTGGTTCTTTGGGTGGGTAGATCACCTTTTGAGACCACAAATACCTTATAGGAGACCCTATCCTCAAATCACAAAACCATCTAGATATTACTTTCACAGATATTAGTGAGAATAAGTAATGGATTTTCTCTAATGTTTATGCCCTGAACACTAGGTTAGCATGCAAGAAATTATGGGAAAACATCAAAAAAATTAGAAACCACTACAAACAATTTCCTTGGATTTTAGTTGGTGATTTCAACTCACCCCTTCATCCTGGAGATTAAAAAGGGCATAATTTTGGGCATTTGGATAGCATGGAGGAATTCACTTCTTTTATTGTTGACTTGGGAGTTATATATCTTGAGCTCCATGGTCTAAAATTTACCTAGACAAATAGAATTCTTGGTGAGAATCTCAATCAAAGTAGAGTAGTCATATTCTTCATCTCAATAGAATGGTTACTGCAGTAGAAAGAATTTATTATGAATTCACTTTTGAAAATTGGGTTAGACCATTCTACCTTAGAATTAATTATTAAAGATCAAGAATCCATGCTTACTAATCACCCTTTCCACATGTAACACATGTGGTTTACCCATCTAGACATCTAAGATAGAATGATTGAATGGTGGACTAGAAATAATAGAGGGACAACTATGTTTAACCTAGTGAAAAAAATTTAAAAGATCAAACTTAAATTCAAGCAATGGAATAAATAGGTGTTCGATAATATTTTTGAGCAAAAACAAAATCTAAAAGAAGAATTGATTAAAATTGGTGAAGAGATCAAAATAAGGGGTATGATCTTCAAATGCAAAATAGGGAAAAACAAATTTTGTGCAGCTACCATACTATAGCAGCTAGAGAAGATTCATTATGGTGGCAAAAATCAAGAAATGTCTAGCTTAAAGAAGGAGATAGAAACATAAAAAATTTCCATATATCAACAGTCAATCATAGAAACACAATACCATCAGGGAGATTACCAATAAATAAGGATAGATTATTGAATATAAAGAAGAGATTAACAAGGTATGTGTGTATTTCTACAAGAATATGTATAAAAATGATTTCAGAAAAAAACATTGGTTTTGAGCAAGAATTTTTGAGTGTTATTCTAGAGATAATAAATCAAGAGGGTAATTCTATGTTATTGGAACCCACTTCTAATGAGTATCTTCAGTTCATCATTTCTAGAATGAACCTAAACAAATCCCTAGGACCGAATGGAATACCTATTACTTTCATTAAGACTTTTTGGGGCATTATAGGTGAGGATGTCATTGCTTCTATTCATGAATTCATTGAGTCGGGATAGCTTCTTAAGGAATTTAATCACATTTTTTTCATGCTTATTCCCAAGAAAGAAGGGGTAGTGAATTTTAAAGACTTCAAACTTATAATTTTGTGTAATTATTTCTATAAAATAATCACTAAACTTATCACCATGAGAATACAACCTATCATGGATAAAATCATATAGGTTCAGCAAAGAGGGTTTGTACCAGGAAGACAAATCCAAGATAGAGTAATTGTTGTCCATGAAGCTATTCATTCCATGGAGATTACAAAAAATCAACCATGATCCTCAAGTTAGATATGGCCAAGGCTTACAATATATTGGACTAGAATTTTTTGGATAGGGTCTTGAACCAATTTGGTTTTAATGAAAAAATCAAGAAAATCATTAGAACCTGCATATCCACCTGCATGTTCTTTGTTCTTGTTAATGTAGTGGCTTAGGGATATTTTATAAGTGACAAATTAGTAAGGCAAGGGGACCCTCTATCCCCCTTTATATTTATTATCATGGTGGAGTCTCTAGGTAGGTATATTTCTAAGGCTTTAGCAGATGGATAGCTTAGAGGCTTTAATCCAACCAGCTAGGTAGAGCCCATTACTCATCAATATCTTGTGGATGATACCTTCTTTCTGGATAAAGCTTCTATCCAGGAATCAAAGACCTTAAATAAAGTTTTGGTCATGTATGAAAAATCTACCAATCATAAAATCAATTTTGACAAGAGCTCGGTTTACTTTTTTAACACTATGGAAGCTAGACAAAATAGAATTACAGGGATCTTGGGTTGTCAAAATAATAATTTTTCATCCACCTACCTTGGCATGCCTCTTATTATCAATCAATTAAAATTAATTTCTTGGAATCCATTAATTGAAATATTCCAAAAAAGACTTGTAGGGTGGAAAGGGAAACTTCTTTCTCAAGCACAGAAAGTTATCTTGATTAAATTGGTTCTTAAAAGCCTTCCAATTTACACTCTTTCTCTCTTCAAATTGACAAAATGAGTGGAATAAATTCTCAATAAAATTCAAATAAACTTCTTATGTAATAATTATGAAGGTAGGAACAAATTCCACCTAGTCGCTTGGAATAAAGTATGTAACAACAAAAGATTTGGAGGTCTAGACATAATAAATCTTCAAAGGATCAATAAAGTTATGATCTCCAAGTTTATGTGGAGGTTCATAAATACTAATTCAACCTATGGAAATATATTATTTCACAAATACCTTCAAGGGAGGAACCCTATTGTCATTTTTAAAGATGAGTAGCTCATTAGAGGGTCACACATTTGGAACTTCCTAATTGAAAAACAAGGAGATCATTATTGAAGGATCCATGTGGCACATGGGTAATGATAGGAATATAAAAATTTTGGGAGATAAATGTAACACATATTTGTCTCACATTCATAATAATATTGAACAACACATACAAGAGAATATAACATAGAAATATGGATAGTTTATCATTGATTATTGGCAAATAAGAAGTGATTTTAAACATTGGATAAAAATCAACATGGATGGAGTAAACCATGATGAACAAACCAAAATTAAGGACTTGAATAGGTCCTTTAAAACCATCCATATCACTTAAATTGATAGGGAATACAAGCTAATGTGGAATGATTCTTTTGATGGGAACTATAATGTCAAATCTGGGTATGAAATGATCTCCCAAAATCAAGATGTCGAGGTGAGATGGAAAGGAGTTTGGAACAAATTCATCACCCCAAAAATAGGTTTATTTCCTTGGGTTGCCATTTAAGACAAGATTTTGATAGTTGATAATTTAAGAGAAAAAGGATGCATTATAACAAATAAATGTGTCCTATGCAAAAAAGAGAATGAAACCATCTCCTACCTTCTCATTTTTGTAATTTCACATAGAAAGTGTGGAATTTTTCCTTGCATAAATTCAACATCTTGTGGTCCCACCTAGGAGCCCCAATTGAATTTTGGTTAGATTATAGATACCCCTTCAAAAATCCTCATATTAAGTAGTTATGGAACCTTACCCTTCCACACATTTGGTGGGGGATATGGGGAGCTAGAAACAACATCATCTTCAACAAGAAGTGTACTAGTAAAGTGACCTATAAAAGAATATTCCTAGTTATTAAGGATAATTACAAATCCATCAAAATAAAAAAAATCAAGGAACTCTACTCCTTTTAATAGTTACCTACACAAAATTGGTAGATTGATCTATGAATCATAGGAAAACTAGACCCTAAAGAGGAAATTCAAAAGAGAACTAAATAGAAATTCTTAGCTGAAGGATGGATGAAATTGAATTTTAATGGTGTGTCAAAAGGAAATCCAAGAATTGCAAGAAGAGGATAAATAAGTTGAGATGCTGAAGGGAAGCTAATTGGGGCTTATGTTGGAGATATGTGCATTAATACTAATCATTGGGTGAGGCTCTAGTTACCCTTTGGGGCCTCAAATTAGCTAAACAACTTAATATCCAAAAGCTAGAGGTAGAAGGAGACTCCATGAACATTGTCAATTGTTTAATTGGTAAACACCCCCAAAGCTAGACTATAAAAATTATAATTGATAAAGGTAAGATAATTTTAAACTCTTTCCAATAGGTGAACATTCTCCACATGTACAAGGAAGGTAATGGAATTGTAGATTGGTTTAACAATGAGGGAACTAGTAATGTGGGTTTTAAAACTTGACTAGATCATGAGAACTTACCTAGAAAATTATCAATAAGAATAGCTAATGAAGGGGAAAATTCTTTTATTAATATATAGCTATATAGTTCTCTACCTCATGTCTAGGGGAGGCTTTATGATTTCATCAAATATATGGGAACTTAGATGCATGGACCCCAATTATGGTTGGGAGAAGCATCTAAAAAAAGAAAAAGAACATGCTTAGTCTCATAATTTGACTCACAGTAGTTTTAATGATGCTTAAAAGTGGTGTTTTAGAGGATATGGGAAAGGCTTCCCAAAGCCCTATGTGAATAACATTATAAATATGGGCTTACCCAAAAAAATAGATCCCAAAATATAACCAGAGGTCAAATCTAATAGTAGATTCTAGAATTCCCTATATGTGGGGGTCTTGCTAGATTCATGGAAAACATTAAGGGTTTTGATAGACATCTCTCCATTAAGTTTTCCAGAGCTTGGGAGGAAAGGGTTATTAACATTAATGGGGTCATGCTTGAAATCACTAAGGAGATGATTACCCATGTGACAGGTTTGAGCATAGAGGAAACCAAAAGCTACTACACTCCCAAAGTCTAAAAATTAGATAAAGAGGCATTTTTGGAGGAGGGTGAATAGCTAGAATAGCTACACAATGGATCAGACAAGGAATCTTTACCCAAACCGTATGCTGAAGTGGATTTTCATCTTATTTAGTATGTTACTTTAGAAGGTTGGTACAATTTTGTCATGTGGTCCATGTTTACGATGTTAAATTACTTTAGACATGGATTAGGTTTTAGTTTTCCTTTTTTTCATTGTCAAATCTATGGAAAAATCCATACAAAAATTCAAAAATGGTAGTTACACAACCCTCAGACATGAGGGTGTTATATTCTTTATTTATAAATACTTCAAGGGCATGATTTAATTAATGTCTAATCTTACACAAAAAATGAATAAAAAATGAGTAAAGGATTGACAGACATGAGAAATATTAATAAATTTTCAATTAAATACCCGAGTAGCCTGAGCAGGGTTGCCGGTAGTAAGGCAATAGAAATTGAAAAAGAAAAAATGAAGATAGGAGAAGGAAATAACAAAGAACAAGAGGGTATTAATAAACATTTAAGAGGTACTTACAAATGTACCAATGAAGTCAAAAACAATATTGAATCTAAGGATCTCAAAAAGTAGTAGACCCCTCTCTAAAAAAAAAGGGGTAACAAAATTTGTAATTGTGGACAGTGATAATAAAGAGAGGGAAGAGTACAACGTTAAGAAGGACACCACTAATACACAGAGGAATACTTAGATAGGGATTGAGAATAAAAATAAACATATTCAAATAGATAATATTGAGAAAGAGAAGAAGGAACAGTTCCAAAAAGATAAAAACAAAGAGTTTAACAAAATTATGAACTTGTTTAAGAGTAGGGAGAATGTTGATGTGTTGACTAAAGAAATGGAGTTACAAAAGTATCTCATGAGATGGTTTATGAGGGAAATATCAAGCCTCAAAAGTAGGATGAATATAATTCAATAGAAAAATGAAAAGTTATCCAAAGCCTTGACTGATAAAGAAGAGGATCTATAGATTCAATGATTCAGCTTCAGGGTAGATCTCCTTGAGCATGCCAATGAGGATCTACAAAACAAACTCAATTTCATTATAAACTATAGTAAATCTACTATGAATGAAGGATTAAATAATATGGAAAACTTATAAGAACACCTCAAATACCTATTTGACCCCAGTTATTCAAGTAAAGGAAAAGAGACAAAGGGCCAAAGCAGTAGTGGAAGACACAACATTGACTATGAAAGCATTATCAATAAAATTGAAAGGAATCTTATGTTAGGTTGTGGAGCTAAAAGCTTCACTAATGCAAATAGAGGAGGAGGTTGCAGAAGGGTTGCGGAGCGTCTCAGATGCCAGCGTCGGTCAGGCCAACCGACATCGACAAGATTAGACCAGAAGGCAACCGACATCGGTCAGTAGTCGACCGACGTCAGCGACCCCCAGACAGGCAAGAACCGATGTCGGTCACCTGTGTGGTTCGAGCTATGATTATATTATGGGAAGTTGGTTGACAAACCAAGTGTTTGCATGTTTAGAGCTAATTTTAGACTAAGAGTTGCAGATCTAATTATTGTATTAGATGTCTAATTATTGTTTGGATGAGATCTATATATTAGACTCATGGTTGTATTGTAAACTTGTGATAGAGAGTAAGAGAGCATTATTATAAGCTCCTTCTGTGTGTGAGGTGAGCATGGTGTGTTCCTCCTAGTGCCACAGTACCAAGGTGGGTACTGGTTTGGAGAATCAGCAGGGTTCTTCAGGAGTGTATGATCTTGGTCATCAGGTGAGCATGGCTACGATAGGAGATCTACATGGTAAGTAAGATCATTGATATGTAGGTGTATGTGTGTGTAAGGTCAAGGTTCACAGGTGTACAGAACCAGATTGATTTGCAGGTGTGTAAAGTTAGAGAAGACAGCAACATAACAGGGAGCAGTATCAGGAGAGATCTACTTGGAGTACAGGTGTGTACTCAGAGCAAAGAGGAAGGCAAGGGAGATCCTTCCATAAGTAAGGTCTATTGAGGTGTAGGTTGATGCAGGTTCAGGGGAGATCTACTTGGGGTACGTTTGAGTACTTGTGGAGTGCGTGGAGCACCTGTGGTGTGTGTGGAGCACAGGTATAAGGTGAACACCAACTCAATGTTTAAGTTGGGTGTTGAGACCTAAGAGAGAGAGCTTTGAGGAGAGAATTATTGTTCACTTGAAGTGTGGGAAGCCTCTGAAGAGGTGGTGGAGAAGAAGTGGCATCTTCTTTATTGTATTCTTTTCTGTAAGATTTTTAATACAAGTTGTGTATTGTCTCTCATATCATGTGTTATTTCTAGATTCTAGTTACTTGTTGATTTTGGTTAATTTCGCATATTAAGTTGCTTGTATTTTGGTAATCAATTGTGTGCTTCCGGTTGTTTCATATCCCAACACGTGGTATCAGAGCTAAGGTTGTAGGAAGCAGTTTTGTGTTTGGTTACAAGTCACTCTCAGGGGTTTTTGATTGAGTGGGAGTGGAGTAATGGCAGATTAAAGTAAGCTAAGAATGGAGGAGTTGAAAAGCACAGATGGTCACTTACGGTTCGATGGAAAGAAAGAGCAGGGAAAAGAAGATTGTTGGTTGGTAGCAGATCAGCATGAAGGAACTGAAGAAGTAGATGTTGCAGGGGATGTGGAACAGGATGCTCTAGGAGGTTTCTTGGATAAAGTTGAATCTTGGTTAATATATTCGGTTGCCTCTTTCCATGCAGCCCCAGGGAGAGGAGCTGGTGAGCCTTGCCATAGAATAGGCAAAGGGGAAGTGAAGCTGAAATTGCAGGCGGCCAACACATGGGTGTTGAAGGAGATCATGCAGGTCCCAGGTTTGGAGATGTGGCTAATTTCTTTAGAAGACTTGGGTGATGAGAGATGCACGAGATCTCTCACAGCAAATGCACTTGAATTAGCTGGTGGTAAGAAAATAGGTACTCTTTATCTACTTGTTTATATTACTGATTCTTCTTTTGTTACAGAGACGTGGCTTCATAGGCTTGGTCACATGAGCAGGAAGGAGATGCATGTTCTTAAGTGGAAGACAGATAAATTTGATAGGCTTAAGAACTGGAAATCCTTGGTGTTCTTGGAGGAGATGGCAGACAGAGACCAGTGGATGGGGCTGGATACTTATGAGCAGGGCAGTTTGGACATGGGGATTGATTCAAAGGAGCTCACAGGTAAAAAGTCATCACTCACAAGAAACACAGGTACCAGCGTCAGTAGGAAAACTGGCATCAATAGTAGGTAAGACTGACGTCAGTCATGAGGATCAACGTCAGCAGCAGGAGGACACCGATGTAGGCAGGGTTGGTAGTCAGGACAGGTGCAGGAACCAACGTCGGTCAGATGCAGACTGTGTGGTGACCGAGGTCGGTCACTGTAATGAATTTTGGGTGGACAACAAGCTGTCAAGGAGTCTCAAACACCCATACAGAGGACTGAAGACGTAAGTAGGCCTCAAATTCATTGTTCCTCTTCTTTATACTAGTTGCTAACTGTAGAGTAGGAAAGATCCAGGAAACAATGGGAGCGTGGCATGGAGAGATTGTAGAACCAAGTGGAGACTTGGTAGGGTTTCCAGCTGGATGAAAGCACAGAGACGAATGGATTCCTTAGTTGAAGAATAGAGAGAACGGACACGTGAGACGGAAGGCTAGGCATATGGTCTTGAGGAGCTGCAAGACAGTGGTACAGGGTTTGACAGGTGGAGGACGAAGCATGGCTTCAGTCAATGTCAGGGTAACTACTATGGTTTGCCTTACCAGGTGGATGATGAGTCATGACATCATTCTATTGTTGTATGTGGATAGTATGTTTGCTAGCAGGTTTGTACATATAGGGTTTTGCTGAGCTAAGGGTAAGATTAGTTTAGTGGTTTGCTATGAAGAATTTGGAGCAGCAAAATTCTTTAGCATGGGAGGCATGGGAGATCACAGGATGATTTTGTCTCCAGTGAGGGCTGATGTGAATCAGGTGTTGGTGAGGTTCATTACGCAAGATGTAGAATCAGAGTGCACCAAGGGCTGGACAGTTCAGTGTTTGAAATCACATGAGGTCTGGTATAGACCTGAGTTTTTCCAAGCAGTGGGAGTTGTCAGAGAGTTAGGAGCTAATTCAGAGAAGTGAGTTCTCAGGTATTTGAGAGGGACCAGTAGTAGGGATTCATGTTATTCAGGGTCAGGACTTCACTACATGTGTTTGTAGATGTGGATGCGGCAGGTTACTTGGATGACAGGAGATACATCACAGGTTGTGTGGTGGGTTGTCTTCAAGATTGAGCTTGAAGAGGGATACAAACTAGGAAATAGATTAGATAGGGTACAGGTATAGGTACAGTGCAGCTATTTATCTCCAAGTGGGAGATTGTTAGGTTGTGGAGCTAAAAGCTTCACTGATGCAAATAGAGGAGGAGGTTGCAGAAGGGTTGCAGAGCATCTCAGACGTCGGCGTCGGTCAGGCCAACCGACGTTAGCAGGATTAGACCAGAAGGTAACCGACATCGATCAGTAGTTGGCTGACATCAGCGACCCCTAGATAGGTAGGGACCGACGTCAGTCACCTATGTGGTTCGAGCTGCAAGTATATTATGGGCAATTGGTTGATGAACCAAGTGTTTGCATGTTTAGAGCTAATTTTAGAATGAGAGCTGGGGATCTAATTATTGTATTAGATGTCTAATTATTGTTTAGATGAGATCTATATATTAGACTCATGGTTGTATTGTAAACTTGTGCTAGAGAGTAAGAGATCATTATTATAAGCTCCTTCTATGTGTGAGGTGAGCATGGTGTGTTCCTCCTAGTGCCATAGTACCAAGGTGGGTATTGGTTTGGAGAATCAGCAGGGTTCTTCAGGAGTGTATGATCTTGGTCATCAGGTGAGCATGGCTATGATAGGAGATCTACATGGTAAGTAAGATCATTGATATGCAAGTATATGTGTGTGCAAGGTCAAGGTTCACAGGTGTGCAGAACCAGATTGATTTGCAGGTGTGTAAAGTTAGAGAAGATAGCAACACAACAGGGATCAGTATCAGGAGAGATCTACTTGGAGTATAGGTGTGTACTCAGAGCAAAGAAGAAGGCAAGGGAGATCCTTCCATAAGTAAGGTCTATTGAGGTGCAGGTTGATGCAGGTTCAGGGGAGATCTACTTGGAGTACGTTTGAGTACTTATGGAGCGCATGGAGCACCTGTGGTGTGTGTGGAGCACAGGTATAAGGTGAACACCAACTCAGTGTTTGAGTTGGGTGTTGGGACCTAAGAGAGAGAGCTTTGAGGAGAGAATTACTATTCACTTGAGGTGTGGGAAGCCTCTGAAGAGGTGGTGGAGAAGAAGTGGCATCTTCTTTATTGTATTCTTTTCTGTAAGAGTTTTAATACAAGTTGTGTATTGTCTCTCATATCATGTGTTATTTCTGGATTCTAGTTACTTGTTGATTCTGGTTAATTTCACATATTAAGTTGCTTGTATTTTGGTAATCAATTGTGTGCTTTCGGTTGTTTCATATCCCAACATCTTAGCAACATGAAGGCATATTGGGAAGACATTTCAAGAAGTATGAAATAATCTAAGTTGTTTGGATATGCAGGAGAAATTTTTTAGCTCTTCTCTTGTTGTCTTTGTGTTGTGTCCTTTGAATCCTTTTTAGGGTTGTTTCTTTTATCTAATTCTTCTATGTTTTGTTGTACTCATAGGGTTTGGGGACCCTAGCTCAAAAAAATCCCCCCATTTAGCCTCAATAAAAAAATTTATGGCAATTTTTAAAATTTGATGAGTTGTATACATGAATAAATTTAACCTGAATTTGAAAAGCAACTAAATGATTATAAGAAGTACAAATCTATAAAGTATGTGTTAAAATATGGAAAAGAGACATCAAGATGTGAGTTGGTTATGACTAAATTTTTTGTACCTAATTTCATATTTTAATTCAATAAGAATATTATTTACCAATATACAAGACACGCACACAATTAAAAATGGTTAGATAATCAATTCAATGTATGCAAGGACAACTTCCCAATTCGCATCATTGTTTCAGTTATAGACTTTGCTAAAAACTACACACTACAGCCACTGAATGAGGTTCAATTCTAATACTGTAATTCAATTTAAGTTGAAATTTTTGTTCATGTTACATTTATACATGATCTTAATAGCACAGATGACAATAGAAATATTTTAAGGGAGTATCAATTTTATATGAGTGAAGATAAATTGCATTCTCTAGAGTTTTTCCAAGGTTGTTTTAAGATATTTTATATAAATATGAATGCAAGATAAATTATGTTTGATACACACTACATTTGATCAAAAAAATATGCAAGGTAGTTTAATAATTCTCAAATGTTTTACTGGTTAATCAAAATGCATAATAATAATGGTGTTCAAAATTTTTGGAGCTTCTTTGAGGCTGGGAATGAAAAAGGGGAACGTGATGGTGTAGGTGCATGTGAAAATAGAGCCTTTGAAAGAGAGTAGGCAAAGCACAAGGATGGTGTGATGTAGGGGCATCCTATAAGGACCACAAATTTGAATCATTTTTATATTAATATAGTTTTGTGAGTGTCTCTTAGTTTTATAAGTCTTGAGTAGTCATAGGGTGGATTTTAGGCAGTCCTAAGTTGCATAGAATTTGAATTTTGGCTTTTCCCACCAAAAACATCTTTTGAAAATTTGAATCTTATGAAGCCTTTATAAGGATTAATATATGTTTTTAAAGGTTTTAAGGTGTCAAAAAAGTATTTCTAAGGTGTTTATACACTAATAAGGTTTATAAAAGTTCATAAGTCTAATCTTATGGTTTCATATAGGTCATATTGTGTAAAATCAAGAATAATGTAATGCAACCAAAGAGACCTCTCAGAGGGAAAAAACCAAGAGTCAATTATGAACCTCTATAGGAGTTATTTTGGAGATAGTTTTGTTTTGGTAATCACATTCTCCATTGATGATGAATGGATTTTGAAAATAAAAGTTGTTGAAACAAGATTGTCTATGACATCAGATTTTTGTGTGTAATTGAGTTTGCATGATTGAAAAGAGTACAAGAAGTGCTTGGATAATAAAAATAGTGAGATACTTTGATTTATGTTTGTTGATATTGTTTATTATCACATTATATTATCTAATTTGATACATGGAATTCTAATCGAGTTGGAAGTAAGTCACTTCAAGGATACAATTAAGTCTGCTAACAAGGAATGCATTCACACAGTTTGTTCAAGGAATAATCTAAGAATTTGATCCTTTATTCACTTGATTTATGTGGATAATTAGAATTTTAACACAATTATGAAATTTTGAATAATATTTTTTCTATATATAGCTGATTTAAGTTGGTTATGTTCCATTTTAGTCATAATTCTTGCTCATTGAAAGCACATAGTCCATAAACTCAAAATTCTATAGACTGAGATATTTTGTATTGAATATTATTTTAATTAAAACATGATGTAAAGAGATTTATAATGTTTATATAAGGTTTTGATAAACCTAATGTTGGTTATAGAGTCATTTGATGTTGGAAAACCTATAGACCTTACATACCCCTATTGCTAACATATAGTATACATTGTTGAATGACTAAGTTATAGGGACTTAACCATTGAAATAAAAAAAATTAAGGCATTAGATAGACATATTACAATATTTTTATAGTCTTGAAACTATAGGTTTTTCATTATATGTAATTACATTTAGTCTTGGCCTATATAGTTGCCTAAAACCCTAACTTTTAGGGTTTTGATGATAAGAAGAGATTACAATCTTAAAAATTCCTAAAAATTTGTAATTAGGTGTGTCTTAGGGTATACTAAGTTATTAAATTGGTTGCATACCTATATCCTCAATATCCCATGTTTTACTACACTATAGGTAATCTATTAGGCTAAGAAACTTAGTGAGATAGAGACTAAAGAAGAAAGTTGAACTTATGTGAAGAATTAAAGTCCAAAATTGATTAAAAAGTAGGATTAGCCAAAATGATGGTCAAATATAGTTTTTTTTTTTGTCAAAGTGTCTCCAAAATGGTCAAACCTTGGAGCTTTGTGCATTTGAAGGGCTAATTGGAATGTCAGGTAAGCCTAAAGGTACAAGATTTTGCAAAGAAACTTAACTCAAGTTTTTTTATGAATAAAGGGCATGGAAAAGGGTGCTCAAAAATATATTTATATTTCCTAAAAGTGTCTGTGTGTGTAAAAAAAATGTAATTTTCCCTAAAATAGGGATACAAGCCAAGACAAAAGCTAGAGAGTGAACGCTGAGAAAAGACAAAGGAGTGAGGGTTTCAAAAGTTAGAATTATGTTGTATGAGTAGGATAAAGAGTCTTAAGGTGTCTGATAAAATTTTAAGTTTAGTTGATATTATTTTGATAAAGATCCTAAACACTTTTAGGCTAAGTGAAATCTCTACATCATTTTGATATCAGAGCATAAGGGTGGTCAGAGGATAGATTGAGAATACTAAGGGATAAAATGGTAGCTAGGAGACCAAGATAACCTACTACATCTTAGAGAATGTATCATAATATGGAAAACATGGTCAAAGAGATGAGGAATATGTAAGAAAGAATGGAAGTTATGGAGATAGCCTAAATAATCAGGGTTGTATCTAAAGATGATAGTGATAAAGAAGAAGAAGCTCTAAGAGAAGAAGAGGAGAGAAAAAGAGAAGATAGAGTGGAGTAAATATTGATTAAATCCATGATGAAAATGGACTCAAAACCAAAGTTGGATGTGCCAATGTATGAAGACAATCTCAATGTGGATGAATTGGTGGATTGGATATCAGCCATGGATAAATATTTTGAGTATGAATAAGTGGATGACACCAAGAAACTCAAATTTACAGTGACAAGATTGAAATGACATGCTTCTTTGTGGTGGGATGGAATCTAGGAAAAGATAAGGAAAAGAGGTAAGGCAAAGATCCAGTCATGGGATAGGATGGTGATGAAGATGAAGGGAAATTTCATGCCCAAGGAATACCACACACACTTGTTTAGGAGATTGAAAAATCTTAGACAAAAGGAGCATTCCGTGAAAGATTATATAAAAGAATTTCATAGGTTGACTATTACAATAGGCCACTTGGAAGAGGATGATTAAAAGCTAGCAAGGTACCTAAATGACCTTAAGTTATCCATACAAGATGAGATCAGCATTCTAAATTTGAAAATAGTAAAAGAATATTATCAATCAACCTTGAAATCTAATGAAAATTTGGCAAGAAGGCACACACAGCATACAAGAGGAAGAGGTAAAAAATTGAGAGGAAGAAGAGAGTATGAAATCAATAATGCATATGAATAAGGTGAAAGTAGTGTACAAAGGCATGAGACACAACTAAGAAGTGGTTATAAGGGTAGAAGTCCATGCTACAGAGGTGGAGATGCATCTAGAGGAAGAGGGACTAGTGGATTCATAGGAAAGTGCTTCAAATGCAATGAGTATGCAGGTCATAGATATTGGGAGTGTCCAAAAGAGCAACAAGAAAGAACTCATAGAATTGAGAATAGAAATCAGGTGGTGCAACCTATAGATGAAGAAAGTGTGGGATCTACTTCACATCTAGAAGAACCTGAAGAAGGAAAATCACTCTTAATAAGGAGGATAATACTAAAGCCACCAAAGGAGAAAAAAAATCTCAATGGAAGACACTCTTTAGAACAACATGTAAGTCCCAAGGTAAATGTTGTAAGATGATAATAGATTTAGAAAGTACATATAATTTAGTTTCTAATGAAATGTTAAGTAAACTTGGCCTCAAAATATTACCACACCCTACACCTTAAAAATTTTCTTGGCTTTAAAAGGGTTATCATGTGCTTGTCAATGAAAAATGTTTATTGTATTTCCAGATTGGTACTTACAAAGATCAAGTCATGTGTGATATCATCCCAACATGTACTTCTAGGAAGGCCTTGGTAGTTTGACAAGTCAACTAGTCATGATAGGTGAAGAACACTTACTCTTTGGAACACAAAGGAAATAAGCACACATTATTGCCTTTGAAGAAGGATGATCATATTATTGGTGTCTATTATAAAGAGTTGATTACAGGCCACAAGGAATTGGTGCACCGATATGAGGATACAAAGATAAATAAACAACCTAAGGAGATTGTGGTAGCCAAAGATGAGAACTATGTACCTTTTCCAAGTAAAATTTTTTCAAGTAATTATGTAAATGAGTTGTTTACAAGTTTATCCCATCACTTGACAATGATTTCAATCACATAGAACAAATGGTAGCCATACTCAAATGCTTAAGAGAGAGTTTTGAACAAGAAAGAGATGAGAAAGAGTTAGGTGATATACAGCAAGTCCATAGAGGATAGTCAAGTGATTCACAAGAAAATCTTATGAGAGTGTCAAATCAAGGTAATGAGGTGTTGAATAAGAACATGTAGTCCTTGTATATGTAGGAGATAGGGGTAGTTATAATGGTGATGTACAATAGCAAACCAATCATTTATGCAAGCATGTGGCATTAAAGGACCAAAAAATTGATATACATGAGGTGAAATGGATAAAAAAATAAGAATGGATGAGAGAAAAAGACTACATATTTGTATCAGAAGTGCATCATGGAAACAAGGATATGGTGGATTAATTTGAAGGAGTGAAGGAATGGCTTACACACTCAAGACAAGTAGTTGAAGACAACAGCTATGATTTTCTTAATAACTTTGTTTTATATACATGTATACCATTCAATAAGAAGAACTAGAGAAGGCATAATTATGGTGCCCAATAAAATGTTCACCTCTATGAGAGGCAAGTAGCAGTAGATACCTTATATAAGGAGGTACATTGTAACTAGATAGGAACATACATCAAGTCAACATCTATGGAAAACATTTTTTAGCTAGATAGTATGATGTAGAGCCATCTTATAAGGACACAAGTTTGAATCATTTTTATATTAATATAGTTTTTTGAGTGTCTCTTAGGTGTTATAAGTCTTGATTAGTCATAGGGTGGAATTTAGGGAGTCATAAGTTGCATAGAATTTAAATTTTGGCTTTTCTCGCCAAAAACCTCTTTTGAAAATTTGAATCTTGTGAAGCCTTTATAAGGATTATTAAATGTTTCTAAATATCATAAGGTGTCAAAAAAAAATTTATAATGGTTTTAGACACTAAATAAGGTTTATAAAATTTCATAAGTCTAATTTCATGTTTTCATATAGGCCATATTGTGTAAAATCAAGAATAATGTAATGCAACCAAAGAGACCTCTCGAAGGTAAAGAACTAAGAATCAATTATGCACCTTTATAAGAGTTATTTTGGATTTATTTTTGGTTTGGTAATCACAAATTCCATTTTATTATGATTATGAATGGATATTTAAAATAAAACTTGTTGGAACAAGATTGTTTATGACATCAGATTTATGTGTGTAATTGAGTTTGCATGATTGAACAGAGCACAAGAAGTGTTTGGATAATCAAAGTAGTGAGATAATTTTATTTATTTTTGTTGATATTTTTTATGATCACATTATATTATATAATTTTATATAGGTAATGCTAATTGAGTTATAAGTAATTCACTTCAAGGAGACAATTAATTCTACTAATAGGGAATACATTCACATAGTTTGGTCAAGGAATAATCTGAGCATTTGATCCTTTACTCACTTGATTTATGCAGATAATTATAATTTTAAAACATGTATGAACATTTGGAATAATATTTTTTCCATATATAGTTGATGTAAGTTGGTTATGTTCCATTTTATTCATAATGCTTGCTCATTCAAAGTACGCAGTCCACAAATTCATAATGTTATAGATTGAGATCTTTTGTATTGAATCTTATTTTGATTAAAATGTGATGGAAAGAAAATTATAATGGTTATATAAGGTGGTGATAAATCTAATTTAATTTATATATTCCTTTGATGTTGGAAAACCTAGAGACCTTACATACCCCTACTGTTAACATACAGTATACAATGTTGAATGACTAAGTTTTTCTTATTTGTGCATGATCTAGGAGTTATAGGGACTTGACCATTGACAAAAAAAATAATGATGTTATATATACCTATTCCCATTATTTGATAGTCTTGAAACTACAGGTTGATCACTATATGCAATTATATTCAGTCTCAGCCTATATAGTTGCCTAAAACCCTAACTTTTAGGGTTTTAATGATAGGAAGAGATTCCACCCTTAAAAATTCTTAAAAATTTGTAATTTAGTGTGTCTTAGGGTATAATAAGTGATTAAATTTTTTTGATACTTTTATCCTTAACATTTTATATTGTACTACCCTATATGTAGTCTATTAAGCTAAGAAACCTAGTGAGTTAAAGGCAAAAGAAGAAAGTTAAAATTATGTGAAGAGTTGAGGTTCAAAATTGATTGAAAACAAATATTGGCCAAAATTATGGTAAAATATAGTTTTTTTTTGGTTAGATTGTCTCCAAAATGGTCAAACCTTAGAGATTTGTGCATTTGAAGGGCTAATTAGAATGTTAGGTAAGCCTAGAGGTACAAGATTTTGTAAAAGAACTTAACTCAAGTTTGTGTGTGAATAAAGGGGATGGAAAAAGGTGCTCAAAAATATATTTATATTTCCTATAAGTGTCTTTGTATGGAACATAATAGGTGATTTCCCCTAAAATAGGGCTATAAGCCAAGACAAAGGCTAGAGAGTGAAAGTTGAGAAAAGGCAAAGGAGTGAGGGTTTAAAAAGTTGGAATTGTGTTATATGAGTAGGATAGAGTCCTAAGGTTTTTGATAAACTATTGAGTAAGTTTAATTTATAGTCCTTTGATAAAGATCTTGAACATTTGAAAGCTAAGTGAAAGCTCTACATCATGGTGTTAATTTGATCAATGTTACAAGTATTGTGACTTGGTGTAATGAAAATATTTGTCATGGATCAGATAAAAATTTTCATGTGCTAAGATTATTTTCATTAATAGAGGAACAACACAAGGTAATGTATGAATATTTTAGTACAATACTTGGATTGAGTGTTTTCAACTCAATTCAAAGCTCAAATTCAAGTTTATGGACTATTTATACTAGGGATATGGCATGTTTTTGTTCCTAATAAGAATGGTAAACAAGCATTCCAACCCAAGATTCAAAAGTGTTAACAATAAAGCATTACACAATTAAGTTGTAGATAAATTATTGGAAAGTAAATCAAATCAAGTGTTATTCAAAAATGAGATGATGGTATAAAGGAAATCCCTTGCATAAGTAGGCAAGGCACAATAATAAACTAACTTAACTAACCAATGTGAGATAAATCCTCACATAAGATGAACTCACAAAAGGATGAAATAGATAGATAATACACTAGTAAACATGATAAATACATATTCTAACACCCCCCAAGTGAATCTAAGGGCTAATAATAGCCCAAAAAAAATAGTGGCATATTCACAGTATGAGTCCCAGCAACTAGGTGTGATTAGGTATTTATGTACAATATATATTCATGAAATGAAGAAGGAATATGTCCTCATGAACACCCCCAAGGAAAAATTTTAAAACCCCTAGCATTTCATGTAACTTAAATAAATGAGGTTTTGCAAAGGACTTTGTGAAGATGTTTGCAACTTGTTGTTGAGTTAGAATGTATTCAAGCAAAGAAATCCATCTTGAATGTGTTGATGAATGAAGTGCATATATACTCAATGTGCTTGGTTAACTTATTCTCAATTGGGTTTCAAGATATGTGAATTACACTGTGGTTATCACACCAAAGTATAGTGGGTGAAGTTTATGTGAAGACAAACTTTGTTAATAATTTATGAAGCCAAATAATCTACTAAATCATTGTAACTATTGCCCTGTACTCAGCCTTTGTAGGTGAAATTGAAATAACCTAATGATTTTTGCACAACCAAGTAATAGTTGAAGAACCAAGACAAAATCTATATCTAGAAGTGAAATTTTTGTCATCAAGAGAACCTACCCAATCTGAATCACTGTATACAACCAAATAAGTAGAACCCTTGTTATAGTGTAATCCAAAATGAGTAGTGCCTCATATATATCATAAAATCCTTTTAACAACCTACCAATGACTATCATGAGGGTCAACCTAGATAATCCCAACTATAAATTAAATGTTGGGGCAAGTATGGGTCAAATACATAAGACTCCCAACCATCTATCGATACAATGTAGGATCACAAATTGGAGTAGTACAAGTGGCAGTGAGAGTCACTCTAGATTGAAAAGGAGAAAGATATGGCTTGCAATCAGCCATGTCAAAATCCTGAAGAAGATTAATGGTATACTTCTACTGACTCAAATAAATCCCTATATTTGACTATGAAATCTAAAACCAAGGATTAAATGCAAAAGGCCAAGATATGTCATGTCAAACTATGTTGAAGTTTCCTATTGAATAGATTGAATCTGAGATAAGGAGCTACCTGTGAGAAGTAGATCATCAAAATACAAGACCAGTATAACAATGTCCTTCCCAATATGTTGAATATATATTGTGGGATCAAAGTGGTAGTGATTAAAGCCAGTGGAGATAATAAATGAATCCATCTTATCATACCAAGACTGAGGGGCTTGTTTAAAATCATAAAGAGACCTCCTAAGTTGATAAATAAGAGAAGAATTGTGATCAAACCTAGCAGGTTGATCCATATAGATTTCCTCATGCAAGTCTCCATGTCATAAATACCTCTTAACATACATCTAATACACTATCCAATCCTATGATGCAGTAAAAGAAAGTAAAAGATGAACAAAATCTATATTGGCAATGGGCACAAAAGTCTTAGAGTAGTCAATACCTTTGACTTACAAGAATCCCTTTACAAAAATATGGGTCTTACGCTTAGCAATGGACCCATTAGCTGCATACTTCATGTGGTAAATCCACTTGCACATAACCAACTTGCTTCCCTTAAGAAGAGTAACCAAATCCCAAGTGTGATTCTTCATCAATGAATAATACCCATCTATCATCACATCAACCCACTCTTGTATCCCATAAACCAATGAAATATATTATGGATCCCAAAATAATTCCTAACATAAAATTCTAGTACCTATAGAATATATATGATGATATCAGGTAGGTAGAAGATCCTGTATGAAATGTGATACCTTATAAATTGTAGTATGATCCCACCTAGACATAGTGGAAACATCAGTGTGAATAGGATCCTCATCCTTTATAATCTTCAATAATCTCTTTAATTGACTCCTCAAAGAATGAATCCTTGAGATAAGGTGAATCATCAAAATAACAAGAAGAATTCATGGAAGAAGATGAAGAGGCATGAGATGTGAAATTATCATCAAACTATATATGTGTTCAAAAATGAACATCATGAGTATCAAGATTTAGAAGATGATAAACTCTCATATCCTCATAATACCCTACAAAAATCAAAGGTTTTCTCTTCTTATCCAAATCTTTCATTTTCTTCTTTGGTACAAATGCCCATGCAAGGCTCCCAAAGAATCAAAAAAATGAGACATCAAGATTGGCTTCAAACCAAGCCTCTTCTAGAGTCATATGCTCAAGTGTTTGATGTGGTGTATTCTTCTGAATATAGTTTATATAATTGATTGCATCTACCTAATAGATAGGATGTAAATCCCATGAATACATCATGCAATTAGCCATTTCCTTCATAGTTTAGTAGCTTCATTCTACTAAGCCATTTTGTTTTGGAGTTTGTGAAATATAATGTTGGTGAATAATGCCATGGGCTGCCAAAACATCAAAAAAATCTCAACTAAAGTACTCCCCCATTATTTGTATAAAGCTTCTTGATGCTTCTAGAACGTTATTTCTTGACCAGAGCCTTAACAACTCTAAAGTGAGCAAAGGCATCACTCTTGTACTTGAGGAAATAAACCCAAGCATGCCTCAATAAATTATCAATAAAGATAAGTGCATACTTAGCTCTGTTGAAAGGAGTAGGAAATACCATAAAATCACTGTACACAAGCTCAAGTGATGAAGAATCTCTCCTAGACATACCCTTATAAAATGGAATTTGGTGTTATTTCCCTAATGCACAACCAGGGCAAACTCAATCAAGACATGAAACTATAGGAAGACCTTATACCATACTATGAGTGCTCAACTCCTTCAAATATTTATAGTTTAGGTGTCAAAATCTCTCATGCAAAATTCAAATCTCAAAATATATATGAGAAACTAAATGCATCCCTAAAGAATGAGTATCATCAAAACCCTAAAAATAATAGACTCGAGAACTATGATCAACAACACCTTGTGTAATAAGTATGTGTGGTTTTAACAAAGCTCAAACTTTAGTACCCTATGGTGTTAAAGTCACTATCTTGCCTTGACCAAAATTTCAAATACGATAAACTAAAATTAGATTGGTGGTTATGTCTAGAACATATAATGCACCATTGATGCATCCACCATATAGTTGTATGTCATCCTTTCCCTCAAAATAAATGAAGGAATAATATTCAACCTCAATGTTAGAAGTGTTGTAGTGTAGAATTGCACCCTTGTGGAAGAGTTTTTTAGGCTCTCTCACTCCCAGATACAATATTGGATCAACCTTAGGCTGTGGGTATCTTGTAGTGAGGTTGAACCTTTAGAGAAGGTTGGCTTCCTCATGGTAGATCACCTAAACTAATGTTTCTACTTGGAAAAGAGGTACAGAGGGGGTATAGGGTAACTAAGAGAGATAAATGGGTGATACACCAAATTTATTTACACTCACATAATCATGAAATAAACACTAATTTATCATAAGATAATTCTTTCTCACACAACCTCAAAAACTAGTTAATTTTCATAAGTGTTTCATAAACTAGGCTCACCAAACAATAAATGAAACAAAGAGGAATTTCAAAATTCACATCAAACATCCATTAATGGCAGAAAGAGCTCAAGTTTAGACCTAAAACTAACTTGAAAACACCTAAAAATAGGCAAGAAAGAAGGATAATAGACATGGATAACACTTCTTCACAAGGCCATCATGCACAAGCTTGTTAAGCACAATTTAGAGGTAAGAGATAAGTAAAAATTGATCTTTTTACTTCAAAATGTCTTTCTTACAAATTTTGACAAGGTTTCTCCTTGTCAAAAATGAGATTCCCTCTTTTTAGGCTCAAAAGCATCTATATATAGCGGAAAGGAATGAGAGAAGAGGGAGCTTGTGTGAGAAAATAGAGAGAGGGATCATTAATGGTTGAAACCACCATTATATCCTTGAAACTTCCTTGACCATGACATGAGCCATCCAAGATCATCACAAATCTCTTTGAGCCTCTCGTGCATTCAAGTCTCCCTTGATTGGAGCTGAGAGAGCCATGTTGTGGGTAGGTTCATGTTCCCACCAATTGTAAATGATTTTATCTTTTGCATTTAAAACTTGGTGTGATTCTTCACTTTGTATGTTTGTTGTTGCACCTAGATGCATCTACTCTTAGTTTGAACACTTTACATTTTCCAACTGTGAGTTGTATACCACATCATCAAAGTTGAAAGGAGAAATATTCATCCTTTTCTACTGATTAGCTATCAAAATCCCACTAAGATATTTGATTTGCACCATTGATCTGCTTTTGCATGGATGTTTGTGAGTCATCAATCTCCTACTAGTTGAATGCATCTTTGACACTTGTCATGCACACTTTCTCCCTTGAGATTCTTTGACCCCCCTTTAACCACTTTTGAATTCTAATGGATATCTGGTGAGATTCATCTTTGATTTTTTCATAAACGTCATCAATTACTTCATATTTTTCCTCTTTGGCCATTTCCCATGGACAATTCTCCTAAAAAAATTCATCATTTTGCCTTAGACATGAACAATCTCTTCTAAATTTTGAAAATAGACCTTTAGATTTTTGAAAAATGCCTTATTTTCCACATGAAATACCCTTTTCAAAAGGAAATTACCCTTCAAATTTCTTGAAAGTGACCCAGAAAGGGCCCTTTCTGAAAGGAAAGTGCCCTTCATATTTCTTGAAAGTGACCCCTTTTTTCGAGAAGTGCCCTTTAGATTTTTTGCAAGAGTCCCTTCAAAAAACTTTTTGAAAAAGCCTTTTTTGAAGGGAAATAAGCCTCTAGTTTTCTTGAAATGGACCTTTTCGAGAGGAAAGAGCCCTTTGGAATTTTTAAAAGATCCTTTCCCATTAAAAAATACCCTTCGGGTTTTCTGTTCTAGACCATTTCCTCGAGAAAATACCCTTCAGAGAAATTGTTTGGGGCACTTTACTTGGAAAAGATAATTCTTCAGAACTTTTCTTTCTAAGAAATTATTTTAAAAAATTTCAACACTTAGTCAGAAATAAAATTCCTGAAGAGATAACACTTAGTCTCATACAAAGTCTGAAAGAATGAACAAGAAAAGACTTAGCCAAAAAAGAGACTTTACACTTAGTTTTTTGGCTCACAGGCTTATCCTTGAATATTGTTGTTGACCCTTGAAAACCTACTTGGATCCTCCTCCAAGCCTTTGATCCACTACTTCATCAAACCATGTAAGAGCTTTAGTATGTGGGCCAAAAATGGTCAACATTTTTGGTGACTCATAGGGAAACATGTCTGTTATGCTTGAGAACCTAGCGCACTTCCCCTACCTAGTCCATTGGGCATATAGTCAATAGTATCTACAACTAAGCTAGTTTGAAACTAGAGACAAGGCTGACCCTTTCTAGAACTTCCTCTTGAAGCAAAAAGGACAACACAAAACAAAGTGCCCAAGGCACTTAGGAAAGGAAAAATAGAACAAAAAGGAAATGTGCACAAGGCACTTGGAGGAAAGCATGAAATTTATCCTAATATATACAAGGTTACAATTTACAAGTATCTCCCTCCTGATGAAATGGGAAAATATGAGTATTATTCATTTGTAATAATCCAAGATGAAAAATACCTTTCTTTGGAGGTACCAAGATTGGTGAACCAAGTAGCTTTATGGTCAATCCTTTTGATGTGATCTCTAGTGGATGGAATGGAAAAAACATGTCTTCAATGTAGACATACTGGTTCATATCCTCCAAAATTTGTTCATGTTGGACTATAGGGGCTTTTGTAATATTCTCATTTGATGGCTCAATTTTTTGCTCTAAATCAAGCACAACATATGATGGATCCTTTGAACTGGTGATTGGTTTACTATCTAGATTTAAGCAGAAAATATCTAAGTCATCCCAAAAGGCAACTTCCTCTTGGTCATCCAAGACAATGCCAACTTCAAATCTATATTTGCTATGTTTGCTTTGAAAGGAGCCATATGGTAGTTCATCAATCCACATAAGGCCCAACATGTCATATTTTTATGGCTCTAAATCTAACCATTACCCCTCATTCTTGAAGACATCAGTACTACCTTCAAATGGACAATTCATCTTGAGATTGGTCAACTTCTTCAACCTAATTGGTGAGTTCATCCTCATACTCTAGAGGAGGCATAGGCTGATTTAGAACCTCTACCTAATCCATTAATTCATGGTACAACTACTTCCATAGTTCATCTTGATCCTCTTGCTCATTCATGACCTCTCCAATATGGTTACCTAACTAATTGTGTTGGGTGAATATTTTGTAGTCAACTAACCGACATCAAAATTGGTATATCAACCACAGTACAAGGAGATTTATGCACCAAAAAGTGCAGTTTTACCACAGCATAGTGAGATAAATATCTCCTCTCATCAAGGGGAGGTTCCCTATTAATTACTATATATTGATATAAACTGAAAATAGACTCAGGGGTGAAATTACATCATCCATCTCTCTTTTTTCAGAGATGATGTTCACAAAGTAAATGCAAATTCCTATGTAATAACTAAAAACAATCCTCTTCTTTCAGAAATGACATCCAGTAAATAGTAGGAAAACATTCCGAGTGATAATGGGATCCACAAGAAACCCACAAAATCCCAAAGTCTCTCCTTGCTTCTTTGTCGATTTAGGACTAATAAAATTGTAGGATGAAGCAAAGCTCAAAGTCTTCACCAAAAACCATAACAGAGTATAAAATCACAAAGGATAAAAGTAGTACAAAGCCTTTCTAATATCCTCTCCTACCAAAAAACAAGAACTAAAAATTAAAGTAATTATAACAGCACAACATCTTCATAATTAACTTCAGAATGTCTTTGGATAATTTCCACACACTTTGCTTGCTTAATCAAATAAATGAGATATTATCACGAAAAGGATGTAAGAACAATCTCCTAAATACCATAAGTTATTCCAACCCAAAGTCTGAAAAGTAACCTGCTTTATCATTCATTCAAGAAAATATGATTTACTATCTGAGCTCAAAGTCTCAGGAAGCATCTCAATTTATGCAGAGTTTTTTGCTCTCAATTATCAAAAGATATTTCTTATTACCAAAAAAAAGATCATTTTTACAAAAGAGGCTCCCTTTATTTATAGAGAGAGACCTTGAAGATTAAAAAAGACCAAAATATATTTTCAAGTCAAAGATGGAAGTCTTTGTTGACTTTGGACTTTTCATCTTTTTACATGCAATTACACATGACAAAAGTACATGTGCAAATGTTTAAAGCATTTACAAAAGTGCATTTAGAAAAATGGAAATTAAACCAACAGAAATTTGATTCAATTTGTAGTTCCATCTTTCCTTATATGAACGTCATACATGGTTATAGCCACCTAAATCTTAATACTCTCTAGAGCAATAGTATTTTTGAAGACCACCTTAGCCCTAACTATGGCATCTTTCACTGCTGTGATTGATTTCGCATGACTAGTTAACCTAGTTTTCAGATTATCTAGAGTTAACTTATTATCCAGGATGTTGTCCACAGAGGCCACTAAAAATGTTTTCTCCTTGAATTCTTTGCATAACATACCTTTAAATTCCTAAACTATTTCTTCTGCTAAAATGAACTGGGTGTCTTGTGTGGTAAGTTTGCAAGGCAGCTCCTCCAATTTATGCAACAGACTGATATCACTTTATTCAATGAGATCTCTGGAAGATTTGAGGTCATTGATTAATTCCTTAAGCACCTGAATCATATATATTAATGCTTCTTTAGTTTCAATATACGAGTCTCTATCATTGATGATGCCAATTGATACTAGAGTGCCTATTTTAAGCTTCTTCATATCTATCCATTTGCCAAGATATTTATCCGTGCTTTCAATATCTTGAGAAATGATATTGATAAGCTCATCTAGTTCAGCTCTCATTTTCTTCATCTTACCCATCTTATCAAATAATTATGTAAGCATGGAAATCCATTGTGCATTCATCTTGTATAAGTAATCCTTAAGCACTTTGTCCTTGAGATAGGTTCTTTATGCTTTCTAGATCATGGGATCATCTATGGAGATAGCCTCTAGTGTTACTGCTTCTAGAGTGAGAGTGATTCTTCTTATCACTGTAGTCAACTACTCCACTATCACCTTATAATGATCCTTCATTTCTCTTTCCCTATCAAATTTCTAAACCATAATGTCCATTGCTGATTGCAAATCACTCTTAGCACTTTTGTGAGTGACCTTACATAACCAAATTTGGGAGACAGTGTAATCACTCATATCAAAATTTTCAAGAGTTGCATCCTATGGAGGTTTTTCTATTTCCATAAATTTGTGCCCCTTATCTCCAATCATCTTTAAAAGGATCTTTGGCTTATTGGGAGTCTTAGCTCTTATTGGCACCATTTTATTGAAGTCAAAGTCATCTGGAGAGATGGCTTATTTTTCCCATTTGGGTGTATAAGTTGATAACCACGGTAGGAGCACAGAAGTACTTACATTATGAGCAATCTCCATTGTCAGTGTTACTGGATTCACACTTGCACCAGTGGTGGAAACAATGGGTGGAGTATCAGTAAGGGATGTAGCTTATATTGAATGATAGAAAGTAAAACTATCTCTGATGTCGAAAGATGGAGATGACAAACTAGGGATTGACTTGAAGGAAGGAAGAATATCTCTAGAAGTGCTTTAGGGTTTGTGAAAAATAATTTTGGAAGGGTAGGCTACTCTAGAAGATGGAACACTAATTGGAAAAGCAAGTGAAGAAGTTACAATAAGTGTGCTAGGTGGGGAAGAGGAGATTCTTGTTTCTGGCCGCACACCCTCTCACAGAGACAGAGCTTTCATTTCTTGTTGACCTACAGGCCTATCATCAATTTCCATCTATTCTTCTATTGGTTTTTCAGCACATTGCTTCTCAACCTCCATATCTATTATTTTTGGCTCTTTTTCTACAACTTTTGATTTTTTCATTACAAAAATGATCCTAGGCTTATGTGGCCTGGAAGGACAAGGAACATCACTTTTATTCTTCATTCTATTTTCTGCTCTTCTTCTTGTTTCTTCTTGAAATTTGTCTTTTGACCTTGTAATGAATTCTTTTAAAGTGATTCTCTTATTTGCTAACCAATCATTGGTGTTTGTCAATATTGGTTTGAATCTCATCCTCAAGGAAGTCAACTCCTTTTGAGACCATTGGATCAGGGGAAGAGGGTCATTGGTGATATGTTCAGCATGCTATATTTCATTGATCAAATCTTTGTCATCCATTAAATTTGTAGGGATATTAGTGAGCCCTAGATATTTTATTTGCTTAAGAGACAATCTACTATAGTCCATATTTTTGGTCTTCCACTATCCTCAAATTAATCCAAACATCTTCGATCATAGGCTCATGGAACTAGGTCTTCCTCCTGATCATGTCTTTCACACCTCTGTAGTCAAAATTTGGTCTCCTTTTGAAATGCTTCATGGTAACAAGTTGCATTTTAGTCTCCATTGCTCTAGCTTTTGCAGTGGTCAATACTAAGAATCTACCAATTTCAATTGGGAACCTGAAACTGGGCTTCTTGAGTTCCATCTGCTTATTATGCACGACAACAATTTGCCTGCATAGCTCTATCAAGACCAATTTATCTAAGGGAAATCTTGGAAGCATATAGGGATAACCTTGGAAAAATCCAACCTATAGATAACAAAAAGTAGGGAACTATAGGAACATACACCCAAAGTCATTCACAACAATCCAGGCTTCGTCTGACACTCTTTTCTATTCTAACTAGGGGTCGAAGAGACACAAAAATGCTATGAAAAAAGTAGCATTTACCCTTCTAAAATGATTGATAAAACCCTTCAATGTTAGTTGAGGGTAATGTTGATATACTAGGGTTGTTTTTCTATCTCCCACTGATGTTAAACCTGGAAAGGTTCTCATGGATGTTGCAATATATACTAGATATGAAGTCATGTAGAATTTATAAGTAGTGGATACTTTTGTCAAGAGCTCATGCAGAGCATTGTTGATTTGTTCTCCCTAAAAAATAACTTGTTTGCCTTGGAGAATTATCTTAATGAAGGGGTACATCTATTCATGAAACTAAGAGGAAAAAGGTAAACCTCGTACTCTATTGAGAAGAGTGATCAAGTCGCCAACTTCTTCTATAAAATCACTCTTTGGAAAATTATGTGGCCATCTGGATAAGTTTGCTCTGGGAGTTTTGAACCATCTATTATTTATCGCTTTCTTCACTCTTTTGTGATCTTTATCATATTCCTTTTGTACTTTAATGAAGTCAAGCTTCAACACTTCAGTAGCGGGAGGGCACATGAATACTTTGTTGATGAACTCAGGGTCTAGTCTAATCACTATGTTACCACCAGCATCTACCATAGCCCTAGTATCCTTGTTGTAAAATTGAGTGCACTAGAGAATGAACTCTATGTTATGAGCTGCCATAGGAAAAGAGGAGACCAGATAAATATTACTCTCAATTATCCTCTTCATTTCAGAGCTAGGATTGCTTGTTTTAGTTCTTTCTATGAACTCATCAATATCTACATGCCCAATCTCTGTATCCTTAATGTCATCAACATTAAAAGTAACCAAGGTGATTAAAAAAACACCTTGGTACATGTACTTCATTGTCTTCAACTTATTTAGAGAAACATCAGTCATTTGGATGAGCCTTTGTCAAAAGTATGCTGATGAAGAAGGATCCTGGAGAGAAACTGTAATAAGAATCATAATCACATAATTAGGGGAAATATTGGCAATATAGGAAAATTACACATTAGATGATCACAACCATTGGAATGTGCTTGAAAGGGCTAAGGTGTGAGCAGGTCAGAAATTCAAATGGAAGCGGGCTCAAGAAAATGAGAAAAAATGAACTTTTCTAGAGTTAGGTTTTTCAGAGAGAAAGCATGCAAGGGCAATAAAAATTACCGCCCTTACATGTGGAAGAAGGTCTTTATGCATAGGCAGCAAAAATTTCCACCTGTGTACGTTGGGAATGGAAGGTTATGCATCTGTGGTAATTATTGTCACCTATGCACGTTGGAAAGGAGGTCTTGTGTAAGGGTGGCAATTTTTGTTGCCCTTGCACAAGTGGCAGAGATTTGTAAAGGTGACGAAAATCACCATCATTAATTTTTTCCACCTTTACATTGGCTCATTGGGTCGATAAGGGTCATGCAGGGGGGTTATAGGCTTTTTCCTAAATAGACTCCCTGGGGAAGAAGAGAGAAGAGGGGAGAAAACAAATATAAAACTAAAATAAGAAGAAAAAAGAATACATCAAAACAGAAAGGGAGAAAAATAAATATGAAATGAAAACCTAAACAAGATGAGAAATAATGCAAAAAGCTACCTGGCAAAATGCAATCCCACGCTTGAATCTAAATAAATAATGATTCCACTCATTCGCACAATCTACTGGATGCAAGGAAGAGGAGAAAACATATCGAAATGAAACAAATGAGACCAAAATGGGTTTAAAAGGGGTAAAATTGACTCCAACCACTTAGCACATGTGGCCATAAATGTTACACATGAAAACTGAGATCATGTAAGGGTAGAAAAAATTACCACCCTTACATGTGAGATTGAAGGATGCAGGGGCAGCAATTTTCACCATTTCCGCATGGAATGGGTAAAGAAGATGCAAGGGCGGTGAAAATCACTATCTTTTCATGAAAGTATGCAAGGGCAGAGAAAATCACCACCTTTAAATGAAAGGATACAAGGGTGGTGAAAATCATTGCCTTTGCATGGAAAATCAAAAACCACATGTAGTGGCGGCAAAAAATGCTGCCCTTACATGCAATCTAAGCAAACACACGAATTCCTTGAAATTTATCAAAAATTTGACGTTTCGATCACATCAAAATCACAATGATTTTTTATGTTTTTTGAGAAATCATAACAAGGGAACGTCATGAACCTTTCAAGGATGCCAGTTGACCAAATGCGAGATCAAGAAAAACTTGCCTCAAAACATGAATTTAGAGTGAAAAATACGAAATAGACAAGTATCATAGGGGTTTTTCCAAAAATGAGCATAGATGATTTTGGAAACAACAGTTGGCTCTTGTTAGGGAACTTCCATTGATCAAAATTTGAAATGATCGATGGGAGTAGAAACCAATCTCTAAGTGCCTTCATCCAGGCCATTGGGCTACAGAGTCAGGCTAAGAAAGAAAGAAAAAGACATAAAAAACCAAACAAAAACAAATAAACATAAGAATATACAAATGTACAAGTGAACTCATCTAATACTTCAAGGATTGAAGTGCTTCAGATGTTGCCCACTATGAGGCAATGAGAATGGCATTCCATCTTGATATTCTAGTAAGAAGCTATTTTCACCATAGACCTGATGAATGATAAATGGACCTCTCCACAAAGAATCAAATTTACCATGCATTCCTTTTGGTTCTCTCCTCTTGTCTCACAACAAGACTTGATCTCTAATTTGAAAATCATGAATCTTTGTTCTTTTGTCGAAGAGTTTCTTCACCTAATTTTGATGTGTAGTAATCTGGTCCACTACCATGGTTCACTGCTCATCTAGTTCAGCTAAGCACATGATCCTTTTATCAATAGAATTTTCAAAAGTTGAATCTTTGGTTGCCTTTGCCAACCTTAGTGCTAGTAGTTCCAAGGTGATTGGTATCTCTGCATTCAAACCATACATAATTTAGAATGGTGACATGCCTATTGCTCTCTTGGGTGTAATCCTATCTGCCCACAAAGTATTGAATAATGCTTTATACCAATTCCTCTAATTATCATCTACCAGTTTCCTGATAATAGTAACTAGATTCTTGTTGCTCAATTTTGCTTGGTCATTTCCTTGTGGAAAATAGTCAGAAGAGTGGGAGAGGGTAATCCCATAATAAAAGTAGAACTAGGTAATCTCATGAGAAGAAAAATAGGCTGCATTATCTATTACAATCTTAGTTGGAACTCCAAACTGGGAAATAATATTTTCTTTGAGAAAATTACATACCACTTCTAAAGTAGCATGCTTAGTTGGAATGGCTTCCACCTATTTGGTAAAATAGTCAGTCGCAGTGAGAACATAGTCATGCCCAGCACTTGAGGATGGGTTCACTATGCCAATGAAATCAATACCCCATTGTTGAAAAGGTTGTTCAATCACCACTGGCTTAAGGGGTACAACAACCAATTTAGGTTTCCTGATGAACTATTGACACAATTCACACCTTCGTACCCAATTGTATGCATCTTGAAATAGTGTAGGCCAATAGTACCTTGTTCATAGAATTTTATGAGCTATCACCGGTGTAAAAAAATGTCCTCCACAAGCTAAATTATGGAAAGACTCTAAACATTTACTTTTTTTAACCTTATCGACGCAACGAAGGAATACCCCATCAAGGCTTCTCTTGTACAAACCATTATCCCACAAGACATAGTTAGCAGAGTTTAACTTAACATTCCTTTTTTCTTTGTAAGATAGATGGGTGGAACACTCACCATAAGTAATAAAATGAGTGATATCAAAATACCACTCATCAGTAGTAGCGATGAAGAGAATTGTAGGCACATCTTCGACCTCTATTTCTTCATTTTCTGTTTCTTTGGGGATATTATTAACAATCAACTGGCAAAGCCCCTTTCCCCACACAAGCTTGGTAGGTTTGATATCAAGATAAAAGTCCTAAATCTTAGAAATCTAATTGCCCCTTTTAGTACCAAACTCCTGTTGAGTTAGAATGGACTTCACCATTGTGTCAAGCACCAAAATAATAGTAAGTGAATTTAAGATATAAAATCTGAAATACTTTACTGCTTTAACCATGACATAAGCATGTTTCTCCATAATTGAATATTTTAATTTATGAGATTTAAGAGGACAATTCATAAATGAAATGTGAGATTCCACACCTTCTTTGTTTTGTTGAACCAAAATAGTTGAAAGTGTATGCTCAAAAGCATAGCTGTATATTATGAAGTCTTTGGTATAATCTGGACAAACTAGAATTGGTTCACGGGCAATCACTTTTTTGATGTCTTCAAATGTTGACTTGCATTCTATAGTCCATTATAAAGTGGCTTTACCCTTCATCATGTCAATAATGTGGCGAGTCTTCTCTATGAATGCCAGAATGAATCTTCGTAGAAAATTCACCTTTCTGAAGAAAGAATGAACTGCAGTCTTACTAGCAGGAAGAGCAAGATTTTGGATAGATTTGACTCTTTTTGAGTTAATTTTTATGCCTTCTCGAGATACAGTGTGATTGAGAAGTTTACCTTATGTAACTCCAGAAATTGACTTCTTGAGATTAAGAGAAATACCATTTTATCGACAACACTCCAGCACTTATTATAAGTGGTGTGCATGATTAGGATGATGTTTTGAAAAAATGGTCAAGTCATCAAGATATACTACAATAAACTTCCCCATTTCATCTTTGAAGGAAAGATCCATTTCCCTTTAGAAGGTAGTGCCAGCATTGATCAAACCAAAAGGCATTCTATGATATGCAAAAGTGCCCCAAGGTGTAGTGAAAGCAGTTTTATGTTGATCTGATTTATTGACTTCTACTGATTGTACCCAAAAAAACCATCTAACATTGATAACATTTCTGAACCAGTCACTATTTCTAACACTTGATCCATGATGGACAAGGGGTAGTTATCTTTTAAAGAAGATTGATTTAGGTTTCTAAAATCAACACATATACAAATTTCTCCATTCTTTTTTCTCACGGGAACTATGTTAGCAATCTAGGTGGAATGATGGATTGGAAAAATAATCATTGCATTCACCATTTTTTAGATCTCAAAAAGGATCGTACCTAATATTTTAGAGTTATATTGCCTTTGTTTCTGCTTGTAAGGCAATGACCCAACTTTTAGAGGAATTTCATGCCGGATCTCCTCAGGCCTGAGAGATTTCAAATCACCATAAGAATATGCCAAAACATCAATGTAATGGTGAAGAAGAGTAATGAAATTGAGCTTTTCATCAGAAATGCAACAATTCTCAATGTTAACCATCTTGGGATTTTTTGTTGTACTCAAATTCACCTGATCAAATTCCTTAAAGAAACTTGAATCCATTTGTCATTGCTTAACATACCTGTCAAGCTTATCAAACAATCTCTCGAGAGAAACCAAACCTTTTGGAATTTTATTCCCCTTGAGTTGAAGGAACTCTTTGCCAGTTTTAGAATTTATTTCAAGAATTGATTCCCGTGGTGGAGATTCACTTCCTTCAAAATAAAGTTCCTCAAAGCCGTCCATCTTTTCTAGAAATGCAATGATTTGATTGTCATTTTTAAACACCTACCAATGATTGGCATTATCAGGTACACTTGGTCCAAAGACTAGCTCAATAGTGTACTTGTCCCCTTTAAAATCCTTATGGGGAACCATGAGGGTTGCAGAGACTGCCAATGAATCTACGTGATCATTGAATTCTCTCGACATAGCAGAAATATTGAAAGCATCAATACTTTCAATATAATCCCATACTAGATTGCAATAATTTCGTAATCTTTCATTTTAGTTTGGTATAGGTTCCTTACCTGACAAACCACTAGTTCAACATCTCTCCGAACATGAAGAATCTTAATACCTTTAGCATGAGTAGCTTTTAATCCAAGTAGTAAAGACTCATACTCAATGGTGTTGTTAGTATTGTTGAACTACAACTTATATCAATAAGAAAAAATTCCTCCTTGAGGGGAGATCAAAACAATTCTAGCTCCAGAACCAGTAGAAGAGCAACTGCCAACAAATTCTAAAATCTAGACATTATCAAAATTTGATCTTTTTAAAAACTTCTCTTCATTATTCAGGGAAGATCCTTTGTTGTCTAAACTTTGCTCCAACAATTCTTATGACTTTGTATCTGAATTTTTTAAATTGTCACTAAAAGGACTTTCATTTGATGAGCTGAAAATATCTTCAGTAGTCAGGAAATAATTACCTATTATTGATGATTCAAATAAAATTTGAGCTTTAGGATCTGATGTTTGGGTGATTATATATTTCAACTCTTTCTCAGGAAGAAATTTTGTCATGATGCCTTTAATAGGTATCTTTGCTTTGGATAGGTCCATATTCAATTCTCCACCTACATCTTTGAAAAAATTGCATCCAAGTAGAATGTCATAAGAGGCTGGAACATCGACTACCAAGATTCTCATTTTGATCCTCTTCTCTAGAAAAGTTGTAAACACAAATTGGGCAACTTTAATTTGACCTAGGAGTGGTACTTTCTTGTTCTCCATGAAAAATCATCTACCAAAAGTCTTGGTTAAGGTAAGACCAAGAGAATCTACTACCTTGACGGGCATAACATTGTCAGAGGCCCCAGAGTCTATTATACAGTTGCTCAACCGATGACCATTTATCAAAAGGGAAACATAGAAAAGTTCTATTTTCTCGAGGATGGAAAGAGGAGTAGAGATGAGATTATTATGGGTGGATTTCTTCTTCAAGGAATCATGAGACACCTTTGGAAAATCTTGTCTTACAAGGGCAATTTTAATTTTTACGTATTCGGCCAGCCTATCAAACTGTTCAAGATTAGCTCTCAAGTACTCAAATTTAGTCATTTGAATCTTAGTCTTTTTGGCATGATAATTTATATCAAATAATTGAAATGAACTATAAATAGAGGAAGGAATTCCATCATCCTAATCTTTATTGGGTGTGTCACTGGTCTCAAAAATAGAAGTAGAAGGTACAGGATGGTTTGAGGCACTTACTTTCTTATTAGTCACAGGGTCCTTTGATTGAAAGGGCAATGAAGTCCCCCATTTAACAATCAAGACTATTGGCTAGGGTTGTTCTCCTACTTTCCCTTTATTAGCTTATTGAGTTGTCTAATTTTTAGACATATTAAAAATAGTGTATGATCCATCAAACACTTATCCCTTCTAGATTTATCTTGGTAATTCAGGAAACCAATGTTGGAGTCGCTAGCTAATTCTTCTTCTCCTTCTACGAAGAGATTAACATCTTCTTCTTGGTCCAACTCAGGTTGGAGTGAGAAATCATGTTCAGCTTCAAGGTAACTAACTACTGAGTTAGTCGGTGGTGCTTCAATGGAAAGTTTCTCTTGTGGGGGAGGTAGACAATTTGGTTGCCCTTGATTTTTGGCAGCATTGCCTTGATATGACTGGTTCTAAAATGTCCTCCTTGGCATATCCCAATAAGGAGGAGTAGACATACCTTGGGCCATTTGTCTTTTCAAGGCTAACAGGTCATTTGTCAACTTTTGCAAAATAGGATCTGTGGTGCTCGTGGAAGAACTTTCAGCAGATGAAGAAAATTTATTTTTATTGGAATTTTTTATCTTACCTGCCAAGATAAGATCATCTTAAACCTTGGTAGCCAAATTTTGGGCTACAAAAGATCCATAGGACCAGCTCGCCTCAATAGAAAACTTACTTCAGGAAGTTGAGAGTTGATGAAAAAGCACTTGAGGTTCTCTAGTGTTGGCTGAGCAATCATAAGAATTTAGTTACTCAGCTTATTGAATTTAGTAATGAAGTCTCGCATAGGTTCATGAGGTTCCTTCTTCATTTGTGTAAGCTGAGCCAATAAGGCATGTGCATCTTCAGTAGGTTTGAACTTGGCCTCAAACTTGGCTTTGAGCGTATTCCAGTCAGTTATAATTTGAGCTTGAAGGTGATAAAACAAGTCTGCGGTAGTGCCTTGCAAAGTTTCTACAAATAGTCTCACTGTTATATCTTCGTATTCCACACCTATCACACCACATGCTATGGAGAAGGTAGTAATATGCTCATCAGGATGAACCTTCCCGTCACCATAAAATATAGGGAAATTCTTTCTCAAACTATGAGGTAGTTCATGTAAAGGTAGGGCTAGATTGAGAGGACCAAAAGAGTTGCCCCAAGGACCTTAGGCTGCCATGATATGATGATTTAAGGGAGGAATAACAAATCTTGGTGGGATAAGTATGGACAAAACTCTACTAGCACTAAGACTAGAATCTTTGTTTGGTATTGGAGATCTGACGTTGGTAGGAGGAAAGCTCCTAGTATGCTGGAGACGAGATGGTGGAGGAGAGATCTCAAAAATATTTCACCACACTAACTTGAATATAGGATCAATAATAACTTGAGCTTTCTGGATTCACATGTATGGTGGATCTGCCAGAGTGAAAAACTAAAAAAGGACTGGAAATGCTTCAATTTGAAGCTTGAGGCTTTAAAGTGCATGTTTGTATCCCCAGTAGAGTCACCAAAAAATATTGAGTGAATATTTTGTCATCAACTAACTGATGACAAAATAGGTATATCAACCATAGCACAAAGAGATTTATGCAACAAAAAGTGCAAGTTTACCACAGCATAGTGAGATAAATCTCTCCTCTCATCAAGGGGAGGTTTCTTATTAATTACTATATATTGATATAAACTGAAAATAGACTCAGGGGTGAAATTACATCATCCATTTCTCTTTTTTTAGAGATGATGTTCACAAAGTAAATGCAAATTCTTGTGTAATAACTGAAAGCAATCCTCTTCTTTCAGAAATGACATCCAATAAATAGCAGGAAAACTTCTCGGGTGATAATGGGATCTACAAGAAACCCATGAAATCCCAAAGTCTCTCATTGATTCTTTGCTGATTTAGGACTAATAAAACTATAGGATGAAGCAAATCTCAAAGTCTTCACCAAAAACCACAATGGAGTATAAAATCACAAAGGATAAAAGTAGTACAAAGCCTTTCTAATATCCTCTCCTACCAAAAAATAAGAACCATAAATTAAATTAATTATAGCAGCACAAAGTCTTCATAATTAACTTCAAAACATCTTTGGATAATTTCCACACACTTTGCTTGCTTAATCAAATAAATGAGATATTATCACAAAAAGGATGTAAGAACAGTCTCCTAAATACCACAAGTTATTCCAACCCAAAGTCTGAAAAGTAACCTGCTTTATCATTCATTTAAGAAAATATGATTTACTATCTGAGCTCAAAGTCTCAGGAAGCATCTCAATTTGGGCAGAGTGTTTTGCTCTCAATTATCAAAAGATATTTCTTATTACCAAAAAAAAGATCCTTTTTAGAAAAGAGGCTCCCTTTATTTATAGGGAGAGACCTTGAAGATTGAAAAAGACGTAAATATCTTTTCAAGTCAAAGATGGAAGTCTTTGTTGACTTTGGACTTTTCATCTTTTTACATGCAATTACACATGACAAAAGTACATGTGTAAATGTCCAAAGCGTTTACAAAAGTGCATTTAGAAAAATGAAAATTAAACCAACTGAAAGTTGATTCAATTTATAGTTCCATCTTTCCTTATATGAGTGTCGTACATGGTGATAGCCACCTAAATCTTGATACTGTCTAGAGCAATAGTATTTTTGAAGACCACCTTAGCCCTGACTGTGGCATCTCTCACTGTTGTGATTGATTTTGCATGACTAGTTAACCCAGTTTTTAGATTATCTAGAGTTAACTGATTATCCAGGATGTTGTCTACAGAGGCCACTAAAAATGTTTTCTCCTCAAATTCTTTGCAGAACATACCTTCAAATTCTTGAATCATTTCTTCTATTGAAATAAACTGGTTTTCTTGTGTGGTAAGTTTGCAAGGCAGCTCCTCTAATTTATGCAACAGACTAATATCACTTTTTTCACTGAGATCTCTAGAAGATTTGAGGTCACTGATTAATTCCTTAAGCACCCGACTCCTATATATTAATGATTTTTTAGTTTCAATATATGAGTTTCTATCAGCGATGATGCCAATTGATACTAGAGTGCCTATTTTAAGCTTCTTCATATCTACCATTTGCCAAGATATTTATCTGTGATTTCAATATCCTGAGAAATGATATTGATAAGCTCATCTAGTTCGGATCTCATTTTCTTTATCTTACCTATTTTCTCAAATAATTTTGTAAGCAAGGAAATCCCTTGTGCATGCATCTTGTCTAAGTAATCTTTAAGCACTTTGCCCTTGAGATAGGTTCTTTCTACTTTTTGGGTCACGGGATCATTTATGGAGATAGCCTCTAGAGTTATTGCTTCTAGAGCAAGAGTGACTCTTCTTATCACTGTAGTCAATTGTTCCACCATTGCCTTATAATTATCCTTCATTTCTCTTTTCCTATCAAATTTATGAACCATAATGTCCATTGCTGATTGCAAATCACTCTTACCACTTTCATGAGTTACCTTACCTAACTCAATTCGGGAGACAGTGTAATCACTCATATCAAAATTTTCAAGAGTTGCATCCTATGGAGGTTTTGCTATTTCCATAAATTTGTGCCCCTTATCTCCAATTATCTTTGAAAGGATCTTTGGATTTTCGGGAGTCTTAGCTATTACCGGCACCATTTTATTGAAGTCAAAGTCATCTGGAGAGATGGCTTGTTTTTTTCGTTTGGGTGTATAAGTTAATAACCACGGTGGGAGTGCAGAAGTACTTACATTAGGAGCAATCTCCATTGTCAGTGTTACTGGAGTCATGCTTACACCAGTGGTGGAAACAATGGGTGGAGTATCAATAAGGGCTGCAGCTTTTGTTGAATAATATAAAGTAAAACTATCTCTAATGTCGAAAGATGGAGATGACAAACTAGGGATTGACCTAGAAGAAGGAAGAATACCTCTAAAAGTGCTTTGGGGGTCATGAAAAAAATTGGAATGGGAGGCTACTCTAGAATAGGTAACATTGATCTGAGAAGTAGGTGAAGAAGTTAAAATAGGTGTGCTAGGTGAGGAAGAGGGGATTCTTGTTTCTGGCTGCACACCCTCTCACGGAGACAGACTTTTCATTTCCTATTGACTTGCAAGCCTGTCATCAATTTCCATCTGTCTTACTGTTGGTTCTTCGGTGCTTTGCTTCTCAACCTCCATATCTGTTGTTTTTGAATCTTTTTCTACAACTTTTAATTTCTTTATTACAAAAATGATCATAGGCTTATGTGGCCTAGAATGAGAAGAAACATCACTTTTATTCTTCATTCTGTTTTCTGCTCTTCTTTTTATTTCTTCTTAAAATTTAGCTTCTAACCCCATAATGAATTCTTTTAAAATGATTCCTTTATTTACTAACCAATCATTGGTGTTTGCCAATATTGGTTTCAATCTCATCCTCAAGGAAGTCAACTCCTTTTATGACCATTGGATTGAGGGAAGAGGGGCATTGGCGATATGTTCAGCATGATATCTATTATTGATCAAATCTCTATCATCCACTAGATTTGTAGGGATATCAGCAAGCCCCATATATTCTATTTACTCAAGAGACAATCTAATATAGTCCATCTTTTTGATGTCTTCTACTATCCTCAAATTGATCTAAACGTCTTTGATCATAGGCTCATGGAACTAGGTCTTCCTCTTGATCATGTCTTTCATGCCTCTATAGTCAAAATTTGGTCTCTTTTTGAAATGCTTCATGGTTACGAATTGCATTCAAGTCTCCATTGCTCTAGATTTTGCAGTGGTAAATACTAATAATTTCCAAATTTTAATTGAGAACCTAAAATAGGGTTTCTTGAGTTCCATCTACTTATTGTGCATGACAACAATTTGTCTGCACAGCTCCATCAAGACCAATTTATCTGAGGGGAATCTTGGAAGCATATAGGGATAACCTTGGAAAAATCCATCCAGTAGATAACAAAAATTAGGGAACTGCAAGAACATACACCCAAAGTCATTCACAACAGTCCAAGATTCGTCTAACACTCTTTTTTGTTCTAATTAGGGGTCAAAGAGACACATAAATACTATTAAAAAAGCATCATTTACCCTTCTAAAATGATCAAAATAGAACTCTTCAATGTTAATTGAGGGTAATATTGATATACCAAGGTTGTTTTCCTATCTCCCTCTAATGTTAAACCTAGCAAGGTTCTCATAGATGTTGTAATATATCCCAAGTATGAAGTCATGTAGAATTTAGAGGTAGTGGATACCTTTGTCAATTGCTCATGTAGAGCATTGCTGATATGTTCTCCCCATAAAATGACTTATTTGCCCTGGAGAATTATCTTAATGAAGGGGTACATCCATTCATGAAACTGAGAGGAGGAAGGTAAACCTCGTACTCTGCTAAGAAGAGTGATCAAGTCGCTAACTTCTTATATAAAATCACTCCTTGGAAAATTATGTGGCCATCTAGACAAGTTCACTCTGGGAGTTTTGAGCCATATATTATTGATCACTTTCTTTGCTCTTTCAAGATCTTTATCATATTCCTTTTTTGCTTCGATGAAGTCAAGCTTCAACACTTCAGTAGTGGGAGGGCACATGAATACTTTGTCAATGAACTTAGGGTTTAGTCTAATCACTATGTTACCAACAGCATCTACCAGAGCCCTAGTATCCTTGTAAAATTAAGCACACTGGAGAATGAACTTTGTATGATGAGCTACCACAGGAAAAGAGGAGACCAAATGAATATTACTCTCAATTATCCTCTTCATTTTAGAGCTAATATTGCTTGCTTTGGTTCTTTCTATGAACTCAGCCATATCTACATGCCCAATCTCTGTATCCCTAATGTCGTCAACATTAGAAGTAACTAAGGTGATTGGAAAAATACCTTGGTATGCATACTTCATTATATTCAACTTTTTTTTAGAAACCTCAATCATTTGGATGAGCCTTTGTGAAAATTATGCTGATGAAGAAGGATCCTAGAGAGAAACTGCAATAAGAATCATGATCGCACAATTAAGGGAAATATTGGAAATCTAGGAAAATTGCATGTTGGATGATCACGACCATGGGAATGTGCTTGAAAGGGATAAGGTGTGACCAGGTCATAAATTCAAATGGAATCAAGGTTGAGAAAATGAGAAAAAATGAATTTTCCCAGAGTTAGTTTTTCAGAGAGAAAGCATGCAAGGGCGGCAAAAATTGCCTCCCTTGTATGTGGAGGAAGGTCTTCATCCATAGGCAGTGAAAATTACCACCTGTGTATGTTGGGAATGGAAGGTTATGTATCAGTGGCAATTTTTTTCGCCTATGCATGCTGGAAAGGAGGTCTTGTGTAAGGGTGGTGATTTTTGCCACCCTTATACAAGTGGCAGATATTTGTAAAGGCAACAAAAATTGTCATTATTACACTAGTTTGATGGCCAAATGTAAGGGCAGTGATTTTCACTGCCTTTACATTGGCTCACTGGGCCAACAAGGGTCATGCAGGGGTTATAGGATTTTGCCTAGATAGACTCCTCGAGGAAGAAGAGAGAAGGGGGGAGAAAACAAATATAAAACTAAAACAAGAAGAAAAAAATACATCAAAACATGGAGAGAGAAAAATAAATATGAAATGAAAACCTAAACAAGAAGAGAAATAACATAAAAAACTACCTAGCTAAACACAATCCCACGCTTGAATCCAAAGAAATCATGATTCCACTTGTTCATACGATCAACTGGATGCAGGGAGGAAGAGAAAACAAATTGAAATGAAATAAATGAGACCAAAATGGGTTTAAAAGGGGTAAAATCAGCTCCAACCACTTAGTGCGCATGGCCATAAATGCCACACACAAAACTGAGATCATGCAAGGGTAGAAAAAAATGACACCCTTACATGTGAGGTTAAAGGATGCAGGGGTGGTGATTTTCACCGCTTATGCATGGAACGGACAAAGAAGATGCAAGGGCGACAAAAATCACTGCCTTTGCATGAAAGGATGCAAGGGCGGTGAAAATCACTACCTTTGCATGGAAACTCAAAAACCACGTGTAGTGGTAGCAAAAAATGCCACCCTTACATGCAAACTAAGAAAACACACCAACTCCTTAAAATTTATCAAAATTTTGATGTTCTGATCACATCAAAATCACAATGATTTTTACATTTTTTGAGAAATTGTAACGAGGGAACATCATGAACCTTTCAAGGATACCAGTTGACCAAATGTGAGATCAAGAAAAACTTGCCTCAAAACATGAATTTAGAGTGGAAAACATGAAATGAACAAGTATCATAGAGGTTTTTCCAAAAATGAGCATAGTTGATTTTAGAAACAATAGATTGACTATGTCAATCTTTGACCTTGGTCATCTTCATCTACAACCACACCAAATGGAAGCTCTTGGGACCAAAAAAAATCCTCTTTGCTCTCAGCTACATCTTGAATACACACCTCTTTAAATATAGAGGAATCAGTACTGCCTTTAGGCTTTAATTCATCAATGGAAAATCCATGCCACAATAGTTAGTCTAAACCTAATTTCTCCTCCCTTTTCTAGATTGGACTACCTATCATGATCTCATCATAGACACTTGTGTTGTCCTCTTTAGACTCAAATTTGAAGCTAATCTCCTCCTCTATTCCTCGAAAAGTATGCTCTTCCTCTAAGAGGGAGATGGTAGGAGGGTGAATAAGTTCATTTTACTTGTAGCTTAAGAGAGTGTCTTTCCAACTAGGTGATTTGAGTGGCCTCTTTGGTCGTTCTTGAGGGAAGAAGAAAGAGTCATTGAAATTTTATAGGGAAATCTCATTGAGTTGAGATAACACCTCTTTTTATATTCTTCAACCACTAACTCCTTCTCTTGAACTGGCTCTTGGATCACCATAACTAACACCTCTTCCTTCTTCTCTATGCCTTTTTGAACTAATTTCCATGATGGAAATGTGTAGGGAATAGCCACCTTTTCTTCCTTTTGAATGAGCATAGGAGAGGGTGATTTCACAAGAGAGGGAATGAGATAATCAAGGTCAAAGGTGTAGGAGAAGATCTATGGTGGGATGGTTTCAAAATATTGAGTGGGAATTGGCATAGGGGGAGAAGAGGACAAACTGATTGGTTTGGTTTTGGCATGCTCATCCTCCCAATGAGTCAACATATCCTCTATTTAGAGTATACATTCCTTCATCTCTTGCTTGTTAATGTGTGGATAGTCACCTTCTTCAATGGATTGCCACACACTCCAAAACTTATGTAAGAATCCTCTTATCCCCTCCATAGCATGAATGGGGAATTCCTATCCAAGTCTAATCTCCTTATTGATTTTCATGATTATTCTCTCTTGGTCCAGTATTTCTTCTTTGATTCTTGACAAGGATGGACCTTGACATGGTTGAATAGGGGGTTGATTTGAAACCTTTAGAGGCTGAGATTGAGGCTCTTAGAGGGGAGAGGACATATAGGACTGATTACAATGAATCTACTGATCTTCATAAGACATCAACACACTTTTCAAATTTTGGACTATGCTTCTCAACCACACCTTATTGTCCCTCTCACAAACTACCCATTATTCATCCTCACAAACCAACCACTTGTTCTTGACCAACTAAATAGAACTCATTTCCTCTTGTAGAACATGGATAGGGATGACTAAATAAAGTTTTAAACCCCTACCAATCTCCTTTAGCAACTCAATATATTCTGATAATGCTTGTTTGAATCTTGACAAGGATGTAATAGGATAAACATAGTCTTGATAAGGGGAATTAGTGGACTGATTTGAATGCAAAGGAGACTAATCTTGGTCATACATAGGAGTGGGAGGGGATTAAATTCCATAATAGGGTTGATAGGTTATTTTAGGGCCACTTGGGGGGAACACATAAATAATATTATCTTGATAAGTGTGATGTTGACGTGGAGAATAAGCATGTTGATCAAAAGATGGTTGATTATGCATACCAAATAATGATGATTAGGTAGTTGGGTTGCTCATTCTAGTTTATGAATACTTAGAGTCACCATTGACATTTGAACACATGCCTCCAAAGGCTAATTGAATGAAGAGAACACCAAAACTCTTCACTCAATGAGTAATGTAGTCCCATAGAGTGTGCCGGAAACTATTGTAGCATAGAATTACACCTTTGTGGGAGATTTTTTTAGGCTCTCTCACTCCCAACTACAATATTGGAGAAACCTCAGGTTGTGGGTATCCTATAGTGAGGTTGAACCTTTGGATAAGGTTAGCTTCCTCTTGGTAGATCACCTAAACTAATGTTTCTGCTTAGAAAAGAGGTAGAGAGGGGATATAGGGTAACTAAGAGAGATAAAAAGGTGATACACCAAATTTATTGACACTCACATAAGAATGAAATAAACACTAATTTAGCACAAGATAATTATTGCTCACACAACCTCACAAACTAGTTAATTTGCATAAATGTTTCATAAACTGGGCTCACCAAATAATAAATGAAATAAAGAAGAATTTCAAAATTCACATCAAGCATCCATTAATGGTGGAAAGAGATCAATTTCAGACCTGAAACTAACTTGAAAACACCTAAAAATAGGCAAAAAATAAGGATAATAGACATGGAATAATACTTCTTCACAAAGCCATCATGCACAAGCTTACTAAGAATAATTTAGAGGCAAGAGATAGGTAAAATTTGATCTTTATACTTCAAAAGGTATTTCTTGAAAATTTTGATAGGGTTTCTCCTTGTCAAAAATGAGAGTCCCTCTTTTTAGGCTCAAAATCCTCTATATATAGCAGAAAGGAATGAGAGAAGAGAGGGCTTGCATGAGAAAATAGAGAGGGGGATCATAAATGGTTGCAACCACCACTATGTCCTTATAACTACCTTGACCATGAGATGAGTCATCTAAGATCACTACAAATCTCCGTGAGCCTCTCATGCATTCAAGTCTCCCTTGATTGGAGGTGAGAGATCCATGTCATGGGTAGCTGCATGTTCTCACCAAGTGTAAATGATTTGATCTTTTGCATTTAAAACTTGGCATGCTTCTTCACTTTGCATGTTCACTGTTCCCCCTGGATGCATCTACTCTTAGTTTTACCACTTTACATGTTCTTATTGAGAGCTATAGACCATGGCATCATAGTTGAAAGGATAAATTTTCATCCTTTTTTTATTGGTTGGCTATTAAAATCCCACTAGGATCCTTGATTCGCACTGTTGATCTACTTGTGTATGGATGCTTATGAGTCATCGATCTCTTTCTAGTTGAATGCATCTTTGACACTTGTCATGCACACTTTCACCCTTGAGATTTGTTGACCCCCCTTTGACCACTTTTGAATTCTAATGGGTATTTGGTGAGACTCATATTTGACATCTATGCAAATGTCATCAATTCCTTCAAGTGTTTCCTCTTCGGCCATTTCTCATGGATAATTCTCCCAAAAAAATTCATCCTTTTGCCTTAGAATTGAACAATCTCTTTTGAATTTTGAAAATGGACCTTCAGATGTTTGAAAAGTGCCATATTTTCCACTTGAAATGCCCTTTCTAAAAGGAAAGTACCCTTCAGATTTCTTGAAAGTGACCCCTTTTTTCGAGAAGTGCCCTTTTCGAAAGGAAAGCACCCTTCAAATTTCTTAAAAGTGACTCCTTTTTTTTAGAAGTGTACTTGGGAGTCTTCAGAAAAACTTTTGGGACACTTGCTCTTTTTGAAAAAGCCTTTTCTGAAGGGAAGGAACCCTTTGGTTTTCTTAAAATGGACCTTTTCGAGAGGAAAGAGCCCTTCAAAAATTTTGAAAGCTCCTTTCCCTTTTAAAAATACCCTTCATTTTCTATTCTAGACCATTTCTTTGAAAAAATACCCTTCAGAGAAATTGTTTGGGGCAGTTTACTTGGAAAAGATAATTATTCAAAACTTTTCTTTCAGATAAATTATCTGAAAGAATTCCAACACTTAGTCAAAAACAAAATTCCTGAAGAGAGAACACTTAGTCCCATACAAAGTTTGAAAGAATTAACAAGAAAAGACTTAGCTGAAAAAGAGACTTTCCACTTAGCATTTTGGCTCGTAGGCTTATCCTTGAATATTGTTGTTGACCCTTTAAAATCTGCCAGTATCCTCCTCCAAGACTTTGATCAACTACTTCATCAAACCATGTAAGAGCTTTAGTTTGTGGGCCAAAAATGGCCAATAGGAAGTAGAACTCAAACTAAGAGATATAAATAACTCCTTGGACGAAGTCATATGGTGTGAAGCAATAGAATCTAGAACCCAACTATCTAAAATAGGTGATTGTGATCTCCTAAAACATTATTTTCCCACACTCATGAGATGGAGAAGGAGTGGAGATATAATTTTTGTGTTTCCTAATGGCATCCTTTGGGGCTTTTATTCTCTTGAAACACCTAGATTCTTCATGACTAGTCCCCCCACAATAGGATCAAGATAGGTAAGACTTATTCTTGTACTTGTTATATGATTCAGGTTTAGATGTGTTAGTGTTGGGCTTAGGTTCATTTTGAGATAGAGGAGTGTTCTTATTCTTACCCTTAGTTTTTCCCTTGTTCTTAGGATGTGATGAAACTAATATTTTTTGAGAGGTGGAAGACTCAAGATGAGACAATTTATATTCCTCCCTATTTATTCTCTCATAAAAAAATCTAGATCTAGCATTTTGAATGTGACATCTAAGGCATCCATGCTAGAGAAAAAGGTAGAAGCAAAGATTTTGAAGGGCCACTCAACTTAGACAAAATAAAGTACACACACTCTTCTTCCTTCTTATCTCATCCAATCCCCTTAAACTGTGTCAATGAATATTTAAACTTAGTGAGGTAGTCTACAATAGAGTCAAAGTCATCCAGATTGAGTGTAATAAGATCCACTTCAAGTTTCATGGCTCTCAAGTGATATACTTTCTCAAACAAACCCTTTAGCTTAGCCCATATTTTGAATGGAGAAACACATCCATCCAAATGAAACAAAATACTATCACTCACATAACCCTCAATCAAACCCATACACTCTTCAATTTTAAATTGATGCTAAAAAATTTTAAACTCACGTGTAAATTGTGGTTGAGTTTCATTTGTTATGGACCATTATCCTTTGTGTTTTATGACTATTTTCATTTGAGGTATCCATAAATGATAATTGTGTGTATTCATAGTCTCATAATGGTCAATATCATAAGTAGAAGCCATGATAATGAATCACCAAAGAGAAAAAAATGCAAAAGGGTGAAAAAATCAACACTGAGACAACCCCCTAAAAAATTGTATTAAGGACCCCCAATTTGGCACTTTATAAAATAGTTTGTTTTTAAAAATTAATGATACTAATGGATAGATAATATAAAACCCTGCACTTTTGAAAAAAATAAAACTCAAATTTGATTTACAGTTCAAAAGTTAGAGGCTTTACGAATTTCTGTAAAATGGGTCAAAATATTTAAAAAACACTACAAATGGACTTTAATGACCAATCAAAAAAAAAAATTAGGTGTCCAACCACTCATTGGAACTATAATTAAACCATGGACTTATAAATTCCAATCAAAGTGAAAAATGATCTGTCTGGTTACTATTATACTTACGTAAGCGAATTATGCTTCTTCTTGAGGCAAAAAATACAGCTTATAAAAAAAATTAAAAGTTATTTTTTAGATAATAAGGGTGTTTCAATGCATCTTTACTCAGACCCAAAGCTGAAACAAGTCTTTTTGAGGGTCCATGAAGGTAAAGATGGGTGCCAAATATAATGCACCTGTAGAAATATTATGTAGCAACAAAAAAGAATCTTACCAAATCTATATTCTTGACAAATTCTCAAAGAAGGATGCATATAACAAAGGTGTCACCTAATTACATACAATAAGGATCTTTTAATAGTAACCAACGCAACCCAGATTTGGGAAAATCTAATGCCAAATAAGGATGCAGTCTAGATCTGCAATTCAAATTTTTGAGAGAGAAAAACTCAACTTAGATCTATAGTAGGTGTAGAATCTCCTCCCAATTCAAAAATTGATAACACAAGGTCTTAGAAAAACAACGTAGGCTATAGGGGAAATTTTTCAATTTTAAGCATTGGTCAAAAAAACTTCCAATACCACCTCCTTGCTCCTCCATACAGGCTCTCTTCAACACTCCAAGCTACAATGAGTCTAAAAAAGGATGCAAAGGCTGAGTTTTTATGCAAAAAATAATAGATCATTCCACATTATTGCCTCATAATTTATGCCTTGGCTTTTTTCCCTCAATACGCCAGCTGAGAAATAAGCATTGCCTTTCTTCATTGCCTCCTTTTGAGATAAAAAACATTCTAACACCTTTATACAAATCTTAGACTTTCTTTCTGATCTTCAAGCACCACTCTATAGACTATAATGTTATTTCTCAGTAAGGTAAGATGCCCTTCTTTCAATACTCCATGTTGCCCAAATAAGGATGCCTTCTTGACAAGAAAAAATAATGCAAAAGCTTCAAAAAGTCTTGAAAAATGATGCTAAGATCTCCTCTTCAAGTTCCTCTATACCAAACCCCGATTCCTTTCACTCCTATAGATGTCAATGCCAAGATAAAAGCTTCACCAATGGAAATACAAACTTCACTTCCTCTCTCCTACACTTCTTATCAACCTTCCCTCCAAGAATAAAAACCATACACTTTCTTCAAAGCTTCAATAAAAGTGTTGAATTCATAAGAGGGAAGAAAAGGCTAAGAATATATGACAAGGGAAGAAGTAGCAATGACAAGGGAAATTTTTGAAATAAGATACATCAATGTAGATGGAAATAACACCTCAAAGCTCTGGTACCATGATAGGAATTGTGAACAAGCATTCCAACCTAAGATTCATAAGTGTTAACAACAAAAACATCTCATTTTTTAATAACACTTGATTTGATTTACTTTGTAATCATTTGTTTGTAGCTTCATTGTGTGATGTTTTTGTTAACATTTTTGAATCTTGGGTTGTAATATTTTTTCACCATTCCCATCAGTTTTGCATGTATGGAATTTAACTAGAATGAATGTGACTCAAAAGAATGATATTATAGACCCATATCACCTATAGAGAATAGCCATTCACTGTAATAATTACTGAATCATAAAATGGCATCATCAATTGACTTTGATGACATCTCAAATCTTGTACAACCAGATATACTTTGTTCTTTAATTAAATATACAACCTTAGATATTAGTGATATATTTATTTTTCTTAGATGTGCTTATAATTTAATTAGACTTTCAATGTAGGGCATGTTTTTGCATTCATTTCACATGAGGATAATGATGAGGGAATATAGTACTACTTGTGTCATTGTGTAGAGGCCAAAAAAATAACCATAAATGTTATGGATGAAGAAGAGATAATTTATCCCATTGGATCCATGGTGGTTATAAGAACCTAGATTCATAGGTACTATCATAAAAAAATAAAAAAATTATTATTTGAGGAATTTGAAACACACAGGGTGGTGCTTCATTATTGAAATCTGGTTATTTCTACAAATATTCAAATGATCAAATATCATGGAAAACCTCACAATAAAATTTTATGGAAAGTATGTGAATCTGACCATGAAGCAATTCTTAAAACACTTACAAACAGACCTAATCCTGAAGGCACATTATATTGAATTGGTAAGTTTATCTTGTATTTCAAATAAATATAGTTAACTTATTTGATTTAATGTATTTTAATTTTCAATTATTTTATTATTATGTTTATTTATGTTTAAATTTTTTAATAATAATTTTAATGTAGGTTAGTGGCACTAGATAAACTTCCACCTTCACATGGTTGGTGTTGTGAGCAGATAAGATTATCTTATTGAAATGAAGAGAAGCTAAAATATAGTTCATATTAATGTTATCTACCTTAAGCAAATAGGTTTTCACCTTCAATTTATTTATCTTTTTATGAAAATAAGAAAATAGTCATATCTATGCCTTAATTATGGTTTGGAGTTAGAGATAATCCTCCTAAGTTTTCTTAGAGGAGTCATTCATGCATGTGTAAGAGTTAAAGGTTTGTCTCTACCCATCACGGTTCTCTCGTAATGCACGATGGAAGTTCACTCAGTTTGTATACTCATGGATGAGGAGATTATTTTAAGGGATAAATTTAATCAACTGCAACCTTCACTCCTAGAGTGTGACCAAAATTGTACAATGGTTGTTTTATCCTTAAAATGTCTATTTAGACATGTCCCCATATATGGTTCATTAATTAGGATAATGAGTCAGAATATATAACTCCCACTGACCAACTTTTGGCACATTCTGAGAGATTTAGTTGTGAGATAAACCTCATTGCCACATCTCACCTAGATTGAGTTAAAGAGAATCCTCTTGGGTTTTTTATAGGACTCATACATACACATGTAGAAGTTGATGGTTCATTACTAGCCCTCATTATTATCCTGCAATACATGATGAAATTTCATTCAGTTTTCACACTAAGAGACGAGGAGATTATCTTAAAGGATGCATCTGATCAACTAGAACCTTCACTCATAGGGTGCTATCAATATTATACAATGGTTTTTCTATCCTTAATACACTTATTCAAATAATTTTTCATAGTCAGTTTCTTAATTGGGCTAACAAGTCAAAATATATGACCTCCACTAACCAACTTTTGGTCCATTATGAGAGATTTAGCTACACATAAACCTCATTGTCACATCAGTCCCATCTTGAGTTAGATATAATCTCCCAAAATTTCTTAGATAACTCATTTGTGAATGTGTATGAGCTAATGGTTAATATCTATCCCTCACGGTTATCCTGCAACACACGACATAAGTTTGCTCAATTTGCACACTCAGGGATGAGTGGATTCTCTTAAAGGATATGTCTAATCAACTATAACATTCACTCCTGGGGCACAACCAAGACCAGACAACAATTTTTCTATCTTTAAAATTCTTATTTGGATGTGTCCATGTAGATAGTTCATTAATTGGTCTAACATGTTAGAATGCACAGCTCTCATTGACTAACTTTTGGCCTATTTTGAGATATTTGGCTACAATATTAATATCATTACTACATCTTGATCAGCTTGAGATAGAGAGAATCCTCCTGATATTTCTTATAAGACTCATATGTGCATGTGTAGGAGTTGATGTTTCATCTCTATCCCTCACAATTTTCTTGCAATGCATGATGGGAGTTTACTTAGTTTTCACACTCAGGGAAGAGTGGATTCTCTTAAGGGATGCATCTGATCAACTACAACCTTTACTCTCAAAGTATGATCAAGACTAGACAACAGTCATTCTATCCTTAAAATGCCTATTTATATGTGTCCATGTAGATGGTTCATTTATTGGGCTAATGAGTCAAAGTATATGGCCCTCACTGACCAACTTTTAACCTATTTTGAGAGATTAAGCTACAAGACAAACCTCATTTCTGCATCACACTTGGATCAAATTAGAGATAATCCTCTCTGACATTCTTAGAGGACTCGATCATGCATGTGCAAGAACTGACAGTTTGTCTCTATCCCTCACATTTTTCCTATAATGCATGATGAAAGTTTGCTTGGTTTACACACTCAAGGACAAGTAGATTCTCTTAAGGATGTGTCTAATCAACTGTAACCTTCACTCTCAAGGAATATATAGACCTAAAAATGGTCATTCTAAACTTAAAATGCCTATTTGTATGTGTTTACATAGATGTTTCATTGATTGGGCTAATGATTCAAAATATATAGCCCTGACTAACCAACTTTTATCCCATTCCAATAGATTTAGCTATGACAAAAACCTCATTACCACATCTCACCTAAGTCAAATTAAAGAGAATTCTCCTGATATTTCTTATAAAACACATCCTTATATGTGTAGGAACTGAAATTTCATCCTTAGCCCTCACGGTTCTCCTATAATATGCAACAAAAGTTCATTCAATTTGCACACTTAGGGAGGAGGAGATTATCTCAAGGGATGCATCCGATCAACTACAACCTTCACTTTTGGGCCTTGATCTAGACCATACAACAACCATTCTAGCCTTAAAATACCCATTTAGATGTGTTCATGTAGATGGTTCATTGATTGGGATAATGAGTTATAATATACAACCCCCATTGACCAAATTTTGTCTTGTTCTAGGAGATTTGGCCACGAGAGAAACCTTATTATTGCATCTCACCCATATTAAGTTAGATAAAATGCTCCTAGGATTTATGAAAGGATTCATATGTGCACATGTAAGAGCTAATGGTTTGTCTCTATCCCTTATTGTTCTACTATAATGTAGGATTGAAGTTTTCTCAATTTACACACTCATGGATGAGGAGATTCTATTAAGGGATGTGTCTAATGAACTATAAGATTTACTCCCAGAACCTAATCGAGACTGAATAATGGTCATTCTAGTCTTAAAATTCCCATCTAGACATGTTTGTATAGATGGTTCATCAATTGGGATAATGAGTCATAATATACGATCCCCACTGACCAATTTTTAGCTCATTCTAAAAGATTTGGTTGCAAGAGAGACCTCATTACTGTGTCTCACATGTCTTGAGTTAGAGAAAATCCTCTTAGGCTTTCTTAGAGGACTTATTCATGTACATGTCAAATATAATGGTTTGTCTCTATCCCTCACAATTATCCATCAATGTATGAGTAAAGTTTGCTCAGTTTGCACACTCAAAGATGAGGAAATTCTCTTAAGGGATGCATCCAATCAATTATAACCTTCTCTCTCATATCCAAACTAAGACCATACAATGGCCATTCTATCCTTAAAATTCCCATCCATATGTGTTTGCATAGATGGTTCATTTATTGAGCTAATAAATCATAATATTTGGCCCTTACTAACCAACTTTTGGCCCATTCTAAGAGATTTAACCATAAGATAAACCTCATTTTTTCATGTCACCCATATCAAGTTTGAGAAAATCCTCCTGAGCTTTCTTATAGGACTCATACATGCATGTTTTAGAGCTAGGCTCATATCTAGCCCTCACAGTTCTCCTACAATGCATGACTAAAGTTGGAGGAGGATATTAACCAAAATTGGGAATTGTGAGCTTGGTAAATCTTTAAACTGCCTAATATGCATCAAATTCATAAAGAGGGAGATGTTGAAGACCTTCAACAAGCATAAAAGGATAAAATTATTATCACTGAAGGGACTAATAAAGGGTCTAAAGTCCAAAATATAAGTTTGTGTAATGTGTGAAGGAGTAATGTGGGGTGTAATGATGGATTAATGTTTTTAGTAGGTCTAAAATAGGTCCAAAAATATGTGTGAAGGTACTTCAACAAGATAATGGCAAGAAAAGTGAATTATCTTGTATATTTTAGCATATAAAGAGTTGAAATTGCATGAGAGAGGAGTTGGAGTGTTGTAAGAGGGTGTTAATTTAGCATTATTGAGAATGTTTATGCCAAATAAACCAATGTAAGAATGACCAAGACATTTTATAATATAATATATCATTCATACTTTCATGTATTATGTGTAGTTTAGAGGTTGAAGCCTTTTTGGAATGTTTGCAGACCAGGCAAGGTAATATAGGCCTGCTATAGTATTGGAATATTGGTATTTTGAAGACATTTGTTATTGGACAAGATGATTAGATTATGTGAGGAGGTGTAAGGGGTTATTATAGACCTTGTGTAAAATAATGAGGATTTAAAATGTTTACAACTTTAAAATTGACCTTTTTAGGTGCTCTCAGCCTTTAGGCTACCATTAAACCCTGAGCCATTCTAAAAGCCTTGTATTTTATGATTTATCTATTCAAATGATCTCAAATTTAGAGGAGAGATAGGAGATGATGTAAATAAATTATTTGATAAGTTTAAAATTGATTTAGAGGTCTGAGAAGTGAGTAATAGGAGTTGGAGGATTGCTTATCTTTAAAAAACTATTATTCTTGCCAAAAGAAAATTATCAAGTAAGATATTAGTAGTTTTTGAGACCTAAAAAAGAAGGATAAATTTTGAAACATGAAAGGTATGGTGTATTAATGGTAGATTGAAAAGGAATAGATAATGTTTGTAAGAGGAGGATGGTGTCAAAAAGTCTCAAAACCTACCTGTATTAGCCCAAAACTTTACAAATATGCCTTGAATGGATGTTTGGTGATGAATAAAGGCTTGACCTTTTGGAGGAGTTAAATAAAGTGTAAACAAACCTTAAACAAGTCTCAAAGGTAAATGACGTGTTTTAAAAAATTAACTATCTAATTTTTTAAACCTCTCGGCATTACATAGGCCTATCTAAGGTCAACCTAGGGTTTCCAATTTGTAACTGGAATATCTTTTGTTTTAACCATTCAAAATTCATAAAATATTAGAATCTGGTGTAACTTATCAAGTTATTTAATATTAATGATTTTTTAGACTAGTACAAGTCTATATTGTACAGTTTTCCAAAACATGTCATTATACTAAACCTAAAGAGGCCTAATTGGCAAAAGAGTGAGTTGAGTTAGTTGGGTTGCATGGAAATTTGGATCGTAAAACTTGTCATAGAGTTGAATAAGGATAATGAGTACTTGAAAATGTTTTTTTATCTAATTAGAAACTTTATTGCTTGTTTGTGCCTGCTAAGTTTACATGTTTTGAGGGTTATTAGAGAAGGAGGCTTGAAGAAGGAAGGTGTAGTTGAGTTGGGAATTATGAATTGAGGATTGTATTGTTGGACTAGATGTATGTAATAGATCTAATGAGTTGGTATATGTCCCTAAATGCAATAAAAATATGTCTAGAGTCATTGAACCATAAATGAGATATTTAGGCCTCGAAACTATGATAAAAAATAAGAAATATTAGAGGAAGATAAGAGAGTAAAGTTATGAGAGTAGATTATGAGATTATGGGGATGATGAGAAGGAGAGAATGGAGAGGAAGGTAAAGAGTGATATAAATTGAAAGAGAGAGTGATAATTATATGCATGAAGGAAGCTATTGAGTTCACTATGTGTGTGAGAGGATGATATTTTCACTGAAGAGGATAAGATTGAAAGAAGGGATGGCGAGTTTCATGATCAATAAAGAGGTCTAGAACTACAGACCTAGATCAAAGTGAATCAAGCCTAAGAGTAGGCCTAAAGGAGCTTGAAAGTTCATAATTGAGCATAAGAGAAGAGATTGTAGAGGGATAGAAGGGTGATATGTCTTGTAGAGAGAGAAGAGGACTGTGTGGGTAAGAAGTTTATGAACATAGTGAAGTTGAGAATGAGCAAGGATGTTCAAGGGAGAATTAAATGCCCTGTTATCCATGCAAGGGATCAAACCAAGTAGAGAGGAGATTCAAATCAAAGATCGAAGCTAGGTGAATGTTTAATTTAAGTGTATGTTCCATTTGCATTAGGTATTTGTTTTTAATTTACATCATAAGACTTTAAACATAATCAATTCAATGTCAAGTCATACATTACAATATATTACTATGAATTTTGAGACTACAAGACCATAAATGAGTATGTCTAATAGTCATGCACCTTTAATAGGTGATAAATTTATCCAAGAACATCAAAGAATCCTTATTAAAAATTTGAATTTAGTGTTGAAGGGAAAATATAAACACCCCATAATTGAGATATTACAAACAACTTGAATCCATGATAAGTTATTTATTACCAACAACACACTATATACACCCTTATGGATGGTGCTCTTGCATCACTAGACCTCCTAACAACTATGATCAAGTACAAATTATAACATTTACATCCCTAAAATTGATCATAAGTCCACTTACATCATAATTGAAAATTGATATGTAATTAAACGTAAATGAAACAAGTAAATATTAAATTTCACCTGCATCACTAGACCTCCTAACAACTATGAGAAAGTACAACTTATAATATTTACATCCCTGAAATTGATCACAAGTCCACTTACATCATAATTTCAAATTGATATGTAATTAAATGTAAATGAAACAAGTAAATAATAAATTGATCTTACATCACTAGACCTCCTAACAACTATGATCAAGTACAACTTATAATATTTACATCCATGAAATTGATCACAAATCCAATTACATCACAATTACAAATTGATATGATGTTAAATGTAAATGAAACAAGTAAATAGTAAACATCACATGTAAATGTAAAATATACATAATGATGAAGCAACTAACTTAGAGAATAATGTGGATTTCTTTAGCCCCATATGAAGTAATAATTATCATTAACCAATAATATGTGTAAACATTAAATGAACAAAATAGAAACTATGCATAGGTAAAGGGAGCCTATTGTCAAATAGTATATATGTGTATTTACAAAGTTCTATTTTATAATTCAACATAAATAATAGGACATATATCAAGAAAAAATTTATACCATAACATGTACATTAAAAAATGCACCATATAGACATACAATGTGGACCATATTGGAATACAAAATTGATTGTGCCTATAGTTAGACCCCTAACATAACAACTAGCTCTCGTGCTCCTCATTACCTCCAAATAAATTACACTTTGTTGGCATAGACATAGATTTAGGGGTGTTAGATGCCTCAATAAAAGGAGAGATTCTCCTTTTATCATGTGAGTCATCCCTTATTGTTTAGAATTGAGGTGTGTCAACCTTGACAAGTCAAGACACTATTCATGAGACACCATTCATGAAACACTATTCATGTAACACTATTCACAATCATTATTTATGTGATGAGTTGGAAGTGGTGAGTTGGCAATGATTGTAGAGGTGATGTGGTAGGTCATCTAGGTGATGATGCAAGTGTTGAATAACTTTTGATGAGTTAGCATGGCCCATGGAGGAATCTACATGATGTAAGTGCATGTGAGTGGAAGTGGAGTGTACCACTCCACTAAAGAGACAAGTTATTGTATTTTGAGATGCACATGATTTTGATTTACATTAAAAATGATAAAATAATGGATGTGGGTTAAAATTATATGTGGCCTCATGATCTTGAGTGGAAGTAAATCACAATTTGATGGAGAGTCTCTTGGAAGCATGTGGAGTCACATGGGATAGTGGGGAACAGCTTACTATTCTAATTTGGAGGCACATGTGAGAGTGGAGTGCAGTTTTGGAGGCTCATGAGAGTGGATGATGATGTGTCATAAATGGAGTATCCATTTTTTACCAAAGAATAAGACTACAAGCATGTTACTATTGATTAATAGTGGTGATACTAAAGGGTGGCAAATTTCTTGTCTTGACCATTGAGTTTCTTCATCATGTAATCTACTTTGTAATTTCTATAAATAGAACCTTTCTCTTTTGTAAATGTAATATGCAAGTAATGAATAAATTACCTAAGATTTGTAAGCTTACAATCTAGAGAGTTGTGCAAAAGCATTGAAGCTCTGTGTAACTAAATCTGCTCTTAGGTATAGTATACTGGTGATGGTCCTAGAAGGCTTCTCTACAAGTGTATGGTGTAATCTGTTGATTTGAATAATAAATTGGGATACTTTAGAGTGTGGAATTTTTTTCCTGGAAGTTTTTTCCTTACATAATCATGTGTTATGATATTTTTATGTTTTTAGTTTTATGTGTTTTCTTATCATTCTATTACAAGTTCAAATTATTTACATATTCTCCTCTCTTGGTTAGTGTAAGGAATTGTTTTCGTGATCTTGTATTCCTCTCTTATTTCATCCACAACCTCTAAAAATTGTTGTGTCTGCATAACATATGAAATATAACAATTAATGCATTAAAATTATATATTGAATGATAAAATTTTTAAGAACTAAATTTTGTAAAATGATTGTATACTCACCATATTCCATCTAAATACTTTTATAGGGCTAAAATATTGTGTATACAACCATGATGGTGAATCTTATGGAGCATACATATATCATTAGATATAGATGTGCATAAAATTATGTAAATATGATATAAAATATCATTGCTTAAAGTTAAAAACAATTTTATTATGTGTTCTCACTAGTCTCTGTCCCTAAATCATGATTTGATACAAAGATAGTGGATCATAATATGTAACTTCAACATCATCAAAACCTTCTTCTTGTCCATGAAGGTTGCCCATATCATCTCTCATCATCTATAAAACCAATAAGTGAATAATGTGTGAATCCAATGAACATTATAAAAATCTGACTATAATATATATCTTAAAACATAATTTTGTGTTCAAAAGACAATAAACATACATGAATAAATATGTAATTTAAAAGTTTCCAAACCTAAATATAGGGTACACCCATGCCAATTATGGTATCTATAATAGAGTCAAGGCCTGTTGAGCTACCCAAAATATCACCAATCATCTATTCAAGCACCAAATAATAAGTTCAGTCAAATAAATTAATCACTTAAGTAAATACATAATAGAATATAAACTTAATATTATTTTAGAAACATAAATAAACTATAATTAAAATTAAACCTATGTATCAAATATAAATGGTGAAGTCGATAATTCCTACATAATAGGCTGACATATCTTAAGAAGAATCAATAAAACTAGTACATTTGGCATAGTGTCTGGCATGCTAGTGTCATACATTGCTAAAGCATCTATAGGTGGTATATGCTTTAGCATGATAGCCTCCTTAACTCTTGAAGAATATGCAATTGGCATATGCTTTGGCATGCTAGTCTCCATAAATGTAGTCTATGTTGCCACACCTGAATAGGAAGTCCCGTACACTTCCTCCCACATGATGTGCAATGATGCACATGAATTGTAACATGAGTAGGAGGAGGGACACTAATACCTATACCAATACCACCAAAACCACTACTTCCACTATAAATTCCACAAATACCACTATCACTAACACCACTAGAGTCACTACCACTAGCACCACTTGTAAGTTTAGCATAAGTATTCAATGTATGCATACAATTCTCAATCATAACTTAGGTCAAATTTATAATCACCTCAAGGGTATCCATATGTATTTTAAAATTAAAAAAATTAGGAATATAGTCATGTGATATTTTTATTTTATTTCTTTGAGCTTGGTTATGATGGTTATGGTCTCACCTGGCACTAGGTCTATCAAATTAAGACCCACCTCCCCTACCTTGGGAGGCCTTCATGTTAAACTAGTTTGTAATTTATTACATCACAAACTCACAATACAATTTTCTCAAAAATTATAATGGAACCTCATTATTATTGCATGGAGGCTCATCAAGCACCATCCATCACCTATCCCATAAGTTATTTTTCATCTCCACATGAATACACCAATCAATACCAATATGTTTACAATTCATCGATGGAGGTTGGTTGGTTCCAGACTTAATAAACAAAGTGCACATAACTTATTTTGTTATTTTTTTTATTAAAATATTCATATGATAATTTTTCAAAATAAAATTGTTTCATAGCCTCTCTTTGATGCAACATTGCATCAAGTTATGAAGTTATATTTCCCACTTCATTAAAAATAGTCTCTAGTTTATTGGCAAATGAAATGTGTGCACTAAAAATTGAGGAGTGACGCAAACCATTAGTGATTATTTATAATTGTTGATGTTTTGAATTGTAATTTTCATACAATTTAAATAAAATCAAATTTTTTAGAGTTTTGTCTATAATTTTATTCATATAGTGGATCTATCAAACTTGTATATCTAGATCTAAATAGAAATATTGGTTTTTTTAGGCAATGTAAGAAAATCTAATGTAAACCTAAATTCAAAACCCTAATTGCATTAATAAATATAAATATAAATTATAAAATTTAAATTTAAAAATAAACATACCTAATTATTAACCCAAATGTTGAATCCCATTGGTGGGATGTAAATCTAAAGTGTGCATGTGGATCTACAAGATAAATGTGAAGAGAAAAAAACCTATCCAAAAAATGTAGGTTTGAGCTGAAATAATAAAATGAAATGAAAAAATGAAAAGGGCATATGCCCTTTATGTTTTTCAAAGGGTGTAAGCCTTTGAGGCTTGAGCACAATCCTGAGCCTTGATAATTTTTAAAAAAAACATATGCCCTTTGTAAATTTAAATTAAAATTTGGGGAAATGTCATACTTTTTGTCCCCCAAATTTGTGCATCGACAACCTTCTCTAATTCTATTTTCATATTATTTAAATACTCAAACATGCACTCCCTTATCTTGGTGGATAACTACTCCCTTATGTATACATGATTTGTAATTTTTATAAGTGGAGTAAAGCTTGTCGAGGTCATATGTTATTTTACCCTTTTTTTCCTCTTCAACCTGTAATTCAATGAATAACATGGATACATATTTCTCCTTTCCTACTTTAGGTATCACCATTATCACTATATTCTTCCTTTCCATTGATGCAATTCCCTAACACCTTACAACTCAAATTAGACAACTTTCCTTTTGTCAATCCCCAACCTGAGCATCCCTACAATTTCACTCTTCTGCACTTGATTCTTATGTTTTCCTTTAATGGTTTTGTATATCCCTTATGATACCATAATCATCATCTATAAATCCAATTTATTGAATACCCTAGTCTTTCTTTTTGTGTAAAAACACTAGAGCTCTTTGACTACCACAATCAACAAATGATTCTCAAATGCTATCTCAATCCTTTTATAGGCTTTGGTGAATTAATTTTTCCACTTACTAATGAATCATTTATTTTGTTGTCATAAAAAGGTCAAATTTTCAAAAATATGACCATTTCACACCTCTTCTCACAACTCCACTTTGAAATATTTCCATTCATGAATGCATGAAACTCCCACACATTTTCTATCTCAACCCACTTTTGTGTGTACAAGTTATTATGCCCATCACATTATGTGTTTCGCTAGCCTTTCACAGCATGCTTTGTGCACACGTTTATGTTCCTTCTTTCACAAATATTAAAAAAAAACTAATAAGTTTGATCTTCCCTTCTCCTTGTGATCAATAGGAATCCAAGAGGGGAGTTAGTATTGTGTTAGTATGATGAAAACTAAGTAAAAATACACTAATAAAGCTAACACCTCAAGCCTAAACACTTAAAGAGCAAGATAAAAATATAATTAACTATCAATAGAAGAAAAAACAAACAATATTTACCTTCATTGAGAGTAAGATTTGTATGTTGACTATGGAGGAATGTGCTTGGTCGTGTGCTCAAAGAGTCTTTGGCAATGGTACTCCTTGCATCATCTCTCCTTGTCACGTTGGAAATGTTGGGCTTGGATTTGGATTTGGATTGGATTTGATGCAACTCTCTCTCAATAAATGAGCATTATAACATTACACAAAGGGTTCTTGAAGGTATTTTTTCATGATAACATTACTGTTACAACCCCTCAAGTTGTACTTGGAAAATGCATTAAAACATTTTTGTTTTTAAAACAACTTACTTAAAATTCATTACACAAAATAAAACATTACAACATATCTAAACTATAACTTAGATCAATATTAATTCTAATTCAAATAATGAATACAATATTTGTTTGATACAACTCCAAGGAAAGTAAATACAATAAGACATAACTAAAGCTAGTCTCATAACACAGCAACTATTATTCAAGTATAATCAAACATAATTATTACATTTAAATTTCCTTTAGGCATCTATCCTAATATAATAAATATATACTAATCTCTCTAGATCTCAAGTTAAACCAACTCACGTATCGTTAATAATCTTAAGTGTTGTCTCCCAAGCAAGTACTTTAATGGCAGAGGGAGAGCATCATCCAAGCACTTTTCCATACCAAGCATGGATCAATGATCCCCTACACAATCCCCTATCAGATAATGGTCCTCCCTTCAATGATAGATAGATAGAACGGTGCAAAAATCTAGAGAGATGTGCTAGAACCCCATGTGCTATAAGATTTACACTACATGATGTGTATCCTAAAGAAAATATGTTTCTAACATGATATCGTACAACATGTAAATCAAATATATGAAATGATAATGTATATCTAAGATTAGTTTTTCCAAAGTTTTCAAATAACATACAATCACTCATATCGGTCAATTTCATAACACACCACTTTATCGGATTATCTACTTCCAACATTGGTAGTGTTACCTAGGCTAGTGGAGTCTATCTCACTAACTATTAGTATCATCAATGTAGAAACTTTAATAAACATAGATAGCAATATTATAAAACTTAAAATGATTCATTTAAATTCTTCCTATACTAGGAATGGAATATTCAAAACCATATATTTATTTTTTGAATATCTTATGAAACTATAACGTGCTAAAATTACCTATAAAATAATATGTAACAAAACAAAGTCATAAAAGGGTCATAGCATCTAGATATGTTTTATAAGTAACCTACTGGTTAATTTACAATCAAAGGATTTAATTCCTCTATTAATACAAATAACATACATAATTGGTTCTAAAAACAACCAGTTTGTAATTTGCAATAATATGAAACAAGCTTGTTTATTAAAATTAATTGACTTTTCTAAGTTTAAATAATAGTTTCAAAGTATTCAGTTATAAATCAGTTTTCAAGTTCCTCAATAAATTCCTAGCATGACACTAAGTTTTTTCCGTAATTGATCTAAAATTATCATCTCTACTTATTTTTAACATGCTAATTCATCACTTAAATGAAACCAAAAATACTTTAATTATTCCTCCATTTACCACTAAGGCTTAATGAACTAATCCTTAAAGTATTTTTTGAACTAATACATGGTCATCTGTTGTAAAATATATAAAATCAATGTGTAAATAATTTGTCTCATAAGAAAAAGAGATGCCATTAAATGTATAAGATGCTGCCAATAAAAAGAGGTTCTGGTTTTAACTCTTTATTACCAAATGTAGACCTATCTAATTAAACATAGACCAGTTAATAAATAAACTTAGATCTAAAGATTATAAAACACAATTCATTCAAAGTAAAATGTAGACTTAAACAAAATAATACACAAGCTATTAACATGGGATGCAAACCTGTTTAGATCAAAATGCAATCTGATTTAATAATGTAGAACACATAATTGATATATATAAATGTAGACTCAAATATATTAAATGCAAGATCTAAAATATTAACCACATGCTCAATTATATTAAATACAAGCTCAATTATATTAGATACAACCTCAATTATATTAAACACGGGCTCAATTATATTAACCAAAGCCTTACAAGAATGGAATGCAGCTAAGAGAGTAAATATCAGTTTGCAATCATGAAATGCATCCACATAAAGTAAAACACAGGCTAAAAAATAAACATAGACCTTTCTAAAACTAAACATAGGTCTACAAAGAATATTATGTAGGCATAAATAGGCCAAAGTGATATTAATATGCAGGTTTAAACATAATAATACTCCACCTCAAGGAATAATACATAGGTATAATGATTAAAATGTTGGTCATTGAAGGACAATCCTATGTGGAGCATAGCCTATAAATAAATAAAGGTCTCAAATGACTAAAATGTTTCACTATAATATTTAATGCAGACCTTCTACAAGGTGAAACATAGCCTTTTGATATTAAAATGTAGGTCTATAACATCAAGTATGCATGCCTATACAAGTATTCTAAGGACATAAAAGAATATTACATTATCTATAATTATAAAATGTAGTCTACAGGAGTATGTCACAGGTTTAATGAATAAAACATATCACTAAACTATAATTCTTCCAAACAAAATGGGATGCATGTCCTTAAATTTAATGTGTAGGCTTATAAAGTTGTAACGCTGGCCATATGGTGGTGTGCAAGCCAACTAGAGGGAGACACAGGCTTAAGTATAAAATGTTGATTTATAAAATAATACTAATCTAGTATCTTATAGAGAACCATAGGTTAAATAATGGTACGTAGGTATATTAATAATAATACACACTAAAATCACCCCATTTGACACATAGGAAAATAATTACAGAACCAACCAGGTAGATTTGTGCCCTTTTTCCTTGCTCTTTCTTTAGTCATTCACTTATTATCCCTTATCTATTGGAGATTTATCAATGATGTCATGATGATGTCATGAAATTATCTAGGTGAGAGGATGAATAGACTTGATAGTCTAAGTGGCAATGACAAAATGGGCAATGTGATTGTCTTAATATGCTTGAACAAAACTTGGTTGATCTTCAAAGTTTGCATGATTAGAGATGTTCAAGAATGCATATGGTGATTTTAGGATGTGAAATAGGTCCCTAAGATGTTTTCTATGATTTTATTCCTTGTGTGTATGAGTGTATTTCATCTGGTTGATCATTGTTGTCATATAGATATTTTGGGTCTAGTGGTAGAAAATATGAGTAGGCAGTTTTAGGAAGTCACCATTACCACATGTGGATGAGTTAAAGGGGGTTTTTCATATGGTTGTGATCACATTTTTTTCTATATATTATGTACTAAATTTTATATTATTCATTTAAGTGCATCAAAATATATTCAAGTGCAAAGTTAGGCTCCTAGGCAGTTTGACAGTGTTTTTCCATACTTAGCCAAATTTGCATGAGGCAAGAAAACTCTGAGTAATAAGTTTGGTGATAAAATTTCTCACACGTATGGATATTTAAAGAGAATATGATAAATTGGGTTTGTTCAATTTTTTATTTTTATTTTTTCATAAAATTTTAGTTCATACACCGAAGCACATCAAAAGATATGCATATGTAAAGTTAGCCTTCTAGGTAATTCATGACATTATTGGCTTTATGGCAGAAAAATCTAAGTGAGAAGATTAAAGGAATTATATCTCACACATGCAAAGGTTTTAAGATCATTTTGACACATTTTTATATTATTCTATGTGAGGAGATCATATGGTTCAAATTTGAGAGCATGCAAGTGAGCGAGGTAAAAGATATGACTGTGCAAATTTGGCCTTTCAGGCAGATTACAATGGTTCCATAGTCATTTTTGCACAAGTTAAAGTTCAAGCAACATCAACAGAGTGAATTGATAAAATATGTCATAAATTAATGATATGGTTCCAAATTTTCAATGTTTAACTTTGAGCAGAGATAAAGATCGAGCTTCTTCTAAGGATCAACGGTTCATGGGAGTTTGTACATCTAGATCTATGATGCGTAGTAAATCAAATGGGTCAAAGCATTTGATGCTTAAACTAAGTAAAGATTGATTTACTTAAAAAAGAATTAATATAACATGTTCATTCCAATATTTCTAGAAGCAATGAGATGAGGACAAGTGTTTAATGTTTAACATCAAGCAGAGATAAAGATCGAACTACGTATAGGAGATTGACGGAGTGCATTAAGTCAAATAGTCAAGATGAAGATCCAACAATGAGTGTAAAAGGTAAAGGTTGAGTTAATTATAATAAAATATATGGTTCATGTTTAATATTATTATCGAGGACATGATATGTGAGCAAAGTGTTTGAAGTTTAATTGTGATCATTTGTATTTGACTATAAGAATTTTCCAAAGTGAAAAACCAGTGCTCTATATTTTGGCTATATCTATCGATCTATGCAATTTTTTCTCATGATACAAAAATAAAATATGTAGAGGAATCCAAGGCACATTTTAAAATATATTTTTAAATATATAAAAGTGTGTTAGGTCAAATATATTAAGGTTTAAATTTGACTATGTTTTTGTGTATGTCCTGCAAGTAACCCAGGAAGGATCCTTGAGCTTGTGTTAATGTTGTTTCAATGTTTCATGTTGTCTTAGATATTGAAGAGTGTTTTGATACTCCATAAGGATGATCTATGTGTATTTTATAGGTGTGATCAATCTATTTTGAGTATGAATAATGCTTAATAAGTTGACTGTGTGTTCATTCATGATGTTCTTGTGTACAAGATCAGTGTTTGAGTTGATTAAGCATATGCAAAGGTGAGCAGTGATGACCGTGATCATTTGAGAATGACTAAGGGGTCATATGTAGTGGTATTATACATTTTTAATTGGTCATGTGTTCTTATTTTTCTCAATAGAGTGTTAAATGAGTGAATGGGTCTTCATGACACCTATAAGAGCTACAAGGGCCTATTTTATAGGTGTAGTTGCTTAAGGGTGACCCATGGGTGTTATGGATGATCTATGAAGATTGTATTGAGATGTGTATTCATATGATAAATACATTAAGGGTTAAATCATGCCTAATGGCTGACCAAGATGTTGATAATCATGATAGCTTTATAAATGGTAAAACCAAATGTGTTAGTTTTTATACTTTTGAGAGAGGCTTGTGTATGAGAAGCCAAGTAAAGGTGAGAAACTTTGAAAGAGAAGGTATAGGTCAGTGAAGACTAGAAGTGAGTTAAGAGGATTAGATATGTTTATCTGATCAAGGTGATGAAGGTAATCACATAGGTCATTGCACCTAATAAGCTTAGAAGAAGTAAAACGAGTGAGTATGCTCAAGAGGTTGTTTGAGAGAGTGTGTATGGTGAGCGAAGGAAAGGTGAAGGTTGTGTGTGCCCAATGGATGTATTTAACATTAGAGTAGGTTTATGATGGTGTGTATGACCTTTAGGTCATATTTCTAATGTCATAACAATGCTCTTGTAGGTTTAAAGATTGAGTGGGAGGAAAGAGTTGAAGAGTGGGGTTAGTTGGGATATGTAATGTGTCCTAATTGATATTTATATGTTGGTTCAAGTATGTAATTTGATTTTTCCAATAATGATAATTGATTAATATTTCTCATTGGTTGGATTATTGAGTAGAATAGATTGAGATCTATGTGTATGACCATTCAGTCATGTTGTTTATGTGGTGACAAAGTTGATGTTAAGAAGGTGAAGAGTGATAATCAGAGGTCCATAATTAGGTGTTGAAGACATCAATTCAAAGGTGGAGTTATTCATAGGTGTTGTTTTGGCTACTCAACATCTAGGGGTTGAAGCCTCCTTGTAAGGTGAAACTTGCTAAATGTCTCTATGTTATGACAACTCAGCTAGATAGGTGTAAGCTCCTTATGGGATTGTAGTCTCACTAAAATAAGGGATGGTAGTTCCTTGATTAGTTGTATTTGGTCTAAATTAGATCTTGTCATTATAGGATTGTAGTCCATCTTGCAGGTTTTAGTGGGTTTTATTCCCCAAGAGGGTTTCCCACATAGATGTTATGTTGATGTGATGTATGCTCTTGTTCATGATTTGTTTGCATTTGATTTCATGCTTATATTTATATATCAAGTTGATGAATGATGAAATGGATTTGGAATTTAATGTGCATTATTATATACTAATTCACCCCCCCCCCACCTCTTAGTAGCTACTTTCAACAATTGGTATCAAAGTAGCTCCTTTGGAGGAATCTTAACAGCTTGAAGGATATCTTAAGTAACACAAGATGGCTAAATAGTTGAAGAAAGAAAATCTTGAATTGAGATCAATGGTCAAAAGTATTAAAAAATATATTAGTCATATTAAAGTGCAAGCATGTAGAATGATGGATGACTTGGTTAAATAATTTAAGAGGAATAAGGAGATTATCTAAGTTCTTGTAATTTAGTTATAGGATACATGTTCAATTTTGAGAGCTAAAAGACATGAATATGTTCAAATGATGACTAATATTATTTCCCTAAAAGATGAGTATGAAAATTTTATAATAAAGATACGCAAGCCTGAAAAAGAATAAAAATAATTAGAACAAGTCAAAGATGATGAAAAATAGATCAGTAATCTAAAGGATCGGTTAGGGGTAGCTAATGCAAATCTAAAGATAAGAGAAGAAGAATGCAGACATCTTAAGACTCAGTTAGAAGAAGCAAATGTCAAAATTAGTTCAAAGCAAGGTGAGTTTGATGAGATGAAAACCAAGATAAATTTGTTAAAGATTGAGCATGAACAGCTCATAGATAAGTTAAATAAACTAAGAGAGAAGCATGAGAAGCTTGAGTATATCAAGGAGAATGCAAGCTTTGAAATCAATACAAGAAGGTCTATTAGACAACCAAATGCATAATGGTATGATATTTATTTCATGGTAATTGGTATACATGTAATGAATATGGTCATAGAGCTAAGGATTGTAAAAGGAATTCAGTCAAGAATGTGTCCTCTTAGAGCCTTGTAAGAATAAGCAATTGGTCTTGGAGAAATCTTAACTCAGATCAGTCAAGAGATATGTTAAATGATATTTTTTTTTTAGTTGTCATAAAAGTGGACATATTTCTAGATTATTTCCAATGGTGTTAAGAGGTATTTAAAGTATTTCAAAGGATATAGATCTCTTAGAAGGTCTAAGAAAGGATAAACTTTGGTATGGAAACTAAAGTTAATCATTAACAATTCTTTTAATTATAAGGATGATAATAAACTTGCTCTAGAATGATATGTTGCAAATTAGGATAATCTCAAGGATCAAATAGGTAAATATAGTTTTAAAAGACAATAAGATTAAAACTATGGTATGGAGATCTGAGGCAGTAAAGACTAAGGTGACTAATCCTATTAAGTCTAAGAGTTTTGATGGATTTTTTGCCAAGGTGGAAAAAGGATTAGAAATGAAGGAAAGTCAAGATTTTATGATGTTAGCATTTATTGAAAAATTTGAAGCAAAGAATGAAGTCAAGTATCCATTAAAAATCAATTGGATGATGAGGTAGGGCTACAAGTCAGAGAAACATATGGAGATATGGGAGTCTCCTAAGTTTTGGGACTTTTAGTCTCGTTATGTCAAAGGGGTGTCTCTATCTAGGATTCAAGGAGACACTTGTTAGTCAAAGGAAGCTAGGTGGTTTTTAGATATTGTTTGATGAGATGGTTTGAAAAAAAGGTATGTTTGTGAATTATTTTTATATATTTTTTATTGGATAAAATATGTTTGTGAAGAATCTCAATGGTCTTATCTTGAGAAGGAGTTAGCTTGTTGATCATGGTTTGGATGCTCTGGTATAAAGTTGTGTATGCCATAGAATTTCATAGTGTTCTAAATATGAGGTGTCTCTATATGAGTATTGACTATGATTAGATAGTATTTGAATACTTTTTGAAGATTTCATGATTCAAGTGAAGCATGGAGTTAGGGGGAGCTTTGTAATTGGTCAGGTCCTAGGATCAGAGGACTGAGTAGTTGAATCTGAGAAAGAAGGTATGGATGTTTTTGTGTGCTCCTAGGTTTATTTGTTTTACTATAGGATAAAATCCATGGTATAGGAATTAAAAGTTCTCAAATTTATGGAGGCTCATTTTTTTGTCCAAAAGTGTGTAATGGTTATCTCCAGGTGTACAAGAAAATTCAGAGGTGGACGTCGACTAGAAGGAGGTTTGTTGACTTAGTTTGTTTTAAGATTCTAGGGTTTTGGGCTACGATATAAAATTTGTTTACCTTATGAGTTGATATCTAAGGATTATTAATAAGTTGAATGTGCCAAATGGATTTTCAATCAAGATTCATAGAGATATGAAGGTTTGTGGATTTTAAGTTATTCAAGTGTTTATCATAATGGAGGCCTAATTGGCCAACTAGTTTGTGAAGGAAGTTTATTTTATAATATGATATAGGTGATAAAAATTAGTTCTATTGAGGGATTATATTATATTACTCTAGATATGAAGTTTCAAGTTTTGAATATGTGTCTACTAAAAGTTATGGGCTTTGCAAGTTCTAGGTAGGGATACAAGAAAACTAGAAAAGCCTAGTGAGAAGATGAGTGTTTTTTGTTCATTATTTTTAAAATACAAAGGTATGTATGTTTTAAGGAGATTTTTTAGGTTTTTTGAGATCATGTTTCATGTTTGGTGTGTGTCATGAAGTTCTATTGGTGTTCCTTGTGGTAGCTTGAGATAGAAGGCTAGCAAGCATGTGTGGTGGTTCTTTATGATGTGTGGAGATATAAAGATGCTCAAGAAGTGAAATGGATTATAAATATTATTTGGAGTCTCTCTCAAATGTATCTTGGTTATTTCCATCAGATTTTATTATTTTTGTGTCTTCTTTCTTCATTAGTTACAATGCTCAACTGAAGAGAGTGTTGGCTTGGAGTAAGAGGAAGTTGTCAAGGCAAAGAATAAGTAAGCTCAAGGTAAGGGGGAGTTTGTATCATCTTTATAAGATGTTCCTCTTTATTTTTTGTTCTATTTAGGTCCTCAAGAACATATTGTTCCCATTTTGTCATTGTGTCAAAGGGGGAGAAAATTCCTATTGTGAAGGTGCTTGAAAAGAGAGGAAGGTGAGTTGTATATTACTATATATGATGGTTGTTGACATCAATGACAAAGGTGGATATTATTAGAGAGTTTTAAATGATGTCATTATGATGTAATTAATTTTTTTAGGTGATTGGATGAATATCCTTGATAGTCTAAGTGACAATGATAAAGTGGGTAATGTGCTTGTCCTAATATTGCTTGAACAAGGCTTGGTTGATCTTCAAAGTTTGCATGATTAGAGATGTTCAAAAATTATTATAGTGATTTGAAGATGTGAAATATGCCCCTATTATGTTTTATATGTTTTTATTTTTTGTGTTCATGAGTGTCTTTCATCTGGTTGATCATTGTTGTCATCTAGACATTTTGGGTCTAGTGGTAGAAAATCTGAGTAGGTAGTTTGATGACATCACCATTACCACATGTGGATGAGTCAAAGGGAGTTGGTAATATAGTTGTGATAAAAATTTTGACTATATATTATTTTCTAAATTTTATGTTATTCATTTAAGTGCATCAAAAGATATGCAAGTGCAAAGTTGGGCTCCTAGGCAGTTTGACAATGTTTTCCCATAACCAAATTTATATGAGGCAAGAAAGCGCTGAGTAAGAATTTTTGTGATGGGATATCTCACACGTATATATGTTTAAGGATAATTTGATCATATTATTTTGTTTAATTTTTTTCCTAGTTTATCTATGCTAAATTTTAGATCATGCGTCGAAGCACGTCAAAAGATATGCATGTGTAAATTTGGCCTTCCAAGCAATTCTTGACATTGTTGGCTCTATGGTAGAAAAACCTAAGTGAGAAGATTAATGGAATTATATCTCACATATGAGAATATTTCAATAAAATTATGACACATGGGTGGATTATCCTATGTGAGTATATCATATCATCCAATATAAGAACATGTGAGCGAGCGAGGTAAAAGATATGACTATGTAAAGTTGGCCTTTCAGGCAAATTGTTATGGTTCCCATAGTCATTTTTTCATAAGTTAAAGTTTAAGAAAAATAGATGGAGCACATTTATCTAATATGTTAGGAAGTGATGATATGGTTCCAAGTGTTCAATGTTTGATGTTGAGCAGAGATAAATATTGAGCTTCTTCTAAGGATCAACAGTTTGTGAGAGTTCATACATTTAGATCTACAATGCATAGCAAGTCAAATGGGTGAAAGTGTTCGATGTTTAAATTGAGTGAAGATAGAGTTCATTAAAAAATTATCAATGGATTATTTTTATTCCAATATTTCTAGGAGCAAGAGGACAAGTGTTCGATGTTTAACGTCAAGCAAAGATAAAGACCGAACTATGTACAGGAGATCAATGGAGTGTATTAAGTCAAATAGTCAAGATGAAGATCCAATGATGAGAAATAAAAGGTAAAGGTTGAGTTTATTACAACAAAATAAATGGTTCGTGTTTAATCTGAGTAGTGAGGACACGATATGTGAGCATAATGTTTAAAGTTTAACTATGATCATTTGCATTTGAATATTTAAATTTTACAAAAGAAAAAACCAATGCTCTATATTTTGGTTATATCTTTCGATCTATACAAAATTTTCTCATGATGTTAAAATGGAATATGTAGAGGACTCTAAGGCACATCTAACCATATAGATTTGAAGATCTAAAATTTTGTATAGTCAAATATATTTAGGTTCAAATTTGACTATGTTTTCGTGTATGTCCTACAAGTGACCCAGGAAGGATGTTCGAGCTTGTGTTGATGTTATTTCAATGTTTCATGTTATATTAGCTATTGAAGAGTGTTTTAGACTCTATAAGTATTGTCTGTGTGGATTTTGGAGATGTAATGAATCTATCTTGAGTATGAACAATGCTTAATAAGTTGATTGTGTGTTCATTCATGATGTTTTTGTGTATAAGGTCCATGTTTGAGTTGATTAAGCATACGTAGAGGTGAGCAGTGATGACTATGATCATTTGATAAAGACTAAAAGGTCATGTGTAGTGGATTTATACATTTTTAGTTGGTCATATTTTCTTTTTTTTCTCAATGGAGTGTTAAACGAGTGATTGGGTCTTCATGAGACCTATAAGAGCTACAAGGGCCTATTTTATAGGTGTAACTGCTTAAGGGTGACCCATGGGTGCTATGGCCAATCTATGAAGATTGTATTGAGATATTTCTTCATATTATATATGTCTTAAGGGTTTAGGCATGCCTAATGGTCGACCAAGATGTGGATAATTTTGATAGCTCTATAAATGGTGAAACCAAATGTGTTGGTTTCTAGACTTTTGAGAGAGGCTTGTTTATGAGTAGCCAAGCGAAGATGATAACCTTTGAAAGAGAAGGTATAGGTTAGTGAGGACCAATAGAGAGTGAATAGGGTTATATATGTTTATTTGATCAAGGTGATAAAGGTGATCAAATAGGTCATTGGACCTAATAAGCTTAGAAGAGGTAGAATGAGTGAGTATTCTCAAAAGGTTGTTTGAGAGAGTGTGTATGGTGAGTGAAGGCAAGGTGAAGGTTATATGTGCATAGTGGACATGTTTAAGGGTACATTAGGTTGATGATAGTGTGTATGACATTTAGGTCATATTTTTTATGTCATAATAGTGCTCTTGCAAGTTTAAAGATTGAGTGTGAGCGAAGAGTTGAAGAGTGGGGTTAGTTGGGATATGTGATGTGTCCTAATTGATCTATATGTGTTGGTTCAAGTATGTAATGTGATTTGGACAATATGGAGAATTAAGTAAGGGCACTCAATGGTTGGATTATTGAGCAGAGCAAATTGAGGTCTTTGTGTATGACCATTCATTCATGTTGTCATGTGGTGACAAAGTTGTTGCTAAAAAGGTGAAGAGTGATAATTAGAGGTCCATCATCAGGTGTTAAAGACATCAGTTCAAAGGTAGAGTTGTTCATAAGTGTTGTTGTGAATTCTCAACATCTAAGGGTTAAATCTTCCTTGCACAGTGAAATTTTATAAAGATCTAGTTGTTGTGACAGCTTAGCTAGATAGGTGTAGAAGCTCCTTGTGGATTGAAGTCTCACTAAAATAAGGGATGGTAGTTCCTTGATCAATTACATCTAGTCTAAGTTGGATATTTTCATTATAGTACTATAGTCCATTTTTTCAAGGTTCAATGGGTTTTATTCCCCAAGGGGATTTCCCACATAGATGTTATATTGATATGATGTATACACTTTTTCATTCTTTGGTTGTATTTACGTTCATGCTTATGTTGCTAGATCAAGTTGATGAATAATGGAATGGTTTTGGAATTAAATGTTCATTTTTGTATACCGATTCAACCCCCCCTCTCAATAGATAATTTTAACATTATCATTTCTATCTTTGTTTGTATATCAACTTCTAAAATTCTCACTTAATTTATAAAACTACCTTCTCTTTATAATTGATGCACTCTTACCTTATATGTTATTCATCTTTCCTAAATTTATTAACTATAGTTCACTCCTCCAAAGTCGTAGTCTTTCTTCCACTTTATTGCTAAAAAAATAATCAAACATTTAGTTTGTTTTAAATAGACCATTACATCTTAATTTATCAAGTTAGCTTAACTTACGGCTAAGTTTGACTAGTTAATTAGTAAAATGTATTTTCTAATTTTTAAATGTAATTTTTTACATGTATTTTTCAAGACTAACTTAGATTGTATTAACTCAAATTTAGAATTCTAAGATAATTCAAATATTATGAAAACAATCATTACAACAATAATTATCTATTTAACTAATAGATATTTAAGTCAGTAATTTATGTTTATTATAAGATAACCGTATCTATGATAATTCATATCCATATAACTATTAAATATTTATTTTCCTAATTTAAACTCAAAAATCAAGAAAATTTAACTAAAGGAATCCTATGTAACCAAAAACTAAATCCACATAGAATTATAATCATAAGTAATATTTCCATAACCACGTGTTATCATTTAAAACATGATATGCATATAATATTTTTAAATCTAATGTGCATGTGTAGGGTCACTAGCAATTTATTTTATTATTCTCCCAATTATCCCATCTATCCCATCCTCTCTGATGATGCTCTCCATCATCAAGCTCTAAGGGTAGGATCAATCCTGCATCCACTTCATAACAAGTAGGTAGTTAGTCTGAGTCATCATAAATATCAACCAATGATATAAAAACTAACAAATACTTATCCATAATGTATATAATATAAAATATAGTTGTCACATCATGTATATTAATCAAAAATATCACTGACCCATTTCATAATATATCATAAAGCTCAAAATAAAAGCAATAATAATCAATTAATAACCATACTAATCCACAAATTCAAAGGTTATAAATCATAGGTTGAAATCAGGATGTAACATCCTCCCCTTAAAATTAGTCATCATCCCAATGATACTTATTAAAATAATATTATTGAATATCAAAAAAGTTTAATAAAATTTGAAAACATACTATCATGTATCTTCATATAAACAAATATAGAAATAACCTATAAAACTCATCATACTCTTCCCAAGTAGCACTATCTTTAGATTATTGGTCCCATAAGACCTTACACTAAGACATCTCTCTATTACACAAACAAATTTTTTGAGTGTCATCACTCTGATTAGATCTACCATGACCACCGTAGGGTCTAGAACTTATAAAGCATTTCAATCCAAAACATGTGAAGGATCAACTATATATTTCTTAAGATAACATACATGAAAAATATTATATAATAGAGCTAGGGTTGATGGAAATATAAGTATGTACATAACAGGATTGACCACTTCTAACACTTTGAAGGGGCCCACATATCTTGGTGACAATTTTGTTGACTCCCTGAACTTAATCAAGATCTTTTGTGGCTTAACCCATAAGAACACTTTATCACCAATAGAAAACATTTTATCTATTCTTCAGATCAACATAACTCTTTTATCTAAAATTAGCCTCAACCAATCTTTGTTTGATTAACTTAACTTGATCTTCTATTTTAGAAAGCATCTCATGCCCAAAGACTACCTTATCCTTTAATCTATCCCAACTGATTGGTGTCTTGTACCTCCTACCATAAAGTGCCTCAAAAGGATCCATCCTCAATGTTGATCGGTATGCATTATTGTATGCAAAATCAATCAACAAAAGATAATCTCTCCATTTTTATTGTTGATCCATGAAATACATATGTAGATTATCCTCTAACACCTAATTTACTCATCTAATTTGACCATCAGTCTATGGGTGATATACAATAATAAAATTTAGTTGTATACACAAGGTTGAGTTTAGAGTCACCCAAAACCTAGAAGTCATCTTTGGATCATGATCCAAAATGATTTTCTCTAAGAATCAATGAAACCTATCCACTTCCTTTATGAAACTCTTCACAAGGTTAGGTGCATCATCTATCAAATTGTCTGGTATGAAATGATTCACCTTGGTAGGTATATCAAAAAACTACCAAGATCATATCATGTTTATTTTATGACATTGGTAAACCTTGGAAAAAGTCTATATTTATTACCTACCACTTCCACTCTGGCATATCATGTGAATATAGCAATCTAGCTAGGTGCACATGTTCAGCTTTAACTCATTGACATTCCAGACAATGTGACATAAAATCTACCACATCTTTCTTCATTATCTTCCATAAATACAAATATCTAAGCTCTGCCATGACCTTGGCTACTCTTGAATGTCCTAAATATGGGTAATTATGTAACTCTTTCAACACTATGCTCTACATATTCTCTTGATTTGGCACATACATCCTCCCATTAAGATTTAAAAATATTATCACTCTCAAAATTGAATCCTTTATACTAAAGATTTTGAGCATTATAAGAGAATGTTTTTCTAATCTGATCATAGTATTCATCTCCTGGTCAAAACTTAACCACATGATCCTTGAAAGTTCTCTTAATAGTAGCTACTACTACTATGTACCTTATATGACTCAAAGCATCGGCTACTCTATTGTCTTTACCTTTGATGTAATTTATATCAAATTCATAGTCAGAAAGGAACTCTAAACAACATCTCTCATGAGCATTAATATTTGGTTAGGTAAAGATATATTTTAGTCCCAAGTTATCAGTCTTGATCTCAAATGGTTTTCCAAATAAACAATGTCACCAAACTTACAAAGCATGAATAATTCTTTCAAGGTCAAGATCATTAGGGCATAATTCACCTCATGATTTTTTAGCTTTCTAGATTCAAAAGTCAATACTGCACTATCCTGTATTAAAAATCCACCTAAACCCTCTCTTGATGCATTTGTGATCATTGAAAACTGACCATTGGTATTAGGAACTCTCAACATTGGTGTTGAAGTAAACCTTCTTTTCAACTCTTGAAAATTTACTTCACATTTCTCTGACCAGCCAAACTTTTGGTTCTTCTATTACAAGGAGGTATTGGATTAGCTATCATGGAAAAGTTTAGAATGAACTTCCTGTAATAGTCTGCTAACCCATGAAACTCCTTACCTCATGCACATTTTTAGGTGTTGGCCACTCCATAATGGCCATTATCTTAGATGGATCTATAGAAATACTATTTGCAAAAATAATTTTCCCTAGATATTGCACTCTCTTCTAGAATAATGCACATTTAGACAACTTGTACAGCTTGTGCTTCCACAAACATTGTAAAACCAATTTCAGATGTTGTAGGTGGTCATATTAATTCTTAAAATATATAATAATTTCATCCAAAAATAGCAGGACAAAGTGATATAAATAGTCTCTAAACACATTACTCATGAGATTCATTAATGTTGTTGGTGCATTGGTCAATGCAAAAGGTGATACTATGAACTCATAATGCCCGTATCGAGTTTTAAACATTATTTTTTTAAAAATACTCATCCCAAATCCTCAATTAATGATATCTTACTCTAATATTTATCTTAGAAAAAACCATTTCTCCATGCATTTAATCAAAAAGATCATCTATAAGATTTAACGGATACCTATTTTTGATAGTTGCCTTGTTCAACATTCTATAATCAATGTAGAATCAAAGGGTACCATCTTTCTTTTTCACAAAAACAATTGGTGCAACCCATGGTGACACACTAGGCCTAATCAACCCCTTTGTTATTAGTTCCTGGAGTTGTGTCTTCAATTCAACCAACTCAATGGTTGTCATCCTATATGGTACCTTAGATTGTGGTTATGATCTAAGCATGATGTTGATATAGAAATTAAACTCACATTTAGGAGGCAAACCTAGTAATTATTTCATAAACACATCATGGAAATCTCTAAGAAATGGATAATATTCTAGAGATGGTTCCATAGGTTCTTTTATTATCTTAATGATAAATTCTTGGCATCCTTTTGCTTGAGCCCTCTTGAGTTTCATTGGATAAATATGTATGAGCTAAAACTCTCTCTTTTCTCCTTGAATTTATGTTTGATTTCTAAAATAATCAAGACACTTAAATTTCTTTAAAAAGTATTCAACCTTGGCCTTGTGTTTATCAAGTCATTTGACTCCTAGGATCACATCATATGACCCTAGTGGCACTAAATATAAATCCACTATAGTCAAAATTTTAGGTAAGTCAATTACTACTTTAACTTGACACTTATCAACCATGACTTTTGATTCATTCACATATTATATCAACCATGAATTTGCCATATATCTATATTTTATTGAAAACCTGATAAGCATTCTAGGAGCTATAAAACATTCAGTATCCCCTGTATCTATTAAAACAAAAATTGAATGTTCAAATAAAATACATGATAGCTCTATGGGTGATGCTTGAAATTTAGCTTGTTGATTATCAATTGTTGCATGAATACATCACTGAAAATTGCCCTATTGAGAATTAGGGCCTTTGTTCCTTGACTTTTCTTGATGATAATCATGAGCATAATGATTTCCTCTACAATTGAAACAACCGTCAGGTGGACCTTTCTTATCAGTTTGTGTATTTTCCTAGAACCCACCTTTGGAGCCATTGCCTAGTTTCCTTTTACTAGATCTATTATTGAATTTGGTATTATGGTTTTTAGACCATCCCATGAATTTGGTATTATGGTTTTTAGACCATCCCATGGAGTATCCACTCCTCTGCCTCCAATTCTTCTTCTTTAAATTTTGTTTAGTATTCCCAATCTTTTTCTTTAACTTTTCCATGACATGTGCAAGAGACTTCAACTTATGTTCCTACTTCACTGCCTTCTTAAAAATTTAGTCCATGGTGGGAGGTCCATGAGCATCTACCTCACCATTGATCTGGAGTTTTAATCCTATGAAAAAATTCTTGATTTTGAACCTCTCATTATCTTGGTACTAAGGTACATACTTCTAAATTTTGATGAACTGATCCCAGTACTCATTTATCAATGAGTCTCTCTACTTCATATTCTATAAATTGGTGAGCTTTTGATAAAAATAAATTTGTGATAAGCATCATGACCTAAACAATGTCACAAACTACTCCCAGGTTGTGATAGTCAAGTTAAGGTTTATTTCCATCTTTTTGTTAGCCCACCAAGTAGCTACCTCACCAGCCAACTAGTAAGCTCCCCAAACTACTTTAGTGACTTCAAAATAGTTTTAAATATTGAAATATTTCTCCATCTCTATCAACCATGATTCAACTCCATCACTTTGAACATTTCTATCAAACTTGGGTGGACTCACCTTTATCATGTCCTTAGACAACTCTATAGCTACATAAGCTCTTGCATCCTATAGGTTTTCCTTCTCAACGAGGTGCTCAATAAGTACTTCTTGATGTTATTTCTCACCTTGGCCATGAACTTCTTATTATAGGGTTGTAATCTGCTCTCTACTATCATTCATGGCTGTGAGAAACTGATCCAATTTTTTCAAATGCTTGGTGGTAATCAGGTTAGGATCAATAGGAGGGTTATCATTGACATATGAAGGACCCTCACCTGATGCTCTAGTTTGCACCATTCTTCTTTCTCACTACAAAAAAGAATACGAAATTGTTAGTGGACTCATTAAGTCCTAGAGTTCGAGCCTAAACTCTGATACCACATGTTATAACCCCTCAATTTGTACTTTAAAAACATAGTAATTTTTTTTTTAAAACAACTTACTTAACATTTATTCCACAAAATAAAACATTAAAACATATCTAAACTATAAATTAGATCAATAGTAATTCTAATTCAAATACCAAATATAATATTTGTTTTATACAACTCCAAGGAAAGTAAATATAATAGGACACAGCTATTGTTGGTCTCATAACATAAAAACTACTATTGAATTATAATCAAACATAATTATTACATTTACATTTCCTTTAGACATATGACCTAATACAATAAATATATACTAAGCTCTCTAGAGCACAAGCCAAATCAACTTGTGTATCACTGATATTCTCAAGTGTTGTCTCTGGAAAAGTACTGTAGTGGGAGAGGGAGAACATCATCTGAGCACTTTTCCACACCAGCCATGGACCAACAATCCCCCACACAATCCTCTATAAATGAATGACCTACCTTCATAGATAGGTAGATAAAATGGTACAGAAATCTAGAGAGATGTGTTAGTATTCCATGTGTTGTAAGATTTCTACTACATGATGTGTATCATAAAGAAAATATGGTTCTAACATGATATCGCATAACATGAAAATCAAACATATGAAATGACAAAGTATATCTAGCATTACTTTGGCCAAAGTTTTCAAAAAATATACAATCACCCAGATCAGTTAATTTCATAACATGCCATTTGATCAAATTATCTACTTCTAACATTGGTAGTGCTACCTAGGTTAGTAGAGTCTATCTCACTACCTATTAGTATCATCAATGCATAAACTATAATAAACGTGGATAGCATAATATAAAACTTAAAATGATTCATTCGAATTCTTCCTATACTAGGAATGGAATATACAAAACCATATATTTGTTCTTAAATTATCTTATGAATATATAACGTGTTAAAATTGCATATAAAACAATATGTAACAAAACACATTCATAAAAGGGTCATACCATCTAGGTTTGTTTTATACAAAGTCTTACATTGCATGCAAGTAAAAAATAACCTACTGGTTAATTTACAATCAAAAGATCTAATTACTTTATTAATACAGGTAACATACATAATTGGTTTTAAACACAACCAATTTGTAATTTGCAATAATATGAAACAAGCTTGTCTATTATAATCACTTGACCTTTCTAAATTAAACAATAGTTTTAAAGCGTTCAATTATAAATCAATTATCAAGTTCCTCAATAAATTCCTAGTGTGATGTTAAGTTTTTTTACAATTGATTTAAAAGTATCATCTCTACTTATTTTACACATGCTAATTCATCACTTAAATGAAACCAAAAATACTTTAATTATTCCTCTATTTACCACTAAGGCTCAATGAACTAACCCTTAAAGTATTTATTAAACTAAGACGTAGTCATCTATTGTAAAATATATAAAATTAATGTGTAAAGAATTTGTCTCATAATAAAAAAGAGATCCCATTAAATGTATAAGATGTTGCCCATAAAAAGAGGCTTTGATTTTAACTCTTTATTACCAAACGCAGACCTATCTAATTAAACGTAGTTATATTAATAGATAAACTCGGATCTAAATATTATAAAACATGATCCATTCAAATTAAAATTCAGACTTAAACAAAAAATACATGGGCTATTAATATGGGACAGAGACCTATTTAGAACAAAACGCAGTCTTATTTAATAATGTGGAACACAAAATTGAAATATATAAACGTAGACTCAAATGTATTAAATGCAGGATTTAATAAATTAACTTTATTCTCAATTATATTAAACATGAGCTCAATTATATTAATCGTAGCCTTACAAAAATGGAATGCGGCTAAGAGAGTAAAGCTCAGTTTGTAATCATGAAATGCATCCACATAAAGTAAAATATAGACTCAAATAAACACGCAGACCTTTCTAAAACTAAATGCAGGTCTATAGAGAATATTATGTAGGCATAAATAGGCCAAAGTGATATTAATACACAGGTTCAAAAATAACAATACACCACCTCAAAGAATAACACATAGGTTTAAGGATTGAAATATTGGTCATTGAAGCATAATCCTATGTGGAACGTAACCTCTAAATAAATCATGGTCTCAAATGACTACGCTTCACTATAATATTGAATACAGACCTTTTACAAGGTGAAATATAGGCTTCTGAGATTAAAATGCAGGTCTATAAGATCAAGTACGCAGGCCTATGCAAGTATTCTCGGGCCATAAAATAATATTACATTTTCTATAAGGATAATGCGTAGTCTAAAAGATTATGATGTAATTTTAAGGAATAAAATGCAGCACTAAACTGCAATGCTACCAAACAAAATGGGATGCAAGTCCTTAAATTTAATGTGCAAGCTTAAAAAGTTACAACACTGGCCATATGGTGGTATGCAGGCCAACTAGAGGGAGACGCAAGCTTAAGTTTAAAATGTTGGTCTATAAAATAATACTAAGCTGGTATTTTATGGTGAAACATAGGCTAAAGAATGGTATACAAGTATATTAATAATAATACACACTAAAATAACTCCATTTGACATACAAGAAAATAACTATAGAACCAACCTGGTAGATTTGTGCCCTTTTTCCTTACTCTTTCTCCAATCCTTCGCTTCTTCTCCCTTATCCTTTCTATCTTTGTCCGTATATCAATTTCTAAAAGTCTCACTTAATTTATAAAACTCCCTTCTCTTCTAATTGATACGCTCTTACCTTGCATGTTATTCATCTCTCCTAAATTTATTAATTCCAGTTCACTCCTCCAAAGTCGTAGTCTTTCTTCCACTTTAGCTTGCTAAACAAATAATAAAACATTTAATTTGCTCTAGATAGACCATTAAACCTTAGTATATCAAGTTATCTTAACTTAAGGCTAAGTTTGACGAGTTAACTAGTAAAATCTATTTTCTAATTTTTAAATGTGATTTCCTCTATGTATTTTTTAAGACTAACTTAGATTATGTTAATTGAACTTTAGAATTTTAATATAATTCAAATCCTATGAAAATAATCATTACAAGGATAATTATATATCTATTTAATAGATATTTAAGTCATTAATTTTTACTTATTACAAGTCAACCATATCTATGATAATTCATATCCATACAGCTATTAAATATTTATTTTCTTGATTTAAACTCAAAAATCAAGATAATTTAAGTAAAGGAATCGTATGTAACTATTAACCAAATTTGACTTCTAGTCAAATATTTTCAACCTCTATCATTTTAAAAAATTTAATAAATCTTACATACATCCTATGGGGTCTCATATTGTCTTATATATCTTGTTTAGCCATGTCCTAGTCTTGGTTAACGTTCATTCCCCTTGAATTGGCCTAGTCAACCATGGTCAACTTGGTCAAACTTGGTAAAAAGTCCATTTTGTGTAAATTTGTCCTAACATGGTCTTTAAAATGTTTAAATGCGTTTACAAGTCATGAATTATTCATTTCCTAAGTTTCATGTGCAAGAAAGGGTCTTTTGGCCATTTTCTAGCTCATTAATGAACTTGTACGGACTTCTAAAAAGACAAATTTGTCACCAAGATCAGTTTCAATGTAGGAGAGGTCAAAATAAATTTAGTATCAATTATATGGCAATCAAAAGTTAGTTACAATCATAAAATGGGAGTGTCTCCTTATTTTTAAGAGCTTTTAGGCACTTATACAACCTCTTTGATTAGATATTTAGCTAAAACATGGGTGGGGTGTCTCCTCACCTCCCCAAATCCATTTCCACATTTAAACACCAAGGATAAATCAAAAATATGCATTTGAAACTCATTTTTCTTCATCTCTTTCTTGGCATGCAAATGAAGATCAACTTCAAGTGCTCACCATGGGCCGTACAGGTAGTGTCATGAAGAATGGTCTTGGGGATGGATAATACTTGGAGTTCTATTCACATCCATAATAGTAAATTAGGATTTTCTACTTTCTACTTCATGAACCATTATTTTGATCCTAGGTAGCTTCTTGTGCATGATCAACCATGGGGGGGTCACTGTTTCAGTTTGTGTCAAATTTTCTTGTTTTGGATTGATGTGTTGCTATGTTTCAAGAGTAGTTACATGATATTCAAGCATTTTCCATGTGTATTATTGTGTTTTAAAGTCCATTTGTTTAAGAGAGCCTCTTTTAGGCTTATATATGTTTGCAAAATGCCTAGTTTGCACTTACAGATGTTCTAGGCACCATGAAGGGGATTTCTCACATTGAATGGAAGCAAGGGGTGTTGCTTTATATGTTTGAATCCTATAATATACATTTGAAGGTATTGAGACTAATTTTAAATTCATAAAAGGGCAAGCTAATGTTCAAATTATTGTGTTTCTCATACTCAGTCAACGCCCATCTACTCTTCAACTTTGGTCATGTTTGTGGAGGTTCTTGAGATGTTATTAAGGGTGTTTTGAAGGCCTTAAAATCTTGATGTATCCTATATTAACATGGGGTGAGGGCCAAGCCTCCATATAGTGCAAGAAGGGTGAGAACCACAGTCATATGTGTTTTGTTCAATTTAGCAGCCATTACTACCTACAGGTGCCTTTTAAAGAGCTGTGGTGCCACTTTGGAGATGTTAAAATGCAAGATAAGACTTTCCTTGAAGTGATACCATATCCTCCTTGGAAAGAAATAGAGTGGCAAGTGAAGGATAAATCATGCTAAACCCAACTGACTGTGATTTTGGTTTTGTTATTCCAAAAGGGTGAGAACCACAGTCATATGTGTTTTGTTCAATTTAGCAGCCATTACTACCTACAAGTGCCTTTTAAAGAGCTGTGGTGCCACTTTGGAGATGTTAAAATGCAAGATAAGACTTTCCTTGAAGTGATACCATATCCTCCTTGGAAAGAAATAGAGTGGCAAGTGAAGGATAAATCATGCTAAACCCAACTGACTGTGATTTTGGTTTTGTTATTCCAAAAGGGTGAGAACCACGGTCATATGTGTTTTGTTCAATTTAGCAGCCATTACTACCTACAGGTGCCTTTTAAAGAGCTGTGGTGCCACTTTGGAGATGTTAAAATGCAAGATAAGACTTTCCTTGAAGTGATACCATATCCTCCTTGGAAAGAAATAGAGTGGCAAGTGAAGGATAAATCATGCTAAACCCAACTGACTGTGATTTTGGTTTTGTTATTCCAAAAGGGTGAGAACCACAGTCATATGTGTTTTGTTCAATTTAGCAGCCATTACTACCTACAGGTGCCTTTTAAAGAGCTGTGGTGCCACTTTGGAGATGTTAAAATGCAAGATAAGACTTTCCTTGAAGTGATACCATATATTTTAGGCCAAAAATCCTCCTTGGAAAGAAATAGAGTGGAAAGTAAAGGATAAATCATGCTAAACCCAACTGACTGTGATTTGTTATCCCAAAAGGGACTAAACAAAGATCCTTAGTCTTTTTTGAAATAGTGCAAATCATAGTCAAATAGTTTTACAATACCCCCAATTATTTAGTTTAGTATCCCTATCTACATACAATAGCTAGGCCAGTTTTGGGATCAATAGGATAAGAGGAAGATGGTCATTTAGACCTGTAAAGATGACCAAAAAACCACTAAAACAAGGCAATAAAGTCTACATGATTGTGAAAGAAGGTTCACATTGTTTGTCATTTGAGTGTCCTAAAGTACACCATCAAATTTTAATAATTCAAATGGGTTAAATTAATGATCTTGAGCTAAAATGAAGGATAAAATGTGAAGTTGATATTTTCAAGCCTCTCACAATATCCCCTATCCATACATGCATGTAGATGACTGTCACAATCAAGGTAGTGAACTAGTAAAACAAGATTTTGATCTTGTTTTGTGTTTCTAAGGTGATTTAAGGCATAGGAGTGTGTTTTGGTCACAATATATTCTTTATATATTAATTCATATTCAAAATAAGCTCTAAATGATCCTAAATACAACTTACAAGCCTATAAACAGACACACATAGTCAAAGGCATAAGTAATACAAACTCAATTTGGAGTAAGGTCATTCTTGAGCCTAAGTGAAGCATATAGTAGGTGAAATGATGTGATAGAATATTAATATAAGAAATATTTTGCATATACCTTTGAAGACAGAAACTCACCCTAGCAACCGACAGTGAAAGCAAAGAATGACTATCTTAATCAAGAGGAACAGTGAGGAACTAGCAAGCCTAGAAAGCCTAGAGCAAGTTTTGAAGATGGTAACCTCAATTTGGCATAGAGAGGGGTTATATAAACTATAATAACCCTTGAAAACTTGATATTCCCAAAAGGAGAAGCATCTGGAAGGAAAAGAAACCCATGTTTATTGTCTCAGTCCTGACAGGATACTAGGTTTGAGAAGGCAAAGTGTCAAGTAGTGACCTCTTAGAGAGGTATGAAGGTATTAATTAATTTTAACCTAATGTATTAGCATAAATTAAGTTTAATTACACTCCCAAAACATCCCTAGTCCGTTCAAACTCCTTTTCTCATAGGCTAAATGACTCAGTCCATACAGGCAAGGGAAGGGGGCACTTGTTTCAAGAGGCAAATGTGAGATTCCACGAAAACAAAGTTTTGATTGGATAAATAAGATCCAAATAATTAAATAAGATTTAGGAAGATTTATAAATAGTTTTCATCCATCAATAAATGTTTAAATGGGGTGTCACAAGAAGGTTTGGGTGAAAACATGCAAAAACAAGGTTTTTGACCCCTTTTTGGCAAAGTTGAGTTGGTTTGACCACTTAGAATTGGAATATTATGAAACCAATTGGTAAAAGTGATCATAATAACCTAATTTATATCAAAAAATACTCACCTTTACCAAAAAATTAGGCCTAATACCCTCTATTTTGTCTCATAGGTATGTCAGTCCTCTCATGCAAGAAAATCACAGTTTTTGGGAAAGGAGTTAGATAGTGAACCAGAGGTTAGTCTACTCAATTGGTGAAGTTTTTACAGTTTGGGGACATATATAATTACATTATTCACCAAGATATAATGTTGGGATAACAATTAAATGATCTACACAAGGAGGTATGTAGGCAGACCTAGTGGGAAAACATGCAAACCCAACCCCAAATGAGATTTCACTTCAAGTTATAGCCTTATCCAAGTAATCTAATTTTTTGTGTGATGTATACAAGGGTAAATTTTATGTTTTAATTCTATTGGAATGAATTTATGGCTATTATTTTCATATTTTGGTTCACAAAGTACAAACAGGCCTATTGGCAAGGCATGGCTCTTGTTCCAAAATAAGGGTAACTTCCATTTTTTGGCTCTTGTTAATATATCTAAATGATTTTAACATGTTTATAGGTAATTATAAGATATGATACATATTTTTTTTGGATATTAAACTCCACTGGAATCCATCTCCAACTCCATACATATTCAAACCCTCACAAAGATCATGAAAGCCATTCGAAGGTCAACTTCCATCACTCATGTCTTTCACAAACATTTGCATGGGACCTTGATCCATTTGTATATGTTATTTAGGGTCCTTTAGGAGCCCTTAGTGTAATTTTTAGGGAGGTTTAATGTCATACCTTTATGGACAAAGGTTAAGAGTCCAAGTCACTCAAAACCCTTACAAATCCTTCATAGTGACCCGATTGGAGAGATAGAGCATTTTAAGCATCCAGATGAAAGGAGATGGCCATGAAACCACATAAAGGTTGAATATGAATCTTATAATATTCCACACATGTGTTTTTATTGTACAAAATTGTATGAATCAGGGGAAATAGGGCTTGTTTTGGCCATTTTGAGTGGTATGAATGATATAGAAAGAGTTAGGAGATGAAACAAACTTTGAGGGGAATATTTACACTTTAGATAACTCCAAAAATTCACATAATCTCATAAATCAATCTCTAAGTTCCCCAACCAGGCCTTCACTTTTAGCGAGTCCAGTGAACCATCTAGTGAACACTTGGAAAAAAGAGGTGAAAAGCAATTAGGGAGGCCTTTTAAAGGTTTTTTCTTGAAACTAATGATATGGTAACATTTGAAAAGTGTCATTCCCTCTTTTTCATGGATAAATTTGTAGTTTTGAGTAGTTTTGAATGACAAGTGGAGAAGGTGTATGGAAGAGAGCCCTTTTAAAACTGCTAGTGATGATTTTGCATGTCCACAAGAATAAGGATGCTCAAGGATTAATCCAATGCATGTGGGGAATTTTTTATAACCCTTATTTTTTATACCAATCATTATACTTGATTTTATGTAGGGATAGGGGTAGTTTTGGAAGGCAACTCAAGTAGGCAGTTTCTTATGCCAAAATGGCAGTTTTGTGCCACTTTTCACTATCTTTATGACTTGTTTGGATAGGTACACCTACATGACATGGTATATCTCACCCCAAATTTCCTCTACATGTAATTATAACTGATATTCACTTGGTGACACATGTCCTTTTTTACTCTTCAACTTCTTCTCTCTCTCTCTCTCCTTCCAAGTTCTATAAATTGGGCCTTCTTGGCCATTGTTTGTATGCTCCACCTGAGTATGGAAAATCCCTGATCAAATTTATACTTATAATAAAAAAATGAATAATTTTTTACTTCTCTCATGACTTTTCATAGTGTTCTCTATTTTCATGTTGAATTTTTCTTAGTGAAGACTATGGATTCCTTAGCATTGTACTTCATTCTTTCACCTATTTGTAGCTTCTTCTTACAGGGCACGTGAAGTATTCCAAGAGATGTCCATGTCTAAGTGAGTTTGTATTTTAATCAGTTCCATTCAAGGCCTCTTGTCTATTCCTCCTCTCATAAGACAATCTTTCATGAGCTCATAGTGTAATATTGATGCAAGAAGATAAAGATTGGGAAAGTGTATGTTGGTCATTGTTTTGGTCATAAGTGTCATATACATGTGGTTGTAAGTCATCAAATTTATTTTGTGTATCACCTTCATATGTAAGGATTAATCTTCATGTTATTCTTAACTCTTTACAAACCCCAAAGTGTTATTAGTAGGAACATGTGCTTGAAAGATACATCAAAAGGAGCTAGCCCTTATTTAGAGGTTCATCTCACAAGTTTGCTCACCCACAACAAGTGAGATGTCCCAATTTTTCCACTTGGATTATAGGCATAAAAAACCTCTTCTCATAGGGTTCATCCAAGTGATAATATTTTTTGGTACACCCAGTGGGACAAGAGTTCCATTCCTTGAGAAGTTTTGGTGTTCTTCTCAAGACATCAGCTTTTAGAGGCAAGTTTTCTAAACACCGATGGAGAATCCATGAATGAATCTACTATTAAAGTAGCTTAGGTATTATTATTGAAGTGTTTTATTATGATACATAATTCTCATAACTCATGGATTTGTTTGATTTTGATTTTATCCTTACAAAAGTGGGTGAAACTTACCCTATGTTGCCTACTCCTAATTGTGAACAATTCCTTGTTCAACATTGCCATGAGCACCATGTTGCTTATAACCAAGCCTCCTCATCTTGTACTCCACATAGTATACCTTATCCATCTCCAAATCATATTATTAATAGTTTCAAAATTACTCTCCTTAACTATCAAGAATATATGCTAGATCTTGAGACTAGATATGGTGATGGTGCAATCATTCCTAATGTTTGTATTGAATATGTGAGGAATTACTTGGGACAAATTAAGGAGTGGATACCTATAGGGGGATAAGTTGGCCAAATATTTATTATGAAACTATCAATGTTTGTGGCATAATCTTTAATCTAGAGGAGAGATTGAGAGTCCATGAACAAATTCCATCTTGGCAACCTCAAAATTCCCTACATTTACCTTCAAGTGTGCCATCCCTACCCTTTCAAAATGCTAGTCCAACCATGTTTCCTAATACCCCAAACCCCTCATGTACTTCCCCAAGTTTCCCTTCTTTTAAATCCATCCAATAAAATATCCCAAGGAAGGAAAACATCATGTTTAGCAGGTTCACTTGTTGGAGGAAGATTGTGAAAGGAAGAGATTGAACTTTGAAGCTCATCTTGAAAGGGAATGGGAATCGGCCAATCAATCCTTGAGGTATTCCATCATAATAATGGAAGATAAACTCTCTAAACTTATTATTTAAATTTCTAATCAAGATACTAAATCCAAAGAAGCTCCTAGTTTCCTAGACATATATTCCACTCCTTCACTAGCACCTCAGTCCTATGAAAATATCCTTGAACCCACCTTTCCAAGATGGGCAAAAGTGATAGTAGCTGGTGAAGAGAGAAATAGATATTGTTTGGGTGAATAATTTGGTAGAAGAGATAATCCTAAAACCACTCCTTTCCCTCTCACCCCTCCTCAAGAGATCATTGATTCCATCCTTCCATCTCCTCCAACAAATCAAGTTGCCTTCCTAGTGTGGAGAATTGTCTTGCTACTTGGGAATCCCCTTTGGCCAAACTACCTATTTTGAAGATTTATTATTTTGACAACATCAAGAGGGAGGATGAAATTCAAATTTCAGATTGGATAGAGGATGAGGAGGTTTTGATTGATAATGAGGAGACATTTGCTTGCAATGATAAATAAAAAATTGAGGGATAGTTTTTTGAAGAGCTCTTTTTGAATCCCATAGAGGAAGAGGGAGAGGTCTCTCTTATTTTTCCATTTCATGATGTTGATAAATAAACTAAGGAGGACTTATGGAAAATGTTTGAGGACATATTCAATGAAATAGAAGGCCTCAAAGGGTCTACAAATCGTTTGAAACTCACTCCAAGCCATGACAAGCAAGAGTTTATGTCTAAAAATGAGGACATGTGGTAAACCTACTTGTAAATGTTTCAAGAATATGAGGAAGGTGAGAGGGATAATATCCAATTTGAGCTATATCAAGATGAGGGAGAGCAAGCACATGTTGAATAACATCACGTCCAAGAAATTCCAATTCATGATGGAGCCATCTATGATGATCTTGGATCTTTTGAAGGTGATCTAAAGTTTGTTTCAACATCCATTCATGAAGCTACCTCCACTAACTTCCAAGAAGAGAATGAACAAGAAACACTCCCACATGGTCATGATATAATCCCCTTTGAATAGTTTGAAGACATTGTGACCATTGAGAAGGATGATGGGATCCTTCAAAGAGATCGATTCACAATAAGTTGTCCCATGTCTAAGTATGTCAATTTGTCATGAAGGGCTAGGAGGACAACAGTATGAGGCTTGCTTTAAGGTTCAAGAGGACCTTATATATTTTGGAAACCTATGGGAGATGACTCCATTGGATGATGTATAAATACAAGGAATAAAAAGAAGGTAAGAGTCATCTATTATTCCATCCAAGAAGAAGCAAGCCTGGCATCCTCACTCATCTAGTGAGGAAGGAGATCTAAGTTACTTCCCTTTGGATCTAGGAAGGGAAGTATGAATAAGATGTATGTACATACTTGTTTTTTTTCTATTGTGTTTTCTTTCCTTAAGTGCTTAGTAGCACAGGTGTGTCCTTGTCTTGCTTATTGTTTGGGTCTCTGTGTGTGTAGTTCTTTCCCTTTATGTGTTTTGAGGTAAGTTTGTTGTCTTGTTGAGTTTTTCAAGATTTGGTCTTGATGTTCTCTAAGTGTACATTGACTCCATTGGCCCTTAGTCAGATAAGGTTACTAGTCTTTAACATAGGCAAGTATGGTACCCCTAGGAGTTACCAAATTGTTGACCAAATTTGACTTCTAGTCAAATAAGGTCAACCCCTATCATATTAAACTTTTTAAGAAGGTTTACATACATCCTACGGGGTCTCATATTATCCTATATATCTTGCTTAGGCATGTCCTAGTCTTGGTTGTAGTTCAGTCCTCTTGAATTGGCCTAGTCAACCATGGTCAACTTGGTCAAACTTGGTCAAAATTCTATTTTGTGTAAAATTTTCCTAACATGGTCTTTAAAATTTTTAAATGTGTTTACAAGTCATGAATTTTTCATTTCCTAAGTTTCATATGCAAGAAGAGGTCTTTTGGCCATTTTCTAGCTCATTAATGAACTTGTACAAACTTCTAAAAGGAAAAATTTGTCACCAAGATCAGTTTCAACATGGGAGAGGTCAGAATCAAGTTAGGATTAGTCAGATAGAAATTATAAGTTAGTTAAAATCAAAAAATGGGAATTTCTCCTTGTTTTTAGGAGCTTTTGCACACTTGTACGACCCTTATGATCAGATATTCAACTAAAAACATGGGTGGGGTGTCTCTTCAGCTCACCACATCCATTTCCATGTTTTAAATCCAAGTATAAGGGAAAAGGATGCATCTGAAACTCATTTTTCTTCATCTCCTTCTTGGTATGCAAATGAAGTTCAACTTCAAGTGCTCACCATCGGTCGTATAAGCAGTGTCATGAAGAATGGTCTTGGGGGTGGATATTACTTGGAGTCCTATTCACATTCATAATAGGAACTTGAGATTTGGTGCTTCCTACTTTATTAACCATCAGTTTGGTCCCAAGCAATTTATTATGCATGATCAACCATAGGGGGTCATTGTTTAGGTTTGTGTCAAATTTTCTTGTTTTTGATTGATGTGTTGGTGTGTTACAGGAGTATTTAGATGATATTAAATCATTTTCCATGTTTATTCTTGTGTTTTAAAGTCTAATTTTTTTAGAGAGCCTCTTTGAGGATTATATATGCTTGCAAAATGCCTAGTTTACACTTACAGATGTTCTAGGCACCATGAAGGGGATTCTCACATTGAATGGAAACAAGGGGTGTTTTTTTATATGTCTGAATCTTATAATATACATTTGAATGTATTTAGACTAATTTTCAATTCATAAAAGGGCAAGCTAATGCTCAAATTACTATGTTTCTCATACTCACTCAGCTCCCATCTGCTCTTCAGCTTTGGTCATGTTTTTGGAGGTTCTTAAGATGTTCTTAAGGGTGTTTTAAAGGCCGTAAAATCTTGATGTATCATGTATTAACATGGGGTGAGGATCAAGCCTCCATATAGTGCAAGAAGGATGAGAACCACAGTCATATGTGTTTTGTTCAATTTGGCAGCCATTACTACCTACAGGTGCCTTTTAAAGAGTTGTGGTGCCACTTTGGAGGTGTTGAAATGTAAGATAAGACTTTCCTTGAAGTGATGCCATATATTTTAGGCCACAAATACTCTTTGGCAATAAATAGAGTGGAAATTCAAGGATAAATCATGCTAAATCCAACTGATTGTGATTTTGGTTCTGTTATCCCAAAATGGACTAAGTAGAGATCCTTAGTCTTTTTTGAAATAGTGAAAATCACAATCAAAGAGTTTTTTAGTACCCCCAATTGCTTATTTTAGTATCCCTATCTGCATACAATATCTAGGCCAATTTTTCTATCAATAAGAGGAAGATGGTCATTTAGACCCTTAAAGATGGCCAAAAAACCACTGAAACAGGGCAATAAAGTCTACATGATTGTGAAATAAGGTTCACCTTGCTTGTCATTTGAGTGTCTCAAATTATACCATCAAATTTAAATAATTAAAATGGGTTAAACTAATTATATTTAGATAAAATGTGAATTTGATGTTTTCAGGCCTCTCACACTATCCCATATCTGTCCATGCATGTATATGACTATCATAGTCAAGGTACTGAACTAATAAGACAAGATTTTGATCTTGTTTTGTGTTTAAAAGGTGATTTAAAGCATAAGAGTGTATTTGGTTCATCATATGTTCTTTATATATCAAGGTATCTTCAGAAAAAGCTCTAAATGATCCTAAATACAACCTACATGCCTGTAAATAGACACACACATTCAGAGGCATAAGTAATACAAACTCAGTTTGGAGTAAGGTCATTCTTGAGACAAAGTGAAGCATATAGTGTTTTAAAATGATGTGATAGGATTATAGGAATATAATCAAGGGTTTTCATAAACCTTTGAAGATAAAAACTCACCCTAGCAACCTACGATCAAAGTAAAGAATCATTGTCTTAGTCAAGAGGAACAGTGAGGAACTGGCAGGCCTAGAAATCCTAGAGCAAGTTTTGAAGATGGTGAAATAAAATTTTCATATAAATAGGTTAGATAAACTATAAAAACCCTTGTAAACTTGATATTCCCCAAAGGAGAAACATCTATAAGGGAAAAAACCATGTTTGTTGTCTCAGTGTTGATAGGGTACTAGGTTTGAGAAGGCAAAGTGTCAAGTGGTAACCTCCTAGAGAGGTATGAAGGGATTTATGTATTTTAACCTGATTTATTAGCATAAATTAATTTTAATTAAACTCCTAAAACATCCCTAGGCCATCCAAACTCCTTTTCTTATAGGCCAAATGACTCAGTCCATACAGGTAGAGGAAGGCGGATCCTTGTTTCAAGAGGCAAATGTGAGATTCCACTAGAAAACAAGATTTTGATTGGATAACTTAGATATAAAATCATTAAATAATGTTTATTATTATGTATAAACATTTTTTATGCATCAATAAATGTTATAAGGGGGAGTCACAAGAAGGTTTGGGTGAAAACATGCAAAAACAAGGTTTTTGACCCCTTTTTGGCAAAGTTGAGTTGGTTTGACCACATAGACTTGGGATTTGATGAAAAAATTTGGTAAAAATGATAATAATAACCTTATTGAGCTCAAAAAATACTCCCATTTCCCAAACAATCAGGCCTAATACCCTTTATTTTGTCTCAGAGGTATGTTAGTCCTCTCATGCAAGAAAATGGAAGTTTTTGGAAAAGGAGTTAGATAGTGAACCAGAGGTCAATCTACTCAATTGGTAAAGTTTTTAAAGTTTGGGGTAATATATATGGATATGAGGAACCAATATATAATTTTTGGATACCAAGGAAATGATCTACATAAGGAGGTTTGCAGGCAAACCTAGTGGGAAAACATGCAAACCCAACCCCAAATGAGATGTCACTTCAAGTTATAACCTTCTCCAGATAATATAATGTTTTGTGTGATGTATATAGGGGTAAATTTTATGTTTTAATTCTATTTTAATTAATTTATGGTGAATATTTTCATCTTTTGGTTTATATAGTACAAATAGGCCTATTGGCAAGGCATGTCTCTTGTTCCAAAACAGGGGTAACTTCCATTTTTTGTCTCTTGTTGAGATATCCACATGATTTGAACATGTTTATAGGTAATTATAATATATGATGAATCTTTTTTTTTGTCTTGGAAACTCCACTAGAATCCATCTCCAACTCCAGACATACTCAAACCCTCACAAAGAGCATGAAAGCCATTCGAAGGTCAACTTCCATCACTCATATCTTTCACAAAAATTTGCATGGGAACCTAAGACATTTTTATATGTTAGGTAGGGTCCTTTAGGATCCCTCAATGGAATTTGGAGGGAGGTTCAATTTCAGACATTTATTAACAAAGGTTAAGACTCCAAATCACTTAAAACCCTTATAAAACCTTCATAATGACCCAATTGGAGAGATAGAGAATTTTAAGAATATATATGAAAGTTTATGGACATGAAATCACCTAAAATTTATAGAGGAATCTTAGAGGATTCCAAATATGTGTTTTTATTATACAAAATTGTACAAATTAGGGGGAAATAGGGCTTATTTTGGCCATTTTGAGTGGTGTACAAGCTACATAAAGAGTTAAGAGATGAAACAAACTTTGGGGGGAATATCTAGACTTGATATAAATCCAAAAATTCACCTCATATCATAAATAAATATTTAATTTCCCCAACCAGGCCTTCACTTTTAGCCAGTCTAGTAAGCCAGCTAGTGAACACTTGGAAAAAAGAGGTGAAAATCAATTAGGGAGGACTTTTAAAGATTTTTTTATTAAAAATGATGATATGAGAGACTTTTAAAAGTGTCATGACCTCTTTTTCATGGATAATTTTTTATGTTTGATGAGTTTCTAATGCCAAGTGGAGAAGGTGCATGGAAGAGAGCCCTTTTAAAATACCAATGATGATTTTGTGTGTCCATAGAATAAGTATGGTCATGGATCAATACAATGCATGTGAGGAATTTTTCGTAACCCTTATTACTCATACAAACCATCAAACCTAATTGTATATAGGGATAGGGGTAGTTTTGGAAGGAAACTTAAGTAGGTAGTTTCTTATGCCAAAATGGCAGTTTTGTGCCACTTTTCACTATCTTTATGACTTGTTTAGATAGGTACACCTTCATGACATGCCACAGATCACTATACATCTCCTCCACATTCAATTTTAATTTATATTCACTTGTTGACACATGTCCTTTATGACTCTTCAACTTCTTCTCTCTCTCTCTCCTTCCAAGTTCTATAAATTGGGCCTTCTTGGCCATTGTTTGGATGCTCCACTCGAGTATGTAAAATACCTAAAAAATTATATACATTTTGATCAAAAAAATAACTAATTTTTTACCTCTCTTATGACTATTCATAGTGTGCTCTATTTGAGTGTTGAATTTGCTTAGTGAAGACTATGGATTCCTTAGCATTGTACTTCATTTTTTCACCTATTTGTAGCTTCTTGTAGGGCACGTGAAGTGTTCCAAGATATGTCCATGTCTAAGTGAGTTTATATTTTCATTAATATCATTCAATGCCTCTTTTCTATTATTCCTATCATAAGACAATCTTTAATGACCTCATAGTGTAATATTGATGCAAGAAGATAAAGAATGGGAAAGTGTATGTTGGTCATTGTTTTGGTCATAAGTCTCATATACATGTGGTTAGAAGCCATCAAACTGATTTCATGTATCACCTTCATAGGTTAGGCTTACTTTTCATGCTATTATTAACTCTTTTCAAAACCTAAAGTGTTAGTATTAGAAATGTGTGCTTGAAAGATACATCAAAAGGAACTAGCCCTTATCTAGAGGTTTATCTCACAAGTTTGTTCACCCATAGCAAGTGAGATGTCCCAATTTTTCCACTTGGATTAGAGGCCTATAAAACCTCTTCTCATAGGGTGCATCCAAGTGACAATAGTAATCAAAAACTAAATCCACAAAGAAATATAATCACAAACAATATTTCCATAACCACGTGTTATCATTTAAAACATGCTACACAATATTTTTAAATCTAATATATGTGTAGGGTCACTAGCAATTTTCTTTATTATTATTCTAATCATCCCATGTAGCCCATCCTCTCTGATGATGATTTTTCTCATCAAGCTTTAAGGGTAGTATCAATCTTGCATCCACCTCACAACAAGTAGGTAGTCTGAGTCATCATAAATATCAACCAATGATGTAAAACTAACAAATACTTATCCACAATGTATAAAATGTAAAATATAATTATCACATCATGTATACTAATCAACAATATCACTATCTCATTTTAGTATATGTCATAAAGCTCAAAATCAAATCAATAATAATTAATTGATATCATACTAATCCACAGATTCAAAGGTTATAAATCAAAGGGTGAAATTGGGATGTGACAATTACACCAAAAGAGATTGGTGAACAATGGGTGAAGATTTATATTTATATCCTTTCAAATTATTTATAACTTCAGTGCAGTTAGGTTAGATTTAACTACAATTAAGTTTATTTTAACCTTAGTTGAGATAAGGAGGGGACAAGAAATTAATATTTGGAATAGATATCCCATTTATTAAACATGGCTCTCTATTTCTAAATTTAAGGCTTTAAGGGAGATATTTTCAATTCCTTGACTTTGAGGATGATGGCATTTCGTGACCTCATTTTTATTAGAATTTCCTTTTTACAAAAAAAATTTCACTAATTGCACATGCATTTAACTTTATTTATTTACTTAATTCATTTTTGTTAGAATTTTTGCATTTTTGGAATTGTTTAAGTACTCTACTTAATACGTCCAAAAGCCAAACTATCAATTTACTAGGTCATAAGTTGACTGAAGATAAATCTATTAGAGGTTACTATTGTGTATAAGATAATACTCCATATAGGGATACCTCAACATGATTTTGAGAAATAATGTTTGATGTGTATACAAAATTGGGACATTCAATGATTCATAAGCTTAATTTACATTGTTTGGTAGTAATCAATCTGAAGTCCGATTGGAACACAGTTGTGGCCAAAATAGGATGTCTATAATTTTTCCATGTTTGTGAAGGCATTGTAAAACATAGGCATGATAATGTCTTCTTAAAAAATGAAAATCCATGCAATGATGGAATGTTGCTCCAAACAAAGTTTGGGAATCTTATGATACCCCCTCGAGGGAGTGGCTGACACATGATTGATGGATGGTCCCTCAAAAAGAAGAAAGAAGAAGAATGAAATTAATCTATGGGTGAGAATAATCCAATCAAGATAATTCTTGTACGCATTGATTTAAAAGTATTGATTTTCTCAAAGGCAGTTATAAATAGTAGCAGAGGTTGAGACACTGATTTATCCTAAAGTAGTTATAATCAATGGCACAGGTATGTGCCCCAACAGGTTAGATGAGTCAAAATAATGATTTTTCTAAAGGTAGTTTCAATAATTTGGATGACCTAGATTGAATAATTATTTTTGGTTGTGCCCCAATAGGGTGGATTGGTAAAACATAACACAAGGATATAACCTATCACACAAATTAAATATGAGCAGGTGCAAACGTAGGAATGATGGTTAAATGACTTTTAAAATATTGAAGAAACCATAAATAACATGGCACATGAGGATGTGTAAAGTGATGAAAAAGATGATTGGAATAAAAATAGTGGCTGAGATGACCTGAGATATGTCATGTATCAAGCATTACCTACATAGTCTAAATAAACCTCAGGCTAATGTAGTTCACCCAAAAGTGAGAGACAATGGAATGAGGAATATAATAGAAGAATAAAAATTGATAGATGTGAATGATTCAGTTGTACCTACCAATACATAGATGCTTGTCCTTATTAAAATATGATACAACTAGAATGGTTAATGGGTTGATTTAATTAATGAGGGTGGGAGGATTTGCTAAAGTAAACAAGGAGAAATTTATGTGGCACCATTACTTGTAAGTTCCATCGAACTAGTTTTAGTTGTAGCACGTGACAGTGTTTACCATGATATAAAACACTATGACGACTTGACTATAATATGCATAATGACTGACTCCCAATCTAATAAACAATATAAAATAATGTACCAATGATAAAAATCATGATGACAATGTTGATGTATGAATATGGATGGACTCAAGAATAATGCACAAGGAATCACCCAATGAATGCATATACACTGAGTCAAGGCACAACAATGAAATCAAATAAATAGGTGAATAAAAAATAAATAACTAAGCAAAAAAACACACATAAAGCTCAAAAATAAAACTAGCAGAAAGCACCACGTCATTAACCAAGTCAATACCTATATGTGAAGGATTAATGGAATGATAAATATATGGTGCCCCCAAGTAAGGCTATATGCAAGGGAATAACATGTCAGAATAAAATATCCCAGTTTAAGATGCATGATTTAGTGTTACCCCAATAGGGTGAAAGCTACAAGCTTGGCCTAAAATTATGAATTGGATGGTGCCCCTAAGTAAGGATACATGCAAAGGGAAGCTTACACCCCTAATGGTTGTGGAATGGATTGGAACCAACAATAGATTTTGCCCCAGTAGGGTGGATCAAATATGGATGACTAGGTTTATACAGGACAAATGTTTTTGAATTTTTGGGGGATTTATATCTCTCTAGGATATAGTAAGCCAATTTTTCTAATTTTTAGGATTTTGAATATTTTTAGAATTTTTGGGGTATCTTAACTCATTAAATATTGATAAAATACAACTCACAAAATGAATAAGGCATTGGATAAACCTATAATAAGGAATAATCCAAGGAAATGGTGAATGAAATCAATCGCCAAGAATAGTTGAGTTGATTCTAAATGTACTAGGCAATTGGATGTTGCCTACATAGTCCCATGGACACAAGTTCCAACATGGAATTCAAGTTGTATGTATTTCTCCTAGGAATGAGATGAAACACTATCATAAAATGAACTAGTCAAATGGAAATGGTCATGACGAAAGCCATGAGAACACTTTAGTTATATAGTTTGACTAGGAGATGCATGTCATGAGTGGTACAAATACAATTTGAATGGCCTAGCATACAACCATGTTTTTAGGTTTTTCTAGGCATCTCAACTCAATCAAAAATCATGAGATACAAAATGGTCCAACTCACAAAATAGTGAGAGCATGACTTAAGGTGTCCATAATGCATCTATTTCAAATACACAATGCACACAATGGTGACTCTCAAAATGGTAAGAGTGTTTATTAAAATTGCTCATAAAATAGAAAGGGCATTGGAAAATGGGTGACCAATCTGACCTCAATGTAAATTAAGCATTTCCTACATAATCCCAAAGGACCTCAAGTCAATGCAGTTTGAACATATAGCAAAGTATGAAAATATGATAAGGTGATGCAAAGGGAAAGTTAATGCATATGGAAAGGTATAAAATAATGGCAAGGTGAATAGAAAATGGAAAAATAAAGGCACATGGAAAGGCAAGGTAAATGGTTCTATTGTTCCTACTGATGTCAAGATAAACATCCTGATAATCATATGATACAACCAAAATAGTCAATTATATAAAATACTAGCCCACGCCCCTTCTAAATAGTTACTATGTCAAGAACCTGCTACTGATTTGGACTCCAATAATGCTATTATGATATTCATTGGTCATTGATTTTATTTCCTCCAAACTTAGGGACAAGGTGTCTTCATAGCCTCTATAAAATAAAGTGCAGCCGGGAATGGTAAATATAGATAAATAGTGGATAAAAGGTCTGATTTGGAAATGAAGAGATGGATCTTAATGGAATGTATAATTGTTGGGTAAAAAATGAAGATCAATATTTTTAGTCACACACAATGTTGTTGATTCTAGATTTGACATAATTTTGGTTATGGCAGGGTCAAAGACTTCTAAATATGCTATTGATAAGACCACTAGATTTTTTTGTTGTTTAGGTTTGAGAGATTTTTCCATATGATTATGATGTAGATTGAAACTTATATTGATGTTATCTTTAATAATGTCTTCATCAAGAATCGAAGAACTGTGGTGCTTAGATATTAGCATCTCAAAGAGGTTTTCACCAATAAAGTTGACTTGATTTTCCCATAACACCTCTGAGAAGGTTTCACTAAATAACATTGACTTTTAACTTTGATTGTCTTCTATCACCTCAAACAAGGTTTCACTAGAAGTTGTTGAGTTTGGACTTTGATTTCCCCCTACCGCCTCTAAAAAGGTTTCACTAAGAGATTATTCTTATTCTACATGATTGTGGTCTTGGTCCCCCTAATATTCTTTAATTGATATGTCACCATGGATTTAGTTTAATAATGTGTGATTTTGTCAGTCCTAATTAACACTTGTATGAGGTAAAATGTCAATATAATGGCTCTGTTGGGTGGTGTTAATGGCATGTGGAACAATAATAGAATGGTAAGAGGTAGCACTATATTCATAGAAGATACTAGGAGAACTTATGTTGAAGTTGAAGTAATCGTCATCCAAAATTGTGAAAGGGGCACAAATGTATTCAAAGTTATCTACAAGGCATGTGTAACCAATGTTATAACAACCATGAATGTAATCTGATTCTGACTGAGTCTAACTCAAGGGACTTTGAGTCTGATGTTGATACTGACGTTAATTTTGCTTTTGATGCTAAAACTAATATTGGTTCATGAATAGAACATTAATTTAATTTTGATTCTTCATTTGGTGTTGCAGCAAAGATATTATGTTGAATGTTATGTATTGGATGAGTAATGGCCTAGAGTTGAATAATGGGCTCTTCAAAAATAGGTTTGGCTAAGGACTCCACAGAGACTGGCTTGTCAAAGTGAGGATTCTCAATAAAAATAAAATGGTCAACAGGAAACTCCATAGAGACTAACTCATCAAAGAGAGGCTCCTTAAAAATAGGGCAATAGTCAAAATAATGGTTTTCCCAAAGGTGGTTATAATCATTAGGATTTAACTCAATAAAGATTGGCTTGTAAAATTGAAACTCTTCAACCAAAGGGAAAGAGTCAAAAGGTGATTGAACACAGGTTAACTCATCATAAATAGGTGTTTCAACAAAACATCATGGATTAGTTGGTTATCTTGGCCTTGGCTTACAATTGGTTGTAAAATCAAATATGGACACATGTTAGTCTTTGAATGATGGCTCTTGGAGAGGTAATGATTGGCTCTATTATCGTTCAAACACTGACATGAATTTTCTAAAGTGGAGAAAAGTTCGCAATGGATGAAGAATGACCTATGGTTCAATAATGAGCTCTTTGTAAATAGGCTCATCAAATATGGGATCAACAAAGGTTGACTATGGATCTAGGATGGTAACTATGATATGTCTAGTCTTAATTGCACAACTTTGTTGGAATAATGAGCTACCAAATTTGGAAGGGCATAGAATGGTAATGAATGGACACTGTAGAGCTTGGTTGCTAATGTAATTCAAAAGAAGAGGACCTAAAATGGTAATGAATGGGAATTTTAGAGATTGGTTTCTAACACAGGCTAAAATATGAGGGCCTGGAATGTTAATGAATGGGTTTTGTGAAGCTTGGTTGTTAACACAAGATAAAGGATGAGAGCCTGAAATGGTAATCTTTGGGTGTTGTAGAGCTTGGTTGCTAATGCAGGCCAAAGGAGGGTTAGTGGCATAGGTATTGGATAGGGTACCATTATCATTGAAAGGGTGAACTTGGTACTTTAATTGGCCCAAAGAAGGGCGATCTCAATATATGATAATTAGCATGGTTGGATTTGGCAATTAGCTGAAAGAGGGTGGTCTTGGTCTATGAAAATTGTCTTGAACATGGTCTATAGAACTTGGCATTTGTCTAAGCAAAGTGAAATTAGTATTTAAAAAAAATATGAGTTAGGCACTTGAAAATAAATGTGATTGAGGCATGTTTGGATCTATGACTAGGTCTCATGAAAAACAAAGGTCTAAAATTCATACAACACTTGAAAAGTGGTCTAAAAAAGATTGGTCGATGCTTACAAACATCTTGAAATTTGGTCTAAATGGAAAACTTGGTCTATTTTTGTAAATAGTTTAAACTTGGCCTAGAATGGGTCTCTTCTCAAATATCTCCAATGCTCTAAGGTCTTTGATACAAATTATCAAATGAAAGGAAAATTTAAATCCTAGTCTTGGCAAAGTGTTTCAAACAAATCTAATCTAGGTTTAAAATGAAAAAGTGATAGGTTTTTGGTCAAAAGGCACAAAGTTAGAATTTTAAAAAGGCATGAACTAGGTCTAAAAACTTTAAGGCAATGTTAAGTCTTTGGTAAAAAGTCATAAAGCTAGACTTTAAAACAAACTAGGTCGAGGTAAAAACTTGTGATTAATCTAAAGTTTAAGGCAAACAATTTGAAACACTTTGACTCAATCTTGGCACATAGATTTTAAAACAAACTTGACCTTGGTATGAAAGCATTCACTCTAGGCACATGCCTAAAACTAATTGGGAAGGTCAATCTCAAGTAATAAAAATAAGATCAATGAGTAAAGTATTCAAGCCCAATTGATAAGCAAGGCTCCAATGTAAACTAACTATGCTTAAAGTTATACTTAAAAAGTGAGTTTCAACCTTAGTTCAAGGCAATAAATCAATTTGAGGTACACAAAAATAGACCACTTTCTAGATATAGGTAGAGGGTTTTATAAAGTAAGTAAATAATCAGTCCAAGTTACACAATTCAAAGGTAAGAGGTAAATGCCCAAACCAAAAATTAAGCAAGACCAAAGTGTAGACCTATCAATTTTGAATATGGACTTTGCAAGACAAACTCTAAAGTTGGTTTAAAGGACTTGAATTTTTCAAATGGATAACATCCTAAACCCAAAGGGATGGTATAACAACACCATTTTTAGACCAAATGTACATGAGACTTCAAACTTGGTTTGAAATGAGGCAACATTTCTGGAATAACATAATCATCGTAACAATGCTCCTTTAATTAAATGGTATAATAATGGTTTTAGATTCAAAACTCCAAGGCAAATACTTGGGATGAAACAGGTAGTGTAATGACAGCCTATTTAAACAAGTGACACACACAAATGTTTTTGGAATAAAAATTCTAAGGCAAAAGTGTGACACCAAACGTACAGACTAACACTTCTTGGTCAAAAGTATGATAAAAATATGTGATGGTTATGACTCATTTTGAACAAACAAATAATTTCTAGTCTCAAAACACTTAGGTAAATCAAAGAAAATAGAAATATCTTAAATGGCTCATCTTATCCCTATAACTGACATGGGTGTACGTAGTTTCTGCCAAAGTTTCCACCAATATACCAATGCTTGTGAAGAATTATGTGGCATGAACTTAGAGTCAATAACACTCGGCATTTGGAAAGAATTTTTTTGACAAGTGGGGTTGACTAAAAATTTATAAGTTTTGAATGTACTAAATGGTCCCAATTATCGCTAACACAAGGGCATAATCATGTCAATCGAGTCCAAACTGCCTAGATTTTTATGCAATGGTCTAGTCCTTTGCGTAATGAATTCATTCGTGTACTTCTTATTGAATTTCAATGTCTAGATGTCTCATGGCCTGGGTACCTATTGGGATAGTCAAGCTAACCGATTACCACTATCCCATCCAACGGTTTGCCCAATTTTTATAGCCCATCATGGAATATGGTTGATATGATGTTGGAAGATGAAGTCTCAGGTCAACACACCCCTAAAAAGATCAGTTGGGGACAATGAACTCCTACCTACAAGCCAAATGCATAAAAATAAATAATTTAAAATAGAAAGACTTTAGAGGTCACTTTTAAATCACCCAAATCGCTCGAAGCTTGGGGATAGCATACACGATATTCTTTCCAACATAACCTTACAAATAATGGTAATAAACTAAGCTCTTTTGGTCACCTAAGTTTCCCAAAGGGGATGGGGAAGAACATATGTGCTAAATTTTATGTTTGCCAAAATCAAAGTATCTAATCTAAGCAATTAAAGCTAGTTAAAGAACAAACAAGAATTGAAAAATATCTTAGGAGCTCTAATTAAAGATGTACATTCTCTTTACTAACACTAAATTTAAATGTGTTTAAAAATTTTGGCCCTTTGGATGTGTTTTCACTTGTAAAAGCTTGGAAATACTAAAAAAAAATGGTAAGTGATTTTTAAGTACCTTAACCAAATGTGAATGAATTTTAACTTTTATTTGTGAATTTGACTTTGTAAAATGAAAATTTGATTAAAAACACCCAAACTTCTTCTTTCTTGGCTCAATTCTATGCAAACATGGTTAGTGTATTAATTTGTGTTTAATCCAAGGTGATATTCCTGTAAGTTAGCTCAATAAAAACACAAAATTTAACCCTTAGGTTTCTTTAAAAATATAGAGGAATTATCGATGATTAATATAGGGATCATTGTTGATTTTTGCAATCAACATTGATTCGCTTACAATCGTCATTGATTCATGAAATAACACCAAAGACAAACATGTTTTGAAATAAAAATAGTTGATAAATAAATTTTCAAACTCAAACTCCTTACTGCTCTATAAGAAGAAGGTTAGACAAGTAATAAACAAATTGTTAGGCACCAAAAACAAAAGCAAGAAAAAGTTAATTTTTTCTATGATTTTGGTTTGATGTGTTTTGACGTTGAGATCATCGGTAATTTTTGTAGTGATCATTGCTAATTTATAATGATCATTGACAATTTGACATGATCATCGTTGATCCTTATAACTCAAACTAGAACTCAAATTTCTTCACTTTTTTGGCGATTAGATCAAAAATTGGCATAAAATTGGTTAGAAAAACATTCTAAGAAGTAATTAGAAGAGTTTTGTGAGGTGAAATTCCCACTAGGAGTGTTATTTTGTGATCAATAGGAATCCAAGAGGGGAGTTAGTATTGTATTAGTATGATTAAAACCAAATAAAAATTCAATAATAAAATTAACACCTCAAGCCTAGACATTCAAGGATCAAGAGAACAATACAAGTAACTATCAATAGAAGACAAAACAAACAATATTTACCTTCCTTGAAAGCAAGAGTTGTATGTTGGCCATGGAGGAATGTGCTCGGTCATGTGCTCAAAGAGTCTTTGGCAATGGTGTTCCTTGCATCATCTCTTCTTGTCATCTTGGTAATGTTGGGCTTGGCTTTGGCTTGGCTTTGATGCTTCTCTCTCTCAACAAATGAGCATTATAACATTACACAAAGAGTCCTTGAAGGTATTTTTTCATGATAACATTACACCAAAAGAAGTTGTTAAACAATGGGTTAAGTCTTGTGTATATAGTCTTTCAAACTAACTTTAATCCAAGTGTAGTTAGGTTAGAGTTAATTACGGTTCAATTTAGTTTAATGTTAGTTGAGTTAAGGAGGAGACAAGCAATTATTATTTTGGATAGAGATTCCATTTATTAAGCATGGCTCTCCATTTTTGAATTTAAGGCTTTAAGAGAAATATTTTCAATTCCTTGACTTTGAGGATGATGACATCATTATGACCTCATTTTTATTAGAATTTTCATTTTAAACAAATTCATTTTCACTAATTGCATATGGAAATTTCACTTAAGCATTTAATTTGATTTTCTTAGTTAATTCATTATGCTTAACATTTTTACAATTTAAGAATTGTTTAAGTGCCCTGTTTAATGGGCCCAAAGGCTAAACTACCAATTTACTAGGTCGCAAGTTGACCAGAGAAGAATCTGTGAAAAGTTATTATTGCATGTAGGATAATATCCCACATAGGGATGCCTCAACATGATTATGAGAACTAATGTCCGATGCGTGGATGAAATTGGGACATTTAGTGATTCATAGGCTTTATTTACATTATTTGGTAGAAATCAATCTAAAGTCTGGTTGGAACATAGTTTTGGCCAAAATAGGGTGTCTACATTCCCCATAACCAATATGCACTGAGTCCTCTTGCACATCATCTTATTGGTTGATACCTTGGCTCTTTTACCTTTTTTTATTTTTATGAATCCATATTCCCACTTATTTAAAAATATGTGTTACATGTGATTACTCCTCTCAAAGATAGACATCTGACATAATCATCTCAAAAGACCCCTCTCTTGACTCACTTGACTATATTTATAGCATAATATGCACTTAATATCCACACTATATAACACATTAGTGTAAACAAACTAAAAAAAACATAAAATATTTGTGTACCACATTTTCTAAAGACCAATGGCCTTTTCTCAACTATATTATCTAGGGTCATTTCTATTTTTTCCACTCATCTGTATGGTACATCTAATGTGCATATTTTTACACCATCTTCCTATGATACACGTAGTTTCCCAAACATGTGTGAACTTTCCTTCTTGTGCATAGTGATTCAAAAATCACGTAGTCATTTGTGTGCATGTAACAATCTTCTTCCTTGAGATTGTTTCCCTTTTCCCTATTCTACTTTCTCCGATAACTTGAAAGTCCCCTTTTAGAGGAATCTTACACCCCATTCCTCATGTGGTAAAATTTTGAGGAATATGACTTCAAATTATTCAACTAGTTTCATGATGCACACATCCATCCAATGATCCCTTGTCGAAGTCACCTTCATCTCCTAACTTCACTTTTTAATTTATACATCATCTAAGTGTTATGCCTCAATGATTTTATTTGATACATTAGTGTCTTAGAACACATTCATGTATCTTTTAAGATATCAATGATGTGTGTACATGCCACAATGCTTTAACAAGTTCCCATAATATCCAACCTTAGCTCTTCTTCAATTCTCAGGTTTATCTCTTAAATGTGCACCATTTGTCATTGTGCATCCTCTCTGACCATGTGTTTGGTTTTGTTTGAACTTAACTCTTCCCTGAAGAAGTGACTACTACCATGGTCACTTTCTCCATTTAGGTCTATTTCCCATGACCCATCATTTGCATGACTTCCATATATTTCCCACTCTTTGGATTCATTGTCTCTTTCATTCTCCCTATACCATACACATCCCATTATTTTCATAGTGTTATACACCATATGGACATAAAGATATTGGATGAAACCATTCCCACAAGGTCCATTTTCCTTCATTTTTCCCCTACTTTTTGTTATCTATATCCCCAAACCACATTGGTAATATTTGAGGTTCCCTTTTATGCATGATTTTTTGCATATCTCCTCTTTGCTCTTAGACTAACTCGGTAGATAAGGTCGGTGTGTTTCAAACCATCGCACAGGAGTATTGTTAAATGTGTATACAAATGTTGTAACTCTATTTACCTCCTTGGGCATACATGCCTCCAAATCCCATGCATTGTCACTTGCACATGTTGTACCATTTTTTTGGGACAATCTTTCCTTGCTCAACAACACCATCTTAGGTTTCGGTTTTGAGATTTTTTTCTTCGTAATGCAATAATGAGTAAGAATCTTCTAAATTTAATTATGTAAAATTATTATTTTCCAACGTTTCAAATCTTACTACGAGATCCATCTTCAAGGAAGAGAATATTCAAGCCAATGCTTAGATCCTATCTAACCTGAAGATGGATCTAATAGTGAGATCCAAAAAGTCAAAAAATAATTATCTTATGCAATTGAATCTAGAATATTCTTACTCGCCATCTTAGGTGTCTGAGTAACTTTCAAAATACACTTCTTGGTCGTATTCCTAACCACTCAGTATAATCTTCTTGGATCCACAAATGAACACTCCACCCTTGATAGTGTTAAGAAACCAAGCACTCTACAACTATGTAAAAATAACAGAATAAAATTACATGGATAATTAAATAAATAAATCCTCAACATGCATGAGAAAAAACACATGATTTACGTAGTAAAACCTTTAAAAACTAAGGAAACATCCACAATACAAGATATCAAGCTTTATTAATTCCAAGTGTATACATCCAAATTCTCTCACCCTAACTATTCCATTAATCCTGCTATTTATCATAATTAACCCTCTAACCATGGTCCTAATTAAATAAATAAATCTTATTCTCCATTATATATTTCCTACATCATGCTAACTTTTATATACACCCCATGTTATATTAATCCCTTGATTATCCCACTAACAACCTATTAAACCACTAATCCCATCTTATTTATTAACCACTTGCCCCACTTACTAATTTAAAATTCAAAATATTCTACCTACCCCCATAGCCAACCTATCCATAGCTTCTCCTACACACCTAGATCCTAAAACCCCTAAACTAATCCTTATTAACCCCTAATCAAATATAGAAGCCTCTAAAATCTAGAGCCTTCTCTAATTCTCTAGAATTCTCTAAAACTAGAGAGTTCTTATGAATTTAAAATTCATTTTTAATCCTCCCCACCACCCTATAAATAACCAAGCATGGAGGATGGTTGAACTTAACTTAAAAACTTGAACTTGCATGAGAATACACCCAAGCTCTCTTGGCGTTCATACTCCCATTGCATCCATATCATCCTTGCATCCAAGAAGCTATTGATCCCTCTTGCATCCATCTTAAATCTTGAAGCCACCATTATCAAGCAATTCAATAATCCTTGGAGAATCCATTTGAAGATCTTGGAGGGAAGACAAGAGAAGCAAGGTGATGGTAAGATCCTTCTTATAAGTTTTGATTGCTTCTATATTCTCTTTCTTTGATATTTTTGTAAATTTTGAGTTAAGTCACTATATATAATATATTGAATCCATAACTCAAATTTTACATGTATACACCAAGATGAACAAATTACATGTGAACTCGTTATGTAGATTACATGCAGACTCCACAAATATAAATATGCCTAATTGGAAAAGCACCGTTAGGATTCCTCCTCCTAAAAATAGAGTGGAAACTTACCATTAGGACTTTTCTTCTAAAAATAGAATCCGATGGAATTCATCTTATTAGAAATAGGGGTTTTGCTCCTTGATTTTTTGCTTCAGGGACACTACCCCTAAACCCACTTCAAAGGGGATCCATAGGATATCACCACCCCCTGTAACCCCCCTGTGATAATAGTAGGGGGGCATCCCCCCCCCCCCACACACACCCCCTTGTAAAATTTGGCTATAAACCACACTGCAAAAGGGTGCAAAATTTAATTTTGTTGTCACATATATAGCAAATATGGATTACAACCCCAAACTTCACATGTGTGCATGATCTTTTGCATGTACAATTGGTTGTATCTAATATTAACATGCCATTCTTCCAACTTAATACCACATCATCCCTTGGGTTTAAGTACTCGTTACCTTGCATAGAATGTTGTAAATGTAATTTTTCTCCTCTTCAACTTCCACTCTCTTCACATATGATGGCCCATGATTACCATATAAAAGGTAATCATTTCAATTTTATTTTTAAACCTCATATGTTGTTGTTTGAAGTGCATATTCGCCTTGTTCTCATAACATGATGGAGTTCCCAATAAATTTGGTTTTTAGTCTACCTCTGCCAAAGTAAGCACCTATTGTGTTCCCATTAGGGTCAACTTTGCAATCCTCAAGACTCATAATGGTCTCAAACTTGAGTTGTCTGCCATAAATAACACATTGGTTGAAGGCATCTTCCACACATCTTGTGTCAGAATGTTTACTTTTGTGCCCATATCAATCAAGATGTTGTGCAACTCCCAATCATTCACAAAAGCATTAATGGTCAACTCTAGGTCATTTGTGCATTCTTGGCAGTATGAACTTCCTTTAATTCCCTATGGATTTGCATGCGGCATACCAGTCCTTAGCCAATCCTTCAACAATGGAAACATTCCTTGTCTTTTTAGCATGGACACAATTTCCATGATCTCCATTGTTTCCTTGTCATTTACACCATTGTGTTGATGACTCTCCTTTATCTTCAAATTTATATCCTTGGTTGTGTGTATTTCTTATTAAGATTATACACAATATCCTTTGCATAAGTCAATAACATTTTATCCACCGATGCATCTAAGTAATCCAGCAATGCTACTCCTTACTTTTGCATCACTTCCTCTTATGAAATCAATATTTTCATTCCCTGAGTAACCACTCCTCTTGTGGTGATGTTCACCTTTTGGGCATGTGCCTATTTTCCACACAATGTCCTTTACTACCCAATTCACACCTTGGTGATTTTGCCACCATGTCCTTTGTTAATATCTTCTAACACATATCCATGCAATCCTCCATCATATGCCATTGATTGCAATGAGAAAAAGTAGGGAACTTTGTACATTCCCTTTGTTATTTCTACCCCTTGCATTGGCTTGCCTTCTATAATTCATTCTAGCATAACCCCTTCCTTATTGAGGTATCTAATTTTACACAAAAATATTTTGTTGCATTTGGTCGAACCCTTATTTCTGTGCACATCAAATTCATCAATGATAAAAATTTATTGTGTCATGAGTATCTATGTCACAAATTTTGTGCCACATTACTTTGAACTTTCTTGTCCTTTTGAACCAACACAATTTCTTGTTTTGTGTCCTTCCTAGCATACCTACAAAAAACAATAACAACTTGCACCTTCTTATGCGTGCAATTGTTCTTTGTATATCCCTCGGTCTCAATCTATGGACCATAGTCCTTATGCAACTCTTGTACATTGTTCACAGACAACTTCTGAATATGTGTATCCATATTTGAAATTTGAGCCTAAAAAAAGAGACTCACTCCAATGTCAAAGTTCCCCACAACTTTTATACAAATCACGTCATCCAATGTTTCTCATGCATCAACAAAAGACTTCATAACCAACAGTCTTTGAAATGTTGGCAACAATCCTCCCACAAACCATTGTGCATGTTGCAACAAATAAATAACATAAGATAGCTTGGAAAGCAATGTTTTAAAATGTACAACATATGTGTGCATGTTCTCAATAATGTCTTTCTTAATCTCCTTCAAAGCAGAAATACTTTGTTACTCGAACTCTTAGATGTGGAACTCCCTCAAAAATGCAGTTTGGAGCTAACTAAAGTCCACCACAATTTGATCTAGATCAAAATTCTTGTACCAAATATGTCCATGATCCATCAACATCATGGCAAACTAGCTTGATTCTCTCTAGCACAATGACTTCTTTGTGCACCATACGATCTCACACTTGTTAATATGATCCTCAACATCCTTAGTCCTATGATACTTTGGTCACTTCATAAACATCTCATAGTAGATTTTAAGTTGTTTTGCAGGTTGTTCTTGCACACCACTCCCAATATTAGTACTTCCACTTCCACCAACTTTTTGTACTAAACTCCCTTACACAGTAGTAGTGTTTCCTCTAAAAACATCCCCCCAACCAATAGAACCTACATTCAATCCCCCCATGTAGGTATGCTCAATCTCGCAATCTTCTTGTGTATGGGATCCTACAATCCACTAAATTCTTCTCACTCAACTCACCAATATTATGTTGGCTTTTAAAAACTTCTCATTAACAAACATGGCACACACAAGTATCGATAATAGGCCAACTTATAGTTGAGATCTCCTAGAATTGAGAATCAACATCCACTTCCTTATGGATTCACATCCTTTGTCATAAATTGACTCTTTCCACCTAGGCAGTCTCTATTGTGCACCATCTTTTCCTCATTGGGGAGAAACTAACTTCTCCTTGCAAACTAATCATGTGACCTCCCCATTTTGCACAGGTCTTCACAACATTTGGATGATAGATCCCCCTACCCAACAAGGTCCATAGTTTGTAATCTCTCTTCCATTTCCACAAATTTATCGATCCTCCCCTTCCCTTGCATTAAGTCAATATCTCCTCTAGTCTCCCAATGCCCCATTATGCAATGCAAGGCTTGGCCAACAATGGCTAGGGTTTCAACCAAAAAAAATGCTTTCTCCAAGGGCAACTCTCCACACTCTACAAATAGGGCCCTGACAATGGAATCAAAATGTTGTCTTTTATTGATCTTTCCTAGCCTTGTGCATGCTAGGTCATGCACAATAGATAAAAGGACACAAGGTCAGCATATTACTTAACTTGAGGGGCACCAAGAGAACACTGAGAATGACATTGATATAAAAAGGAAATGAAGATAACAAGCACGCACAAAGAAGATACTTTGAAACCATAAAAAACACTTAACAAAAGTAAACAACACTTCATCTCACAATAACACTTCCTTTCATTATCATTTAATATTTACCACAATGGCATTCTCATTTAGTATTTACCACAATGTACAAACAAGTGCTCCATTAACATAATGTCATATACATTTGAGCTCTAAATCATATACAACAATTACAAAAGCCTTTGACAGCTGAAAACTCTTGCAAACCCTAAGCGCAACGCCTAATTCGCCTTTAACTAGCAAAATGTGTAACCTTTCAGATTGTCCCAAATGAGAGGTCAAGGAGTCCATTTATTGGTTTCCTAGAGCCCCCTAAAGCCCTACCAAATAGCATTGATTCGGCCTACATTTGTCTAGTCTAAAAACAATCTGTGCATATTCCCAAAATATACTTCCATCCAAGACCAATCTGGGCCCATCCGCTTAATAGTCCTCTTGGTGCTTGCCACCTATTGGATCTATGTTTCTTGTGATCCATTTTGTGTTTCTTTCCAATTTGTCAGTGTCTCCAAAATTGTGCTCTCTCTAAGTTACGCATCTACAGCATAGTTCATGCACATCACACTTACTCTGCGCATCATAGTTCATGTGCATCACACTTACTCAATTCATGTGCATCACACCTACTCTACACATCATAGTTCATGTGCATCACACTTTACGTGTCATCCACTATAGTAATTTTCAACATTACTTAGTATAAGTTTATGTCTGCCGCACTCATCTTTCTACTTAACCATTCTTATGGTCAACAAAACTTTTCTGGAAAAATTTGTGTATGAGTTTTTATGTTCTCAACGTTTCAGTCATATTCCACGATCCATCATCTGGGGAAAAAAATATATAAGTGGAACAACAGGACCATGTACTTTTTAAACCAGAAAAGATATGACCGTTGCAAAGGGTTTCTAAAATTAAAAATTAGTCGTTACAAAAAGTTTCTAAAATCAATAAGGGAAACAAAAAATTTAATATAAAGATAAAAATAAAATTGAAATTAGAAACTGACAAAAATAATAAAACAAATTAGAATAACATTATAATATTAAATCTAGTAAACTATGGAAATAATAATTATATTAGCATTCATTATTATTAATAAACGAATAAAACACAACACGTAATATATACTACTATTATTATAAATTAAGAAAAAAAAACTCTAATGAAAATAGTCTACCCCTCAGAGACTAGCAACGAACAGAGTAACCTTAAAAAGAACAAACAAGGAGGGTTAAATAAGAAACATAGATCGTGTAAACCAACGGCTTCCAAGCACGACTAATTCCTAGACCCTCTCCATATTTAAATTGTTAGGGTGTTTCAAGATTTCAATTGCCTCCTAAATTTTACTCTTGTGAAAGTGATCTTCTATAACAATTACTTTAGCTTGCTCTGTGTTGATGGCATGTTTTGTCTTGGAATAGTGTTCAATAAAAGCTGATTTTTCCTTCCTTTCGAGACGAATATTCACCAAATGTTCCTTAATTTTAGTTTGAACATATTTTCCTATTTCTCCTATGTAAGAAACACCACACGAGCATTTGATGATGTAGACACCACTACGAAGGTTTGGGCCCATATGATCTTTTCCCGACCCTAAAGTCTTACATAATGTATTAACAAGAAGGAAAATAGAGTTAATGTTCTTACGTTAACTCTATTAGAGAGGCCATTGAAGTAGTTTGTAATCTTACTGACATTGAAACTGCTAACCTTGTCTCTTTATGTCTTAATTCGATTTTTTCACTTTTAAAGGTGTTATATATGAACAATGTGAAGGTATGGCAATGGGTTCCCCTCTGTTCCCTGTGGTTGCTAATATTTTCATTGAAAATTTTTAAAATAACACCCTTCACTCATTCCCTTTGAAGCCAAAATGGTGGAAAAAATACATTGATGACACTAATCTTTGTTGGCAACATGGTATTAAAAATCTTGAAGAGTTTCAAACCCATCTTAATAGTTTGGTACCTTGTATAAAATTCACTAAAGAAATTGAAAATGAGGGTAAACTTCCATTCCTAGATGTCCTCATTTCTAGAAAAGAGAACGACACCTCAGTTAGAAACGTTTACAGAAAAGGCACACATACAAACCTATACCTCCATCCCTCATCCCATCATCATCCCACTCAGAAAGTAAGGGTTCTAAAAACTTTGTTTACTAGGGCATTAAAAATTTGTGATAATGACAACATAGATCAAGAAATTGAGCACATAAAAAGGGTTTTTAAGTTGAAGGGATACTCAGGAAAACAAATAGCTAGGGTGATCAAGCAAGTAAAAGAGAATATCAATAGAACCAATAGTAACAATCACTTGATGGAACAACCTATAGCTTATTTGTCGTATGTAGAAGGCATTTCAAACAAATTAACTAGAATTCTCAAACGTAAAAACATTAACTTTGTTTTCCTTCTTGTTAATAAATTATGCAAGACTTTAGGGTTGGTAAAAAAATCATATGGACCCAAACCTTTGTAGTGGTGTCTACATCGTCGAATGCTCACATGGAATTACTTACATAGGAGAAACAGGAAGATTTGTTCAAACTAGAATTAAGGAACTTTCAACAGATATTTATCTCAAAAGGAAGGAAAAATCGGCTCTTACCAAACACTCCTCAAAGACAAAACATGCTATCAACATACAGCAAGCTAAAATAATTGTTACCGAAGATCACCTTCACAAGCGTAAAATTCAATCGCTGATTGAAATATTGAAACACGCTAACTTAAAAAAGGATGAGGGTCTAGGAATTAGTCATGCTGGAAAGTATTGGTTTACATGATCTAGGTTTCTTCTTTAACCCTCCTTGTTTGTCATTTTTAAAGTTACTCTTTCCTTTGCTAATCTTTGAATGGTATAGATTATTTTCTCTTTTTCTTTGTCTTCTTTTTTTTTTGTTCTTTTATCTTTATTCTTAATTTACAATAATAGTAGTATATATTACGTGTGGTATTTTATTCGTTTATTAATAATAATGACTGCTAATTTAATTATTATTTCCATAGTTTACTAGATTTAATATTAGAATCCTATTCTAATTTGTTTTATTATTTTTGTCAGTTTTTTATTTCAATATTATTTTAATATTAAAATTTTTGTTTCCTTTATTGATTTTAGAAACTTTTTGTAACAGTTTTTTTTATTTTAGAAACCCTTTAAAACGGTCATATCTTTTTTGGTTTAAAAAGTGCTTGGTCTTGTTTTTCCACTTATTTCTTTTTTTCTCTTGATGAGGGATCATGATATATGATCCAAAACATTGAGAACATAAAAACTCATACACAGCTTTTCTAGAAAAGTTTTGTTGATCGGAAGGACTATGAAAGCATCAAATCTTTGACGTTCTTATGGTTTCCTTTTGCATCCAAATTTGAGGGTCAACCCATGGTTTCTTGAAATCCACAAACATTTGTGTCATTAAAAAGATCTCTAGTTGAGCTAGGCCAATTTAAAAAGTGGCAACGGAATGGTTTTAGTGTCGGTTGTGCATAACAAAGGCAAACATCCAATAACATTTGATCTCAGCCAATCACAACTCACAAATTCCTTCAGCATAAAAAATTGTAAACAAGGGGTGGAAGTTCAATTGCAATATCTTGGACATGCGACAAAGTTTCAAACTCATTATTTATAAAAAAATTTTGAGCACAACACAGTGACTACACAAAGGCAATTTCTCACCAATCAGTAAGAAATTTGTAAACATGACATCATTCATCAATTTTCCGTAGCAAGTGGAGAATTTGTAGAGAAAGTGATTCAATTATTAATCGATGTAGAACCCTTCATTAAGCATAAGTTTGTGACACATCCATGATAAGATCTTTGAGATTGATACATGTGACCACTTTTCAAATAAATGTTGTACTCGTTGAATTCAAACAATCAAAAATAAGAAATTCGGAAGTTTAATAAAATTTTAAAATAATTCCAAAAGATATGTAGTGTATGTTAGGATGACCCTAGTGCTTATCTCATCTAATTGTTTGTTAATGTATTAGAATAAACACTAAAATTTTCTATTTAATTCAATAAATAAACAAATATCCAATTCTGGAGGTTTTACACATTTTTAAAATAATTCCAGATATCCAACTTCGGAGGTTTTACACATTTTTAAAATAAATCAACGATATATATATGTAGTGGTGTATGATGGACCTTTTATTTCCTCGGATAAGGGAATAGCAACGATTACATGGAAACCCCAATTTTCCACAACATAATTTAGGCTTTCCTTGTTCTTCAAAATGCCTTCGCTGTGGGATTCTCCATAGTTCGTATAGTAGATATGTCTTTATTTCCCCATTAAATAGTATATGTCGTGATAGATATACTAAAATGCATTATCCATTAAAACGTCGATCCCCAATAAAATTAAGATTGCAGAAAATATTCTAACACAAGATCTGCTTTCTACACTCGTGGCAGAATAACGTGGAACATTATTAGTGCACTTCAAGCTTTTCTGCATCATCCTATATACCAAAACTTATTCCCTCTAATTTTAGCAGGCAGTGCATCCTGCCATCATAACTCGTGCCTTTTGACTTGATTTTTATAGACAAACAACCGACAGGTGCAAAGCACAGAAATCATGTAGCATGAATCAAACCACTTATTAATAATAAAAATCATTTCATGGTAAATTTATCCATGCGCTGCCATCACTAACAACCATAAACAGCACGGTGATAAAATAGAAGAGTGCAAAAGAGTGCCAAGCCCCGATCATTGCATTTTGGCATAAGCTTTGGAAAGTTCTGTAAGAGCAAATCACTCTACCAACATTTTGATATTACTATTTTGCACATTTAAACTTTCCATAATTGACTTTTGCCAAATACAAAATGCAAAATATCTGTAGCACCTGTTCTATTTTCCTATTCAAATGTTGCTCCAAGGATATTGGAGATAATTCTAGACATCCCCTTTAGGGGTTCCCACACTTTTGGGACTACACACCAATACAAATATAGGGTTTATCATTGGGGCTTTACCACATATACAAATACAGATAGTGTTTCCCACCTCTCTTTTTTTCAATCCATTCAACCACAAATAGAGTTTATCGTTTGTATACATTGTTCTCTGCAATCACAAGAACACCTTCTAGTTCTCAGGTTGAAAATAATAGCATAAAATATGGAATATTAAATTTAGGCATGTCAGACAACAGCTATGTGACCGTACCGAGAAGTAAATAAAATCATATATGAACAGCATTAATAATATCAGGAAACAGTTACGCAGCTATGCCCACAGCATGAAAACAAGAAATCCTTTGATATTATTCATGGACCCTGAATCTGATTTATGTATCGTAGTAATGAATATACCACTCCCACTTAATCACAAAAAATTTGTTTACTATCCATAATTGTATTTAATACTTCTATATCAGCCGAAATAACAAGTTAAAATAAACAATTTGCATTTTATGCTATAAACGTTAGGAATGGAACACAACACACAATAGCAGCTATAAACATGCTTTTCCAGAAGGCTCAATCAGATCTGGGTTTGTTGATCTTGACTCTATGCAGACAACTTAACAGATACAACACAAAAAACAAGTATGTGGCTGTCCCCATAGCATGACAATGGTATTAACTATGAAATATTAGCATTATGACAAAAGCTGATATACATCTATCCCCATAGCATGATTGAGAAATCCCTTGAAACTATTCACAAAGCTTGATGCTGGTTTTTCTGTCACAATCACAAATGTTCTGCTTCCCAATAATCAGAGATGTTTGTAATTTCTATTTTTCTATTTTCTATGTTTGTATGTATATCTTCCAACTTAAAGCTGTATTGATAATTTGCACTCGGAAAGGTTAAAAATAAAACACACAATAGCAAGCTGCACTCATGCTCTTACAGGTGCCTTATTCACAGTCTGTTCCGTTCATCTCGACTCCTTTCAGCCAACTTGGCAGCTACTTGCTCTTCATTTAATGGCAAATAATAGATGTGTGGCTTTGCTCGAGTTTTCTTGAACAGGTCATCAAGAGTATAAACTGCAGGTTCTGGTTCAGGGTCTATAAAGCAATCAAAACAATAAAAGGTGTATAAGTTATCTAGTCCAGGACCAAATATATTAAACTAGTAAAACAGAATGCTTAACAAGTCAAGACGATTTAGATCAATATATGGCACTCTCAACAATCAAAACCACCACAATAGTAGTAGAAATCCTACACTCATGGAGCAAACCTGCAGAAAAAGAAAAAGCAAAAACGAGAGCGAGCAATGACAATCATGTCAACCTGGTTAGACGATCTAATAGCATAAGAGATAACCACTAATGACATATCAATTTCACATATAACATAAGATTATATGAACAAGAGATCGTGTCAGAGGAATTAAAATAATTCTCAGACATCCAAGATTAATTAATTAAATAAAAATATACAGACTAACAATGACCCATATAATCAAGGCAACACACATAGCAAACAGAGATACAGAACAGGCTTGCTGTGCACAACGAACTACAGAAATAGAACAGAGAATACATCCATTGCCATAATGGCTTGGATTAAACTTAAGGCAACAACGTGGTACAAAAAGAAAGACTTTTCATGGTCTAAAGCTGCCTAAACAAAGGATAAAACCAACTGCATTTATATCTATAAGATGATCTACGCTACTAGAGTGGGAATTTGCTTCTTAATTAGGCACGTGAAAAACCCAGATACAGAGAGACAATCTCTGAACATTTATCATTAAATTTAACTACATAAATATAAATTCTATAAAAAGTGTATTTACAGGAAACTGACATAAATTTAAACACCAGAATGCAACTTGTAGAAAACAGCCTGTTTGTGGTAAAGTACAAGCAAAACACGACTTCAACCAAAGCCTCCTCTTAAAAAAAGAATGCAAATATGAAGGTTAAAAGCCCATTTTAGCTGCATTGTTAAATCGCCTTTATGAAAAAATGAGTTTATTCCATTGGGCCTTTGATGAGTTTTTTTTTTTTTTTTTTCTTTTTTAAAGATAAATGGTCTTTTATGTAAAAAAAAAGGGAGTTTATTCCCTTGGGCCTTAAATACAAGCCATGGCATAATTGATGATTCACATAGTGCTTAAAGCCCAAAAGGTCACAAATGACCTTGAAAAGATTTCAAAAACTCTTTTTGGGATATTGAACACCCTGAAGACAAGATTTATGATACTAATATGGACAAAACTGAAGATGACATTCTTAAAAAATAAGAGAATTATATTGACGAGTAAAACATAGTAAATGATGATCAAAAGAATATTACTACTGTATCAAGCAATTTCTCTTATTGGAACATTTAAATTCATTTGCAAGGAGCTTATCTTAATTGAATTTTGATAGTTAAAAACGTATAAAATTAAATTGAGTATTAGTTGACAAAATGGTTTTGAGAGCACAAGGTTTTGGGTTCAAATATTTTTGTAACTTTATATTCACTATTCCAAAAGGAATACCCACTTTTTAATTTTCATTATAACTAAGTTTAACTATGTTTAATGTGAATAGTGAGTATTGGCTGCTTACAGAAACGGTGGCAGTAGCTGGATAAATCTAAAGGTTTGATTCTAGGAAGCTGAAGTTTTATGGATAGACATTTTGGGTACATGTGAAAAACGCCTGTTGGAAATAAAATATTCTCGAAAATATTTACAATATTCCTTTTTTTAAACTTGCATTTCCCAATGTTACATAGGCAACAATGCCACTGAGATTATTCACTAAAAGGCAGCAGAAGGTGAGGGTAGCAAAGCCACTGAGATTATTCACCAAAAGGCAACAGAAGGTGAGCACGTAACTCGTGGAGAACAAAATGCAGCATATGTCCGAGGGGCTAGCAGAAGTTGGATAACTTAACATTATGATTACTTGGGTCAAACCTGGTCAGTGTGCTCACTGTTAAAAAAAAATTTAGAAGCTAATACTTCCCAATTAGTTATTTTTGTCAGTTTTCTTCCAAATATATTTGCCATTTTAAAGTGAACATCTGCCTTGTTTTCTATAAAGCAATAGTACATTTTAAGATTATGCCATTTTTTTCAGTCAAATTATATAATATCTTACAAAAATTAAAAAATATTTTTAGAACATCACGAAACTTAACAAACTAAGAATTCAATATCAAAAGAGATTCACCAACATTTCCAAACTTCTAAATATATGGTTTGCCTTCAAATTCTCCCTATTCCCTGTGATAATGTGGTTGTTCAATGTAATTTTTAAAATGAAGTACACCCTCCAATCTCCAAAAGGAGCTTGTCTACAAAAAGAAAGTGCAGTAAACAGACTAACCAGATAGCCCATTGGAAGATGAAATACCACGGATAGCTCACAAGGAAGAGTTGATTGCAGGAAGATATACAATAAAGGCATGGCACTATAACATGAAGGTACAAATGCAGGGTTGAAGTAATGAAAAGAGGGCATACTAGAATTTAAAGGGCAAGACATCAACATAGGGCATTGACCAGGATCTCTGGTTCCATCAAATGCACAGAATTTGTAAGCAACAGCAAAACTATTGCATAGACATTGCTGTAAGAAATAACCGCAATAAAAAAAATATAGAAAATAAACAACCTACACTAACACCTTCCATAAGCGCAACTGTAAAAAGAAAAAAGTCCTGTCAACTAGGCCTGATGAGGTACCCATGTACAAAGCCACTCTCATAAAGTGGAGAAAAAGAGTAAACCTATAAGAAAAAATTCTAAAAAGAGACTGTAGGATGCTCCAAACAATTCCACATGGCAACAAAGATCCATGGAAACATGTAACAATAAAGTACCAAAAACCTTGTCACAAGTGTTAGCCCACTTATTGTACGATCCAAGTCAGATGAAGCAAGAATTTGTCCATATAAGAATAAAGTATGATTCTTGCTTGTGAGCAAGTGTTCCATATAAGCACGCCAAGATGTAAAGTTGGTCTTTCCAAGAAGAACCACTAGTGTAAAAGCAACTCTCTTCATCTATTGGTATCTCTCAAGTGGAGTCGACATGACTGAGAGAAGACATCAAAGAAGTGCAATGAGAAAAACACTACACAAGTGACAATGCACGCTCAACGAATGGACATCAAGCTCTACTGACAATGTGTCCAACAATGTGAGTAATCTATTAATATGACACCAAATTGGCACACAAGTTGCGGTAACAATGTGTGCACACGAGATAAATTAGCGCCCACAACCACCCCCCAAAAGTTTGCAAATACAATGCACGCTCAATGTGAGGATATCAGACTCAATCGACAATGCAACCAGACAAGGAAGAGCAAATAGTGCACAAGTGCCAATGCACGTCTCAATGAATGGACGTCAGACACAGCTGACAATGCATCCAAATGTGAGCAATTAGTGCGATTGACACCAAAATGACACAAGTGAAACTGCAAACAAGTGAAATAAGAGAACGTTGAACTCTATCAATAATACGTCCGTGTACAAATCTCAAGAAAACATATAAAATGTTGTTGTGAGGGGATCTAACCAACTGTCAAATCCAATCTCACCCTCTGGTAGAAGAAAGTACACTGGAAGTACTGAACAAGGGGTGACAACGCGAGGGTCTGGGGGTGGCAACCTCAAGCAAGGTCAAGGCACAGAGCTCCTTGCAAGCTCACTGTTGCAATACAAGACAGGGTCACGAGGCGGAGCCCCCGACGCCAAATGCAATTTGGAGATTGGATGGCCCTTGAAATTGCCCAAAATTCACCAATTTTATCCAAAAAATGGCCCTCCGGAATGGACACCTGATCAACCCCCCAAATTTTGGCACTTTATAATTTAGTGTGTTTTACAAAATAAATGAGACCAATGGATCAAGAACAAAAAACATGAACTTTTGAAGAAAGTGACACTCAATTCTGAGATACCGATCAGATGTTATATCTTGTTTCTGTCATTAATGGCCGAAGATAATTAAATTTGCACTAAATTAAAAATGCTCAAGGCTAAAAAAACAACAGACCCAACATTGCATACAGGTGTTGGAAATAGATTGGAAATAGAATTGAACCACTGACCTCTCCAAACGAGTTTTAAATCTTAACCACTCCACCTATGCACCCACATGTGCAATTAAATGAAAACAATTCCACTTAAAGGGCAAAATGACTAGCGATTTTAAAAATAATAATAATAAAGTAGTTTTTTTGGAGTTTTAGGGCACAGATGTTTTAATTTTGACTTAGCTTTGGAAGACAAAGTAGAGAGGCACCACCAAGGGAAGAAGAGTAAAGCTCTGCTAAGAAGGGCATAGGGTTTTAGCAAACTAATGATGCCACCATGAGGGAGAAAGAAACTCAAGTTGCCGCCATTATCCAAGTACACGTCTACTTGTGAACCGCCATAGAGAGGAAAAATTGTTTGCATGTTGAAAGCGCCACCATGGAATGAAGAATGAGGCAGAGGATTAGCTTGGGACGCCAAAGGAAGGGCAGTAATAGCTCAAAAATACCTTTAGCAATCTGGGAGGAGCAGGCAAAACATCATCATGTCTAGAACGGCTCAGAAAACCCTTGCAAGTTGTGAATGTGCTAGTAGCAAGTCCAAGTATCCCATTAACAGGTCCAAACATTCCAGTAACAGGTCCAAATGTTCTAGTAACAGGTCCAAAACATCCTTGAAACTTGTGGATGAACTTCAGCATTCCAATAGCACGTCTTCCATGAGCTTAGAAGGTGAGCTTAGAAGGTACCATCAGCAGCACAGAAGAAATATATGCCAATGAGACTGTAGTTGGGGTTCTACACTACTCAGGGGATGCCAAAAAGGAGCACAAGGGTTTGAACAAAAGATCTTATGTCGGTTATTGCCAATGAAAAACACCAAAATGGAGGATGCAGACCAAAAACTTGAGTGAAATACCATCCAAAGGGCATTGATCGACAATATGCAGGGCCTATGCGGAATGGCTTGTCATATTTATCCTAGTGGTTGAGTATGCCAAAAAATATGTGTCACTCCAGCAGTAGAGATCCAGAAATGGTGAAGAGATTCAACACTAGTAAGAACTATATATGAGCCTTCCAAACATAGTAAACTCATGTTTTCTAAAGAACTACCAGCAAGTACCAAACCAGACAATCAATAAACCAGACTAGCGCTCTGATACCATATCAAAACATTGGTCAGGATCTTTGGTTCCATCAAATACACAGATTTTGTAAACAAGAGCAAAACTATTGCATAGACATTGTTGTAAGCAAAAACAAAAAAGAGAATATTGCACAAAACAAGACAAATCATCCAACACACTCCATGACTAGCTCAATATCTCAGATGTACAAGTAGGGAGTGAAATGTGTAACTCCCCCATGAAAGTAGGTCAAATGTGCTAAGAACAGAGTGTAACTCCCATACCCGCAATACCCGCTCAAGGGTAACTCCATCTAGCTCATAATGAGTCAATCATGTAACTCCTATGACAATGTACAGCTAAGCAAGTATATCCCACAAGTGTAGGGAAACTCCAAGTGAGGTGGAATAACCCATGTGGCAAGTGTAGGAAATAACCACAATAAGAAATATGCAGAAAATAAACGCCCTACATTAATAGGCAAAACATGAGATGTCATAAGAATGAAATAAGAGAAAATGACAATAGACATGTAAAGGGTAAAAACAAGTAAAGAGAGTCTAAAAGGAAAATGGATGGCAGCTGAATGTTGAGGAAAGAGAACGAAAGAAGAAAATGGCTAAATAAGGAATGGTGACAAGATCGCCAAAAACATTGGAAGAATAATTAAGAAAATCCTGGGCTCCAATGTCACTTCTGGTGAGCCCAAGAGGGTGCAACCAGAATATTAAATAAACCATCACAAACAGGATGAGTTCCTCTACAATTTTGCTGAGGTTTTTATAAAATTAATGTGCCTCTGAACGACAATTTAAATTAATCCTTATTTTTTTACAAGGAATATTGTAACACTTGCCCGTCACCATGGGGAATGCACCATCAAGCTTAGAAAACCTTGTGGCTCTGAAGTGTTTTTATTCCACCAAATTTGCCTAGGACTCATTTGGGTGTGGCTCAATTGGTGCGAGGAATATGTCCAACACAGCTTCAACCTGGATCATAAATAATTATCATGGCAACCATTTTGCCTTGTCAATAGATCATAGCCCCCGTATGACTTTACAAATGTTTAAAGTGAATTATGTAAAAAAATATTTTGCCATCATGTGATTCTTAAGAAATATTGTCTGTGACAATGTAAATGAAAATAACAAAAGTTCATGAATAATTCAAGGAGTGGACTGAGCAGCAATGCTAATTTTCACAATCTACAGAACTGTTGAATAACTTTCTTCAAAACCTTGCTGCAGTCTTAGGTTCAGAGTCATAAGACAGGTCTGGACATCAAAAGAACTTCACATTTAACAAAACTAACCACCTATAAAGCTTTATAGAATATTTCAAAAACATTTAATTCATTTTTAATGCTTATTAAGTTATTTGAGAATCTCACCCACAGTTAAATTGTGCCCTTTTAAAGTCAAACTGGAAGATAGGTTTTCAGTAAGAGGTTACATATTAGGGCTTATCATCCTTCGGAAATGCTGTTCACATTTGACTTTGCATGTCTAAAACATATCTCAAGTTAATTTGTGCTTGTTTTGCCAGTGCATTTGTATATTTAGAGGAGACAACAGAGAAGCAGTTCAGACTACTTCAAATGCTTGTCATTGTCATATGTTTGGACACATTCAAAGATCAAACAAGATTCAAACTTACCAATTGAAAGAGATTTCAAATAGGTAAGAATTAGAATGTCTTGTGCTTGTTTTTCCAGTGCATTTGTATATTTAGAGGAGACAACAGAGCAGCAGTTCAAACTATACTTCAAACACTTGTCATTGTCACATGTTCGGACAGATTCAAAGATCAAATCAGATTCAAAGATCAAATGAGATTCAAACTTACAAATCAAAAGAGATTTCAAATAGGTGAGATCTTAGAATGTCCCAATGCATATGACATATCACAAACAGTAGTATTTCCATCTTCATTCATGTTCTACCATAATGTGATTCCTTGTTGGCCCTTATTCCTATAATTCTTGACTTCCAACCAAATAAGCACTAAACTCAGAAAAGGTTTAAATTACTCACTACTTCTACACAAGCAGATCTAAATAGTTTTCGCGGGTTGTAAAAATGAACGCTTGTTAAGAATCTTACCCAAATAGCAATCATTCTACAAACAAATCTCGTCATTGATGGCTTAGGAATAGAACCTAAGAATTTTTTTTGTTGTAACTTATAGCTTCTTGCCTTTCCAATAAAGGGAATTACTCTATAACATTTTGCACAATTGTTGACAGACATGAAAAAACACGCATAATGAAGAGGGATGTTTTAAATATATAAATGAAATTAAACACAATAGCCAAACAGAAAATGCCAACTTCAATTCAGTAAGAAGCAAGATTGCATCCGCTATTGAAAGGTGAATGTGTATGATTTTCCTTGTTAAAAATTTAATCAGGATGCTGCAAAGAAAAGAGAGATAATAAAAGCAAATATAGGAATTACCTTTCCTAGATGTCATAGTTTGCTTAGCCTTTAAATCAGGCAACGGAGGTGAAGCAAGTGCCTGAGCAGATGATCCCTGTGGAGGTAATGGAGACGGGTCCTGGGTGATATTCTTTTGTGGCACCGGGTTTGAAGTGTTTGTCAAGTTGGCAGACTGGCCTTCACCATGTGACTTCACCTCTTCATGGTCAACAAATTCAGCAATCAGAAAGCGCCCTCCAATTATGGGCCATTTTAGGTTGTATAGAGAATTTCGTGTCGCCACTGCCTCCTCCACAGAAGAATACTTCAAAAAGTATCAACCAACAAATAAGACGATGCAGCTACAAGGCAGATTCTTTTACTAAATAAGTAAAGTTAATATTCTATCGAACAGTTCAATGAATATATGCAGCAGAATTATAAGATAACAAACAATAAACAACATCATACACAATGAATAGGGTAACAGCATCATACACAATGAATAAGGTATTTAGGAGGTAAAATAGCATACAGTTACGTAACAGTGTGTCTTTATTTGGTCAATCCAAAAGTATCTGACTCTTCCTGTCTCTGAAAGAAGCTCTTTTAGGGCCTTAACTGTAAACGGCCGAAGAAACCTTTCAACTTTCAAAGAGCTTGTTGGAGATCTTAGAGGTGGAGGAACTGAAAATAAACAAGTAGCAAACCGAAAATCTCTTGCTTCAGTGCATCTATCTCATCCTTCTATTCATGATAAAAGTATAAAAGGCACCATATTATTCAATTTTTAATCTGATTGTGAGCAAGAAAAAAATATTATACACAAACTTGGCCTAAGGAATATAATAAAAATTATACCAATTCGAGGTTTCTGAATCTCTCCATTAGAAGGTGAGTCAGATTTCAAAGGAGGAGGAGCTGGTCTTGAAAAGGATGTTTTCTCAGCCTTTGACAAAGACTGGCTTGCAGAAGTGGTCGGATGTGAAACTACAGGATGTAGAGATGATGATTCAACAGGCACTTCTGCAGCCTCTCGAGGAATAATATCCTTAAGGTTGTCAGTTGTCAATGGCTTGGTGTTACCAGTCTCCAATAAGTTCTTCCCAGAATTCCAGCGCCGTTGTCTCTTCACAGGTTCTTGTCTTGCCTCACCATCTGAAGATATAAATTTATCAAAGCAAACCGTTACTAAATTCATTGAAGAATGAGAACAACTTTGCACACACTAGTGTGAAACCATGTGGAATGTGCATATCAAATGTTGAATGGGAGCATGAAAAGACCATATCAGCAAGAATATTTTCACAACCAGAAGAGATCCAAAATCGCAACCACCTAGCTCTATTTATATATGAAAATTGTAAGAAAACAAGAGTAGCCCAAAAAACTTATGTAATCCCTTCCTGCATCTGCAATCAAACATGAAGACAAGAAACTGTGTTATAGGATTAGCATTCAATATATCCCTGCACGAGAACTAAGAGCAAGTGATGATTAAACTCATTGGAAAAATATAATAGGAAAAGGCAATATTTATTGAATTGTTACCATCAAAACACCTCCTATTACAGGCCCTACTCAAATTGTTAACACCTAATCTTCATTTCTGTTCATGTTAGGACTCAAATACACAAAGTGACTACATACATATGCGATAGGAATATTGTGTTGAGTCCACAGATACTCTGAGAATCGTCTCTGACACAACCCTGCATTATGGATACAAAGCTTGACAGGATCTGCTTCAAGCTCAACAGCCCCTTGTGAACAAATCTAACTACAGTGAGGACCCGAACTATCAAAACAATGGATCTCAAAAGGAGGCTAAAGCATAGTTACCATGTTCAAAAAGTTTGGGTTGTTCAGAAGGGGGAAAAAGTTTGGAAGTTCGGGATTTTGCAAAAAGTTTGGTTCGGCAAGTTTGGTTTAGTTTGAATTTTTTTATGAATTTTAAAAATTACAAAAAATAAACATATATTTTTTAAGAAAATCTAATATAATAATTATAAATTATTATTATTAAATTTATACATATATTAATATTTATATTTAAATAATTAATAAATTTGAAGATATATCAATACATACATATTAATATTTTATAATTTATAAATTTAATATCGCTTTTCCAAAATAGAACCATAGACATGTTAAAATGCATTTCCAAAATCGATGCGGGCAGATGGCACATAGAATGAAACTTGAATCAAATCAATTCGGGCATATGGCAGATGGCAATGGCAGTCTGCATATGTTGTTCAAGTCTTCGACGCTGGAAGGGTTTCATGCTGCATGCAGGCAAGATTTCAATCCACGGACAAAGAAGACTGTCAATGATTGTATTAACACTGAGAAAATCTGGGTTCGCCGATGTGTTTCAGACTAAGTTGCCGATACGGATACGGGTACGGATACGGGTACGAGTATCGGATACGGGGATATGTCGATTTTTTTTTTGTTGGTTTGGATACGGCTGGATACGGCCGTACAAAAATATATATAAAAAATTAAAAATATAGCCATATAAGCTATATTTTAATTGCTATTAAAATTTAATTATAAATATAAATTTTAAACTAATTAATAATTTAAAATTTAATACTATACTTTATAAGTTTATATTTAAAATTTTAAAATAATTAATAATTTAAAATTAAAATTTAATACTTAATATATATTATATCTCTAAAAACTAAAATTTAAAAACAAACATATTTTAAATTTTTAACTTAATAATAAAAATTAAAAAGTTAAAAGAAATAATTAATAAATAAAAATTAAAAAAATTAAACTAAAATTGTGGAAAAACTATTCATTTCATTCGCAGCACTAAGAACACCAACGCTAAAATGCATTTGAAGTTGTCGCAATTTGAGAATTTGCAGTGTATTAGTAAATGTCTAGCAAAAAGTGATGGAGAGTAAAGAAAAAAACAATATCAATAAGCCCTATAAAATGGAAGTCTATAAAAAGGAGAAGGGTATTAAAGTTCAAATTTAAATCTGCATACGGAATTAAAAAAAACGAAATTTAAAAACCATAAAACTTTATGCCCAGCAGGCAAGGCAGCAGCCGGCGGGGAGCGCGGCGCGCAGTCCCGCAGTCGCAGGTCGCGCGGAGGCGCGGAGGGAGGCGCGGAGGCGCGGAGAGAGGCACGGTCACGGTAACGTAGGTTTCAGACTTTCAGTCTTTTGAATATATTTTGGGTTTTCGTTTTGTTTTTGTACAATGAAAAAAGCTTAAAATATTATTTTATTCGACCGATCCGCGGGGATACGGCCAGGGTACGGCGTGCCCCCTGCGGATACGGCCGGATACGTCCATGGACGTATCCGGCCGTATCCGCAGGGGGCACGCCGTACCCTGGCCGTATCCCCCACGGATCGGCCGCATACCGTACCGTAACAACATATCCCCGCGCTCCCAGGGCCTGCTAGGGGCGTATCCGGTAACGTAGGTTTCAGACTTTCAGTCTTTTCTTCAGCATTCTTCCCATCGATGTCTCAATCATGATTCACTATGTAACATTCGCCTTTTGCCTTTAGAGTTTGTGTTCAGTGTTCAATATTTTGCATTTGCCGTTAGACGTTTATGGTTTAAAAAAATATATTTTAAATGTTTGTTTTTTATTTATTTTTTAATCAGAAAAAAGGAAAAGTGAACGGTTGAACTTGACCAAACAAATTCGGTCAGCCTTATTTGTTCGGTTCAAACCGAACTTGGGCCTTGTACAACTGAACATGGCAACTATGGGCTAAAGTGATCTAAGCTGATTACATCTTTTACTGACAGCTTTTACATTTTTTTATTTTTTAATGTTGAAGGCAGTCTCAAGCCTAACTGTCTATTCATTGTGCTAGAACAGTCTTAGACTCTTAGCATAATGGAATGACCAATTTTCTGGGGTTATTAGAATTATCTCCTGACCTCTATTCTCTATAATTATAGCTGCCATAACAGTTTTACTGCCCTTCAAAACTGTGCATGGATCCTCACTTATATCTCGTTCAGCATCAGGACAGTCGAGTATAGTTTTGCCTGACGGCCATAATGATATTTAGTTCCAGCCAGTTTTATTTCCTCAATAAGATATTTTGAGAAGATATGATTATCCTCTAAACGTAGCCATCTTCTGTATTTAAATAATCTGTATTTTGAATTAGTAAAAATGAAACCATTCCATATAGTGAACTAGAACTTAATAAAATATTTACTGTCAACATACAGATATAATAGTTCTTTACATAAATTCTAAATTTTTAAATTAATGTCTTGAATATGTGCTATGAAAAAAATTACTGCTGGTTCAAGCCAAATTTAGTTATTGTAGTATATTCTGACATAAAAAGTGGAAAAAAATTGCAAATTTAATCGGTTTTTTAAGACCGACAGGACCTAACAAGGTTTCTTAACACAGGAATTTTCAATACAATTTCATTCACTGCTTTTAACTAGAAACTTCACAGGAGCAATTTTAATATGGATGCTGCTTTGGGACTCTTCAGCAAGTATTTCCTAAGGAATATGATTTGCATAGTTATAGACATCCTGACAAACAAACAAGGAGTACATTTTGGTATGCATAACAGTAAATCACAAAGCATAAACGAGACTAATCAGACAAATTGATTTCCTTACGAGCTTTATGCATGAAACTTGCAAATCTTATTTTCATACCTAAGCCTAGAAATGAAATTCTGCTGATTATTAGTTTTTAGTAATTACATATCCACGTACAACTTATAATTAAGTATATACAATCATAACTTTGTTCACAAACTCCTATGTGTCAGAACAACCAGACAACCCTAACTGATTTTATTTTGAAGCTAAATGCCCATTGAATCAATTGTCTATACAGGTAAACATGGTATTGGCAGTCCAAGTTCTATTTCAAAACAATTGGTCACTTTGTTTGGGAAGTCCAAGGATTACAAAGACACTTCAGCTGGAAAGAATTCAACGATTACAATGGCGCTTCAAATGGGAGGATTCTATTGATTGCAAAGGCACCTCAGTTGGGAAGAGCCCCAAATGATTGTGATAGTTGGAATCGAGAAAAACTAAAAAAAAGGCTTTGCAGAAAGGATTCAAAAGGAATTGCATTGTCTACAAAGTTCATTTGGTCCTACAGAAGATTTGGTCTAAAGGACGTCAAAATTAGTCATCATCATCTTATAAATTTTATGGCACTACTGTCAAATATTTTGGACATGTAGGGACTTAACTTCAAATGCTTTGCTGATTGAAATTGAACATGACATCAAAGCCACTGGCTTAGATAATAGAATCTCACACATGTTTTATTCATTTCAGCATGTAAGCATGGTCACACTGTATTTTTATTTTCCCAACCATCCAGTTGCAACTGATTGAATTTAAAATACAAAAACATAACAAGATAGCTAACGAAGTAATACTTTTACTATTCAAAAACAGGAGAGAGAAAGAAATAAAAACAGAGAGAAATAACCTTCATTAGAGCATTCATCCTTAAACTTCTTCCCCATCTGCCCCTCCCTGTCAACATCCATTGGGGCCACTTCTGCTGTTCTAGTATGTCCCAACTTCAGAGTCTCAGTGTCCCTCAACAGTTCCCTTGGTGAATCTGAATCCACTTGAAACTGATGGTCAGAAATTTTTGATTTTCTTTTCGATTCATCAAGAAAATAAATCTGTGACATTTTTTCACCCTCCATAATGATTGTTTTTGTTTTATCTTCCTGCACTTCATGTTCCTCTTTCCTTGTTTTTATGGTATGGTGATCATTGCCTTCTGATACTTCTGCATTGGCTCCCGGCTTGAGCTCAGATTCATGACAGAGAGAGTTTTGAGCAATGCTTTCACTCTGAGAATATTCACATTCCATTGACTCTTCAAGAGCTGAAATTAATTCCTGTTTTCCCTCCCGAACCATACTTGAATCTGTTTCCCATGATTGAAGCAGTTTGTCATTCTTGAAACTTGGAAGACTGACTTTGTTTTCCTGTTGATATTCCTGAGCGCTCATGTCTCTGCATTGATAATGGTTTTCCATCACTTGATTAAGTTCTTTAGCTTCTCTTTCTTTAAAGGTACTTACAGATTCATATTCAGACTCATGTTCGGGTAGAACCAAACAATTTTGATGAATCTGGCCAACTTTTCCCTCATTGTCAGGCACCGCTTTACATTGTTGCAACTCCTCCAATATTATGTTGGATGTAGTCAATATAGACACTCCGTCACTTTTAAATGTGGAGGCATTTACTTTAGCCTCTTGGTCATCAGGTTTTAACTCATTCACTACAGCAGGATAATTGTATTCTGCTTGACTCTGTTTATGCTGACCAGCTTCTAATATTTCAGTATTAAATGTGTGCTCATATTTTAACACTTCAGAAGTAGACTGTGAACTAATATGCTGAATCTTCACCACTTCAGGTTCTAAAGCATTTCCACTGGTTGGCTGCCTGTCAGCTAAATTTATATCAGTCTCCTTTGATTTAAAACCTTTCTCAAATGACCAAGTATTTTCTTTGTCTTCAATCTCTTCTGACTTGCAAGTACTTGCACCCATGGAATTGTAATATTCTTCTTTGTTCTGCTTGAGATGGTCAGTTTCTGCTCCATCGTGATCAGTTTTAGGTTTAAATTCAAAACCATGGATCGGAGGAATCATGCCAACAAATTGATTCTGTGTATTTCTAGGGTCTATGTTCTCTGGACTAACTGGATTTGATTCAGACCTATGCATATCTTCTAAATTTAGATCAGTCCCACTCAGCATGCCACTATTGTTTCTCTGCTCTTCAATTTCCCATTTGTCTGTTTCCCTGGGAGGCTCACACTTACCTGTGTCCTGTTTAACAATCGAAGCATCTGATTCCTGATAATTATGTTTGGTTTCAGATTCAAAATCATTGGAAGTAGGGCTTGTGCTTTCAAATTGATATTTATCTTCAACTCTTGAAACCTCTTGACTGACCGTGACTACTTCAGATTTTGTCATATCAACAGAATCTAAGCCAGTCTCAGGCATCTTCAAATTTTCATCCCAGTGAGCTCTCAAGCTATTTCCTTTGTTTTCCTGCTCCTCCAATTGATATTCACTCATTGGTTTAGAATGAATTTGATGTGCAATTTTATCTGAAATCTGGGAAACTTCTCCTTTCAAAGAACTGATTTTGGCTTCTGCTCCATCTTTGTCCAGTAGAGGATCTATACCCTGACATTGAATATGTGCATCCCCCAATTCCTTTGGCTCTTTCCCAACTGAACTTAATGTATTAGAATGTTTCTCTACCATGCTTGGGCTACTGTGACTCAATATCGGTGTTTCATCTTTGTCAGATAAATTTCCTGGATTTGCTTCTGTCTCATCTCCAAATCGAGGCTTCTGAAAACACGCAGCGAACCCCAAGGCTTTCTGTTCACTTATATCTACGCCACTCTCATTTACCCTGTGAACAGTGTGTGTTGTTTCAGAGTCATCAGCTGCACCTTCTTTTCCATCATGGTGCAGACCCTCAGAACCATGTACCAATCCCGAAGGACTGTTTCTGGCAGAGTCAAAATGTTCCACGTGTTCTTCCTTTTGGCTGTCAGATTCCATCTTTTCTGGTTCCAAAATAGATTCATGCCCTGCTTGCAAAATGCAATCTGATTCATGCCCTTTGACCTCTGCATTTTCTCTTTCAAAATTGCCTTGATTTGTATGATCTGCAACTTGCTGATGTGAAACATAATGTGAGGTTTTAGTATCCGCAACCTGCGGAGGTGAATTATAGCCTTCATTTCTAATTTCTGACGAAGATGGCAGCGGAATAGAGTCTTGGGTTGAATCTGTGAAAGGCAGAAGTGAGTCAGCATCATTTGAACCCGGAACAGGTGAGTTGGAATTACTGGAACCTGGGAGAGGTGAGTTGGAACCAGCAGGAACCTGCTGAGATGAATTATAACTTGATGTATTGCTGAATTGCTCTTCAGCTTCTTTTTGAAGAACTTCTTCAAGTTTCTCTACCAGATCTTTCTTCAACCCTTTAGGAGTGATTCCTCGTTTTTTCAGCTCCTCTTTCAGCTCTGGCACTTTGAGCTGCCCTGGGGTGCGGTTAGGAGCTGACATCTCTCTGTCTGCACCAAAACTACCAACTAAGCTAGATCAGGAATATAAGAAGGAAAAAAAAGTATTTCGGTGGGCACCTGCAACTAATAGAACACTGAGACAGGTAAACAAACAGGCAAGGATCAAAAGGGAGAAAAGCAAAGAAAATTATTTGATAAATAAAGCTGTAAGGGTAGTCCAAAAGATGAAAAACCAAACGACAGCGTCTATAGTCAATGACAAGCAGCTGAAGCTCCTTCCAAAAACTTTAACAGGTACTCACGGATGCCATCCCTGAGTGTGTTAGAAAAGCCATGCAGGTTCTTATCACAGATTTGTCTTTCCAAGGTAAGAGTAGTTTGTCGAAACTCGCTTGATAGCTTGGACTTTGAAGCTTAACCGCTCCATTGACATGAGCATAAAATCTTGTGCTTAAGGCTCAAATACAAGTCACCAAATAGGTTTGCTACTTTCTCTCAAACACTTCCTACCATCTTCTTTACTTTCAACTTGAAAACCTTCATTGTTCATCGTACACAGTTCTCTAAATTGGCAGATAAAATATTGGCAGCAAACAAAACCCGCCTTGCTTTTGCTAATAAGAACTAAGGTAAAAACTGAATCAGCAATGAATAAACCAGTAGCTAACTTCAATGCATTTAAACACTTCCCCCAAACAAGTCACCATATGTACATGTCATTCCAATTACTCTTTCAATAAGTAAAATTGCCAAAAAAAACCCTCCTCAACCAATCTGCAACCCAGGCATAGACTGCACATAAAAACCATTCAACAAAGAACTTCTCTTGCAGCAATGACCATCTCCAAAGTGATATGCAGTTCACTGCAATGCACTTCCTTTCCCAAATCAGACACAACTAACAATTCACTGCTGCCAGATCCACCTGTAAAGTACAAAGAACAAAACAAGAATGAACAAACCATTAAAAAAGAAAGAAATAAACTATATTAATGTCCACAAGTGATTTAAGTAGGGGCAATACAACTCAAAATTACATCAACCTTCAATTGTTGAAAAGGAGAGCTAAAAGGACGGCAGCAACCATAGACTAAAAGATATAAAACTAAATCTAGATCTAAATCTAGAAACAAAAAATAATAATAATATGAGTGGGGTAAAACCTAGGCAAAACAGTGTAAACAGTCCCACACCTTACAAAACAAACTCCCATGTTTAGAAAGAAATTTTTCTTTCTTGAGAAAAAACAGTTTTCAAAGATAAACATATCCAATGAGCAAACAATAAAGGATCAGCATTAATGAAGTTCCGTCTACAGAATTAACATCAAATGCATCACACAATATTTCCTCTAAAACTCATATTTCCCCATTTGCCCTTCAAGGAACTTCTAGCACTAGAATCTAAAGATATCACAAAAAAATTGAATGAATTAGATTTCAAAGAGAAAGAACCTTACTTAAACAAAGAATATTATTCACATAGGCAACTAAACAAGTTGCAGGCATGTTAACCCGTAGTAGCCAGACTTGACCTCAGCATGACAACTGTGTCAAGTCAGACTTGGCAAAAACATCAGCTGAGGCTTGGCAAAAGATTCAGATAATCTAAATGAAGTCTTTAGCTTACAAATATTTTCATCTATTTTACAGTGCCCTAATCTTGTAATCCGACTAAGATAGCAGAGTAACTATTTAAACACGCAATCTAAGCTAAACTCTTTCATTCAATTTATAGTTTTTGAAGATTTTTAATGGACTAATACAGTGGTCATCACCTGATGATATTTTGACAAACCCATATGATCTCTTTTCACATAAACCACTAAATCATCCTATATCATTCCAGGCCGGATTCAACTGTTTTTACTCAAAAAAAATTAAAAAAATCAAATTATGCACATTTCAATGGTTTTTGAAAGCATTTTTTGCACAAATTTGCTGTCACATATTAAAAAGGCTGTTTTGCTCAAACATGAAAACCCCAGCTTAAAATTAATACTATGGTGATTAAATGGTATTATATTTAACTGCATTCGCTCTAACAGCTTTTAAAGATTATTTCAGAGTGAAAAGTAGCATTCGGTGAACGGTGGTTGGTTCAACTAGTGAAGTTGCTTGGCTCACAGAGAGTCCACCACGGATAAATTCTTGTTGCTAGCAAAACCTGACACGCAAAAAGGGGTGAGGCCGGGATCGTGCCCCGGGATACCCCTCAGTCCTTGGCTCTTAGCTTAAGATCACCGCGTAAAGCAGTGATTCATCAAAAAGAAAAAAAAAATACTATTCGTTGTTGGCTTATTCAAAAAAATGCTTCAGTCAAAATTGATAAACCTTTCTCTAGTTTAACAGACATTGTTACCTTTAAAGGGGCATTGGCTCTAAACAGCTTCTACAGAAAAAAATCAGTGAAACGCACTAAAATGAAAAGAAATCCCTAAAATGAAGATATCAGCTTTGGAAAAAATACTAATTGATCCAAATTTTCCCCTCCACAAAAAGCAACTTTCAGAGTATTTCCTTTTCAATCGTACAAAGTCTTAAACTTAAAATCAAACATCATTTACTCAGAAATGACAATTCATTTTTCACACCAAAAACTGACTCAAAAATCGTCATTGTTGTAGCAGCTTCACATGCTTTACCATATTCGACAGCGCCGTGTCGAAACTCAGCATTATACTTACTCGTCAAAAAAATAAACGCAAACCTTCTTTGACAAAAATTACAGACAAAAAAGTCAAAATATTTTTGCGGCTTGACATGCTTTGTAACCACAGCCCACGTTGTTTTGTTCAAATTTAGCATTATTTTAATCGGAAAAAAAAAAATATGAAAACGAAAAAAAAACCTTTTTCCCCAAAATTTACCCAAAAATCTTCCTAAAAAAAAATGCCGCTTAAAACGCATTGACATTTCGAAGGTGTTTCATTCGAACTCAAGATTATTTTCCTTGAAGCGACAATTATTGTTTCCCTGAGCGGATTGAAATTGAAAAAACTGGTATTTTCGAGAGAAGAAATTAAAACCTAAACTTCTTTCGCAAAATTAACCAAAATTCGATAATATTTTTTCAGCTTACAATGCTTTAGCATGTTCTGCAATATTTTGTTCAAATTCAGCTCTTTTATACAAAAAATAATATAAATTTTTCCCTCGCGGATTTTTTTGTGTTCTTTGAAGCAAATTTTGATGCACGAAAAAAAAAATCCCAAAAATGAAAAAGGTCGGACCTGTTGAAATGAGCTTCCGAAAACAAAAAAACGCATGGCATTCGAATGCGCTCCTGTTCGCGCTCGCGCGTATTATGTGCTTTTTGCATTCGGTTGTTTAGTCTAATTTCCTTATCTTTACTGCGCTAGGGTTTGAAACCGACAACAGCAGGTTGTTTTTCAAGGGTTAGGGTTTGATACCGGCCTCGTTTATCCTCTTAACCGATAAGATTTAAAAAATAAAAACCAAATAATACGGATATATGGAGAACGCCAATGAAGTTCGTTGGCGTAGACAAGTAAAAAAAATTGTTTTTCTCTCTTTTTCTTTTTTCTTTTCTTCTTTCTCCCTATTTTTTTCTCTCTTTTCTTCTTTCTTTTAATTTTTTTTTTAAATTGAGGAGAGGGGCGGTGAAGTGGAGGGAGTGGATGGTGTTTCGAATGTTTTAGATTAAGGTAAAAGCAGGTTTTGGAGGTACCCCGAAACCCTTTAACAGAATAAGAAAGATGAATCGATAACGCCCAACAGGGAGGACATTTCTAAGACTTACTGTAAAACAGTATCAAAATCAGGTTTTACAGAGACCTGAAACCACAGACCAAAACCATAAAATAGACCACAGGTTTTACAGAGACCTAGATGTTAGGGTGTGGAGCTAAAAGCTACACCTTAAGGCAAACAGGAGGGTTTCTAGCGTATGCAGTTGCTAGCGTCGACAGGCCAAAACCGACGTCGGCATATCAGCCGGCGTCAATCACCTCTAGGAAGGCAGGGACCGACGTCGGTCACCTGTGGCGGTCTGAACTGCTGTTGATGAACAGTCAGTTAAGTGAACGCGGAGTTTGCATGTTAAAGACTTGTTCGAAGTCTTGAGCCGCAAGTCTAATCAGTGTATGCATGAGATCTATATAATAGACTCATGGGCTGTATTGTTAAGTGGAGAATTTGCAGAAGAGCTATGTGAAGCTTGGAGAGTTCTTCCCATGGTGGAATCAAGTAAGATTCCCTATGTATGTTTAAGTAAGATCAGGTTTGATATGCAGGGATGTGTGTATGCGAAGGTCAGACAGAGATCGGCGGTTGGCCAGGGTCCAAGGTGACAGCAATACATCAGCAGGATCATGGAGAGATTTACTTGGAGTACCGGTTCGTACTCGATTGTACAGATGTACAATGAGGTGAACAACAGCTTGTGTTAGATGTGTGTTGTGACCTATGAGAGAAGATTACTCAGGTGGGAAGATTACTTAGAGCCCTTGAGGAGGAAGCTTCACAGAGGTGGAAGAAGAGTGTGATCTCTTTATTGTAATTTCTTTTGTAATGAGTTGAATACAATTGTGTGTTGCCTCTCATATTCTGTGTGTTTTCTCATTGATAGTTATTTGTTCTTCTGGTTATTTCGCATGTTTAATTGCTTATACAATGGTAATCATGTGTGCTCTTAAATCTGACAAGTTGTGTCAGAGCTTTGGGGAGTTTCGGTCCTATCAATTGGTATCAGAGCGAGGTTGGACGTTCTCAGAGCGAGTTTGACTAACAGATGGCCCAGATCTGTTAAGTGTTTGTTGATTACATGTTACTCACAGGGGTTGTTGTTTGAGTGGGAGTATAGCAAGGCAAAAGATGGTACAATGAGAATGAAGAAAATCAGGCACAGGTTTAACACCACAAGGAGTGTGGTGGGTTGTCTTCAAGTGGGAGCTTGAAGAGGAATACAAGTCAGGATGCATATTAGACAGAGTACTGGTTTTGGGTACATGTGCAGCTCTTTATCTCCAAGTGGGAGATTGTTAGGGTGTGGAGCTAAAAGCTACACCTTAAGGCAAACAGGAGGGTTTTTAGTGTATGCAATCGCCAGCATCAACAGGTCAAAACTGACGTCGGTCAGGGGACGCAGAAGGGAAAACCGGCATCGACAGCATATCAGCCGGTGTCAGTCACCTCTAGAAAGGCAGGGACCGACGTCGGTCACCTGTGGCGGTCTGAACTGCTGTTGATGAATAGTCAGTTAAGTGAACGCGGAGTTTGCATGTTAAAGACTTGTTCGAAGTCTTGAGCCGCAAGTCTAATCAGTGTATGCATGAGATCTATATAATAGACTCATGGGTTGTATTGTTAAGTGGAGAATTTGCAGAAGAGCTATGTGAAGCTTGGAGAGTTCTTTCCATGGTGGAATCAAGTAGGATTCCCCATGTATGTTTAAGTAAGATCAAGTTTGATATGCAGGGATGTGTGTATGCGAAGGTCAAACAGAAATCGACGGTTGGCCAGGGTCCAAGGTGACAACAATACATCAGTAGGATCATAGAGAGATCTACTTGGAGTACCGGTTCGTACTCAATTGTACAAATGTACAATGAGGTGAACAACAGCTTGTGTTAGCTGTGTGTTGTGACCTATGAGAGAAGATTACTCAGGTGGGAAGATTACTTGGAGCCCTTGAGGAGGAAGCCTCACAGAGGTGGAAAAAGAGTGTGATTTTTTTATTGTAATTTCCTTTGTAATGAGTTGAATACAATTGTGTGTTGCCTCTCATATTCTGTGTGTTTTCTCATTGATTGTTATTTGTTCTTCTGGTTATTCTGCATGTTTAATTGCTTATACAATGGTAATCATGTGTGCTCTTAAATCTGACAAGTTGTGTCAGAGCTTTGGGGAGTTTCGGTCCTATCATTGGAAACTCAAAATAAATTTATAAAACAAAGATCCAAGTTTCAGAACCAGTTATAACATCCAACATTAAGGACCAGAACAAAAACAGTAACAACAAAGAATACCTTAGTCTTCTAATTCCAGGATCATCTTCACAGCCTCATTTCCAACCATTACTGTATCCTGCATGGATATTGCAGCCTATGTAGCAGCGTCTTGTTGGGCTTTCTTCCTCGAGCTTTGCCTGGTCCTCTTACTTGGCCCCTCCAGAGATTTTATTTTTTCATTAGCTCGTTTTCCAAGGTTAGTTGCGGCCGCACATATGCTAGAAGTAACCTCCATTTTCATTCTACTTTCCTTTATGAGCCTTCTCAGATTATTCTCATAATCCTTTAGTTTAATTGGAATATCACTCATTTGCTTCTCCGGATTATTGATTTTGATCCTATCAGCGTCCTGATTATATTGCATTATCTCTACTTTCTTCTTCAGCTCCATCATTTCCTTGTACATCCACTTTCGAATGTTCTGAATGTTAATGTGTCTTTGTCTTTGTTTTTGTTAAATATTAGTGTGATGTATTTATCGACTTTCGATGATCTTTTTTTAGACTTCTTTTTTTATATTTTTAAGTTTTTGTGTCATGAGTACCAACATTTATAGTCTCTTAACTTTTGGTCGTCTCTAAATCAAGATGTCCATATTTCTTTTGGCCTTTTTTTTAAATTGAGGTGGTCAAAATTTTATCGATATCAACATCTTTATCCATGTTTTGGTTTACATATAGTTAATTACAATTGATGAGTAAGCGTATCTCTATATCATAGTGATCCTTCAACTAAACAACGACAATTAGAGGGGATCGAATCCCTCAACGTCACCTAAGGAACGATCTTGGCCCCAACAGGTTGACTCTTTATATCATATGTCTAAAAGGATTTATACCTTGGTGAATGGAATAACAAACCATCATCTCATTAGTTGGACTACAACCTTTTTGATTCAGTGTGTATTTTTCACTTATAAAATTCTAATGTTAGTTAGCACACCAATAAGGTCCTAATTTGATAGAGATTGTTTACATATACAAAAGCATCATAGTTCATTTGACACAATAAATTATGAATAGTTTCGATGCATACATGAAAATCATAAACACACATAAGAGATTGAGCGATCGTTGGATCATTTTTCATTGTTTAAAGCTATAAATTTTGTGTGAAACACTTTTAGTGCATGACCTAGGGTTTCACCTATACTTTGTAATTTATATTTCTAGAATTATTTCCTTTATTCAAATTATTATTTTTTATATAATGGTTCCTACCTTTATGGACCTAAAAATATCAAGATAGTTATACCATTCACCAAGTCTAATAGAGGCCCCTAAAGTCATTTTTTTTTCTTTAAAGTCTTTCGATATCACTAGCACATTGGAGCCACTCGAGGGTAAGGAACAATTAGGTTGTATAGGTACATAAGGGTCGTAATGTGTAAATTAGAGTGAGGAAACAAGAGATCATAACCACAAGAAAATACCAAGATAGTTATATTAATACCATTGACTATGTTTAATAGAGGCCCCTAAAGTCACTTTGTTTTCCTTGAAAGTCTTTAGATGTCATGAACACATTGGAGCCAATCAAGGGCAAGGAAGAATTTGGTTTTGCAGGTACATAGGGATCATAGTGCATCGATCAAAATAAGTAAATAAGTGATTAGAACTAGGTGAACCCAATCATCAATTTATTTATGAGTTATTTGTAATTAACTTACTACATTGCAAATGTATAACCTCAACGATACATCACAATATAATAAATCACAAAGGTATAATAACAACATTCACTTCTAGAAAATAGTAGATCCACACAATATAAGTGAAATGATAATAGACTACTTGAATATAAAATTGAGCCACTTCGAGGGGGCAACCTTCCAAGTCCTTACAATAAGAATAAAATACTAAATATATGATGCCTAATATCCTAACATTACCTCTTATGTATGACCTAATTAGACTATTGAAAATCAATAAACCCAAATAGGCCAACTATTCCTACCAATATGCATTCTATAAATTAACAAATGATTAAGTCCAAGATTATGTGTGCCACAAGTTAACCACACACATCCCAATACAAGCCATAGGTCAAGGGCAAAACATTCCCCCCTATTATAATCTTATTGCACATAATATTATTAATCCTAGGTGCATTGGTGTAGGAGAGCTTTTGTCTCCTAACAGTAGATGAATAGTCACATTATAAGGTGAAGTGAATGGTCACATTTGTAACTATATATTTTGTAATCTTTCTTTAATTCCTATTTTATTATTTTTCAAAATAATGGAGTTTTTTCCTAATTAATAAATAGGTATGGAGTGAAGTAAATCAGTAAATTATTTGTAATAATTAAGCCACCGATTTATGTAAATAGATTGTATTTTTGTATTTTCTAAAAATAGTAATAAATGAGAAAAAATATGACCTAGCTTATTATAAGTTGTCCAGTTGAGACAAGGCCTAAGAATTCAGGTATAGGACTAGGACAGTGTCAAAAACAAGTTCCTAAACTTTGTTTTCTAGTTGGACAGGAGCGTCGAAAGCGGGACACCCTATTGTTCGGTGATGTAGTCCTTTTTTGGCACTGTTATCTAGGTGATATGAGTTTTTTAGGTTATTTTCGATAGGTCTGTGTTACCCTATCGGTGAAATATCAAAGCCTGAAAGTCTATGAATCTCGTTATGTGTCTATTTTAATCCTCAAAATCCCTAAGAGCTCTTTGTGCTTGAACTTGAAAGGAAATTTGGGAAAGAGAGAGAAAGGGTCAGTGTGTAAAGGATACACTAGACGCACTTCACACCCCGTATATGGGTATGTTGCCTACATACCAATACTCTTAGGAGGGATCAAGTTAATGTAATTCTTCCATTAAAGTGTTTGGTGCAATTGTGTATGAAAATGTAACTAAATGTGAAACTAGGTGTACTTCATATGGCTAAGCACTCGTGTAAGGGTTTAAATAAGCTTGAAATAATATTGGAAGGTTGTATGTAGAGAATAGGGAAAATTACTTGAGAGTACTTGCTTACATTCTTATTTCTCTCTTGTAAATGAGTGTCAACCCTTCTAAATGGACTTTGAATGGCCTTTTATAGGGAACCTAATGATCATGGGTTAAATGAATTTGTGTTAGGCTGACATGAATCAAGATAAAGATTTGGGAAAATATGATCATTTGAACTAAATTTGCACTTGGACAAGAGCACTAGAAATAGGACACCCTGGGTTTCAACGCTTTTGTCCAAATTGGGCATTGTTGTCTAGAGGGAATGAGACCTAGGTGGATGGATTTGGGCTTAAAAGAGTTGCCTGGGTCTGTAAGGGTTAAGTCCAAAAGGCTATGGATGACTAGGAATTAATGAAAGAAAAACCTATAAGGGTTGTGCAAGCAAGTAGGAGGACCTATGGATTAGATGTCATTAACCACACTCAAGTAACCAAATTTTTCATTTTACATGACTACATTTGCCCCCCCTTTATTTTAGTGATGCAGCAAAACGAAATACTAAGATAAAGGAAAGTAGAAAGCATACCTAAACTTACCTGTAAAGGAGAAGCTCATGAAGCTATGTGGTGCTGGATGTGCATAGAGAGAGCATGTTGTGAAGTGTGAATTTGCAATGAAAAATGTAGAGTAGATCATTTCTTACTAGATATGCTATATGTAAAATAAGAACATACAAAGTTGAGAAAGATAAAGAGGAAGAGAAAGGAATGAATACACCTCACTAGGTACGTGAACCAATACAAAACCTATTGTGATGTTGGATGATGTTGATGTGTTGAATCAAGAGTAATATCATGAATGGAGTTGAGTACTCAATTCCCTATAAGGTGGCTTAAGAATGCAAAGGCAGGCCCTTTGGCTCCATCGTCACTAACTAAGTGAAGTTAATGAATCATGTGTATGCTAATCGATGTTTGGATTATGTGTCCAATCCCTCTGAATAGGTGGCTCATGAATACAAAGGTTGGCCCTTTGGCTCCATCGTTGCCCCATGAAGTGAAGTTATGAAGTGATATCGATATAAAATAGATGTCATATGAGATGGCTCATGGAGCCCATAGATACTCTAAAAATTTGATAATGTGGCATGGATAGTTGAATGTATGCTAGAAACTAGGCCACTCTTGGCCATTTTGAAAGATGGAGGTTGGGCTATATGAAAGGCACTCTGAAACTAATGCAATATGCTCATGTGAAATCTAACTTGAGAACTCAAGTACTCAAGAAATTAAACTTGTATGAAAGTTCAACTTGAAAATGATGCCAACCACCTGCATATGGAGTAAGGCATGCAACTATTGAAAATGTTTGGGTTTTTTCCTAGCTGGACAAGTGCCAAAATGAGGACACCCTTATGTTTGACATTGTTATCCATTTTTGGTGCTATTGTCCTATGCTAAAACTAGTTGTTGATCTAAAATTATCATTATTTTTATGTTCTATTCTAACTGGTTTGGCCTCTAGATTCTGAACTAGGTGATTTGAATGTTGTTTTGATTATTAGGAGCTTTGATGTCGATGACAAAACCCCTATTTGTTTCCCCCTCTTCTAAGGGTAGGAATGATGAACCTGTAATTACTGCCCTTAGAAGAAAGAGTCCTACAATTGTGTTATGTTGTATAGATACATGATATAGTAGTGATATTTGATACCTCTAGATATAACAATGTTTGTATTAAGAGATTGTTAGATCTATAAGTGTATGCCTAGATAGATATAACAATGTAAAAGCATGTGCAATGTATTGAACTAGAACTGGAAATGTTAGATGTTAGTTTTTAGTTGTTTGTTGGAGGGATTCATCGTTAGAGAATTTATCTAATGTAAACATATCAGGTGAAGCTGTGTTGTCAATAAGATCAAGATAAACCAATGCTAATATAGAAGCACGATTGATTGCATTGTCAGTACGTATAATGGGTAGACAAAATTTATGTGTTTTAAAAGGTTGGGAGAAGCTTTATCGTGATTGAGGATAAACTGGTATCTGAGCCCTTGTGTTTTATGTTGTGTGGATGCCTCGATAGGAATAACTATTCATTGTTCATGCTTTCCAAGTCCTTTACCCTAATAACCCATCTTATTAAGATATTTAAGTGCAAAAGGTGAAGTGAATTGGTGATCTGGTGTTGGTGTTATGACATTATTTGTAATTGTCTGATTTTGTGTATGGTATGAGGGTGCATTGTAAGTGATGGGTTGTGTAGCTGTACTACCTAGATTAAGGTACAGGATATAATTCTATGGAGATTCAACAACTTGATAATATTTAAAAGGTTCATTATCTATTAGGCATGTGTATATGTAACCTTTGTGACTAAATTTTAAACAAGCATGGAGTGTGGAAAGGACTACATGCATATCATGAATCTAAGGTTGACCAAGTAATAAATTATAATTAAGGTCATTCGGCATGACTTGGCAGGTTGTTGGTAGTCTCTTAGGCCCTAAGGTAAGATTGAGTGTTATTTGACCTATTACTTTTTGTGGAACATTATCAAAACCTCTGATGTTCATATCATAGTGGTTTAGATTTTGAGGTTGTATGTTAAGACGTTTAAGAAAGGATATGTTACAAATGTTAAATCCTGAGCCGTTATCAACTAACACTCTTTTGACTCCCAAATCATTAATTCTTAATTGAATATACATAGGTAGATGTTATTCAATGATGTGTTGTGGGGGTAAATCCTCTTTTTCGAAAGAGATATGCTCTTCAGTCTATTACATTGTGTTGAGGATAGATGCAACATAGGCTAGTTCAGTTGAAATAGGAATTCTAGTATTACGAAGGGCTGCATATAATACATCTTTGTAAATATCTGATCATTGAAGAAGCTCGAGAATAGAAATTGTATTTGAACGGGTGCTAGCTTGAGTGGTAAAGTTATAGCCTTGGGTGTAATCAACTTGGATATCTTCATAAACTTGGGTGATAGCGTGGACTGCACAATCTAATGTAGGCATAAAGCTAGTAATAAATGCAGGATAAGAGCTAGATGTACCAAGTTCAAAAGGAGGGATAGATGCAATTGCTACTATTTTATTGTGTTTAGTAGTGATAGGAAGATACTTAAAAGTTGCCAATGAGTTATATGCATGTTGGCAGAAAGCATGAATATAAAGTGAAACACATAAATTTTGAGTTGTGATTTGTGCAATAATATGTTTATAAAGAACATTCATTAGTGAGCAAGGGATAAAGAATATGAATTTTTACATAAAGGCATATAAACTTTTGATATGCAACAAGACATTTTGAATGCATTAGCAAGATAAATTTGAACAATTTTCCATATGAAGAATAGAGAGCAAATGATAGAGAACGTGAATTTTTGCATAAAGGCATATAAACTTTTGATATGCAACATGACGTTTCAAATGCATTTAGCAAGATAAATTTGAACAAATTTCCATAGGAGTGAAAGAGAATATGCAAAAATAATTTTGGAATCTTGTGCATGTTTGGCAATGAATTTTGTAATATCATCCCATATAATGAAACATAAACATGAAATGCAAAGGATAAAAATTTGTACTAACATATGATAGACTTCATCATTCATGTACATGATAGGGCCTATTATGGTTTCCTTATTATTTACAATAAATGTAAGAAAAGTTTGTAAATAAGTGAGCATCATTTTTGCAATTTGGCTATGGATGTAAGGTGATACCTCAAGAAGCAAAGTAGGAGCTAGTATATGCAACTAGGGATTTTATACAATATATTGATAAATTTGTAATTAATTTGTAGATTTCTGATTTTTAAATACAAGAAAAATCAAAAAATTATAGCAAAAAATCAGAAATAATTTACCCTAGGGTTTATAAGGTTTTTGTGCAAAATTCAAAGTTAGTCAGGTTCAACAAATGTTTTATTTATTTTTAGAACAATGGAGTTTTATTCCTAATTAATAAATAGGCTTGGAGCAAAGTAAATTAGTAAATAATATGCAATAATTAAGCCACTAATTCATGTAAACAGATTGTATCTTTGTCATTTATAAAAATAGTGTCAGGATCCTACTCCTCAATAAGAGTACATATGATTACCTTGTATAAGCAACTAAACACGAAATTAAACCAGAATTAACAAGGAACTAGAATTCACAAATGACGCAGAATATGAGAGACAATACACAACTTGTATTAATACTCATCCAAAAAGGAATACAATGAAGAGATGCCACACTCTTCCACACCTCTCATGCTTCCCACACCTGGTGTACAGTAATTCTCTCTCAAGAGTTCACTCTCTCCTACCAAAAATGGTCACAACAAACAACTCAAACACAGAGTTGTTGTTCACCTCCACCAGTCAGTAACAATACTGCCAGTCCAAGTACTCAAAGTACTTCAAGTAGATCTCCCATGAACTTGCAACAACCTATAACTCAAATGATCTTACTTACCATGTAGATCAGCCCTAATCTTGCACAACCTACAAATCAAAGATCTTACAATTGGAAGGATCTCTTCCTTGCCTTAATTACAATACAGCCCATGAGTCTATTATATAGATCCCATGCAAACAATAATTAGACTTTCTAATTACAATAATTAGAAACGCAGCTCAAGACTAAAATTAGTCTTTTACATGCAAACAACCAGTTCATTAAATAAACTATTCGTGAACCGACAGTTCTGGAACTGCACAGGCGATTGACGTCAGTTCCTATCTGCCTAGAGGTGACCAACGTCAACTGACTCCTGACCGATGTCAGTTGCTTCCTATTCACCCCTAACTGATGTTGGTTGGTCTAACCGACGTCAGTTACTGTGACCCTTCAGCAACCTCCTCCATGTTTGCAACAGTGAAGCTTTTAGCTCCACAACCTAACAATCTCCCACTTGGAGATAAATAGTTGCAACTGTACCTGTACCTGTACATCATCTAATTTGTTTCTTGGCTTATATCCCTCTTCAATCTCAACCTTGAAGACCACCACAAATCCTATGGTGCACCTCCTGTCATCCAAGTAACCTGCCGCATCTGCATCTACAAACCCATGTAGAAAAGAACTTACCCTGCATAGCATGTGCACCTACTACTGGTCCCTCTCAGATACTTGAGAATCCACTAAACTGTACTCTAGCGCTTCTTTCTCAGATTGGCTCCAAACTTGCTGACAACTCCCACTGCTTGGGCAAAACTCAGGTTTAGTACACATGTACTCAACCTCATCATGTGAATTGGGACACTGTTCTGTGAACTGTCCATCCATAGGTGTGCATACCGATTCTGCATCTTGCATCTTGAACCATGCCACAACCTTATTCACACAATCATCTGGAGACAAAATCAACCTGTGCTCTTTCATGTCTCTAGACATACTCATGCCAAAGAATTTTGCTGCTCCCAAATTCTTCATGACATACCTCTGAACTAACTTTACCTTTAGCTCATCAACTCCTTGCATGTGTGACCCTACAACAAGTATACACACAACATACAGTAACAAGATAATGTAGCTAATATTATCCAACCTTGGTAAAGTACACACAATGGTCACACCATTGTCCTGCAGCTTGCTCAAGACCATATGACCTGGCCTTCCATCTCACGTGTCCATTCTCTCTCTTCTTCAACCTCAAAATCCGTTCATCTTTCAATGCTTTCTCTCTAGCTGGCAACTCTACCAAATCTTCCATTTGGTTCTCCTCCAAGGAATCACACTCCTCATCCATGCCAAGCTCCCACTATTTCCTGGATTATACCTGCTCTTCTTCTTTAAAAAATTTCTGGTTCTTGACCATTAGTGAGCAACAAGTAGTCTAAAGAAGGGGAATAATGAATTTGAGGCTTACTTACCCTTTCAATCCTCCATATGGGTGTTTGAGACTCCTTGACAGCTTGTTGTCTGCCCAAAATCTGTCTGATAGTGACCGTCATCGGTCACCCCTCAGTCTGCGCCCGACCGACGTCGGTTCCATGCGACTGACCTGACTACCGACATTGGTTCCCTCGACTGACACCAGTGTCCACCTCATCGACGCCGGTCCTATGACCAACATCAGTGTCCTCCTGGTCACCGATGTCAATTTCCTGACCGACGCTGGTAACAAGCCTGCCCGACACCACCGACTCTGGTCTGCACATGACCGATGTTGGTACCTGCCTGTTTAACGTCAGTTTTCACCTGATCGATGCTGATAACTGTGTTTTCTTGGGAGCGATGAATTTTAGCCACGAGCTCCTTTTGGATCAAAACTCTGTCTAAATCACCCTTGCTCTGCTCAGAGTTATTCAACCCCTTGTGCTGATCTCTATCCATCATCTTCTCCTTGAAAACCAAAGCTTTCTTATTCTTATCAAAACCATTAGATTTCTTCCTTATGCAATATTGTGATCCTCCAACAGAAGCTACCACATTCTTTGTTGACCCAGTGTCAAGAAATGTCACTTTCTTCTTTTGCTTACAGAAATCTCGATCCATGCTTTTTAAATCTGAAAGCATACCCTTTGACTCAAGAACATGCATCCCCTTCTTATTCATGTGACCAAGCCCATTAAGCCACATCTTCGAATCTACAGCTGAAGTAGATAAACCAGAAGGAAAATCAGTAATATAAGTAGATAGATAAAGAGTACCTACTTTCTTACCTCTTGCTAAAATAAGTGCACCCTTGGAAACTTTCCAAGAGTCTGCTGTGAGGGTTACTGTGCATCTCTCATCACCCAATTTTCCTATAGAAATCAAGTTCTACTTCAGGACTGGGACATGCATGACCTCCTTCAACACCCATGTGTTGCCCGTCTGCAATTTCAGCTTCACTTTCCCTTTGCCAACCATTTGACAAGGCTTACCATCCCCTAAATAAATTTTTCCAAAGTCTCTCTGGACATATTCATGAAAAAATTCCCTATTTCGGGATGCATGGAAAGAGGCACCAGAATCTAAAACCCAAGATTCTACTTTATCCAAGGAACATACCAGAACATCTTGTGCAATAATACCTGCATCATCTGCTTCTTCAGTTCCTTCATGTTGATCTTCTTTCACCCAACAATCTCTCTTCATGTGCCCTTCCTTTCCACAATTCTAGTAGATTACACTGCCATTTCTGGATTTGGATCTCCTGCCCATCTTTGACTTCCCCCACCTGCTCTTCTTTCTTTGCCTTCCCCTGCTTTCAGCACTCAAAGCATTTCTTGATGATTCCCTTGTGCTTTTCCTGCAAATTTCTTCATTCAAGATTACACTAACAACATCATCCACTTTTAAGATATTTGAAGCAGACACAGTATTACTAACTGCCATTACCAAGCTATCCCAACTTTCAGGTAAAGAGCATAAGATTAAGAGTGCCTTAATTTCATCATCAAAAACAATATTGACTGAATTTAACTGGTTTACCAAACCATGGAAATCACTAAGATGACTATGTACAAATCCACCATCCTGCATTTACAAATTAAATAATTGCTTCATAAGAAATACTTTATTCGAAACTGAGGGTTTTTCATATAAATTTACCAAAGATTCCATTAACTCAACCGTTGACTTTGCCTGTGACAAGTTAGAAATCACAGACGATGCAAGACTCAACCTTATAGATCCGAGAGCCTTTTGATCAAGAACCTTTCATTCTTCATCTTTCATATCTGTGGGCTTGCATGCAACCCCACCCAACGGTAAGTATAACTCTTTTTGATACAGATAATCTTCTATCTGCATCTTCTATAATTGATAATTCTTGCCATTAAACTTCTCCATTCGTAGCTTACTGTCTTCTGCCATTGCTATACTCCCACTCAAACAGAAACCCTTGTGAGTGACCTGTAATAAAAAAAACCACTTAACACACTCTGAAACCAAGGTGTTAGTGAACCCAACCAAAAGCTCTGATACCACTTGTCAGGATCCTACTCCTCAATAAGAGTACATATGATTACCTTGTATAAGCAACTAAACACAGAATTAAACCAGAATTAACAAGTAACTAGAATTCACAAATGACATAGAATATGAGAGATAATACACAACTTGTATTAATACTCATCCAGAAAGGAATACAATGAAGAGATGCCACACTCTTCCACACCTCTCAAGCTTCCCACACCTGGTGTACAGTAATTCTCTTTCAAGAGTTCACTCTCTCCTACCAAAAATGGCCACAACAAACAACTCAAACACAGAGTTATTGTTCACCTCCATCAGTTAGTAACAATACTGCCAGTCCAAGTACTCAAAGTACTTCAAGTAGATCTCCAGTATGAACTTGCAACAACCTGCAACTCAAATGATCTTACTTACCATGTAGATCAGCTATGATCTTGCACAACCTGCAAATCAAAGATCTTACAATTGGAAGGATCTCTTCCTTACCTTAATTATAATATAGCCCATGAGTCTATTATATAGATCCCATGCAAACAATAATTAAACTTTTCAATTACAATAATTAGAAACGTAGCTCAAGACTAAAATTAGTCTTTTACATGCAAACAACTGGTTCGTTAAACAAACTGTTCGTGAATTGACAGTTTTGAAACTGCACAGGCGACCAACGTCGGTTCCTGTCTGCCTGGAGGTGACCAACATCGACTAACTCCTGACCGATGTTAGTTGTTTCTTGTTCACCCCTGACCGACGTCGGTTACTGTGACCCTTCAGCAACCTCCTCCATGTTTACAACAGTGAATCTTTTAGCTCCACAACCTAACAAATAGTAATAAATGAGATAAATATGACTTAACTTATTTTGAGTTGTCCGATCTGAGACAGGGCCTAAGAATTTAGGTACAAGACTAGGACAGTTTTGAAAACAAGTTCCTGAACTTAATTTTCTAGTTGGATAGGAGCACTGAAAGTGAGACACCCTATTTTTCAGTGTTGTTATTCTTTTTCAGCATTGTTGTCAAGGTGATTAGAGTTTTTGGGTTCCATTCGATAGGTTTGTGTTACCCTATCAGTGAAATATAAAAGCCTAGAAGTTTGTGGAGCTCATTATGCATCTATTTTAATCTTTAAAAGCTCTAGGAGCTCTTTGTGCTTGATTTTGAAAGGAAATTTGGGAAAGAGAGAGAAAGGGTTAGTTTGTAAAGAATACACTAGATGCACTTCACACCCCATGTGTGGGCATGTTGTCTACATATCAATACTCCAAGGAGGGATCAAGTTAATGTAGTTCTCCCATTGAAGTGCTTGGTGTGATTATGTATGAAAATACAACTAGATGAAAAATTGGGTGTACTTCAAATGTTTTGGGACTGGTGCAAGGGTTTAAATAAGATTGGAATAATATTGGAAGGTTGTATGCAGAGAATAGGGAAAAGTGCTTGAGAGTACCTTCTTATATTCTTGTTTCTCTCTTGTAAATGAGTGCCAACCCTTCTAAATGGAATTTAAATGGCCTTTTATAGGGAATTTAATGATCATGGGTTAAATGAATTCATGTTAGGCCGACATGAATTAAGATAAGGATTTGACAAAATATGACCATTTGAATGAAATTTGCACTTGGACAACAACACCAAAAATAGGACACCTTAGGTTTCAGTGCTCCTATCCAAATTGGGTGTTGTTGTCTAGAGGGAATGAGACCTGGGGGTATGGATATGGACCTGAAAGAGCTACCTAGGTCTGTAAGGGTTAATTTCGAAAGGTTATGGATGACTGGGAATCAGTAAAAGAAAAGCTTATAAGGGTTGTGCAAGCAAGTATGAGGAACTATGGATTGGGTGTCATTAGCCACACTTAAGTAACCAAATTTCACATTTTACATGACTACAATCCCATTAATCAGTTACAATTTTCATTTGCACCAAATTAATTATCATTTGTATTCAACCCATTATACCTGGATTGACATTAGTATTAGAGCCATGGCCCATTCATTTATTTTCCTCTATTTTTGTCAGCTATTATTTTTCCCAAGCATTCACACATATTTTTCCATTGTATCCTCCTCCTTTTTAATTGTACGACCTACACAAAATAGTCTTAAACATTACAATATTTTGTGTTGAATGCATTTATAAATGCATCAACTTGTTGCAAATTAAGATATTCCATGATAATATAATCATGTTCAAGACACTTCATTTATTCAAACATTTTTCTTCTCTAAAAAGGGTTCTTCATCCTCAAAGGATTGTGTTTGGTTGCATTTGACTGCACTCAGGCTGTATTTTGGCTCAAGGACTATTGTATGGTGTTTCAAACTAAATGTTTATTTGTTGTATGGTGTTTCATCTAATAGCAGTCTAGTTTTTCAACTAACATTGACAAATTAGACTTACAGTTCTAAACTCAATGCATGTCTTTGTCAGATTATGCACCTCAAAGCTAGCATTCTGGTCTAATAATTGGTTGTGCTCTCTTTGAAAAAGATTAAAATCACCTGTTGTGTGGAGTTTGGGCCTGACATTGGCATGAAAAATAATGCTTAGACATGGAAGGACTTGCCTTAAACCATGACATTTAAGCCATGTGGAAATGGTATAACTACATGCAAATCTAAAGATTTTTTAACTTTGTAAAATTTCCTTATTTTAATCTTTTTTAAATAAAAGCACCCATATATTCATTTTTGGAGGATTTTTCCTATTGTGGAAATTTTTAATTTGTGATTTATTTAAAAAACAATCAATAAGTCATTTGTTTTCAAACCAATTCAATACCAAATCCAAATTCCTTTTCAAAATCAAATAATTTTTCAAAAACAAACAAATTGTGAAAATTCAAAAATTGTAGCATTCAATATTAATGGTGCCTTTGGTTTGCATTTACGAGGAAAGTTTTTGCACTCAAACTACTGCATCTATCACCTAATATAGTTTTAACAATGGCATTTGAGGCTTTGGCCCTATAAATCATAGGGGGTAAATAAGGCTAAAACATTGCTTTTTCATTTTCCTTTTGTTACCCATTTGTATCTATCAATATACGTAACCATCTTGGAACCATAAGAATTCAAAATAATTAGTCATGATGTGGGCCTCAATTAATGGTGAGGTTTTTTATTACATACATTGGTGCAACTCTCCTTGGGAAGCACTAAACAAATTGAAATATTTTTATGGTTCTCAAATTGTAGTTGAAATTATTTAATCTTTAGCTAAAAAATGATGGTGTCGTGAGTTTGGCTTCATAAATATGTGTTATCAGACATGATGATAACATTTTTGGTGTACATATTAATGTATATAAGACCACCTTCATAAAATTTCTTCTCCTTACATAGTCAACCTACTTAGAGTTTTTAAAATTAAATAATTTGTTGAAGACTCACTTTTGATCAATTGGTCAAGACGATAGCCAAAAGAGAAATAACATTTGGAAGAAAGATTAAGTCCAAAGGAGAAAATGTTTGATATGCTAATCAAAAGGGAAATTATCCAATATTGCTAAAAACTATGAAGGGAAAGGGAAAAATAAATGGCAATGTGGCAAATCTAGAAAAAATAATGGTCAACATCAAGGGAAGCAAAACAATAAAAAAACACTTATTTTGTAATTATTGTGAAAGAAAAGGGAGTCTTGAGACCCACAAATGCAAAACATCATGGCACAAGATTTAAGCATGTAGAAAATAAAAAGAAGAAAAACTTTGAATCACACTTGGCTTAATGTTCAAGTGAATGTGTGTTTTCCATCTCAAATGAATCAAATAATGTCTTGGTGAGTTCAACCTAAAATAATGATTGGGAGACACTGGTGCCACACAACATATGGCTTTCCAAAGGGACTTTTTTGAGGAGTTTCATGAATAAAGTTGTGGTTTAGTATATTTGGTAGATAAAAAAAGTCTACAACCTCAAGGCAAAGGTACAAATTGACTCAAGTCACAGGGCTTTCAGATTTCATTCTTTGAAATGTTTTATACCTTCCTCAATTGAAAAAAAACTTGTTATCTCTAATGCTCATTTAACAACAAGGCCTCTCTATTTTGTTGGATGATGGAGAGGTGAAGATCACAAGAAAATGTGATAATGTAGTTGTTCTAATTGTATTTGAGGAATGAAAATTTCTAAAACTCAAGGGCGATCACTTAATTCTAATAAATTTTGCTCATCTTGTTGAAGAAGGAATTCCAACAAGACTTTTGTAGCATGCAATATTTGGACATACTCATTGTGACATCATTAACATGATGTAAAAGAATGATGTTGTAGGTTTACCAACATTGCCCAAAAATATTGAAAAGTGTGAAGTTTGCATATTGGCTGAACATAAAAGGGAACCATTTTAGAGATCAAAATGGAAAGTTGACAAAAAAACTATAGTTGGTTCACTCTAATTTATATTCTATACCAATTCTTCATGCTGGTGGCCATAAATAGTTAATGTTTTTCTTTATTCACTATATCAAAATGACTTAGACATACAATATGAAACAAAAATCACAAGCCTTTGAAACTTTTCTAAAGTTTTGAATAATGATTGAAAATGAAGCACAATCTGAGTTTAGGACATTGAGGATTGAAAATGATGGTGAATTCACATCAACAGTGTTTGAATCATATCTTAAATATAATGAGATCAAACATCATCTTATAGTCCCTTGCACTCCTCAACAAAAAGGACTAGTTGAGAGGATGAACAAAATCATGATGAACATGGTTTGAGCAATGTTATATTTCAAAGGGATAAATCTACATTATAAGCAAAAGCAGCTAAAACAATAGTGTATCTCTGCAATAGGTCACCATAAAGAACCTTTCAAATGAAGACTCCATAATGTCAAAGTAGGCCATAATCAAGGATCAATTGGATAGGGTTGAATGCACAAGGTTGAATCTATATGGAGTAGTGAAATCTAAAGAGCAACTCAAAATAGAAAAAGTATGTTTTCACAACCAAAAAGTTGTATTGGCAGTAATAGCCAAAAATTACATAAGAAGGCACATTATATAGTGAGGAATTAGGTCACCCAAAATGGTAATTAACTTGACTCATAATTATAAAATGACTTAAATTACATTCCCCTCAATGACCTATTATTAATTTAAGCAAGCTAATTAGACAATGTAGGGAAAACCACATAGTGGGAAAAAGTCTACACTAACATCCCCCCTTAAGTGTAGTTTAGGTTGGTAGAATAATTAGGTCCTAGCACAAAGTCCTAATGAGGTATCCAAGTACATAGAAATGATCCCCTAGAGGAGGAAGAAGATAGAGTTGCCCAAACCCTAATAAGAGCTTGCAAATGAAGATACTTGCTCTCAATGAAAAGTTTGGTGAATATATCAATAATTTACTTCATTACTTGGATGTAGCAAAGGTAAATGACTTGCTCATATATGAGCTCCTGAATGAACTGCATATGAATCTTGATATGTTTGGTCCATTGATAAAGGACCAAATTCTTATAGATCTAGATTGTGCTTTGGTTATTATGAAAGATGATTGTTGGTCATTGAAACTAGATGTCAAACTCAATGAGAATCCCTTGAATCCAAATAGCTTTAGTGGTAACATTAATAACTCTTTTGTATTCTACCTTAGTAGAAGATAAAACAATAACATTTTGCTTCTTGCTTGACCAACTAATTGAACCTAAATTGAGGGAAAAACTATAGTTAGAGGTAGACTTACTATTCTAAATATCGTTAGCCTAATCTAAATATATATACCCAATCAAGTCTATATCAATGTTTGCTCTAAAGTGAACCTTGAAACTATGAATACCCTAAATGTATTGAAAAAATTGCTTAACTATTTTCCAATACATCTTACATGGTTCCTACATAAATTTAGGGACCATGCCCATTGCATATGAAATTCTAGTATGTGTAAGGTAGATGAGACTGCCAACAAGTTATTGATACGAGGTAACATCAACCAAATGAGATGGACAATCAACATCAAAATTCACACTAGGTAAAAAAGTAGTAGGAAATGGTTTATAGTCAACTGTGTTAAACCATACAAGCAAATTAAGAGCATACTTAGATTGTACATGTAATGAAATTACTTAGATGTTCACACAAAATGATTTTATATTGCATAGAATAAGTAAATATGAGAGATCACACAATAATAATTGACAACAGAGCAGAATAATGGATAATATAACAAAGCCACTTTGAGGGGACAACCTCCACAACAGTGCACTAATAGCAAAATACTTAACATAATGAATAAATACTAACCACTACCTTCTATATATAGTCTCCTTATCCAAGGTTATTCCATAGGTTAACCTCTCTAAGAACATAGAGAAATATAACAAGTATATAAAAGAGGTATGTAAGCCACAAGTTTACCACACATATCCCTTGACACACCAATGGTTAAGGGTGTAGCAAGCCCCTCCCCTTCAAAACAATGTTATCCTCGACATTGTGGTAACTTTGGATGTTATTGCACAAATGCTTCATCCTCTCAAGTGGCATCTTCACATGGCATATTCTTCTATTTGATCAAGTACTTTGTAATCGCTATGGAATGTAGTTGCTTAGTGCGCATGTGAAGTATTGCCTCAAGATCAAGAACAACTCTGCCTTCCTTATCCAATTATAGTAATTTTGTTTGAATGGCAACTCTGTGTCCAATGACTTTCTTCAGGCATGATACATGCAATACTTGATGTATGCGAGTGGATGAAGGAAACTCTAACTTGTAGGCCACACTAACAATTTTCTGCAAGCTCTGATAAGGCCCATAATACTTAGGGGACAACTTGTTATCCTTTCTTTTGTTTCTTCAATGACATCTGCTTATATGGATACAAGTGAACAAAGACCTAATCATCTGCTTATGTGATTTTGAGGCATAGCCAAATTTTCATGCAAACTTGCAAGGACCTCCTGTTGATGGTGAATATATTCTTTAACTACATGAACCTTCAAGGTTGAAGTGATGGATGGAGGGTGGTATCCATACGATTCCACAAAGGGAGACATTTTAGAAGAACTATGGACATAAGTATTATACCACCATTCAGCCAGTAGTAACCAATGAACCCATTTATCCTATTTATCAGAAATAAAACAATGAAGATATCCTTCTAGATATTTGTTGACTACCTCAGTTTGTCTATCAGATTGAGGATGATAGGATGAATTATAAGCCAACCAGGTTTCCAAACATGTAAATAACTTAGTCAAAAAATTACTAGTAAAAAGGGATCTCTATCATTGACAATGATCTTAGGGGTCCCATATAATTTCTAAATTGTATTGAAAAAAGTAGCAGCTACTATACTAGCAATAAATGGCTATGATAAAGAACAAAAATGAGCATACTTACTAAGACAATCCAAAATAACCATAATAACATTTTGACCATTAGATCTTGGTAACCCTGTAATGAAATCCATGAAATACCTCTTCCCAACGCTGGCTAGGGATGGATAAAGGCTATAAAAGACCTGGGGTTTTGATGGTTTTGCCTTTGTTTTGTTGACATGTCATACATTTAGCCACATATTTCTAGACATCCCCCTTGAGTCCTTCCCAAAAAAATTCTTGCTTGATTCTGTGATAGGTTTTCAAAAATCCTGAATGACCCCCAATTAGAGTTGCATGAAGTTCTTGAAGGATTTCTTGTTTAAGAAGAGAATTCTTACATAGGTACAATCTATCTTTATACTATAATGCATTACCATTCCACGTGATTTTTTCAAATCTACTTAAACCTTGCTAAAGATTTTGAATCAAATCATGGGTAGCACTATCATGTTCCCATTCTGATCATGCTTCATCTAGCCAATCTACCTGTAAAATGGTTATGACACATAGCAATGCCTCAACTGATTCATCCTTTCTAGATAGTGCATATGCCACCACATTATCCTTGCCTTTTTTGTAGACTATTTCAAAAGCATAGCCTAACATCTTAGTTACCCATTTTTATTATTTTTCAGATGACAACCATTATTTCAAAAAATATTTGAGACTATCATGATCAGTCTTGACCTGAAAGTGATGACCCATTAAACAAGGTCTTTGTTATTTTACTACATGTAAAATGGCCATCATTTCCTTCTCATAGATGGGCTTATGTTGATTTTTACCCTTTAGTTGACAACTTTCAAATGCAAGTGGTCTATCTTCTTGCATGAGTATAGCACCCATAGCATACCTAGATGCATCACATTCAACCACAAAAGTCTTAGAAAAATTAGGAGTGGATAATATTGGAGTAGTGCACATAACCAATCTCAATTGTTCAAATGCTTGGGTGGCTGCATTAGTCCATTAAAAGAAGTTTTTCTTCAACAAAGAGGTGAGTGGGGATACAATACTACCATAATTTTTGACAAACCTGTGATAGTAACTAGTTAGCCCCAAAAATCTTCATATTTGCTTGAGTGTCTTAGGAATTTTCCAGTCCACCATCGCTTAGATTTTTTTAGGATCCACTTTCACTCCATAAGAAACTAGATGACCCAAATATTCAACCATCACAAGGCCCAAAAGTAATTTATAAGGTTTGGCATATAATTGATGTTGTTTCAAAATGGAGAGTTGATGCAGGAGCATCTACGGGTGCATAATATATTTCTTTTTATCTCAAGTATATTGAATGAGTTTTCCTACAACAGTTGTAATTCAAATTGTAATTTGTTAAAAAATGATATTTTGGGCAAAATAAGCTGTGACACCTTATCACCATATGGAATAAGGCGAATCAAAACATAATTAGTGTGTATTAGTTGTTAGTGGAAGGATTCTTCGGTTGAAGGATGATGTTGAGTCACTTTAGGAGGTTGTTGCAGCTGTTGAAAATTTCTAGGAAGATTTTTTCTAAGCGTAGTTAAGACAAGTATAGCTTGGCGAATTCATAAAGGAGGACAGAGGGACGAAGAGGAAAAAAACAGGGAGGATCTCCTTAGGGAGAGGAAGAGTCAAGAAGGCCATTCGGCCTGTATTATTTTATTTTTGACCGTGGGGAAAATTTAGGGTAAGAGAGGTGAAGGTGCCTCGAGTAAGCACATGGAGACAAGATCGAGTCTCGAATATGGAGAAATTTATCGGACAAATCTTTTTGGAGTAACCACAACTAGCGTAAGAGGAGGAACTGTTTGAGAAGCCCACAGTGTTGGACAAAGGAAAATAGGCTAGAATAGAGTTCACCATTGGAGGCCAAACATGAGCATATGAAGAAATTACAAATACAGATCGAAAATGGATGGACTTTGGCTTCTTACCAGGAAGGTATTTTTGTCTATGTAACTACCATTGTACGCTATAATAGCCTCGGTGTTAAATTTTTAGTTCAAAATATGTCTACTTCATATGATGTATGGCTCTCTTCCTTTTTGATCGAATGGCGTAGTTAAATGCCTATTTAGGCAAGGCTGAATATGGAAGAATGCCTATTGGTAAGGTGTTAGCATGATCTTATGACCATGATACAAGCTAGATCCATACGAATATAATGGGTATCTTTGTTTGCTTTGTTACGCATTTGGATCTCTGTTGTTTTACATGAGGCTAATTTAATATTGAAAAAGGAAAGGCTCACCATTTGGGATGGATCTCTGTTGTTTTACATGAGGCTCGAGGAGAATGTGTTTACACAGGATCAACGTTGCACATACCCTGAATGGGTGTAGAGAGGAATCTCAGTTTTTAGAAATGACTGTATAATGGTAGCTCGATGACGGAGCTCAAATCTTATGCAGGCCCAACTAATTCTATTTGTAAGACCATGAGGTCATGATGTTTATGATTTCCATTTGTTTGGATTTTATGTCGTGATCATAGACGAGGTAAAGGCTTCTTGTAAGTGGAGCCATTTGATGATCCAGCATCCATTTTGTAAAATCCTTGGACTGCAAATATATAGTGTTGGTGAGGCTTTAGATCTCGCCTATTGGTAGGGTGTTTAAGCTTGGGCAGATGTGAATCCGTTTGATAATTATGCATCGGTTTAATGTGAGATCAAGACTTTTATGCATCGGTTTAATGTGAGATCAAGACTATTGCCTATAATGGAAGGCTTCAAATAGTAGGTGAAGGTTATGCAGACCGAGCCTATGAAAATTGATTCTCCCCTATTGCATAGCTCTCAGATGTGGAATATCAATGTATGGTTGTGACCTACACAGTTCTTTTATGGTGAAGGATCAAGTAAGACAGATTATCAGGCAATAAGTGTGAAATTATATTTATACAAACCCAAGACTCTATGCTATTTAATATCCTTCTATGTCTAAGACATTTTGCCACAAGAAGGTTATTGAATATTGTTGCTGTGTTAGTCAGAGTTTACAGGTCTTTAAATCCATAGACACTTTGTTTGCAGTCTAAGGTCAGCGCATCAATTTGGTATCAGAGCTTGAAGCTCTTGGGATTTGTGGAGGAAAGGTATGAGTAACTTTGATATTTGATTTGAGTTTATTGTGTTTGAGAAGTAGACAGGTGAAGAGGAAGTCTTAAAGCCATTGAGGCTTAAGAGGAGAAGAAGCCAAGGAAAGCTTAGTGAAGAGCCAAGAGAAGCTCTAGAAGAAGAGCATAATGAATGCTCAAGAGAAAAATCCAAAGCAAGGTAAGCTTGGATTTGTGAAATTATTGATATTTGTCATGTTGCAGGCCATTGACTCAGTGTGAAGCTCAATAAAACCATTAAGGGGGATCAAAAGACTAGGATGCAAAAGGCCTAGGTGAGATCAAGGAGATTGTCAAAAGACCAGTCAAGGAGAAAAGGCTTGGGTGAGACAAGGGATCAAGAGACCAAGGTGGAAAAGACTTGGGTGAAGATCTCAGAAATGAAATTATTGCTGAGAAAAGAGTAGAGCAACAAGACACATGAGGGTAACAAGAAGAAAGCAAGCATCCGAAAGAAGAAAGGTATGAACAGTATTGAAATTGATAAAGAGATTGATAGTTTGAAAATAGATTTAGCTAATTTTGCAAATAGATATGAGTCTTAGATGCAGATGGACAAGTAAACATGGGTATGGCCAATGAAGAAGAGGTTGAAATGGCCAATTGATCTAGTGAAGAGGGGAAGAAGGCAAAATGAGATTGCCAAGAAGAGAGAAGCCCATAGAGGCAAGAGTATGAGTAGGTTGCCAAGTGAGCAACAAGAGAAAGAGGTGGAGAAGAAGGTTCTCATTGAGAAGAACAAGAGAAGAGAAGAAAGAAAAGATGAAGTGCCAGGAAGAGCACTTGAAAAGATAAGAGTATGGGTGAAGAGAGAACTCATAGGGACCTTGTGGTCTCTTGTTTTTATTTCTAATATTGTCTTTGCATGGGTAATTGCAGGTATGAGCAGCCTTGTGAAGGTCAAAAGAAAGGCCTTGGAGAATGAAGAGATTGGTGCAAGAGAAGACACCAAGTACACAAGTGAATGTGTAAGAGAAAAGAAAAAGTTTGCTGTTGTTGATAAAAAAGAAGAGATGCATTGGTTAATGCATGAGGAAGGTGTTGAGGAACCCCTACAAGCAAGAGAAGAGATGGAAGATGAGGATGACTTCCATGATGCCATTGAAATCCAAGAAGAGGAAAGAGAACAGCCAAGCATAAAGGAAAAAGAAAGTACAAATAATCAAGAAGCTATGCAAGTCAAAGAGCTAATGGAGCAACCCATTAAGGAGGTAAAGGTGAACTCAAAAATTGATTTTTCTTATTCTTATAAGCATGGAACTGTTGATATGCATGTTAGAGAAGCAAAGATAAAGGTGAAGTTTCCAATTAACCATGGATATGTGATGCCTAAATGGTGGAAGAAGCAAACTCCCAAGCAACAGGAAGTGCTGGTACAAAAGCATGGATGTAGGATGCCTACATGGTTTGAGAAGACAAATGGTAAGAAGGAGAAACAAGTATGGGTACCTAAGAAGGCAAAAAGTGAATAAGATGTGAGTTTTGAGGCAACAACACCAAGAAGTCAATGGAAGAGGATTGAAGGTGATTCCAGCAGCCAAGAGAATGAAGGTGAGATGGTGAGTATGGAAGAGGCATTCCATGAAGATAGGACGCTTGAGAGGTATACCAAAGAGGTAAAAGGTAAACAAATTATTTATGATGATGTTTTTGAATCATTTAATGATCTTTTTATGGAAAATGAGGAATGTAAAATGTCTATGAAAACTAATATGTAGCAAGAAGAGAGTTCCAAATGGATGGATGATGAAGAAAGGGTAGAGTATGCAGTAAAGCAATGCCTCATTGAAAACAAAGAACAAACAAGATGGCTTCAAGCAGAGATTGAAAAGAGCAAGGAGACACAAGGTAAGGATACTACAATTGTATTTGATAAGTATATTGATGTTGATGAAGAAGTTGACTTGTATGAAGAAACCATAGAGTGGATGAATGTATTTATAGAGGATGAAAGACAATTTGGTCCTAAGTTTGATATAGGACATGAAGATTTGGATGAGCTTGTGTTGAGTGAAGAGTTGTGTAGAGGCACATATCAACATGGTGGCACCATTGATCAGATGGAAAATGAATTGAGGCAAGAGCTAAGAAAGGATGAGATGAAGAGTAAGGTTAGTGAAGGACAAGTAATACTTGTGAGTGATGAGCCCAAGTTTGATGAAGAAAATGGTGAGATATATGAGATCTCACTAAAGGAGGAGTTGAGAATGTTGGAGGAGCTCTTTAGTTCTCCAAGAGAGTTATGCAAAGATACGAATCATGGTGAGAACACCATTGGTGAGAGTGAAGTAAGAAAAGAGCACACTAAAGAAGCAAAGGCAGTTTTGGCCAAAGAGCAGAAGAGTGGAGGTAGCCAAGAGACTTTATGGTCTCAAGTTTTTACTTCTAATATTGCCTTTGATGTTTTGAATGCATGTATTAAAGTTGTGGAGATGAATGAAGTCCATAGTTCAATGGACAAATTTTTGAACCAAGAAGAAGAACAAGAAGATCTAGAAGACATGTATGAAGATGAAGAAGCATGGAAGTGGGAGATGGCAGCTAAGAAAAAGATGAGAAGAAGAAAATACAAGAAGAAAAAGAGAAACAAAAGAAAGAAGAAAGATTGGTTTGAGAAAACCAATGATTTTGAAAATGACTTTGCATCATGTGCAGGAATGAACAAGAAGTCCAAGAAAAGAATCAAATGTGGTGCTATGGAACATGTGCATCAATATGAAGAAATAGTTGAGGCAAAGAACAATGGATGGCTTTTAATTGCAGCAAAAAGAGCAAATAAGCATACATGAGCAGGGGCTCATGACAAGTTTCAAGCATGGTAGTCTAATGCAGGAACATCTACGGGTGCATAATATATTTCATTTTATCTCAAGTATATTGAATGAGTTTTCCTACAATAGTTGTAATTCAAATTGTAATTTGTTAAAAAATGATATTTTGGAAAAAATAAGCCATGACACCTTATCACCATATGGAATAAGGTGAATCAAAACATAATTAGTGTGTATTAGTTGTTAGTGGAAGGATTCTTTGGTTGAAGGATGATGTTGAGTCACTTTAGGAGGTTGTTGCAGCTGTTGAAAATTTCTAGGAAGATTTTTTCTAAGCATAGTTAAGACAAGTATAGCTTGGCAAATTCATAAAGGAGGATAGAGGGATGAAGAGGAAAAAATAGGGAGGATCTCCTTAGGGAGAGGAAGAGTCAAGAAGGCCATTCGGCTTGTATTATTTTATATTTGACCGTGGGGATAATTCAGGGTAAGAGAGGTGAAGGTGCCTCGAGTAAGCACATGGAGACAAGATCGAGTCTCGAATATGGAGAAGTGTATTGGACAAATCTTTTTGGAGTAACCACGGCTGGCGTAAGAGGAGGAACCGTTTGAGAAGCCCACAGTGTTGGACAAAGGAAAACAGGCTAGAATAGAGTTCGCCATTGGAGGCCAAACATGAGCATATGAAGAAATTGCAAATACAGATCGAAAATGGATGGACTTTGGCTTCTTACCAGGAAGGTATTTTTGTCTATGTAACTACCATTGTATGCTATAATAGCCTCGGTGTTGGATTTTTAGTTCAAAATATGTCTACTTCATATGATGTATGACTCTCTTCCTTTTTGATTGAATGGCATAGTTAAATGCCTATTTAGGCAAGGCCGAATATGGAACAATGCCTATTGGTAAGGTGTTAGCATGATCTTATGACCATGATACAAGCCAAATCCATACGAATATAATGGGTATCTTTATCTGCTTTGTTACACATTTGGATCTCTATTGTTTTACATGAGGCTAATTTAATATTGACAAAGCAAAGGCTCGCCATTGGGATGGATCTCTGTTGTTTTACATGAGGCCCGAGGAGAATGTGTTTACACAGGATCAACGTTGCACATACCCTGAATGGGTGTAGAGAGGAATCTCAGTTTTTAGAAATGACTGTATAATGGTAGCTCGATGACGGGGCTCAAATCTTATGCAGGCCTGACTAATTCTATTTGCAAGACCGTGAGGTCATGATGTTTATGATTTCCATTTGTTTGGATTCTATGTCGTGATCATAGATGAGGTAAAGGCTTCTTGTAAGTGGAGCCGTTTGATGATCCAGCTTCCATTTTGTAAAATCCTTGGACTGTAGATATATAGTGTTGGTAAGGATTTAGATCTCGCCTATTGGTAGGGCATTTAAGCTTGGGTAGATGTGAATCCGTTTGATAATTATGCATCGGTTTAATGTGAGATCAAGACTTTTATGCATCGGTTTAATGTGAGATCAAGACTATTGCCTATAATGGAAGGCTTCGAATAGTGGGTGAAGGTTATGTAGACCGAGCCTATGAAAATTGATTCTCCCCTATTGCATAGCTCTCAAATGTGGAATATCAATGCATGGTTGTGACCTACAGAGTTCTTTTATGGTGAAGGATCAAGTAAGACAAATTATCAGGCAATAGGTGTGAAATTATATTTATACAAACCTGAGACTCTATGCTATTTAATATCCTTATATGTCGTAAGACATTTTGCCATAGGAAGGTTATTGAATATTATTGCTGTGTTAGTCAAAGGAGTTTACAGGTCTTTAAATCCATAGACACTTTGTTTGCAGTCTAAGGTCAGCGCATCAAGAGTACCTGTTTCACATGTTGCAAATGCTCTTCCCAATTTTTACTATAAATAAGGATATCATCAAAGAATACCAGAATAAATCTCCTAAAAAATGGCCTAAAAATAGTATTAATCAAACTCTTAAAATTAAATGGTGCATTTGTTAGACCAAAAGGCATAACCAAAAACTCCTAATGGCCCTCATGAGTCTTGGAAGTTGTTTTGGGTATGTCTTCATCATGGATCCAGATTTGATGATACCAAGAACATAGATCTAACTTGGTAAAATAAAAAGCATCATTCAATTCATCTAACAAATCATCAATGATAAGAATAGGAAACTTATCTTTGATAGTGTACTTTTTGAGTTCTCTATAGTTAGGGCAATCCTCTAGGTGTCATATTTATTTCTCAGCATGACAACTGGTGAAGAATATTCACTTTGGTTGTGGTCAATGATTCCTACTCCAACATCTCCTATACCATCTTTTCAATTTCACTTTTATAGCCATAGGGATACCTATATGGCCTAATGTTGGGTGGTGTATTGCCAAGAATAAGTTTGATAGCTTGATCATGTGTGCAGCTAAGTGGAAGTCTTTTTGGTATATCACCAAAAATAATAGAATGGGCATCAATCACTTGTTGTAGATCAAGAGGTGGAGATGGCTGAGTTGGATGTACTTTCATAGAAAATAAGTGAGCTATAAATATTTAACACGTTTACGGAGAATCTTTGTCATTTGATGGGAGCTAACAAGTTGTGGAGATTTAGCCCTTAATCCCCTTATCTCAAATGTCCTTTCTTTAGAATGAAAACACATGAATAATTCTTGGATATTCATCTCAATAGTGCCCAAAGTGGTGAGCCACTATACTCCTAGAATAATATCAGCTCCACCCATAGGAATAACAAACATAGGAGAATCCAACAAGTAGTCTCCCATGGCCTGCATAATACCATGACATTTTTTTGAACAACTGATAGTATCACCATTTGTAATCATAAATTGAAATCTTGAAGCTAAATAAATGAAATAGTTTAAATGAGCAACCAACTTAATGTTGATGAAGTTGTGTGTGCTTGCAGAATCAATCAAGATATTGACATTCTGTTTATTAAGGACACCCATCACCTTAAGAGTTTGAGGAGTACTATTACCTGAAAGGGCATGACAAGAAATAGTAGGTTGAGAGTCTTCAGATTCTTCCTCAAGACCTTCTTCATCCTCACCATAAACTTCTTCATCATCTTCATTGTCATTGTCACCTTCAATGTAAAACTACTTCTTTTTAGCACAATGATGGTCTTTGTTCCATTTGATATCACAACCATAACACAACCCTTTGGATCACTTCTTCTCAATTTGTCATTACGTTAATATGGTGGGCTGTGGAAATGATGGTGCTAAAAAGGTACAATCATGACCAATAGTGAAAGTTTTCCTTTTGACCATCTCTTTTTCTTCTACTATACATGCCATAGGGATAACTTCTAATACAAATGTTGGGTTAAACATTCTAACCTTAAATTGGATGCTATGTTTGAGGCCACCTAAATATAAATCAATCAAATTTTCCTTAGTGATATCTTTTACCTGTAAAGAGAGATTCTAAAACTGATGAATATAATCCTTCACAGTTCATGTTTGTTGCAGTTTGGCTAATTGGCTGAAATAGTTTTCAGAGACATTATTTTGATAATGAGCCAATAAATCCTTAGTGAAAATAGACCATGTAACAGGAGCACCATTCTTTTCTTTTTGAGCACATAACTAATGATACCAAAAGAATTGCTTAGGTTCCAGATATTGAGATGCCACTATCACTTTTTGAGAACTAGGGGTTTGATACAGCTCAAATAAATTTTCAATTTGAGTAATCCAAATGAGAGGATCCTTACCATCAAACTTATGCATGTCCACTTTTGGCAACATCAGTTTCATACCAGCATGGGAGTTGTTGGTGTTGAGAGGAGGATTTGAATGTTGAAGTGAAGAGTTGTTGGGCTAAAACTAAGATGCAAGGGCAACCAATTACATATTGATATGATGAAATTTATTGTGAACCCCATTAATCTCTTCGTGCATCCTTGAAATACCATCTTGGACTACAACAAAGTGATCATGCCTCATCAAGTTCTTTATGTCCACCTAAAGATGAGAAATCACCGAATCTAAAGTTCCAGATTCTATGTCATTGATAGGAATATTAGGAGTTTCTTGCCCCCCTTTTCCTTGAGTACCAGGAACTACCATATACAAACCTTTGGAGGGTTTTTATCTTGAAAAAAGTGTACTAGGAGATGGTATTTTTGAGATCACCTTGGCAAGATGAATCCAACAACTACCTTCACGCACTAGGGTAAAAACTTTGGCACCCAAAAAATGTACCGTTAGAATATACCATTGTGATCATCTCGTTGAGATGAATCCAATGACTACAATTATGCAAAGAGAATTTTTTTTCTAGACTTTTTTTTAATATTTTTTTCAAAAAAATATTTTGAGCAATACTTTGTTGATGAATAAAATAATTCTTCCCAGATTACAAGTTATGTTTTTTCGCTTTTACTTCTCTCAAAAACCATGCCTCACCAGATCCAAAAAAAAGTCCTTGGAAACTTTCCCTAATCGAAGCTATGATACCATTTGTAATGAAATTACTTAGATGTTCACATAGAATGATTTTATATAGCACATAATAAGCAAATATGAGAGATCACATAACAATAATTAACAACAAAGCATAATACTAGATAATATAGCAAAGCCACTTTGAGGGGCAACCTCCACGATAATGCACTAATAGAAAAATACTTAACATAATTAATAAAGACTAACTACTACCTCCTATATATAGTCTCCTTAGCCAAGGTTATTCTATAGGCTGACCTATCTAAGAACATAGAGAAATGCAACAAGTATATAAAAGATGTATGTAAGCCATAAGTCAGCCACACATATCCCTAAACACACCAATGGTTAAGGGCATAATAGTGAAATAATAATCCTAGATTTAGACTAAGAAATTTCAATCCCAAGGAAGTAATGCAACAAACCCAAGTTAGTCATTGAGAACCTGTTAAACAAAGTAGTTTTCATTGCTATGATGGTGGATGATGAACTCCCTCTAATCAATAGGTCATCCATGTAGAGAACCAAAATGAATAGTGAGTCATCTTGCCATAAGATGAAGACATTCAAATCATAATGACATCTGGTGAACCTAACTGAAATAATAAAGGAGTCCATCTTGGCATACCAAGCTCGAGGAACTTGTTTGAAGCCATAGATAGATTTCTAAAATTTACAAACTAAGGAGGAATCTTTCACAATTTTTTTTTATTGATCCATATATATTTCCTCTTTAGGTTATCATGAAAAAAGGCACTCTTCACATATATCTTATGAACATCTCGATGATGTGATGCGATAATTATGAAAGTGAGTCATACTGAGTTTATTTTGGCAATTGGGGTAAACATATCAGTATAGTTAATGATAGGTACATGAGAAAAACCCTTTGATACCAAATGTGCTTTGAACTTGTCTATGGACTCATTTGTTACAAATTTTGTTTGATAGATCCACCTATATCAAACAAGTTTTATTCCCTTAGGAAGTGGGACTAAATCCCAAGTGTTGTTCCTATATAAGGAACTATACTCCTCTTCCATAACAATGCCTCACTCAAGAGTTCATGATGCCTTCTAAAACCACTATGGATTGGAAGTAATGTAATGAAAGCATGTAGGGCATTCTAGAATTATAAACGGGTTTACTTGGTGTCTGATGGATCTCCAATCCATTATCCAACACTTTGCAATGTCTATCTAGCCTAAAGAGGACCAATACTTGAAGAGTTAGGAGGATATTCCTCGTCCTCTAAAGATACTCTAGGAGAAAGAGGTGAATCCTCATCACTACTCTCATCATTAGAATTAAAAGAATAATTTAGATTGTTAGGAAGCTACTCAAGTGGTTTTGAATCGTCAGAACTGTCATCAAATCCTAGTGTATCTAAGGAAGAGGGATAGGTGCCAAGTGTGGAGTCTGAAGCACCCTCTTAAAACTAAACACTTATTTTAATTAACCACTCATGAGTGGTGGGATGGAGAAGCCTATATTCCTTAACACCCTTAGGATATCCAACGAAGATGTAAGACTAACTCTAAGGTTTTATTACCTTATGTTTCTTCTTCAGAATGCAGGCCATAATAGGAGATCCAAACACTTGAAAGTGATTCACTATGGGTTTCTGACTACTCTAAGCTTCAAAAAGGGTGACTCCTTTCAATGCTTTATGAGGAAATTGGTTTTGGATATGACAAACACAGTTGATCCCTTTGGCCCAATACTGAGGTGCAAGAGACTTGGAGTGTAGCATATAGTTAGAAATTTCCTTCAAGGCTCCATTTTTGTGATTTGTAACACCATTCTATTTAGGATTATATGGAACTATATGTTGTAGTTCAATCCCATCTAAAGTACAAAATTACTCAAAATAATTACTAACATATTTACCACCATTGTCGATACACAAAATCTTGATGTCTTTACCTAATTATTTTTTGACAAGTGTCTTGAAGTCATGAAAATGATCAAACTCCTCTGATTTTTGCTTAAGAAAAATACACCCAAGTATACCTTGAATGGTCATCGATGAAAGTAAGCATGTATTTAGTATCGTTGAATGAAGGTTTTAGAAATGGACTAGTAATGTCACTACGAAAAAACTTCAATATCTATTTGGCTCTCTATGATTTGCCCTTGTTGTAATTCTCTTTAGGATGCTTACCAAATATGCAACCTTGACAAACTCCATCAAAAACTTGACTCTTGACAACCCTGAAAGCATGTCTTGATGACTAAGTTACTCTAGGTAGTAATAATTGAGATGATCAAACCACTCATGCCATAATTTACTCACACCATCTAAATGAGTTAGTAGTGTAATAAAGGGTTGGTCAGGAGAAAAATGTGAGAAAGTATACAATCGTGACTAGTGATCTACTTTCTTAAATGTAACTATAGAGTCATTGTTTGCTTCCCTGATAACCACTAAATTAGGTGAGAACTCAAGTTTATTACCTGAACTGATGTGAGTGATCTAATAAATAGATAGGAGATTGGTGGATAAAAAAGGAACACATAGAACATGATAAAATGTTTCATCATTCACTTTAACATATCCTTTCCCACTAACTTCTATGAAAGTATCATCACCCAACAATGTAAAAGGCATAAAACAAGGCTCCAAGGACAATAACATGCCATGTGATGAATCCATGTGGTGTGATGCACCATAGTCAATTACCCATGTGGAAGGTTAAGATGCAACTCAACCAAGTGTTTTGCCCTTGTCTTTTCCCTTATTACTATCTTTATCCTTAGAAAACTCGTATGCTGATGAACTTTGATTGGAAGAATTAGGGACATTGATATTATGATTCTCAAGTATTTTTGTTAGTTGGTCAATCTGCTTCTTTGTGCATTTGGATTCATCATGCCTAGATTTCTTGTAGTAGTTATATGTGAGTCATTCTTTCTTAGGTTTCTTGTTTGAAAATGACTCTTTTGATGCTTTAGACTTAGCATTAGATTTCTAACCTTGTATTTACCTTGTGTCCTTCTTGTTATATTTATTCTCCTTATTTCTAGAAGCCTTTTGTTTGTCATGACTCATAATTAAGGCATGTGAATTAGATGATTTTAGTGTACCCATTTAAATAAGTGTATCTTGCTCCTGAGTCAAATCAATAGTAAATTCATCTAATGATGACATGGTCCATTTAGCTCCAAGGGCATGCTGGATGGCATGGAAGGTAGAAATGAAAACATAATAGTCAGATCTTAATTTAGCAAGGATGGAAAAAATCAATAGATCATCTTTTTTGTCAATGCTATAAAGTTTCAACTATAATTTGAACTTTGTCAAGAAGTCTTGTACTGTATCAAAATTGTCTGGGCTCAAACTAATGAGTTCGTTCTCCAACTCATGACCTCTCATTATGTCTTTATTCCCAAATAATTTTTATAATATGGTCTAGATTTCATTAAGAGTAGTAATAGATTCAATATGAAAGAGTCGGTTGAGAGACATAGACAATCATAGGAGACTGTAGGTTTCATCACTTCTATTGTACCACTTCATGTTCTCTACCTCAAGGGTCAATTATTTTTTTGTACCCATCATGATTTTTTGTAAACCTTTTCTCTTCAAGAGGATTTGCACTTTTAATTTTCATTTTTGATAGTTTAACGATGTAAGAATCAGAACAAAACTTAGATCTATCATGTATAAATGAAGTATTATCGAAACTGTGTGTTGAAAGACTACGAATATGTAACACCTATAAATTTATAAATGTTCAAATTTACAAGGATTGAGAATATTACTAATACATAAAGATAAAAAAAACTCACACTTTCAAAAAAATGACATCTCAAAAAGAGCAACAGGTTGAAAGTTATGTGTATTTGAAGTTTTGCATGGCAAGGGCAATCTCTACTTTACAAAAGTTGAAAATTTTTGGGTGGGCAAAAGTTTGGGTTAATTTTTTTCTTAAATAAAATTACACACAAAAAACTTATGCCCCCTTGGAGTAAAAGTTAAGCACTTTTAGGTTGGAAGTGACCAAGGGCTTCACTCCTATGTGACTGGAGGCTAAGACCTATTTTGAGTGCAAATAATCATTAGAACCCATGATGCATTCTGACAGGCATCAGATCTCAAAGTGTGTTTAAATAGGTGTCAAAAATTGGTAGGTGTTATAACAGGTGTCAAAACTTAGGTGTTCAAGCAATCATTAGAACTCAATAAGTGTTTCGATAAGCATCAAACCCTAATAGGTGCTCATGCAGGGGTCAAAACCCGATAGGTGTAAATGTAGGGGACAGAGTCAAATTGGTGTAAATGTAGGGGCAAATGTCCATTGAGGTACACGAATCTACCTAGGGTTATTTTTCTATCTTGGAAAGTCTGTCAATTGTCAAACTTGTCTATGAGGGGTGGAAATCCCACCAAGTTGAAAAAACATAAAAAATGCAAAAATTATATGGTTCTTTCAAAATCTAACAAAAATCCACTTGATTTTTTGACAAACCTAGAAAAACCCAAAAATGTTTTTTCTCAAATCCACTAGATGTATAAATTTTCTTAGAATTCAAAATATGACCTTGAAACCCTCCAAAAATGACTAAAAATGGACTGTCATGAAATTAGGTCATGTTTACAGTCATTCCTAGGGTTTTGCCACCTTATAAATCTAACAATGATTCTATTTTTCATTTAGAGACTATAGGTATGTAAATTTACACAAATTTTTGAGAAACCCCATCAAACCCTAAAAAATTAAAATCAATGAAAATCTTGAACAATCTAGAATGCAAGATCTCACAACAGACGATGGATTCGTCTATCAGCCTAGCTTTGATACCATGTCAAAGTGGGCCATAATCAAAGATCAACTAGATTGGGTTAAATGTATGAGGTTAAATCTATATGGAGTAGTGAAATCTGAAGAACAACTCAAAATTGATGAAGTGTGTCTTCACAACTAAAAAATTAGATTAACACATTAGCTAAAAAATATATAAGAAGGTACATTATATAGTGATAGATTAGGTCACTCACAAAGGTAATTAACTCAACTCACAATTAGAAAATGACTTAAATTATATTTACCCTAATGACCTATTATTAATCTAAGCAAGCTAATTAGACCATGTAAGTGAAACCACATAGTGGGAAAAAACTTACCTATTATTAATCTAAGCAAGCTAATTAGACCATATAAGTGAAACCACATAATGGGAAAAAACTTACACTAACACATATGAAGTCTGGTGTAGTCATCTTCCTTTAGTGTGACTTCTTTGTATTTTTAGATCCACTTGCTATGCATTAATTCCCAAGGAGAAAAGGAATAAATTGGACCACAGGAGTCAATAATGCATCCTTTTAGGATATTCATAATCTTCAAAGGCATACATATTATATGATGAGAACAACAAGAAGTTTATCGTCACAAGAGATGTTGTCTTTTATGAAATAACAAAGGACAAAATAATCATAAGTCAACAATTAAATCAACTTGAAAAAATATTTTAATCAAACAATGAAGGGGGTCCTATAATTAGGAAATATTTTAATCTCTATCAACTCTTGTAATTGAAAATGACACTCCCCCTATGGAAGAAAGTGAAACTTCATTAAAAGGTGGTAATATGTTAAAAAATGAAGGAGGTTCAGATCAAAAAAATGAGGCACCATCTATTCTATAAGAAACTCATAAAAAAGATGTAAAATGGGCCACACAAACATTGAAAGATATTAGTCTTAATGAGGTTAAAAAATATGCACTCAAAGTGCAAATAAAACCACACAACACTTAGACAAATTTCTACATGAAATTCAAGATAAGATAGAAAAACATACCTTAGATGACCATCTAAAAGAAGAAGTTAACATTGATTTTGACACGAACTTGCTTCCTTTAAACAAATTGAAAATATTAATACATGGAGAAAAATAAGGAAAAATGGGTATGATGCATTAGTCAAAAATATAACTTGGGAGTTGGTTGATCCTCAAATTGGTTGTAAACCCATTGGTTGTAATTGGATCTTTTTAAACAAATACAAAGTAAATGGCTCACTTGACAAACATAAAACAAGTCTTGGCAAACATATTTTCTCAAAAAGAAGGGACAAATTACAATGAAACCTTTACACCAATAACAAAATTGACTACAATTTGAACTTTAAACTTTGTTGGCTTTGGCAACATAAAATAGATGGAAAGTTCATAAAATGGATGTATAAACTACATTTCTTAATGGTCATCTCAAAGAAATAATTTACTTGACTCAGTCAAAAGATTTTGCAATGGAAGACTAAGTGCACAAAGTGTTCAAGATGGAAAAATCGTTGTATGGTTTGAAACAAGCCCCAAGAACATGGTACAAAAATCTCATTGAGAACCTCCTAAACATGAATTTTAAGTGTTTTTATTTTGAATATGCAACTTCTTTGGTCAAAACAATTATATTTCTAGTAGTGTATGTGGATAATCTACTTTTCATAGGAAATAATGAGAGATACATTACAAAAATCAAAGCAAAGTTGATGAAAGGCTTTCAAATGATGGATGTACATTATCTTCATTACGATTTGGGTATTTAAGTGATTCAAAAATTAAAGTACATATTCATCACCCAACAAAAATATATTGGTGAAATTTTAAGCAAATTAGAAAATACAGATTGTAAGCCTTTAAATGCACCCATGGAATAAAATATGAAATTTACATCAGAAGATACCACATATTTGGTAGATTCCACTAAATATAAACAACTCATTGGAAGTCTTATCTATGTGACCATAACTAGACCAAATATGTCTCTTACTGTTATTATTCTTTATAGATTCATGAAACAACCCATATAAAGTCATTAGGTAACAACAAAAAGAGTCGTTTGATATCTAAAAGAAAAACATAATTTTGGGCTCAAATACTCTAGGGATGGAGATTTCAAACTAGTTGGATATTCAAATTTTGACTATGTTGGTGTTTTTTAAGATGAGAAATCTAAATTAGGTTTTATAATGAATTTGGGAACAATGGTCATCAATTGGAAATCAATGAAGCAATCAATGCCAACAATTTATTTGGTGAAATCAAAACACATGGCAACTTCAATGACAACCAAAGAAATTTTATAGCTCAGAATGATTCTTTTAGATTTACAAGAGTAACATGTTTCATGATAAAATCAAGCACATCAACACAAAATTCCATTTGATTCAACATTATGTGAAATATGGTAGTATATAGTTTTTACATTTTCTATTGTGAAGCAACTAATAGACATCTTGACAAAAGGGCTTGGAAGAATTTTTTTTTTTGAAAATTTTAGAAGCATGCTTGGTCTCACAATTACCCCTATGGATTAAGGGGGGTGGTGTAATATTATTTTACATAATATTATGAATCCTAGATGCATAGGTGCAGGAGAGCTTTTGTCTCATAGTAGTAGATGACTAGTCACCTTAGAAGGTGAAGTGAACAGTCACATTTGTGGCTATATTTTTTGCAATATTTATTCAATTCCATTAAAAAAATATATTTTTGGGGTGCATAAAATAAATTATCATTTATATTTATCCTATTATACCTGGCTTGACACCTATTCAAACTAGTATTGTCCACTGCTAACCAACTTTGGATGTTTTTATATGAAAGCTTTATCTTCCCACGTCGCTTCTTCATTGGGTAGGTTCTTATACTTGATAAGATACTTTGTGATCACCCTCATTCATATACACTTAGTGTGTCTTGAGAATCTCTTCAAGTTATAAGATGACTTATCCCTCCTCATTAGTTTGTAATAACTTTGTTTGGGATATAATCTTCCTACCAATGACTTTCTTCAAATAGGACGCATGAAACACAAAGTGTATTTTAGCTAACTGAGGTAACTCCAATTTTTAAGCCATACTCCTAATTTTCTATAATGTTTGATAAGAAAACCATAATACTTGGGTGAAAATTTGTATCATGCTTTTATTTCTTCAAAGGCATATGTTTATATGGTTGTAAATTGAGAAAAAACCAATCACCTACTTCAAAATGCCTTTCACTCATGCATTATTTCACTTTTTAATTCATTTTACTTTGTGTCATGGCTATGTTCTCCATAATACTAATTATTACCTCCTATTGGTGATGAATATGTTCTTTAACTACTTTAAATCTTGGTCTCACTTTCAAGTATGAGGTGATGGATGGTGGAGGATATCCATGCAATGTCATAAATGGGGGAATTTTTGATGAAATATGGAAAGAAGTGTTACACCACCATTCTGTTAGTGGAAACCATCAACCCACTATGCTTTCTTATTGTAAATGAAGGAACAAAGATACCCTTCCAAGAACTTGTTGACTACCTTTGTTTGACTATCATATCGGGGATGATATGAAGTGTTATGAGGTAGTTGATCACCCAAACAAGAGAATAAATCAGTCAAAAAATTATTAGTAAATATGGGGTCACAATCACTTACTATAATCTTTGGGGTCCCATGTAGCTTTTGAATTGTCTCCATAAATTTTGTTGTCAGTGTTGGTGAAAAAAGGATGCGACAATGGAATAAAAAGGTCACATTGTATGAGTTGACCAATGACTACCGTGATGATAAATTTCCCTTCTAAATTTGGAAATCCTACAATGATATCCATGGAGACCTCCTCCCATCATTGGATAGAAATGGATAAAGGTTCCAAAAGTCCTAGAGTCTTGATCATCTAACCTTTGTTTTACTGACAATCTAAACATTCTACCAAAAAAAAATTCACATCACCTTTTAGTCATTCTTTAATAAATCATGTTTGATTCCATGTTAAGTGTTTATAAACCCTGAATGACTCTCCACTGGAGAAGCATGGAGATCTTCAAGTACCTTGCGATTAAGGTTTAATTTCTTGCATATGTATAACTTGTCATTGTACCACATGGTATCCCCTATCCATACAAGTTTATATACACTATTTTCTTATTGAAGTTGAATGCGATTCTAAATATCTACATCTTATTTCCATTCAGATCTTGCCTCGTCCACCCAATATGCCTAAAACATAGACATGGCACACATCTAGGCCTTAATGTTTTTAACCTTTATTGAGAATGCATCTGCAACTACATTTTCCTTACCTTTTGTGTAGATGATTTCAAAATCATACCCCAACATCTTTGTGACCCACTTTTTTTGTTCTTTTGATGATAACCTTTTCTCTAATTAGTATTTTAGATTGTCATGATCCATCTTCACCATAAAATTATTGCCTATTAAATAAGGCCTTCATTGCTTAAACACATAAAGAATATCCAACATTTATTTCTCATAAATGGGATTCAACAAATTTGTAGCTTTCAGCTAGTGACTTTCAAGTGCAATGGGTTTGTCATCTTCCTTAAGAACTACACCCATAACGTGCCCCAATGCATCACATTCTATAATGAAAATTTTGGAAAATTCAAGATTATCTAGAATTGGAGTGGTGCACATGGACTTCTTAAGCTTATTGAATGCCATGGTTGTTGCCTCATTCCAATGGAGGGATTCCTTCTTCAAGAGGATTGTGAGTGGTGTTGATATGCTCCCATAATTTTTGACAATTTTTTGATAGTATCTCATATGTCCTATGAATCCTCAAAAGTTCTTAAGGGTTCTATGTTCTTGTCACTCCACCATGGCCTTGATCTTGTGAAGATCAACCTTGAATCCTTCATGAAAGACAATGTGACCTAAATATTCTACCTCCTTGACCCCAAACAAACACTTAGAAGGCTTTGCATAAAGTTAATCTTATTTGAGAATTTGTAAAACTTGATCCACATGGTGCAGATGGTCCTCCTATATTTTGATGTAGATCATGATATCATCAATGAACATTAAAGCAAAATTTTGCAAAAAATGACTTAAATATGGAATTCATCAAATTTTAAAATGTAGAAGGGGCATTTGTGAGAAAAAAAATGCATCATCATAAATTCATAATGGCTCTCACATATTAAAAATGTTTTCTTATGAATATCTTACTCTCAAATTTTAATTTGATGATACCTTAATCAATTATCTAGTATTGTAAAATAAACAACACCATAGAACTCATCTAGCAAATCATCAATTATATTAATATGAAACCTATCTTTGATGGTGAAATTATTTTAAGTTATTTGTATTCTAAGCACATGCACCAAGTGTTATGCTTATTACACACCATCACCCCTAGAGAAGAATATGCCCTTTGACTATGACAAATAATATTTTATTCCAACATTTTTTTTACCATCTTCTCAATCTCAAATTTTTGCACATATGGGTACCTATAAAGCCTGATGTTGGGTGGTTGGATCGATGGTACAAGTTTATGGCATAATCATGATCTCTTTTTGGAGGGAACCCTTCTGGCATATACCAAAAAACTATGGAACAATTGTTCATAATTGCCTGTACATTTGGACTTGTTAGTGAATTTGACTAGTGTGCTTCTAATGAATAAAATTGTACCACAAACCTTATTGATCACCCTTTTGGTAACTTTTAAAAATAATCAAAACTTATTATTTGTGGTGATTTGGCTTTCAACCCCCTCAATTTGAATGTATTATATTTAAAATAGAAACACATGAACAACTCTTGGATTCCCAAAATAATATCAACCCCTCCCATGGGAATGGTAAACATAAAGCTATCCAACATGTTGTCCACCATGGAAATTTTCATACTATGGCATTTATTGAACAACTGACTATAACCCCATCCACAATCATGATATGGAATTATAGAACTAGGTATACCAAACAACTCAAACATTTAGCCAACTTTTTATTGATGAAATTGTGAGTACTCCATCAGTCAATTAGTATTACGGCCCTTTGATTTTTAAAGAATCCCATTACCTTGAGTGTTTTTGGGGTGAAAATACTTGAGAGTGCATGGCAAGATCTGGTTAGATGTGGATCTTCTAATTATTTCTCCCCATCCTTTGTTGTGTTAACCTCTTCTTCTACTTCTTTTTATTATGGTGCCTTCAAAGTCTAAGAGCTTCTTTTTTGAACATTTATTTCATCTATTGTATTTTCTATCATAGTTAATACATAACCCTTTTTCCCATTTTACTTAATATGCTAAGGTAATAATTTTATTGGTTAGGGAAATGATGGTGCAAGGGTACTACAATATCTAATGCTAGGGAATACACACACACACACACACACACACACACACACACACACACACACACACACACACACACACACACACACACACACACACACACACACACACACACACATCATGTTGGCTAGTAGTTTTTCTTCCATTTTTCATGCCAAGACAATAGAATCATAAACAACGTGCGAAGTAAATATATGTACCTCACATTGAATGTTTTCCTTTATTCCTATATATATATATATATATATATATAAAGACAATAGACTCATAAACAATGTGCGAAGTAAATATATGTACCTCACATTGAATGTTTTCCTTTATTCCTATATATATATATCATGTTGGCTAGTAGCTTTTCTTCCATTTTTCATGCCAAGACAATAGACTCATAAACAACGTGTGAAGTAAATATATGTACCTCACATTGAATGTTTTCCTTTATTCCTCCCAAGAAAAGGTCATTTAAATTTTCTTTTTTAACCTTTTCCATTCTCAAGGATAAAGTTTTAAATTGTTGAATATAATCTCTGACTGAACTAGTTTATTGCAGCTTGGCCAATTGACTGAAGTAGTTCTTCATTAGATTATTACTATAATGTGTCTATAAATCCTTCATGAAGAATAACCAAGTAAAAATGAGAGTCTTTTTAAAAATAAAAATAAAAATCACAAAACAAATAATACTAAATTAATTGCTTAAGTTTTAAATATAATGATGTTAATGTAACCTTTTACCTACATAAAATTTTATGTAGCTTGAAAAAATTATTAATTTGGATGATCCACGTGAGTGGGACCTTTCCATCAAACTTACACATGTCCATATTTGGTAGTAAGTTGAAAGACCCTAAATTATTATTTTTTGTAAGTTGGTGTGACCTTATATTTGATACAAGACTAGGTTTCACCAATCCATTAGGATTGGGCTAAAAATTTGATGGTTGTTACATGACCAACTTGTCGAGAGAACTGTAAGGTTATTTAATATGTTATCTATCATGTCCATGTTCAGTTTATGGATGTATCACCCTCTAATAGTTGAGAACTCTCATTGGGTTGGCTCATTTACTACTCTAGATTAAGTGAATCCTAGTCATAAGTCTCACCTAAATGCAATTCTATTTTTTTCTCCTCTTCGTTACGAGTCTTCCTTCAAGTATATGAATTCTTACCTGTGCCTCATGTTTGTGACCTAACCATGATAGGTCTAATTCAAATTAAAAAATAAGGTTATTATGGAATTATACCAATGTAATTGACTTTTCAAGATGAATATAATGACTATTATGTTGCGAAAGGGTGTCAAAAACCTAAAATTCATAAAACTTGAAAGTCTGTAGAAAAATTAAGGTTACTCAAAACTTATGTGAGACCCCATTTTGATATCATGCCCTATTATATATTTTGTTTCATATTTTATTAGACTAAATGGATGTGTTAGACTATTTGGAGGCACGGGGTGCCCACATTTTATATTTTGTTGACTTCATATACCTTAATTATCTAGTTTGGTAGATTTTATTTGTATGCATGGTTATTTATGAGTAGATATACTTTGTTATCAAGCTATTGATATTGAATATGATGATGTTATATTTTTTGGATTTGCAGTTGATTATACCAAACTAACCAAGATATATGATTGTCTTGTAAAGTTTTTATAATGATAGAGGTATACTTTTTATCTTATTTTATTTTTAGTTTTATAACATTTTATTTGTAGATTTATGTATGACAAATAACCCATTACAAACTATTGATTGTTTTATCATAGGTCCTTTATCAAAGAAAGGGGGATAAATCTTAGAATAAGAGTATTTTATTTTTACAACAATTTTCATTTGGGCATAAAAAGAACACATCTTTATTTAGGCTAGTAAAACATATTTATTCCAACATTATTTACTTTCTTATTTTCCCTTTCTCGCATTTACGTTTTGTATAAGTATTGTGTGATTCTTTCACATATATGCTCTCCCCTTTGTTAGGATGACTTAGTAATGTGGAGGTGATCATTTTTTATCCCTATATATTTTCCTATTATGTTATTTTCTTACCCTTAGTGGGATTTTTGCAAATCAAAATGGCAGTACCTTTCAATTTTATTTTGGATGCATGATTGGGGTGTAATTGTCTTCTCACGAGTCATTAGGGAACAATGACTAGGACGTCATTATCCAACATACATACCAACCTCATTATCTGATGGGGTATAAAAATTTGAGCTACGCTTTTGATATTTTGGCTGAAATGTCCCTCATATCTTTATTTTTCTAAGAGCACATCACTTAAATATTATGGCTAAAGTGGTTGTAAAGAGGTAAGATCGTTTAGAGAATGGTTAGTTGAATATCAATGTTCAAATGACATATATTTTTGTATCCATGTACGACAAGGTATATCGATAACTTCTGAAAATCCCATGAAAACTTTTGCATATGACTTTTCAGCTATAAAACATTCATTAGCACAGGGTTACAAAATTAACTACACTTGAAGATATCTTTTACGTACAAATATTTTGAGACAAGGGTGGGGTTAAAACACCACTAATAATTGCATTAATTACCCAAAAAATATTAAATTTTATAATCCTTTTTGAAGTCAATTATATCAAAAGAATAGATGAACATGGAATATTCTAGCATTAGTCAGTAAACTAGGGTCATCAAATTAAGTGTTTGATTGATTAGTTATGGTGTTAATTTTTTTTCATAATCTACTTATACATTCAAAAAGAGGTGTTCCTGTGTCTACTTTTTAGGTCAAAATTGTCCCTTCTACATCCAAATTTGTTTAAAGACATACCCTTCTAGTCTAAAATCATATCATTAAGTTGTCCATGTGAAATTGGACCTACTCTAAGAAAATTCCAAATTATAATTTCAAACCAAATTTCCAAATCTATTTCAAATCAACTCAATTATTTAGGTCTAATCTAGTCAACTCTATTCAAAATTAATTATTCTAAAGTTAAACCTATTCCTATGTTAATTCCATTGGAGTCAAACATTCAATTCTCTTTTTCAAATCACATTTTCAAATCTATTTCAAATCAATTCTAAACCTAATTCACACTGACCTAAATGAATTTGCATTCTAATCAAGTTAACATTGATCAAGGTCCACCAATTCAAATAATTTAAATCATATCTTTTTTCCATTCAAATTCCAACACCTATTAGTTGAGAATGACAAAGTCATGACATCCATCCTTTCTTTCATTTAAATCTAATCCAACATGAAAGTCCAACTTGAACTTAAAATAATCTAATCAATCTGCCTTGCTTGGGGATAATCATAGTCAATCAATCAATTTTGCCCTGCTTAAGTCCAAATCCATTTCAATAAAGTCAATTATACCTTTCTTGGGGCTCATTCCAATTCAATCATTCCCCTTTCATGTATCGCTTATTGGGAGCATCCTTTAATCATTATTTTATTACCTTTGTATTCAATTCTATAACGTTCATACCAGATCAATACAAAGTCTATGAATGTTATTTGTTTGACAACAAGGATTATCTCCTTTTATTACTCTTAGAAATAGGTGATTGACTACTATAGATTTTTATCTAACAAACTTAGATTCTATCCTAAGTAGGAATAGTCACACCATGCCATAACAACATCCATCAAACAACCTATCTACTAGTTACCCACTTTATCATGATCATACTAGCAAAGGGAATTTTTTTTTAGCACCTTTATCTAAAGACAATATGGTTTTTGAGCCAAAGCAACCACATCAAATGTTAAGTACAATCCCATTTGTAAGCCAACATGTTATAAACCAACTCTTTTAGCTTAACCAAAACTTATCTTGAATGGTGTCTATTATTGTTCTGGCCTTAGAATCACAACTAATCAGACCATCAAATTATGTCTTGTCATTACCATTCCAAGGGCCACCATCTATTGAGGATCCAAATAAACCCTAGTCTAAGAATCACTCATTACAGATATTCCAAGATCACCTTATTAATCATAATCATACTCATTCATTTTCAAATAAAAATAAATACAAATCACCCATTTTTGAGGTTCACGTTGAAATCCATATTTGACAAGTCATCCTTAACCATCCTCATATATTTGATGAGTCTTGCTTTGAAGAGCCTTTTTATGATTGTTCACATATCTTTGCAAAACCTCTCTTTGATGAGCTCATCTTCAAAGAACACATTATTAATCAACAATCTATCTTCCATTCATTTCCAAATGTTCCTGATTCTTTGAAAACCTTACATCCTCAAGCCTTTATTACTCAATAGGAAGTGAAAAAGGTATTTGTGGATAATTGAATTTAGCAGGTCATCTATGTGGCTAAATTATAATTAGGATCAACATCAGAATCAAAATCAAATTTACAATTAGAATCAAGATATTTACCATTAGCATCAAAATGAAAATGAATATAAATATCAACATCTGATTTAACATTGGAACAAATATCAGAATTAGTATATTGTAATCTTAGTTACACACCTCCTAAAGATCAGTTTCAAACCATTACTGATCCTTATATGATTTTTTAGGAAGTTTCCTTCAACATTAATGCAAGTTCTCCTAGTAGCCTTTATGTAGATGGTGTAACCTATTATCCTTCCATTAATATTTTCCATCCTTTTCATATTAACCATATAGTACATTACATCTAATTTCCTTCACTTGTTACTTGGGACCAAAAAAATCACACATTGTTGAGTTCTTTCATAACAACATATCAATGGCATAAATTTAATCAGAAGTAAAGATCCATAGTGAACCCTTGTTTGAGGCACTATGGGACAATTCAACAAATTAGATTACAAAATCAACATCTTTTAATTAAAGATTGCTTAAGGCACTAAGGGAAAACCAAAATTAATTATTATAATACCTTAATGAGACCTTATTTGCGGTGATATCAGATAATAAAACTTAGAATAGTCAAGAAGACTCAGTTCATGAAAACCTCTTTAAAGCACCAATAAATGAGAAGTTAGTTCTACATCACTTGATGAATGTATTATTGAAGTCAATATTAGATCAGTTGGCCCCGAAACATCCAAAATCATGTTGCATTCATAATTAGGAATAATGGTGCATGTGACTAAAAGTCCTAATTTTATTTGGCCTTCCAATAATTATCCCTCCTTTCACTATCAATTCTTTAGGATAAACCCCATATTCCCCTATAAAATAAAATCCTTTACCCAAATGCTTATCATACTTTAATCTCTCTAGTGGCACTCTTTTTCATAAAGGTTATAAAGATACATGTTAGGTTTTATTCATTGATTATATTTCTGGTGTTGAAGTCTATCTTAACATACTAACACATTGGCCCTATCACGCGAGTTAGGTCTTGTGCACTCACTCGAAGCACATAGTGAAAGACCAGTTCCCAAAGGTTTTATAACATAGTAATGTGTATTTGTTCATCTTTCATTATGTATCTCTAAATAAGGGTTATTCAATAACATAAATATATTACCACTATCCCTCTAATCCTAGATGTAAATACCACTATTACAAAGATCACCATTATTACCTAACAGTAGTGACTCAAAAAAGAAAAAGATACCAATAAAAAAATAAACCACATCCATTTATAGCAATTAGTTTATTTTATCATTCATAACACAATCTGGTAAAATTTGATCTCTCATTAGATGCTTAATGATTTTACATGATAAAGATCTAATATCTATTCTACAAATGCACCCCCACAAATGATTACAATAGGGGTATTTATACATGTTTATGCCTTACCAAGTGTTACTTATCATTAATGTCATGAATAAATGTCACATATATTCTCAACAAACTGAGAGTCATGGATCTTACAATAATTTCTTCCTATAGACTTGGGTCTTTGCACCCCCTAGATCCTTATTCTATGCTATATTCTAGTAGTCATGTGTTTTGTTCCTTATGGGATGGTACAAAACCTCTAAATGATAAGGTTTAAGTTTCCCCTATGAATATTTATTTTTAACTACTCTTGCTTCCCATGCACTCTACTTCTCACACATTTTCCTAGTCTTTTGACTCTATTTTGAGTCTTATGTTCTCAGTGACCTCATGATTTGTTCTCTTTTGACTGGGTCCTCTCATGCTAAGTTTCCTATGCCATTATCCTCTTATGACCAACAAGCTCTATGCCATGATGCTTCTTCACCTATTAGCTACATGCCATGATCCTCCCATGCTATGGTCCTTCTGCACCATGCCGGTCTTATACCAAATGGGATAATGATACTTCCACACTGTGCTAGTCTTACGTGCCAAAAATGGGATAGTAATTAGTCAAAATTCAAGGACCAATATCACCCCATACTATTTTATAATTCCATCCTGAACTAAGTCATACTAACATCTTCCAAAAATTCAAGTCCCTTCTACTTGATTCCTTCTTCAGACCATCCTAATGGGACAATGCATCGAAGACTTTGGAATTTATTCCTTTGATGGCCTCTTTTGATTATTTTAAATCCTTGGGTTGGGTCAGAGTCTTGGTATTTTTCACCTGCTCATCTAGAGCTGTGCTAGCTTCCTTTTGGACATCTTCTAGTGTGGAGACCTCCTTATCAACTTATCCTCAGAGGGTGGAAAAACTTGTATTTAGTTTTTGATGATGGTTATTAATGGTGTCTTCCATAATTTTGATGTCCCTAAATGCTTTCAAATACTTAGTATGGTCTTTCATTAGAAGGGTATCATCAATTGCTTACTACATTAGGACCTCTTCATCATGGAGCTGAGCCTCCAAAACTTTCTTTGGGTGTGCTAGGCATGCAAAAATGCCATTTGAAATGTGGATAACTTCCTTGACTCTCTCCAAGGTGTGCTTGTAGACATAAAATACCATGGTGAGCTATTCAATTTATTTCCCCTCATCTCTTGGTGTGGGTTACTCCTTCTATTTCTTGAGTAACAGTTTAACTAGGTCTCTAATTTTCCAATGATATCCCTGTCTAGAGGTATGCCATCTGTAAGTGCCAGTTTATCTTTTAATTTTTTTTAAAAAATGGTTTAAACCCTTTTGCTTTCATCTCCTATTAGATCTTTCACTTCAAAGAGGCCACTTCCTTGACGAGCACTTGCTTCTTTACAAGCACTTTATTGTACATCTCCACTACTTTGGTATGTTTCTATTCTACTGTGCATGCTTCATAATTAGACAAAATATTTTGGCACATTATTTCTATGCTGAGTTTTAAAAATGTTGCACTTTTCATTAGTGAGGTGAGGCTTTATGGGTCAACCCTCATTAAGTTCGATAGTCCTAGAGCATCTTGGCCATAAAATATGCTATCTAGTGGTAGGTTGAACTTAGGCTCCTCATTATACATCTCTATTAGGAAGGACACTTGCTTCTTGGTATCTGGAGTCATGCATTTGGGTTAGAAGTATGGCCAAAGATAGAGGTCCTTGTCTTCTATGCCAAACTGGTTACATTCACGTATAGTAGTTAGCTCTCTCTTTTCCTTCTCTTCTGATTTGGCTAGGCCCTTTCCCTTATTTAGGTCTTATTTAAGATCAACTTCTTGATGGCTTCCTATAGCCATCTGACTCTCTCCCACTCCATCAATATCAAGTTGGGGATCACTAAATAGGGTCTCCTATACTGGGGATGTAATATTTTTGGAGTCTGATCCTAAACTATGGATCTACACCTGAGGGGCCTCTTATTGGGGTGCTTTCCTTAGAAGTTATTATGGGGTAGATCCTATGGTAGTCCTTGGAGATGGTGGGGGTGAAGTTGTAAGGGGAGGTGGAAAAGGTGGGGGAGTGGGCTGAGGAGATAAGGGGTCTAGGATAGGTGAATGAGGAGGAGTGGAATGAGAAGTGGATGGTGAAATAGGAGGAGATGAAGTGTGAAGATGGGATAGAGATGGATGAGGTGGTAAAGGTGAAGAGTGATGTGGAGGTGATTGAGACATAGAGGGGAAAAAATCAATGGGTCTAGATATATGTACCTTTGTCATCATTTGCCATTTTTATAGGGCCTACTTCCCACTTAAACTTATGATTAGCTCTGATCATTTCCTCTATAGATGTGGTACCTAGGGGAGTATTTCTTTGGGGTATCCATCTTAGGGGTGCTGGTGGGAACATAAAATATAGAAAAAATTGTGAACTTTCTCCCCAACCAAAATATCTGTAACCTTGATTTTAGTTAAGTCCATCTCAAACCTCTCCATATATGCCTTCTTACTTAGTTATACATACATTTTTTAAAGGGTGAAGATCTCCACGCCAATCCTTTCTACTTGTAAAATGATTGGATGTGCATCATATATCCAATTAATAGAGTTTATGAAGTACCGCATGGAGAAGGCATATGGTAGCTTGAGCCATGGTAAAATCTTTCCTAAAATATTCATGTAGATGTGTGCAAGGGAGTAATGTTGCTTTAAATTTTTTTTTACTTGATATGTAGCCAAGGGGGGTAAGTCCTTTAGAATGTGCCACTCAGTACCAAATGTCACCTTCATCCCATCAAACCAATAAATCATCTTTACCTTGTATGAGGGGGTGATATGCTAGGAATAGTTGAATGCTTTGAAGTGCTCAGTAGGGGACTTGTGAGTGGGAGGGTACACCTACTTTAATGAACCCAAAATATAATTTGGTACCCTAATTTCATCAAAAACCATTAGTAAGAGGATTTATCCCCAGGGAAACCTATACTTGGGTGTCTTATGGGCCCTCATTTCATCTTTGATTATTTTTTTGATAGATTACAACACCCAATTGTACTTTAGTCCCTATGTGACTTGGTAAGCAATGTATAGGTGGGCCATGTCCACCTCCTTCTAGCGATCAGTCCCTTAGATCTTGGTGGAAATGATCCATGAAGTGATTCTAAGGGTGGGATATTGCAAGTTTTTGATATGCATAACATGCCCCCACTTTTGGTACATTAGATCAATGACAATCCTCTCAAACTCCTCCATATCAACTAAGTCATCCATCACATTCATCCTCGAGCACTGTAGTCCTATGACTTTATTGATCCTCTCAGGGGTGATCTTAATGTTTCACCTAGTGAAGTAGATGTAGTCCTCATGGATGTGTGAAAGGAGGAATCATATTGCCTCTATAGGTTTCCCAACATATGGTAAATCAAAGAGTTGGAAGAGGCCTACTTAGTCCAATTGGTTTTTAATGGATAAGTCATAGACCACTTGATTTATTGTATTGGTTGTATTGACCTAATAATAATTTGGAGCTCCAATTCATTCCCTAGTTGATAGTGGCTATAATCAAATATAGTGGTAGTAGATACTTTAGAGACCCATTTCTTCATGTAAAAGATTGATTCTGGGTATTACATCTCCTCTATCAATAGAGATGAAGGTGGAGATGCTAGGGCATTCTACAATGTTTATGTATACACCTACTTCCCTTTCATCACCATCTTTTCCCTTTCTTATTCTATGCATTCTCTTACTTTTCCTTTCATGTGTTGTACTTATTCTAGTATCTGTTCTTGATTCTCCAAAGTCTATTTTCAAATAAGAAACTAGTCTCTTCCACTCACCTCTTCCTCCTCTCATATAGTTGGTAGCTTTTCAAGACTCTTGGCCTTTTTATTAGGTTGTATTACCCTTCATGGAGCCTGAACATTAACACATGGCCATCCCATGTTTCCAAATGAATACATGGTCGTAGACCAACTCACTTTAGCTTTTTGAGAATCATGCTTCATCAATGGAAAACTTGTAACCCGTAACTCTAAAAACTCACTTATTTCCACCAATCTAGTCTCCTCTTGCTTGGGTAAAAAACTTCATGACTTCGCCAAATACAAACACTTTACTCTGCTTGGGAATTGAGTAATTCATTCTTGGTGTGATCTCTGGTTCTCTATTTCATTGCTCATTCTTTGCACTAACACTTATAAAATTATTGGAAGGTAAAGTGTGAAATGGATTTAACATTATTATTTATAGGCTCTTTGGGGGGTTTACCTTCATTAATTCCTTCCCTCTCCACATCACTTCTAGTCATAAATGTAAATCTTTTAATGGTCATCATATTTTGAACCTTGTATTATGAATTTAATGCCTTAACAATTTTATCCCATCCTTCTATTCACATGCTTCTTGCCTCATCACATTAATGGCCCATCCTTTCTCACACCTTTCTTATAAGTGGAATATAATTATATCCCACTTTTTTAGTGGTGGAAGACAACTGTTTACATTTTAAATCATATGGTGGGAACCTTTCCTCAAAGTGCCTGAAATGACTCAAGCACCTTTAATTACTTGAGCACCTATAACGACTTGCATGCCCATATATCTTAAGCACCAAATTTTAACATGAACACTTTCTATTTCCACCACTCTATGTATGATTCCTTACCCCACACTAAAAGTGTTTGTGGTCCTCCATGAAAACAAACTAAGTACATAAACTCAAAATTACATTAAAAGAGAAATGCATGCCACAAAGGCAACACTTTTATTGAAAATAATAAATCCTAATCTAATAGCTTAAGCTTTATTGATTACAAAAGTTCATTTATACTAAAGCAAAATATAACTAAAGCCAACTTCCATTGAAGTGCCTTGGGAGGAACTGACTATCCATTCATTTTAATTGACAAGCCTCAGTAGGTCAAATACTATGTGTTATGAAGGGACCATACCAATGGATGCAGAGCTTCCCATGGTGGCATATGAACTTGGAGTCCTATAATAAAAATTTCATGCCTAGAGACAAGAATTTATTCTTTAGATGGAAATCATGTTAGGCCTTCTATTTCTATTTTTTGACATCCTAACTCTAATGGGCAAGAAATTGAATCTCATCTAGTTTCATTAAATCATCTAGTTGTGCTTTCAAAGATGTCTCATTATCCATTTTTCCTATATGCGCTATATAGAGAGATGGGACCAAGAACTTGACTAGAATAACCACTTCCTTTCCATATTCTAAGTTGAATGGTGTGATTTTATTGAGACATTTATATGTAGTTTGGTAGGCCCAGAGTATTATAGATACTCTATCATCCTAATCAATCTAGCCAATATTATAGATATTTATTAAAGTGGTATTGAGGATCTTATTGAAAGATTCAAAAATTCCATTGGCTTGAGGGTGGTATGGTGTTGTCTTGTGGTGCATGATCATGAACTTAGCTAACAAGATGTGAATTGTCTAATTCAAGAAGTGGGTTCCCCAATCATTGGTGAAACTTAGGGGACACCCAAACTATATTATAATGTTCTTCTAGATGAATTGCATGGTAATTGCTATATTACAGTCCTTTGTTGATGCTACTTCAACCTAACATGTGAGGTAGTTGGTCACTACAATGATGTATCAAGAACCAATTCATCATCCTACTAGAGTGATGAGCATGACAAAATCGATAGCCCATTTTTTGACTAGTTCTTAAGAAGGAATGGGTTGCAAAGTCATAAAATCTTGCCTATGAAGTTTACCTACACATTGGTAGATATCACATTTTTAGACATGTACCTTAACATATTTGAATAGAGTTGGCCACTAAAGTTTAGTGAGTAACACCTTGCACGTAGTAGCCTCACCAGCATAGTGTCCTCTATAAATACCTTCATGAACTTCTCATAGTACTTCAGGTAACTCATGTTGCATTACATAGCAGTGAAGCACCTCGTCATGATCCATCTTATGAATATATCCTACTATGAGTTGATAGGGTGTGGTGTGGACCTCAAGTTGATTTTTCTCCTATATGGTGAGAGAGTCAGGTGTGAAGCTAGTGTTTAAAAATGCTATGATATATTCTAGCTATGTAGGTACCCATGAAACTTAGAAGAGATATACATCAGGGAGATCATCTTCTATGGTATGTGGGGGTTTTCCATTCTCAATCTAGGATAGGTGGTTAGGTCCATGATTAGCCTTTCCTAGTTTTACCATTACAAAAAATTAGAATTCATAGAACATGACAATCTATCAACAAATTATTCCATGTAGCACTAGTTTGTTGACAAGGTATTTCAAGGCCTCATGATTTGTATATAATGTAAAAGGAGTGGATAAAAGATACTTCCTAAACTTTTTAAAAACATAGACCATAGATAAAACTTCATGCTTGGTGGTGGTGCAATTTATTTCAACTGATGTCAACTTCATATTGACAAAGTAAATCGGGTGGTCTAAATGTCTTTTGCCTAGTAATGCAATAATTACATAAACTGCTATGCTAAATGCATCAACATGGACATGAAAAGGCATTGTACAATCAAGGAATTATAGGATAGGAGTAGTAACCAACTTTTTTTAAGTTTTTAAAAAGCTGCTTTACAAGAATTGGTCTATATGAACTGCTCCTTATGATTTAAAAGTTCTTTTAGGGGTGCTACAATCTTGGCACAACCATGAATGAACTTTCTATAATAACCCATGTACCCTAGGAATGCACACACCTCATGTTGATTCTTGGGTATTGGTAGACAAATAATCATAGTGACCTTTGTTGGGTCCACTAAGAGTCCTTCCTTGCAAATAATATGTCCAAGAAGTACACCAAAAGGCGTCATAAATAGGCACTTAAAATTTAAAGAAATTTGTCACAATTGACAATGCTCAAATATGAGTCTAAGATTACCACAATGGTCCTTAAACAACTCATATATCATCTAGTCATCTAAGTAGACTCGAAGGAATTTGTGAATGAAATCTTTAAAATCTTCAACTACTATGTATGAAATATTGTTGGGGCATTTTTCAACCCAAAAGGCATAATGGTATAGGTAAAAGATTCCATTCTTTAGTAAAAGTTATTTTAGACTAGTCATCCTCAACTATTTAGACTTGACGGTTCCCCAAGAATACATCCATAAAAGAATACACTTCGTAACTAGCAACACTTTCTAGGATTTCCTCTATGAAAGGCATTGGAAAGGGATTAGTCACATAGGACACATTGAGCGCTCTGTAATCCACACAAATATGTATACGTCTATCATTTTTTATACTAATTACCATGTGATTAACCCAATTAGATTTAGCCATAGGAGTGATTAATCTAATGTGGAACATACTATTAATCTCTTCCTTCACACACACCCAAAGATTAGGATTCATTCTGTACAGTCATTTTTTACTAGTCGAGCACTGTCAACTATCTTGATGTGCATTTTCCCTAAAGATGGGTAGAATCCCTTCATATCATTATAGTTTTTTAGGAAAACATCTTAGTACTCTTTCAACAACTCAAAGATTTATGAGATCTCTTTATCATTTTAATAGTTTCTGATTGTAGCCATCTTTGGTTTTTTGCTCTGTGACAATGTTGTATTGGATAGTTTGAATAGGTCTGTGATAGGGGTTATCTATGTGAAGACTTATCTCTTAAATAGTTCATATACCAATGCTTGTAGGAACATCTAAATACTTAGTCAAGGGGTTGAGTGAAGTATATCCTTCACCTTCATCTACCTAAAGATGAGTTTTTTATTTCCTAGGTAGATCTCTTCATGCCATTCTTCATTAAGGACTAGATTAGGTGTAGAAATTGGAGGTATTAGAGGCTCATCAAAAAAGTGTAAAGGTTACTCAAGTTCTTTATGGATGTTTCATAGGTGGTCTTCTAGCAGACTTGGGTCTCCAGCAACCACTTCACATATGTCATAAAGAGTGAGGTGAAAGTCCATCCTTGGTGAGGAGTAAGATAGCATCGACGTCATGTTATCCTTTAGTAATTTATAGAACCTGTTACCCATGTGCCTCTCTTCATGAATATACCATGTCCATGCCTAATTGTTTAGAGTCCCATAGAATACATGCACTATAGGTAATCTTATAGGTATGTTTCCTCATTTTTCCATATTATCTCACAAGCTTCATTGTGAAGTTTAGGTGCTTACATGCCACTATAATTAAGTGTTCCCTTGATCTTATTATCATGACGAAATCTATGGTGTAGATCATATCACACTTGATCCTAGTACAAAAGGCACTCTTTATGAGTATGAAACTATTTGGTGGGGGTGCCATAAAAAATGTGATCTAATGAACTCATCCATTCATTTTTGGTATCATAGAAATCTTTGAGATGTTGGAAAAAGTCACATACCTCCATTTGTCCTTGGAACCATGGGGCTTCATCAAGTCTTTCCAGTGGTGTTCCCATCAATGGCCCACTCATTGCTAAACCCATGAGATGCACAAATTTATGATTTTTAAGAAGCTAGTATGGGAAGTTTTCTCCTTTCACGGTGTTACACATCCTTCCAATGAGATCATAGTCACTATGGGTCCAACGGTTAGAAGCATTGCTTAGAGTATTAGAAATACGCTGGTTATCCATCCATTGAACAACACCATCTAGTTTTAGATCATGTTGTTCATCATTCTGAGTAGTAGCATTATACAAGTGGTTTTTGTCGTCATCAACATTGATAGACTCAATGCAAGGAGGTCCTTATGCTTGATATAGTAGTATTACCATGCATTAATTAGTGTTCTCAAAACTAATGTATAGGATTTTAAAGCTCAAGTATGCATGGTTCTCATACCAACAAGGCCTTCCCAGTAGAGATGGATAGTCATTAGCTTTAGCTAACTCCAAAACCTCAAAATATGCTATGAAAGGAACTCCAAGTATGTTGTCTATGGCATTATTGAGGAATCTAATAGGCTGCTCTCAAGCCTTACTTTCCATGGACAAGACATGAGGATAAGGCTTTAGGGTTGGATTAGACATTTTTTGGAAAGCATCTTTAGTGAGGACATTGACTTGCCCTCCGGTATCTACTAAGATGTCCTAGAGTACCCATCCATTGATGTCAGTGTTGACCAAATTTGACTCTCTAGATCAAATTTGGGCACCCTTATATAAAAACTTGGTCAAGAAAAACCTTTATCTTATGAAGTCATTACCAAGGATCTAAAATTGTAAGGTAGAGAAGAAAAATCTAAGTGTTTATCTTGTCCCAGTGTTAATCAACTTTTGGAAGTGTCTTTACTTGTTATAGACCTAATTGGGTTCTCTAAATGTCTTTACTTATCCCAGTGTTAATTGGGTTTTAGGAGTCTTTGATTATAAAATTTCATGAAGTAGAAGTAATTTCGGTTCACAACCCTGAATTAATCCTTCCAGACTGAATCAAGGTATGTAAATGCTTTTACTTGCCCCAAACCTAATCGGGTTTTCCAAATGAATTTGCTTATAAAGTTTCACCAATTGAAGTAGTTCAGGTTCACGAACCTGAGTTACTCTTGCTAGTGCATTTTAGGTTTTGGAAATGACTTTGCTTATAAAGTTTTATTAGTTGAATTAAGTCAGGTCCACAAACCTAACTTAATCATGAAGTTGGATAAATTTGGGTTTTTGGCAACCACTTACTTCAGGGTTTCATCATTCATTTTCTTGCTTCAACAAACCTGAAGTCTTCCATTTGATAAATCTAAAGTCTTTCACTCCAAAAGGTTTGAAGTCTTTTCTACGAGAAGAATTCGTAGGATAGTTGTAAAGTCCAAAGGGTGATTTCTCACTTTTCCAAAGGGCTCTTTCTGGGTTAAATGGGACAATTCCATTCTTATGAAGAGTAGGTGCACCCTTAAATTTTTTTTGAAGGTATATTTTCTCTTTTTGAAGGGTTATTTTCATCTTCCCAAAGGGAACTTACCCTTCGGGAAAATCATTCTGTAGAAGGAACAATTCCTTCAGACATTTTGTCCAAAGGAAATCAATAAGGTGGTTGTAAGAAAGCCGAAGGAATGTTTTCAACAAGCCAAAGGGACACTTCAACTTTTTATAAGGGCACTTTCCCTTTGGGAGAGTCATTTACAATCCTTTTGAAGGGTTCTTTTGTAAATAAAGGACATTTTAAAAAGCCCCAAAGGGTATGTTCAAAATCACCGAAGGGTAGTTTGAAAAGAAGCCATAAATAAATCCTTCAGACATTCTTTCTAAAGAAAAGGAAAAATGTCACAAAGGAAGCTATAGACAAATTTTCAAACACAAAAGGGGCCTAAAAGAAAATAATCTTGAGAAAATGCCAAGGAGTGACATCTTACAAGACGTCAAATTTCAGTCACAGGGAATAACCATTAAAGTTTGAAAGAAAGCTCGATTAGAACTAGAAAGTGAGAATGAAAGTGAAAAATGGAAAGAATCTTGAACATGTTTAGGAAGAAAAAGATAGACAAGTTAGCATGATAAATATTGCACCATTTCATAGTCTAGCAAGCCAATAATGAATAGTTATCATTCTAAATGGATCTCCAACTAATGAAACTTTAATGACAAGATGTAGTTCAAAACATCTTGACCTCGTTGGCATAACTAGAAATAAAACATCTTATAGATGGCATTGTAACTTTTTCAACTTTGAATTGACACACATCTAAGTGACCTTTGGACTTCCTTAGCTCACCCCTTTGAAAAATATATAAATATGTGTTCCCTTGGTTCAATTTAGCGACCTCTACTAGTTATGAGTAAATTCTAGCCAAATCATACTGATAGTTCTTGATGAAATATGCAAGTGATTTCATCATTTCCACATTGCATTATTGAGTTAAGTCTAAATCTTATTGATAATGACTAGCAAAGTCATTTTCTAGCATGTCAATCCATGATCACTGATCAATGTGTAGAAAAGATAATGTTGTAGGTCTCTGCTAGTATTTTTTGCTAAGTGTATGAATGTCTTATAAGTGGTATATTTGTATTCTCTTTGTAAGATCATTTATCACCCTCCTAAATGTTAGAAGCTTCTATGAATCTAACTTATGAAACATTAAAGCTACATTTTCTTTGTTATGATTCTATTGAGATACCTTTGTTGTCTTTAAGTAATGTTTACAATCAATAGAGAAGACATCTTATATTTGGTACATCACCATTTTGTTTCCTTAGCCACTTTATTTCTCCCTTTTCATACACAATGTATAGATTAAAAGAGCTTCATAGGTGCATCAAGGGGAGCTAGCCCCTAAACTAGAGGTTCATTTCAATACAATTGTTACCCAAAGCAAAAGAGATGACTCCATTATGATGCTTGGATAAGGAAAACTGATATTTTTCTTATTGGGTGTAATCCAAGTGTCAATAGTTTTTGGCATGCCTAGTAGGACACTAAGTCCTAGAGATTGTTCAAGATTGGTGCTAGTATTGGCACTATTTTAGAAAAATAAAATCTACATTTAGTACCTGGTAAATCGATTGTAAAATTCAAACATGTGGTTGATAATCAGTCATTCTTTTCATGCCAAAGGTGACAACTCGATCTGCTACAAAAGGTGCCCCTTTCAAATTTTTGGAATTAACTCCATATTCCACCAAAATATTCAGTAACTACTCACCCCTAAAAAAGAGATCTATTTTTAAAACATTTTAAGTTTGTGTTGCATGATATTCCTGAAGATTATTTTAATACTCCAAACATGGCTAGAAGACAACCTTTTTTGCCTTTCATCGGAGCATCACCCTTACATCTTGCCCAGTATGACCAAATCCTAGGAGCAACCCTCAAGAGTGTTCCATATTTTAGTGGTGATGGTCATATTACTACCATTGAACACATTAGGAATATAGAAAATTTATAAAATATCCACAATATTATCTAAGAGAATATAGCTATTAGGTTATTGGCCTTATCTTTCAAAGGAAAAGTTTTAAATTGGTATGGGACCTTGCCAGTAAACTCTATTAGCTCATTGGATGAATTAGGGGATTTAATAGCCATTAGGTTTGGGGAAAAGTGTGACCATTTATCCCTTGCTAAGAAATTAACTAATATCAAGAGGGTACCACATGAATTCATTCAGGATTTAAACACAATATTTTAGAAAACTTGGGATAGAATCCATGATCTTGTGAGCTCAACTATAAATTATGCATTTTTATACTACTTGAAAGCACTAAATAGTGACATTGCTATGATGATCTAGTCTATGGGTGGAAATACACTACCTTATACATATAAAATAGCAATAAGTGTTGAGAATTGCCTTGTCCAAGTAGGGAAGATAGCTCATAGACCTCCAATGTCACTATTTCCTGATTTGCACCTTCCTAATCAAAATGCTTTGCCTACTTTAGCCCCTTTGCTTGGTTAAGAAATGTTTTCCATTGCCCCTACCAATGAAATACATGAAGTCAAAATCCTAATTTAAAGTGTCACAAATGAATTATTTTCTCTCAAAAGGTAATAATCCTAAAGCTATAGGCCTTATCAGTCTTACAACCAGTTTGGACAAGCAAACAAACCTTCTTTTTAGGACAATAATCAGGGACAAGGCCAAATCACTCATGTCAAGCCTTACCAAATCTATAATCCTAATGCTCCTTCATCCTCCAAATATCATGCCCCCACCTAAAATAATTTAATTTAAGAAAAACCTAACTAACCTTCTTTTAAAAAGGTCAAGAATAGATTACTTATGCCAATGAGATGCAAAATCAAAACATGACTACACAAGGTGATCCAACATCTTAATTCCCAAATTTTGAGATGCTAACTCAATTTAGGATGGAGAGTAGATAAATTTAGTCTGATTACACTCTCATGAATCATTTTGAGGGTGAGTTTTATGCTATCAATTACGTAGGGAATTCAAGTAATCAAAATGCTAGTGTGGCTACCAATACCAGATAAAAGAAAAGGGATGTTGAAGAGGTTCAAAGAACCAATCAAGGACCTATTGTGGATCCTATAGTAGTTTAGTTAGGAACTAAGCCTAATCCATCCCCTAAAGCACAATATAATCAAAGGGGTCTAAATTTCAAGCCAGTTGCTATAGCTCCATTTCCACAAACCAAATCACAAAGTGCTAATCTCCACAAAGAGAACCCTAAGGTGAGTAATACTCCAATCAATGTGGTGGACTAGATGAATAAACTCCAAATGAATATTTGATTATGGGATTCCTTGAAGATGCTAGGTTAGAAGGATATGCTTCAAAAGGAACTACATGAATTGGGAAAGTAAACTGGTCTACATAGACATGACAATGTGGTCTTAGTGAACAAAACCTAGTCAATTGATGGTCAGGCAAAGAAGAATGAAAAGACCCCCCATCTTACCTCTCTTTAATCATTATAAATTTCTTGGTACATAATTACATTATAGATAGTGGGGCTAACACTTCAGTTATACCCAAATGTATAGCTGATAAACTAGGCCTAAAGTATGAGCCAATGACCAAGGGCATCCTAAAGTTGGATGGGTCACCAGATAAAAACTTTAGGGATAGTAAAAAAATGTGAATTTGGTACTTCATGCTTGTCCTACATTTCTTATTACTCATGATGTGGTGGTGGTAGATTTACCTCCATATTTTTCCCTTTGCTTGTCAAAGGACTTTATAGCTAAATTAGGTGGTTATTTGGTAGCTAACTGGTCCTATATGGTCTTTAGAATAAAGTATGGCACTAAGGTGAAAATAAATTCTAAGACTATTCATAGGGACCATTTGGATCCATACTTGCCTAAAGTGGAAAATGTCAACTATGCCATCATTGATGAAAAAGAGCTTCACGTCGACCAGTCTCTTTCATCATCCTTTGAAGGAATTTTTGACTTATTCTTAGACAATTGGGGAAATGAAAATTATGAGCATGACCCTTACAAATTCATTGAAGAATCTAGGATTGGAGTGTATTGTATGCATGAGAAGGATTCCTTCATGCCTAATTTGATGAAGCCGAGTGAGGAAATGGATGTATTATGGTAGCTTTTCTTTGACGGGTCCAGAAGTAAGATTGGAGCAGGTGGTAGAGCTATATTGGTTTCACCTTTAAAAGAAAGGTATTTTTCAACTTTCAAATTTTAGTTCTCTTGTACTTGTAATGTACCAGAGTATTATGCCCTCATTCATGGCCTTGAATGGGAAAGGAAAAGAGGCATCAAGGAGTTACAAGTGTTTGATGATAGCGAGTTCATTGTGAATCAGGTCAGAGGAAAAAATATGACCAATAATTCCTTGCTCAAGTCTTATAAACACAAAATATGGGACCTCATAGAAGACTTCATAGCTTTTAACATCACCTCTATCTCACAAGAGGATAACAAACATGACAATAAACTATCTATAATTAGGGATCAGTTTGATGTTCTAGAGGATATAAGGAAAGATAGGAATCAATCCCATCTGAAGGTAATTATGAGACATTCTATATCAAATAATGTCACTAACTGGTAGGTCTTTGATAGTGATTAAAAAATATTACATTTCTTGCAAGAATAAGCTGAGGTCTCCATAAACACCAGTCTAAGCTCTAACAACAATACATAGGGTAGATCATCTAGCTAAAATTTAACAAGCTTCCCAAAGGCCTAATGACTCTAGAGAGAATTTTCAATGAGGATGAACATCTTAAGAAGGAGAAGGTAAACATGATAAACAAGAAAAAACACTAAGAAAGAATATAAATCTTTAAAGGTAAATTACTTGCACTTGGAAAAGTTTGCACTAGTCAACAAAGACATGATTTAATTAAGCTATGCAAGGAGTTTAATGATATCTTTGCGTGGGAGTATAGTGATTTGAAAGGTTTTGACCCAAGTTTGGATAAACACACCATAGAGTTGGATGAGAATGCTAAAACCATTAAGAAAAAGGAAAAACCAATAAATCCTAAGATTGAACCCCTCATGAGGAAAGATTTGACTAAATTGATTGAGTCTAGAATCATTTTTACTATCAAACATTTTACTTAGTTAGCTAGTTTAGTCCTTGTCAAAAAGAAAAATGGAGAAATCAGATTGTATGTTGATTTTAGAGACTTGAATAGAGTCTATTTAAAGGATCATTACCCTCTCCCTTCTATGGAGTAGGTTCTATAGGTTATAGTTGGTAGTGAAAGATTTTCTCTCCTTGATGGCTATTCTGGATATAATCAGATCCTAGTTAATGAGAGTGATCAATATAAGACAACATTTACCACCAAATGGGGTAATACACATACAAGAAGATGACATTTATACTATCAAATGTTGGATCCACTTTTCATCATGTAATGGATATGGCTTTCTAAGGACTGATCAATGACATTATGTTGGTTTATCTGGAAGATGTAACTATTTTTTCCAAAGATACAAATGACCACTTGGAACACCTAAGACAGATATTTGAGAGGTGTAGAGAGTTTGAGATCTCTTTAAACCCAAAGAAGTGTGTATTTTCCATTCATGAGGGTAAGCTCTTGGACCATGTTGTTTCAAATAAGGGTTTATCTATTGATCCATAAAGGGTAAGTGCTATTTTAACTTTGTCTTTGCCAAAACACAAAAAGGGTCTACAAAGTTTCTTTGGCAAGATTAGTTTCATTAGAAGGTTTATCCCTAATTTTGATATTCTATTTAATCCCTTGACCTCCATGTTGAAAAATAATGAAACATTCACATGGATGGGAAAGTGGAGAGAAAGTTTTGAGGAGATTAAGCAAGCCATTAATCAAGCTCCTACTCTCGCACGTCCTAAATTTTCCAAGGACTTCAATTTGTACACTTTTGGAAATGAAGAAGTAATTTATGCCATGTTGACCCAAGAAAATGATGAAGATTTGGAACAACCCATTGCCTTCTTTAATCAAGTTTTAGAAGAATATGAGGTAAAGTACATGTACATTGAAAAACAAATGCTTGATGTAATCAAAAGTTTGAAGAAATTTAGGCATATTCTATCTCGTAAAAAAATTCACATTTTCATGCCTCATTTATGTGTGAAAGATTTCTTGGTGAGAAAAGACTTGAATGAGAAAAGAGTGGGTTGGATCACCAAGGTGATGGAATATGACATGGAAATCAAAATGACTATGTTAGTGAAGGGAAAAGGGTTGTGTGAGCACCTTGCTTCAGACCTGAGAAAACAAAAGGAAGTCATTTTGACACTCTATAGCAATCTTACAGCAATTATGCCTTTAGTCATAAGATATTAGGCACAGAACATGACCCACTTCTTTCAAACTGGTGAATGCCCACAAGGCCTCAATAGGGCCAAGAGAAGGTATTATAGACTGCAATCTATTCCCATGTACTTGTGGATGGAGTAATTTTTAGGAAATATTTTTCAAGTGTACTTTTGAGATGTATTGAGTTAGAATAGATTGACAAAGTATTGCATGAGTTTCATGATGATCCAGTTGGTGGTCACTTTACTCCCATAACCATTGTTGCTAAGATTATGAGAGTTGGCTACTTTTATCCCATCTTACTCAAAGACACCCATTCTTGGGTAAGGAAATGCTAGAAGTGTGCTATTTTTGATGGCAAATAAAAGTTAGCTGCTTTGCCTTTTCATCCAATTCAAGTTGAACAACCTTTTATGCAATGGGGGTTAGATTTCATAAGTATGATAAATCTTCCTTTTAGTGTTGGCCATGAGTGGGTGTTGACAGCCACTGATTATTTCACTAGATGGGTTGAAGTTATGGCTCCTAAAGAGGCTAATGAAACTTTAGTCCTAGATTTCTATGAGGACATAGTAACTAGATACAAACCTTCTACAACAATCATCTCAAACAATGTCGTGGCTTTCCTAGGCATAAGAATAAGTGAATGGGTCTTAAAGTATGGCATCTATCTCAGCATCTCCTCCAACTAATAGCCCTAGGGAAATGGACTAGCTGAGTCCACCAACAAAAATAGTCCACCAACAAAAATTTAATTAGGATCATAAAAAGGATAAAAGAGGAGAATCAATGAACATGACACACTAAGTTGAAAATAACCCTTTGGGCTGATAGAATCACTCCAAAGAGGGCAATTGAAAACTCCCCATATACACTTGTGTATGGAAGGGAAGATAGAATTCCTATTTCACTTGAGATTCCATCTTTAAATCTTAATTATCATCTACAACTAATGGAGAATAACAACATGGAAGTTAGACTAGCTGAGTTGATGGAGCTTAAAGAGGCAAGGGACCAAGCTATGCACACCATGACCAACTAGAAACAACAAACAAAAAGATATTTTGATAAGAAGTCCATGCCTAGGAGCTTCAAAGAAGGAGACATTATCTTGAAATGGACGAAGATAGAGCCAAGCCTAGAAAACACAAAGTTTAATGCCTTGTGGAGTGGCCCATACATGATCACACAGTGTAAACAACACAATGCTTTCTAACTTTCAAAGTTAGATGGAGAGGAGTTGCATATCCAAGTCAATGGGATATATTTGAAGCATTGATATTGAGGTTCCCTTTTGTGTTGTACATAGTTATTTTTAGTCCCTTGTTTTCCCTAAGTGTTTATGCACATGTGTGTGTTTGTTTGTGTCTTTTTATTTTCTATTGGGTCTAGTTATATTTGTCTATGTTTTCCCTTGTGTTTGTGTTGGGAAAATCCTTGATATTCATCTTCAAGAATATATTGAATCCATTGGCCCTAGGATGGATAAAGCTACTAGTCTAGTCAAGTATGGTAGGCATACTTCCCTTATAAGTCACCATTTAGTTGACCAAATTTGACCCTCTAGATCAAATTTGGGCACCCATATATAAAAACTTGGTCAAGAAAAACCTTTTTATTATGAAGTCATTCTCAGGGATATAAAATTACAAGGTAGAGAAAAAAACTAAGTGTTTGTCTTATCCCAGTGTTAGTCAGGTTTTGGAAGTGTCTTTACTTGTTCAAGACCTAATCAGGTTCTACAAATGTCTTTACTTATCCCAGTGTTAGTCATTTTTTATGAGAGTCTTTTCTTATAAATTTTCATGAAGTAGAAGTAATTTGGGTTCATAGCCCCAAATTAATCCTCCTAGTTAGAATCAAGTTTTATAAGTGCTTTTACTTGCCCTAGACCTAATCAGGTTCTCCAAATGACTCTGCTTATAAAGTTTCACTAGTTGAAGTAGTTTAGGTTCACGAACGCAAGTTACTCTTGCAAGTATATTTTGGGTTTTGGAAATGACTTTGCTTATAAAGTTTTATCAATCGAAGTAAGTCAGGTCCACAAACCTGATTTACTCATGAAGTTGGATCAATTTGGGTTTTCAAAAACCACTTACTTCATGTTTTCTTCATTTAATTACTTGCTTTAACAGACCTGAAGTCTTCTATTTGAGAAATTTGAAGTCTTTCACTCCAAAAGGTCCAAAGTCTTTTCTACTGAAGAACTTGAAAGACACTTGTAAAGTCTGAAGGGTGCTTTCTCACTTTTTGGAAGGGCTCTTTTTGGGATAAAGGGGACTTTTCCATTCTTCAAAAGGGTAGGTGCACCCATGCAAATTTTTTGAAGGTATATTTTCTCTTTTTAAAGGGTGATTTTCATCTTCCCAAAGGGAACTTACCCTTTAATAAAATCATTCTGCAGAAGGAACAATTCATTCGAACATTTTGACTGAAGGAAATCAACAGGGTGATTGCAAGAAAGCTGAATGAATGTTTTCAACAAGCCAAAGGGACACTTCAACTTTTCCAAAGGGCACTTTCCCTTCAAGAAAGTCATTTCCAATCCTTCCAAAGGGTTTTTTATGCAAAAAAAGGACCTTTTCAAAATCCTCGAAGGGAATGTTCAAAATCTCTAAAGGGTAGTTTTAAAAGAAGCCATAAATAAATCCTTCAGACATTTTATCTAAAGGAAAGGAAAAAAGTCACAAAAGAAGTTATAGACAAAGTGTAAAACATAAAAGGAGCCTAAAATAAAATAAGCTTGAGAAAATTCCAAGGAGAAACATCCTACAAGACATCAAATTTCAGCCATAGGGAATAACCATTGAATTTTGAAAGAAAGCTCGATTAGAACTAGAAAGCGAGAATGAAAGCATGGCAAAGATCTTAAATAGGTTCAAGTAGACAAAGATAGACAAGTCAACATGATGAATCTTACATCATTTCCCAATCCAGTAAGCCAATAATAAACAACTATCATTCCAAATAAATCTCCAATTGATGAAACTTTGATGATAAGATGCAATTTGGAACATCTTGACCTTATTGGTGTAACTAGAAAGAAAATGTCTTGCAGATGGCATTTTAACTTTTTTAGCTTCAAAGTGACACATGCCCAAGTGACCTTTGGACTTCTTTGTCTCACCCATTTGAAAAAGCTATAAATATGTGTTCCCTTGGTTGATTTTAGTAGCCTCTATTAGTTAAGAATAATTTTGGCCAAAATTATATTGATAGTTCTTGAAGAAATATGCAAGTAATTTCATAATTTTTATGTTTCATTATTGAGTTAAGTCTAAATCTTATTGATAATGACTAGAAAAGTCATTTTCTAGCATGTCAATCCATGGTCACTTACCAATGTGTAGAAAAGATAATGTGGCAGGTCTCTGTTAGTATTCTTTGCTAAGTGTATGGATGTCTTAGAAGTGGTATATTTGTATTCTCTTTGTAGGATCATTTGTCACCCTCTTAAACACTAGAAGCTTCTATGAATCTAACTTATGAAACACTGATGCTACATTATATTTGTTATGATTCTGTTGAGATACCTTTATTGTCTTTAGGTAATGTTTATAGTAAATAAAGAGGAAATCTTATATTTGGTGCATCACTATTTTTCTTCCTTAGATGATTTATTTCTCCCTTTTCATACACAACGTAGAGGTTAGAAGAGCTTCATAGGTGCATCAAGGGGAGATAACTCCTCAAATAGAGATTCATCTCAATACAATTGTTACCCATAGTGAAAGAGATGACTCCATTGTGTCACTTGGATAAGGAAAATTGATATTTTCCTTATTGGGTGCAATAAAAGTGTTAATAGGTAGCATTAACCAATACTTCTCCTTCGTCTGAGGAAGTAGAGGAATTAGGAGTTTCCTGATGTCGAGCATGATTTAAATAGTAGTCTTTAATTTTTTGACTAAGTTGAGGGTGGATTCTAGGTGGTGATTGGGATCAATTATTAAGCCAAGCACTGAGCTAGGGAATAATGTCCTCATCTAACATATGATTATAGAGTTCTTGGAATTCATCCCACACCACTAGTTGAGGTTTAACTTGTTTTTGCATAGTAACATGTTGTATTAAGTCCTTATCTTTGAGGTATTGAATCTCACCTTGGAGCTCTCGTACGAGTGTCATCATATCCTAAAGGACATCCTTTTACTTTGATCATTAAGGTACTTTCTAGCTCATATTTCTTCTCATTGTACCTTTTACACTAGATTAGCTATCGATAGAGCTTATTCCCCACTACAAGTGGTAGTATTTACTTATTTAATTATTGGAATGGTTGGGCATGCATGCCATTATGGTTTGTCTATTTAAATCATACTGACACCCTTTTTATTATGCTCTTTAGTGATACCCACATATAGATTAGGACACTCTTCTATTTGAATGTCTTTTTTGTAAAATGCACATGTTGAGTACTCTAGGAAATCTCATTGATAGTGGTCTAGTGACCCTCATCCTCTCCCTCACCCAAGATATCCACCATTGTCTTAGGCATTAGTGATTGAGGTTTTGTGCATGCCATGTACTCAAGATTCATAGATATAAATGATCAATCAATAGTCATTGGTGTCATGGGTGTAGGCATCACAAATATTACAATATTTAAAAACCTTAGTGTTCATAGCCCATTGAAAAAGAGGAAAAGAACAAACATCATGTTCTTCATGGTAAATATTACATGTTTTTTAGTACAACATGGATGTTCTTGTGTGGGTAGTTGTTCCTCATATGCCCTTCAGTTTCATAGTAGGTAGACTAGACACCACTACATGTTTCATGTGTATTGTTGGCTGTTAATTTTTATAGCTATGATTCCATTAAGGCTATTTGGGCCTCCATGAATGAACTAATCTTAGTATCTATGCTTATTACTACTTTACCATAGAGGGTAGCTTTCAAGGCCTCACACACACTGGTGAAGGTTTGTTGTGATAGAGTCTACCAAAAAGGTAGTAACAATCCTCCCACAAACCATTGTGCATGCTAAGTAAGATTTATTTCAAATGAAAATTTAGAAAGTATGTTTTTGAACCATGCATCATACTCATGTACTCTCTCTATAAGTCCTTGCCTTATGTCCTTCAACACTGCTATACTTTGCTTCTCAAACCTAAAAATGTCAAATTCCTATAAGAAGGCTACTTTAAGCTGATCATAGTCGATCACCACTTATTGAGGGTAAATTTTTTGATACCACTTGTGCACATATTCTAAAAGTGTATTTACAAACTACATAGGTTTTCATTTAGAAGACATGATGCTTTGTGTTCTCCAAATCGGTTTGCACTTTTGGACATGTCCAGCTACATTCTCTACCCCTCAGTATTTAGGTAAGTGCAATGTCATCTCATAGTAGATCATAATGGATTATGGTTGACTAGGTTTTTACTAATATCTATCTCTTGTTCCTTGAGGAGGGGGTCCACTTCTGCCTACACCTCCTCTTAATCCTCCTCCAGTGCCTTTAGTAACAGTGTCCATGGAAGAAGGCATAGTAAAGGATTAGTTACCCAAATCTGGGCCTATAATCTAGCCTTAAGGGCTAGACCCACCAGGCATCCCAAGCCGTGTCATAGAATTCCCTTGAAGGGTAAAAGATAATGTAAAATCAAAATAAATTCTAATGGCCTAGTTTTAGTCTTCCTTACTAGTTTAGTTTTTGACTCAAAACTATCTGTATCCCAATTTCATATATGTACTTTATTCAACTCAAAGGCATTAGCACACACTATAGTGGGGGAGCCTATTTTATTTAGACTTGGTTATTCAACTATTGAATTCTAACTCAGTTCTCATTTGCAAGATATAAGTGGCAAAGAGTGTGGCTCAAAAGTGATGGGTTCATTATGCATGTCTTCTTCACTATAGCTCTTTACAACACTTCTAAAGGTCTCCTAGTCTCTTCTTGCACTGCTAACTCCCATGATTCATCATACTTCCATTTTTGTAATGCTCACTATATTGCTACCATGTTGAACCCATAATCTTAAATCAACCCCTAGTCTCCCCTTCTAAATGTGTGGCTCATGCACATGAGAATTTAGCTCTTCATGGGTATAGTTTCCAATCCAAGGTCAGCAATTAATTTCTTAATTTCAAAGGCAAAAATTGTGAGATAGAGACCCCTTATCTCTTGAAGAAATTATAATTTGGCTTCTTTAGGACATGAATAGGTGGTCATAACATAATCCTAAATGTAGTTGTTCTGAACTCCTCTCCACCAATAGTTAAATACTCATATCTATAGAACTCCAAGTCATGCTAAAATCCTTTGCCTTTCAAACATCCAAGGCTACCTCCTTCAAATATTTTTGGATCATCCTTGAGAATATGCTATTATCCAAGTATGTAAGAGAACTGGAACCTCAAAAAATAAAGTTTCATATAATGAAATATTGATGCTTGGATTTACACCCTTGAGGAGATACTCAAATCTCCTCATCTAAGAAATAAAATGGAATCGTCTCTCTTGTTGTGGGTGACAATTTCATTGAGATGAATCTCTAGATTAAGGGCTAGCTCCCCTTGATTCACTTTAAAGCTATCTCTAATCTATTAATTGTATATGAAAAGGGTTAAGGAAAATAACCAAGAGAACAAAGTGGTGATGCACCAATGAATCATATCCTCCTAATTGATTGAAACCACTACTATTAAGACAAAACAAAGTGTTTTCTTGCACAAGACTCACAACTCAGGAACCATTACTACATCAATATTTCATATGCTAGATTTAAGAAGGTATATGATTCTTAAGAAGGAAATGAATGATCCAAAGAAAGATACAGTCATGAATCACTTCTAAGATATCTCTACACTTAGAAAAGAATACTAGCAAAGACCTAAAACAATATACTTTCTACAAATTGGTAGACCATCAAGCGTACAAGCTAGAAAAGACAATCTTTCACTAGACTAGACCAATAATTATTCAATCATTACTCAATATTAAAGCATATGAGAGGCAATCACACTTGTATATCTCTTTAAGAGTTCTTCGAGTACAAATCTAGCTAGAGTTTCCCTAATAACCAGTGGAACATCCAAATGTGCCCAAAGAATGCATATTTATAGCTTTGAGAGGTGGAGTAATCAAAGGAAGTTCAAGGGTCACTTAGACATATATCAGTTCAAGAGAATCATTTACATTTATAGGAGTTACAACTAAATAAATGCACTAGTTACAATTTATTATGACTGAATGGAGGCATCAATTATGTTTCATTACAACTGAATAGAAGCATTAGTTATGTTTCATTATAACTATTACCTCTTTATTGTCTTTAGGTTCCCATCGAGCTTTTGTTTTAAACTCCAATGGCTAGTTTCCACAGTCTAAAATTGATGTTTTACGGGCCGTCATTCTTGGGGCATTTTATTCAGACATTTTTCCCATGGTCATTTTTTGTTTACCCTTTTGCTTCCTTTGTATCAGATAAGTTTTCTAAAAGAATTATTTAGATAATCTTTCCAAAATAATTCTTTTAGAATTTATGTTTGGCCCTTTTGGTTCCTTAAAATGACCCTTTGGCAAAGTGAAAAAGGCCTTTTCTAAAATGAACATACCCTTTGATTTCTTGTAAATGATGCTTTGGAAGAGTTGAAAGTGTCCTTAATATTTTTGGAAATGATCTTCTTAAAGGAAAAAATAACCTTCAAATTTTTGAAATGGTCCACCTTCCTACGGAAATAGTCTTCCAGACTTTTTGAAAACGTCCCTTCGGGAAAATTGAAATGCCCTTCAAACTTTTTGAAAAGTACCTTTTGGACTTCTTACAAATGACCCTTTGTAAAAACTAGAATGCCCTTTAGGAAAGTTGAATGTGTCCTTTATCTTAAAAAAGTCCTATGGAAAAGTTGAAACATACCCTTCAGAAAAGTTGTCACATACCCTTTGGAAAAGTTGAATTACCTTTCAAAAAAGTTTTCTTGGATAAAATGTTTCAAACAATTCCTTTGGAAAAGTTGCAACATACCGTTTGGAAAAATTGTAAGTGTCCTTAAGCTTGAAAAAGTCCTTCAAAAAAGTTGAAACATACCCTTTAGAAATATTATGTGGGCAATTTGTCTGAAAGAATTTGGCACTTGTCTTCAGGAGATTTGTTTTGGACAAATTGTCTAAAAAAATTCATTACTTGGCCAAATGAAAAGTCTGAAGGAAATAAACTTAAGGAAAAATATTTAGACAAAAAGTTTGAAAGAATTCAGTAAAGGTTTAGAACAAAAACTTGAAAGAATTCAGCAAAGGCTTAGCAAAGACAAAAAATGAACTTTTCAAAAGGAATAGACTTGTAAATTTATTTTGGGCTTTGTCAAAGAACACTTCTTCCAAAGAAAAGCTAAGTACTAGACTTGGCTAAAGATATAGACTTAGATGAATTTTTGATTTTGGCCTAAAGGGATAAAATTTGGTTAACAAATTAGTGACTTGCAGGGGTAGTATATCTGTAATATTGACTAGACCAGTAGCCTTATCCAACTCAAGGCCAATGGAGTCAATGGATTCTTGAAGATGACTAACAAAGATTATGCCAAAAAAAAGACAAGGAAAAATACTACACAACAACATCAAGACCAAGAAAAGATAACACAAAACAAGATAAAGAAAAACTCACACATGTGAATAATCACTTACGAAACATAAGGAAAATAGGAAACTATGTACAAAAGAAAAGGAGAACCTCAATAACAATGCTTTAGATATGTCCGATTGACTTGGATACGCATCTCCTCTCCATCCAACTTTGAGAGTTGGAAAGCATTGTATTGTTTGCACTATGTGATCACATATGGGCCACTCCACGAAGCATCAAATTTTGTGTGTCTTCCAGGATTGGCCCTATCTTCATCCCATTTTAGGACAATGTCTCCTTTGAAACTAATCGGCATGGATTTCTTATCAAAACACTTCTTTGTTTACTCTTAGTGAGTTGTCATGGTTTGCATAGTTTGATCTTTTATCTCCTCAAGCTCCATCAATTCACATAATCTAACTTCCATGCTCTCATTCTCCATCAATTGTATCTGATAGGTGAGGTCTAAAGATGGAAACTCAAGTGAGATAAGAAGTCTAGCTTTTCTTCCATACACAAGTGTATATGGTGAGTTCCTAATCACTCTCTTTGGGGTGATTCTATCATCTCAAAGGGATATCTTTAACTTGGTGTGCCATGTATTTTGATTATCCTCCAAAGTCCTCTTTATGATCTTGATTAGATTCTTATTTGTGGACTTAGCTAGTTTGTTTCCCTGGGGATAGTAGTTGGGGGAGGTGATGAGATAGATACCATGCTTCAAAGCCCATTCACTTGTTCTTGTTCCTAGGAAGGCTAATATATTACCCAAAATGATTATTGAAGGAGATATAAACCTTGTTACTATACTTTCATATAATTCCAGGACTAAACTTTCATTGGCCTCCTTAAGAGCTATGACCTCCACCCATCTTGTAAAATAATTAGTGGCTATCAACACCCACTTGTGACTAGCATTAGGAGGATTGATTAGGCATATGAAATCCAAACCCCATTTCATAAAGGGTTGTTCAACCTAGATTGGGTGGAGAGACAAGGTAGCTAGCTTTTGTTTTCTATAAAAAAGAGCACACTTTTGGCATTTCCTTACCCAAGCGTGAGTATCCTTAAACAAGCTAGGCCAAAAGTAACCAACCCTCATAATCTTAGTAGCTATGGTTCTTAGAGTAAAGTGACCACCAACTGGTCCATCATAAAACTCATGCAACACTTTGTCAATCTGATCCAAATCAATACATCTCAACAACACACCTAAAAATTCATTTCTAAATATCACTCCATCAACAAGTACAAAAGGGATGGATTGCATCTTAAAGTACCTTCTCTTGGCCCTATCAAGACCTAGTGGACACTCACTAGTTTGAAGGAAATGGACCATGTCCTATGTCCAACTTCTCATAAATGAAGATACAACTACTATAGGGTCATCATGGAGTGCCAAAAAAACCTCCCTTTGATCTTTTAAGTCTGAATCAAGATGCCCACATAGTCTTTTTCCCTTCGCTAGCTTGTTTGTTTTGATCTCCACATCATACTCCATAACATTGGTGATCCAGTCTACCCTTTTCTCATTAAAATACCTATTAAATAGAAAGTCTTTCATAGTACGATGAGGTAAAAAAATGTGGATCTTGTTATTAGACAACATATGCCTAAATTTCCTTAAACTCCTTATGACTAAAAGCACTTATTTCTCAACATATGTGTATCTTGTTTCATAGCCTTCTAAGCCTTGGCTGAAAAAGGCAATAGGTCATTCCAAATTCTCATCATTTTCTTGGGTAATTATGGTAGAAATTACCTATTAATTCCCAAATGGGTACAAATTTAATTCCTTGGAGAAGTTTGGAATTACAAGAGTAGGAACTTGGGCAATGGCTTGCTTGATCTCTTTAAAACTTTCTTTCCTCCTTCCTATCCAAGTGAATATCTCATATTTCCTTAGCATGGAGGTCAAAGGATTGACCAAGTTATAAAAATAAGGAATAAACCTCCTAATGAAATTTATCTTACCAAAGAATCTTTATAGACCCTTCTTATGTTTAGGTAAAGACAATGCCAAGATGGCACTTACCCTTTCCAGATCAATGGACAAACCTTTCTTGGAAATAATATGTCCTTTTAGTTTGCCTTCATGGATAGAAAACACACACTTATTTGGGTTTAGAGAGATCTCAAACTCTCTACACCTCTTAAAAATCTTCCCTAGGTGCTTAAAATGATTTTTCGCTTCTTTGGAAAAAATTGTCACATCATCAAGATATACCAATGCAATGTCATTGACTAGTCCTTGGAAAGCCATATCTATTGCACATTGAAAAGTATCTATATAATTTGACAATCTAAATGGAATATTCATATAATAATATTCCCCCCATTTATTAGTTAAGACTATTTTGTACTGGTCACTTTCTTTCACCAAAATCTGATTGTACCCAGAATAACCATATAGGAGGGAAAACCTCTCACTACCTGCCATCACTTGCATAATTTGCTCCATGGAGGGGAGGGGATGATGATATCTCAAATAAACTCTATTCAAGTCCTTGAAGTCCACACACAACCTTATCTCCCCATTCTTATTTTTAATAGGGACTAAGTTGGCCAGCCAAGAAGAATGCTTGATGGGAAAAAGGATTTTAGACTCAATCAGTTTGGTGAGTTCCTTCCTCATGAGAGGATAAATATTGGGATTGATTGGACTTTGTATTTTCTTGATGGTTTTGGAATTTTCATCTAGATCTAAGGTGTGTTGAGCCAAGCTTGGGTCAAAACCCTTCAAATCACTATACTCCCATGCAAAAATATCACCAAACTCCTTACATAGTTCAATGAAATAATGCCTCTCTTGACTAGTGCATACCTTCCCAAGTGAAAGTAGTTTATCTTTAAATATTTATACCCTTTTCATAGTTATATTTATTATTTGACATACTTACCTTATTTTTCTTGAGTTGGTCATCCTCATTAAAAATATTCTCAAGCATCACTAAGCTTGTAGGAAGCTTATTGGTCTTCAATTGGACAATCTACTCTTCATATTGTTGTTATAGATTAGACTGATTATTGAAATAAAACTCAACTTATTCTTATATAAAAAGTGCTATTTACTAGTCATTATCTAATACTTACCAACTGGTGACATTATCTAGTATGGATGGTCTCACAATCACCTTCAGATGGGGCTAGTTTTTGTCTTCCTTTATGCCCTTTGGAACATCAAATTGAGCAACAATAGATGCCAACCTATCAAAATTTTTATTGTATTCCCTTAGAATAGATATGATGTTAAAGGCCATGAAATCTTCTAAAATGTCCCAAATTCTATGATTATAGGATTTGAGCAAGGAGTTCTTGGTCAAATTCTACCCTCTAACTTAATTCACAACAAGCTTGCTATCACCAAACACTTATAATTCTTTGATACCTCTTTTCCTTGCCCATTCAAGGCCATAAATGAGGGCCTCATACTATACCACATTATAGGTGTATGAGAATTAAAATCTGAAGGCTAAAAAGTACCTTTCTTTTGAAGGTGAAACTAACATAGCTCCACCTCTTGCCCCCATCTTGTTTCTAGATCCATCAAAGAAGAGATGCCACAATCCATTCAAATCCTCACTTAGATTCATCAAATTGGGCATAAAATATCCATTCTCATGCATATAATAGAATCCAAGAATATATTATTCAATAAACTTGTAAGGATTATGTTCATAGTTGTTATTTTCCCACTCATCTAAGAACAAATCAGAAACTCCCTTGAGGGAAGATGATGAAGATTGGTCAACATGAAGCTGCTCTTCATCAATGATGGAATAGATAAAATTTTCCACCTTAGGTGAATATGGTTCCAAGTGATTTATATGGATAGGTTATGACTCAATCTTCACCTTAGTGCCATATTTTTTCCTAAACACCATATAGGACCAATTAGCTGCCAAGTATCCACCTATATTAGATGTAAAGTCCCTTGACAAGAAAATAGAAAAATAGGGTGGTAAATATACTACCACCACATCATGGGGAATTAAAAAATTTGGACATGCACGAAGGACCAATTCAAACCTTTCACTGCCCCCAAAGTCTTGGATGGTGATCCATCTAATTACAAAACTTATGTAGTCATTGGCTCATACTTGAGGCCTATCTTATCTGTTATGCATTTGGGCATAATTGATGTGCTTTATCCACTATATATAATACAATTATGAACCAAGAAATCAATAATAATTATAGATAGGTAAAAAATAGGAGTCTTCTCATCTTTCTTCACTTGAACATAGATAGATTGAGTTCCATTTACTAGAACGACATTATCGTTTCTAGATGGGCCAACTTGTTTGCCCAATCCATGTAATTCCTTTTGAATTATATATGTATACATTGGTAATTTTAGAGAATAAAATAATGAAATATTCATATGAATATTATTCATTTGGTCTACCACATTAATGGAAGGATTACTCACCTTGGGGTTCTCTTTATGAATATTGGCACCTTGTGATGTAGCTTGTGGAGGTAGAGTTGTAGCAGCTGGCCTAAAGTTTAGAATCCTCTAATTTTATTTCAATTTAGGATCTGTGTTAGACCCAATTACCATAGGAGATGATTTAATAGTCATAATAGGTCCTTGATTGGTTCCTTGAACTTCATTGACAACATTCCTTTTAGACCTAGTATTAGAGGCAACATTAATATTCTGATTGCTTGTATTTCCTAAGAAATTAATGGCATAAAACTCACCCTCTAAATGATTTATGAGGGTAGCATCAGTTTGAGGTTTTCCATTTTCCATCGCACCTTACATGGATCCTTCAAAATTTTAAGCTTGGAAAGATTGACTGCCTTGCATTACCATACCTTGATTATGCATTTCATTTGCATAAGAAACTTGTTCTTGACCATGTTCAATATATGGATAGTTGGGCTATTATTGGACCAAATTATTTTGAGTGGGGAAAAGGGATTTGGAGGATGAAGGAACACTAGTATTATATCTTTTATAAGTTTTTACATGGGTATTTTAGCCTTGTCCCTGATTATTACCCTGAAAAAGAGGTCTATTCATTTGACCAAACTGATTGTAGGATTGAGATGGCCTATAACCTTGGGCTTGTTGCATTTTGAGAGTAACTAGTTCATTATTAACACTTTAGATCTAAATTTTGACTTCATGTATTTAATTGGTAGGGGGAATGGTATATTTTTATTGACCAAGCAAAGGAAATAAAGTGGGCAATGCACTTTGACTAGGAGAATGCAAATCAGGGAATAGTGGCATTGGAGGTCTAGGATCTATCTTTCCCACTTAGACAAGACAATTATTATAATTTATGGATATTTCATAGGTATCAAGTAGTGTCTTTCCACCTATATATTGAATCATCATGGCAATGTCACTATTCAACACTTTTAAGTAGTATAAAAATACATAGTTTATGGTTGGCCTCACAAGAATTGGGATTCTATCCCAAGTTTTTTGGAACCTAGTATTAAAATCCTACGTGAATTCATGTGGTACCCTCTTTCTTGTGGTAAATTGATAAGCTAGAGATAGGTGATCACTCTTTTCCCCAAACCTATTAGTCAATAGAGTCCCCAATTCATCCCATGAGCTAATAGAATTTACAGGTAGGTTCCCATACCAATCCAAAACTTTTCCTTTAAAAGACAAGGCCAACAACCTAATAGATACATTTTATTAGATGATATTTTGGATATTACAAAAGTTTTATATATTTTGAATTTGATGAAAGGTAGTAATAGGACCATCTCCACTAAAATATGGCACACTTTTGAGGGCAACTCCTAGAATTTGGTCATATTAGGCAATATGCAAGGGAGATGCCCTAGTGAAAGGTATAAAAGGTTATCTTCTAGCCATTTGGAATGATCACTATGGATGTTGGGAATGAAATTTAACAAAAAATTATAAGCTTTAAACACAAAATCTCTTTTATAAGGATGAGTATTGACAAACTTGAACTTTTTGGTGGAATATGGAGGTAGTTATACAAATTTAAAGGGTACACCTTTAGCAGTAGACCTAGTGGTCACCTTTGGCATGGAAAATAGGACTGATTATCAACTAAAAATTTGATTTATTTAATGGATTTTATAGGTACTGAATGTAAATGTTTCTTCCAATTTATCTTATGCTAAGATCAACACTAATCTTGAACAATCTTCTAGGACTTAGATGTCCCACCGGGCATGCCAAAAACTGTTGATGCTTGGATTTTCACCCTTGAGGAGATGCTCATATCTCATCATCCAAGTGGAAAAATGGAATCATCTCTCTTGATTTGGGTGATAATTTTTTTGAGATGAATCTCTAGATTAAGGGCTAGCTCCCCTTGATGCACCTTTAAAACTTTCTCTAATCTATTAATTGTGTATGAAAAGGGTTAAGGAAAACAACCAAAAAATAAAGCAGTGATGTACCAATGAATGATATCCTTCCAATTGACTAAAAACACCACTTTAAAGACTAAACAAGGTGTTTTATTGCATAGGACTCACAACTCAAGAACCATTGTTACATCAATATTTCATGTTAGATTCGAGGTTTTTTATTGAAGGTATATGATTCTTAAGAAGGAAATGAATGATCCAATGAAAGATACAGTCATGACTCACTTCTAAGATATATCTACACTTAGAAAATAATATTAACAAAGACCTGAAACAATCTTCTTTCTACAAATTGGTAGACCATCAAGAGTACAAGCTAGAAAAGACAATCTTTCACTAGACTAGACCAACAATGATTCAATCATTACTCAATATTATAGCATATGAGAGGAAATCACACTTATATATATCTTCAAGCGTTATTCAAGTACAAATATGGATAGAATTTCCCCAATAACTAGTGAAGGATCTAAATATGCCCAAAGAATGCATATTTATAGCTCTGAGAGGTGGAGCAATCGAAGGAAGTTCAAGGGTCACTTGGACATCTGTCATCTCAAGAGAATAAGTTACATTTGCAAGAGTTACAAATGAATAGATGAACCAATTAAAATTTATTATGACTAAATAGAGGCATCAATTATGTTTTGTTACAACTAAACGAAAGCATTAGTTATGTTTTATTATAATTGTTACCTCTTTTTCATCTTTAGGTTCTCATCGAGCTTTTCTTTTAAACTCCAACAACTTGTTTTTGTAGTTTAAAATTGACATTTTTTACGCTGTCACTCCTCGATCATTTTCTTTGGACATTTTTCCCACTATCATTTTTTGTTTTCCCTTTTGCTTCCTTTGTATTAGACAAGTTTTCTTATGGAATTCCTTAGACAATCTTTCTGAAAGAATTCTTTCAGACTTTCCATTTGGCCCTTTTGTTTCCTTAAAATGACCCATCAGCAAAGTGAAAAAGGCCTTTTCTAAAATGAACATACCCTTCAACTCTTTCAAGTGACCCTTCAAAAGAGTTGAAAGCATCCTTCAGCTTTTTGGGAATGATATTCTGAAAGGAAGAAATACCCTTGAGATTTTTGAAATGGTCCACCTTCCTGCGGAAATAATCTTTTGGAATTTTTGAAAATGTTCCTTCAGGAAAGTTGAAATGCCCTTCAGACTTTATGAAAAGTACCTTTCAAAAGTATTGAAAATGACTCTTCAAAAAAAACTATAATGCCCTTTGGGAAAGTTGAAAGTGTCCTTTAGCTTGAAAAAATTCCTTTGGAAAATTTGAAATATACCCTTAAGAAAAGTTTTCACATACCCTTCATAAAAGTTGTCTTGAACAAAATGTTTGAAACAATTCCTTTATAAAAGTTACAACATACCCTTTATAAAAATTTCAAGTGTCTTTTAGCTTGAAAAAATCCTTCAAAAAAGTTGAAACATACCCTTCAGAAAAATTGTGTGGGTCATTTATCTAAAAGAATTCGACACTTGTCTTCGAGAGATTTGTCTTAGATAAATTATCTGAAAGAATTCGTTATTTGGCCAAATGTAAAATTTAAAGGAAATACACTTAAGGAAAAATATTCAGATAAAAAGTCTGAAAGAATTTGGTAAAGGCTTAGCAAAGACCAAAAATGAACTTACCAAAAGGAATAGATTTGTACATTTATTGTGAGCTTTGTTAAAGAACACTTCTTCTAAAGAAAAGCTAAGTACTGGACCTAGCCAAAGATATAGACTTAGATGATTTTTTTCAAGTAGGGGTGCCCAATTTTGGCCTAAAAGGCCAAAATTTGTTCAACATTAACTATAGAGTTCTACTCTACCCACTGTCATGCAGAGATTCCTCGCTTAAGATACATAAATGCAAATTTATCTTCAATAGTTGTAACCCATTATTGTATATGCTCTAGTGTAATGCTCTCAAACATTTTCCCCTGACTATGCTTCTAGTGCTTCAGGTCTTAGTAATAGAACCAAAATGTTGGGTTTCATTTGTTGATTCTATCTCTAGTGCTAATGTCTATCCCAACAGACTAGTGCATTGGGCCTATCACATGAGTTAGGTCTCGCATGCTCACCTAAAGCTCATAGAAAAAGATCGGTTCTCAAAGGTTTTTTAACATAGTAATGTGTATTTTTTATCTTTCATTATGTATCTCTAAACAAGGTTTATTTAATAACACAAATATATTAGCCCTATCCCTCTAATCCTAGATGTAAATTCTACTATTACAGGGATCACCATTATTATATAACAATAGTGAATTGGAAAATAAGAAGATACCAAGAACAAAACAAATAAACTAACCACATCCATTTCTATCACTTAGTGTATTTCATTATTCATAACATAATTTGGTAAAAATTGATCTCTAATTAGATGCTTAATGAATTACATGACAAATATCTACTATCTATTCTCCAAATCCATCCCCACAAATGATTATAATAGTGGTATTTATACATGTTTCTCCCTAACCAATAGTTGCTTAACATTAATGTCATAAATATATGGCACACAGACTCTCAATAGACTGAGAGTCATGGCTCTTACAATAAGTTCTTCCTATAGACTTGGGTGCCTATGCCCCTTTGATCCTTGCTCTATGCTATATTATGGTATCCATGTGTTTCATTCTTTTTGGGCTAGTACAAAAACTCCAATTGATAAGGTCAAAGTGTCCCATATGAATATTTATTCTAACTGATCTCACTTCTCAAATTGTATACTTCCCACATGTTCTACTTCCCATGTACTCTCCTAGTCTTTTGATTCTATTCCAAGTCTTATGTACGTAGGTCCCTTGTGACTTGTTCTATTTTGAATGGGTCCTCTCATGTTGAGTCTCTTATGCCAAATTTTCCTCTCATACCCAACAAGCTTTGCACCATGATGATTTTTCACATATCATCTACGTGCTATGGTCCTCTCGCACCATGGTCCTTTAATATCATGCTGGTCTTGTACCAAAATGGGATAGTACTTAGTCAAAATTTAGGGGTCAAAAATACCTTGTTTAGATATTTGGAGGTAATTGAGTTGATGATCAATGAAGATCACTTCGACATCAATATATTCTACATCAACAATAAAATTTTAGCCAAGAAGTTATTCAGAATTGGTGTGGGTTAGAGATCAAACATTCAACATTATGCATATTGTCATCCTCCATTGAGTTGAGATGACAAAAATTAAAAAAAATAAAATAAAAATTAAAAGATAAAGATAAATAATTCACCCAATAATGAAAACTATGTTTGTGGTGACTTGGGCAAGTACCATGATGAAAAACAATTTTATGGCATCGTGTGTAAATAATTTGTTATCTACAAGTACCTTGACACTTGGAGGCATTATTTTTTTCAATGAAATTTATTATATTTCCATATATTGACCATTTTACCTTGTCCCAAACCATCTTTCTATTCATCCTAACCTGGTCTAATTATCTATCTTGTCTTGATCTTAATAAGAATATGGAAGTTGTTTTGAGCCCTATTTTTAAAAATCTCTTAGCAAATCCTCTTGGTGACACCTTGATGAATGGAAATTTTGGTTCCAACTTGACATGGTATTTATATATTCCTCATCTACTTATCATCCATTATTATCCAATCTTATCATTCCAATCCTATCATTCTCTATTAAATGACATCATGATACTAGAATAGGTTTTCCCTTTGATAGTGATCCATTATGGGTGTAATGTTCCAAACACTCCTAAAAATTATCATTCCATGCTCTGATTTTTTTGAGAGTTAAAAATTATCCATTAAATTCAATCTAATCTCAATCATGATCATCTTAATCATCTTTCAATCCTTATTCATACTTATCATATTCTACTCCAACATTTCTTTGAACTATAGTGGCTTGAGGTCCATTTATACTATGTAGGCAATGCTTAGTTTTCTTAGGTCAAATTGACCACCCTTAAATATACACTCTCATTTTTTTAAGATTCAAATCATTTTGCATCTTGTAATACATTTATTTGAGATGCCAAAAACTAAATAAAAATCAAAATTTTCTAAAATCCTAAATATTCATGATATCAAAACATCCTAAAAATAAAAAATGGCCAAAATCTAAAAAAAAGAGATGCAACCACAAAACACAAAAACATTTGCCTTGTATTAAGTCTAATCAATAATCCTTGATCAATCTTAATCCAATTGAATTAGATATCATTGGGATGTGTCCTTCCAAAATCCACTCTATTTAGAGCAAATTCAAATCAAATTGCTCTATTTCAAGGTCCTAACTTCCACCATGTTAAGGTAAAGTTTAAGCATGTAACTTATTTTGAGTGTTAGGTTGTGGAGCTAAAAGCTTCAACTGTTGCATACATGAAGGAGGTTGTTGAGTTCCAGGGATACCGGTGTCGGTAGTGGGACCAATGTTGGTTATCTACAGTGTAGAAGGGCAATCGACATTGGCAGGAGTTGGCCGACGTTGGTCACCTCCAGGTAGACAGGGACCGACGTCGGTCACCTATGGCAGTTCCAGAACTGTTCATTGCACAAATAGTTAGTTCGTTGAACCGAGTGTTTGCATGTAAAGGCTATTCGAGTCTTGAGTTGTGTTTCTAATTATTGTAAATTAGAAGTCTAAGTTATTGTTTAGTATGGGAGCTATTTATAGACCCATTGGCATGTATTGTAATTAGTGCAAAATAGAGGAAGGCAAGGTAGATCCTTCCATTGTAAGATCATTTGAGTTTCAGGTTGTTGTAAGCTCATAGGAGAAGATCTACATGGTAAGTAAGATCATTTGAGATCTACTTGAAGTACTTTGAGTACTGGTAGTGTTATTGCTGACTGGTTGGAGAGGTGAACACCAATTCTGTGTTTGAGTTGTGTGTTGGGACCATTTTTGGTAGGAGAGTGAACTCTTGATTGAGAATTACTGTGTACACTTGAAGTGTGGGAAGCTTCTGAGAGGTGTGGAAAAGAAGTGGCATCTTCTTTATTGTATTTTTTTTCTGGATGAGTATTAATACAAGATAGTGTATTGTCTCTCATATTCTGTGCTATTTGTGTGAATTCTAGTTACTTGTTCATTTTGGTATAATTTTGCGTTTAGTTGCTAATACAAGGTAATCATATATACTCTTATTGGTGGAGTTGGATCCTAATAGTTGGTATCAGAGCTTTTGGTTGGGTTTACTAACAGGTTGTATCAGATCTGGTTAGTGTTTGTTGATTACAAGTTACTCACAGGGGTTTCTATTTGAGTGGGAGTATAGCAATGTCAGAAGAAAGTAGGCTACGAATGGAGAAGTTTAATGGCAAGAACTATCAATTATGGAGGATGCAGATAGAAGATTATCTGTATCAGAGAAATTTGTACTTACCATTGGGTGGGGTTGCATGCAAGCCCACAGATATGAAGGATGAAGAATGGGAGGTTCTTGATTGGAAGGCTCTGGGATCTATAAGGTTGAGCCTTGCATCGTCTGTGATTTCCAACTTATCACAGGCCAAGACAATAGTACAGTTGATGGAATCTTTGGCAAATTTATATGAAAAACCCTCAACTTCGAATAAGGTATTTCTTATGAAGCAATTATTTAATTTGCAAATGTTGGATGGTGGATCTGTACATAGTCATCTTAGTGATTTCCATGGTTTGGTAAACCAGTTAGCTTTAGTGAATATTTTTTTTTGATGATGAAATTAAGGCTCTCTTAATCTTGTGCTCATTACTTAAAAGCTGGGAGAGTTTGGTAATGGCAGTTAGCAATACTACGTCTACTTCAAAAATCTTAAAAGTGGATGATGTTGTGAGTGTAATCTTGAATGAAGAGATTCACAGGAAAAACACAGGTGAATCATCAGGGAATGCTTTGAGTGTTGAAAGCAGGGGAAGGCAAAGTGAGAAGATCGAGCATGGGAGATCAAGGTCCAAGACAGGCAGGAGATCCAAATCTAGGTATGGCAGAATAACCTGCTAGAAATGTGGAAAGCAAGGGCACTTAAAGAGAGATTGCTGGGTGAATGAAGATCAGCATGAAGGACATGAAGAAGTAGATGTTGCAGATTATGTTGCATAGGATGCACTGGTATGTTCCTTAGATAAAGTAGAATCTTGGGTTTTAGATTCTGGTGCCTCTTTCCATGCATCCCCAAATAGGGAATTTTTTCATGAATATGTCCAGGGAGACTTTGGAGAAATTTATTTAGGGGATGATAAGCCTTGTCAGATGGTTGGCAAAGGGAAAGTGAAGCTGAATTTGTAGACAGGCAACACATGGGTGTTGAAAGAAGTCATGCATATCCCAATCTTGGAGCGGAATTTGATTTTGATTGGAAAGTTGGGTGATGAGGGTTGCACAGTAACTCTCACAACAGACTCTTGGAAGGTTTCCAAGGGTGGACTTGTTGTAGCAAGAGGTAAGAAAGTAGGTACACTTTATCTATCTACTTGTATTACTGATTCTCTTTCTGGGTTATCTACTTCAGTTGTAGATTCGAAGATGTGGCTTAATAGGCTTGGTCACATGAATAAGAAGGAGATGCATGTTCTTGAGTCAAAGGGTATGATTTTGAATTTGAAAAGCATGGATCGAGATTTCTGTATGCAAAAGAAGAAAGTGACGTTTCTTGAGAGATTCGATGTTACTGATAAGAACAGGAAAGCCTTGATTTTCAAGGAGAAGGTGACGGACAGAGTTCAGTACAAGGGACTGAAGAATTCTAAGCAGAGAAAGGTTGATTTGGACAAGGGTTTGATCCAAAAAGAGCTCACGGGTAAAAGTCATCACTCATAAGTAAAACACAGAGACCGATGTCAGTTAGAAAACTGACGTCGGCATCCAGACAGGGACCGACGTCAGCTATGTGCAGCCCGACATCGGTGACTCAGGGCAGATAAACATTGGCATCAGTCAAGGGGAATCAACATCGATGATGAGGCAGTCGCATGGAACCAACATCAATCAGGTGCAGACTGAGAGATGGCTGAGATCGGTCATTGGAATGGATGTTGGGCAGACAACAAGCTGTTAAGGAGTCTCAAGCACCCATATGGAGGATTGAAAGGGTAAGTAAGACTCAAATTTGTCATTTCCCTTCTTTACACTACTTGTAGCTCACTGATGGTCAAGAACCAGGAAGTCATTAAAGAAGCAGAGCAGGTAGATCCAGGAAATAGTGGGAGCTTGGCATGGATGAGAAATGTGATTCCTTAGAGAAGAACCAAACGGGAGTTTTTTGGTGGAGTTGCTAGCTGGAAGAAAGCACTGAGAGACAAATGGATGTTTAAGATGAAGAAGAGTGGGAATGGACATGTGAGACAGAAGGCCAGGGTATATGGTCTTGAGTAAGCTATAGGATAATGGAGGTTTGACCATTGTGTTTCTCTTTATCAGGTTGGATAATATTAGCTACATTATCCTATTACTGTATGTTGTGCTTGTTGCAGAGTCACATATGCAGGGAGTTGCTAAACTAAAGGTAAAGCTAGTTTAGAAGTATGTCATGAGGAATCTGGAAGCAGCAAGATTATTTGGCATGAGTGTGTTCTAGGGACATGGAAGGCCATAGGTTGACTTTGTTTCAGGATGATTGTGTGAGACTGATAAGCATGCCGATGGTTGGACAGTTCTATGAACAGTGTCCTGATTCACATAATGAGGTTGAGTACATGTGTACTAAACCTGAGTGTTTTGCCAAGCAGTGGGAGCTGTCAGAAAGTTTGGAGCCAATCCAGGAAAGAAGCACTGAAGGGTAGTTTAGAGGGACCAGTAGCAGGTGCACATGCTATGCAGGGTCAAGTTCTTTTCTACATGGTGTGTAGATGCAGATGAGGCAGGTGATTTGGATGATAGGAGGTGCACCACAGGATTTGTGGTGGTTGGTCTTCAAGAGTGATCTTGAAGAGGGATACAAAGCTAAGGGAACAAACTAGATGATGTATAGGTACAAGTACAATTGCAGCTGTTTATCTCCAAGTGGGAGATTATTAGGTTGTGGAGCTAAAAGCTTCAACTGTTGTAGACATGGAGGAGGTTACTGAGTTCCAGGGATACCAGCATCGACAGTGGGACCGACATCAGTTATCTACAGTGCAAAAGGGAAACTGACATCAGCAGGAGTCGGCCGACGTCGATCACCTCCAGGCAAATAGGGACTGACGTCGATCGCCTATGGCAGTTCCAGAATTGTTTGTTGCACGAACAATTAGTTCATTGAATTGAGTGTTTGCATGTAAAGGCTATTTCAAGTCTTGAGTTGCATTTCTGATTATTGTAAATTAGAAGTCTAAGTTATTGTTTAGTATGGGAGCTATTTATAGACCCATTGGCATGCATTGTAATTAGTGCAAAATAGAGGAAGGCAAGGTAGATCCTTCCATTGTAAGATCATTTGAGTTGCAAGTTGTTGCAAGCTCATAGGAGAAGATCTACATGGTAAGTAAGATCATTTGAGATCTACTTGAAGTACTTTGAGTACTTGTGTACTGGCAATGTTATTACTGACTAGTTGGAGAGGTGAACACCAATTCTGTGTTTGAGTTGTGTGTTGGGACCATTTTTGGTAGGAGAGTGAACTCTTGATTGAGAATTACTGTGTACACTTGAAGTGTGGGAAGCTTCTGAGAGGTGTGGAGAAGAAGTGGCATCTTCTTTATTGTATTTTCTTTCTGGATGAGTATTAATATAAGATAGTGTATTGTCTCTCATATTCTGTGCTATTTGTGTGAATTCTAGTTGTTCATTCTGGTATAATTTCGTGTTTAGTTGCTAATACAAGGTAATCATATATACTCTTATTGGTGGAGTTGGATCCTAACATTGAGATTTTTTTATTCCCCCTTCCTCCTATTGAATGTGTCATTTCTTGGTAGAACCATTCACTTATTACTATTTTTGACCTTTCACATTTTGACTTGATTAAATGATAAGATTTATTTCTTTTGCTTTTTGTTTTCTTGTTTGTGTGTTTGCTTGTTTACTTTTTTTTTGTTGCATTGACTCAGTCCATTTTTCCAACGAGGTCATCATTATGGTGTCCCTTGTCACTCACATGTGCTTGATTATATCTATTAGCATACATTAACATTTTCATCATGGTTTTAATCCTTAGTGCATTATTTTCAATTATCTATTGAATTAGGGGTCAGTCCTTATGCACATTATAGCTATGTCATCATGGAATTTTACATACTGATGTACACTGTCATGTGAACAATTAAAAATAAAATAAGAAAGGTCTTAAATGAGTAATGTTTTAGTGATAATATCTCCCCTTAATCATCATCTATTATCCAATCATTATGGTCATCTTTGACCTCATCACATCATCTCATTTTCCAATATCAAATAACAAATAGCTACACATTGTGGCTATATATATTATAATTAGGACGTGCATCTCCAAATAAGCATGTAAAAAAAATTAATACACATTAATCAACTAATATTATTATTATAATAATCTATTCCATTCTTCATCTTATTCTCTCCCAATTTATGGTAGAACTACATCATCTTGAAGTCTTTTTTAACTATATAGGTAGCACTCAATACCAACTATTTCCTAAGGTCAACTCGACCAACCTTATTTTGTTATTATCAACATCCATATTCTTCTAATATGATTATATAATTCTTCAATAATTATCTTATTTTTCCATTCTCCAGTCTCTCATCAGTTTGAGCATTCTTGTGTGCTTAGCTTTTTTTTGGCTTCTAAAAAAAGTTCTTATCCTATTAGCACACATGTTTGTGTTAAAATATTGACTTCAAATCTTTTAGATCATATTTAATATGTGCAATGGGTTAAATACATTATCTATTCTTTCTAATCAATCACTCTATAAATTAATCAAATCAAATCCATCTTTTTTGGAGCAAAGCAAATCAATTCCACCTTGGTTGGGGCAAATTATCATTCCAAGCTCATAGGTTTCGACCTATTTTAGGGAAAATCAAATGTGTAGCTTCCTATTTAGGATATATCACACATAAGCCTATAGATTTTTCTCTATTTTTGTGAAATTCAAAGCGTGTCTCTTATTTATGTATTTTTTATTCCCAATTCTACCCTACTTGGGGCAAATCAATTCATCATCATTAGAAATCAAAGTGTGAAAGCATTAACTCAAGTGGTGTAATATTGTCAATAGATTAATATTTTATTATGTTCTATCTTCTTCTTCTTCTTCTTCTTCTTCTCTTTTTTGAGATCCCATATGTGTCCTTAATCCATGCATTCCTTCTTGAGAGGGAATCACCACTAACTAATTTCATTCAAATCACATCCTTATCTTTACATTTAATCTCTCAAATTTGTCAGTTTAAAATGATGAAATTACAACATATTTTATTTCATTAGCTAATTTTGTATCCACCTTTTTTGGATTCTAATTATTTTAGAATAGATTAATTTGTCTACATCTTGTAATACATTATCAAATAGGGGAAAATGTAGAAACTTTATTTTTATCACTTCCATGTCAAAATTGTAAAATAGAATGATGTCACATAATTGCACATAAAATAGTCTAAAATAATTTAGTCCTCTAACATACAAGTTTAAATTCACCTTGGAGTATCTCTAGGTGAGATAATTCATTGTATTAAGTCCATTCAATTATTGTTATGGTTATTTTATCTAGTCAATTATTCTATTATGATCAATTCTCTATTTCTCCTTCACTGATCAATTAATTCCCCTTCTCTAGATCATTAATTTAATCAAATTGTCTATGTTGTTTTAATTTAATTGATCTTTAATTAATTGAATTAATCATTATTCTAATTATAATTCTATGTAAGAGGAAATATAATTTCCTTTCAATTATTAATTATTCTTATTATTTATCCAAGAGACATCTTCATTTAAAAAAGAATCTTGAGATCTTATGGAATATCCTTTTTTAATCCCACTAATTACTAAATGAATAAATATGAATCATTATTCTCCACCCTACATCTTGGAGACAAGATGAAGGGCCCATAATGAATATTGTGAGAGATTTTGAGGGACATTCGCAACCATTCATCTTGGAAACAAGATGAAGCATTCACATTGATGATCTATTTAAATTCTTGGGAATGATTCTCCACCCTTCATCTTGGAAAGGCCCACATTGAATCTTGCAAAGATAGTTTGAGGATAATTTTCCACCCTCCATATTACATATAATATGGAGGGATTATTTTAATTCCCCATTTATATTTTTAAGATCCATCTTCCACCCTTCATCTTGGACAAGATAAAAGGCTCATGTTATCAATTCATGTGTTGATCCATGCGCCTTTTTGAGGATTCATTTACAATCATCCATCATGGAAACAAGATGAATGGTCCTCATTGATATGAAATTACTATAAATAAAAATTTTATCCTTTGAAATTAACATGTTCAACTTAAACAATGAAGTGTTGTTAGATCCTTATGTCATCTTTTGCATTAAATTCCACTCTTCATCAATTAAACTAATCAAATATTTCAAATTAGATGTTTCATAATGAAATGATATTGTCAAAGACCTATTAAGACACATCTAAGCCACATCTGGTTACAACAAGGTGAACAATCCCGAATGGAAGGTAAATATAGTTTGTATATTTCCATGATTTTGGTTTAGTATAGCTTTATTTCATGCTCATCAAGGTCCTAGGATCAAGTTTATTTTTCATTTGCTTTGTTGATTTATTTATCTAGTATTGTGAAAATAACACTTGTGAACAATCCTATGGATACAATTAGTCAAAATTTTCTTATACATCCCATAACACAACTATATTAGTTCTTCACACTATGTTATTAAAAAAATATAAAAAAAATAAAATATTTTATTTTCAAGATGTTATAAAAGAAAATGTTTTTTATGATGGCGATTCATGAATTTTCCATCAGGGCTATAGACACATGGTCGATAATGGAGCAAGGTATAGACTAGAGCCAAAAGTACCTATTGTCACTTGAACTTGCACCCCTTGAGGAGATGAAAAGTCTATCCTTATTTAATTGGCACAATGGAACCACCTCAGGGCTGTGGGTGACCCAAATTTGAGTTGGATCTCTAGATTAGGGCTAGTTCCCTTGATGTACCACTATAGATCAAACCTACTACTAGGTTTTATGGGGTGAAAAGGGATAAGGATAAATGAAAAAAAATATAATATAGGGGAGGTATTACACCAAATATATGGTCTACTCACACCACTTACAATGTACTTGGAACCAAAGAGAATCTTACACATACACTTCATCCAATTGAACACTCCTCTTCTACATCAATGTTTCAAGCATGGGGTCTTGAAGAGAGATTAGGATAGGAGGACTTAGAAAATAAGTATTAAATAAAAAATAATGAATGAGATACTCACTATCCCTACAATTCACATTAGACATTTCTTATTGACCTACAAAAGAGGGCTCTTAATCTACATAAGGTACTACGAAGAGTAACATGTTAAGGTAAGCAAAATATACTTACACAAGACCAAAAACCATAACATGAACTTAGTGAAATATTGAATGAGATAAAATTAGCTTATTTATTAGTTAAAGGAAAAAAATGATTAGGGTTTTTCCATACTTAGGTGGAGAGATGTGTACAAAAGCCAAAAAAGCTAGTATTTATAAACAAGAGTCACTAAAACACTTGTAAAGAAAGGAGGAGTTATAAAAATAATATAATTATAAATGAGATAGGTCCTATAAGGAAAATATGGACAAATGTTTCCCAAATCATCAAACTTCTCCATATGTGGCGTAGATGTTCTTTTGCTTGCACATAAACCTACCCTCATGATTTGACTTCACAAAACTACCTCATCACTAAATAGAGTTAGGTATAATGATTGATATAATGGGTATGGGTTAATGAAAATCCCATACATGCATTGAAATGGTCCCTAATCATCCACATTCTTCTATCCATGAGCAATCATCTCTAATAGTTACAAAAAGTTCTCTCTCATGTACCTCTTACACTTGACACACAAAATTATTCAAATTATAAAATATAATACATGAAAAATGAGAAATGAAACTTTCCAAGAGTGTCCAAGTCATCATGTTCATGAATCAATTCTCAAAATTCTCCCCAATTAGAGTTTTCACCATTTTCACTAAGTGTTCACTATTTAGCCGCTAGACTAGCTGAGATGAAGGAGATATCATACAAACTTAGGATAATAGATAGCTAAATATATGAGAATGAGGACTTGGAACATGTCATAATTTTATCCTAAAGGTGATTGTATCTTTTGAAACTTCTCTATACTTGTAAAACACATAAATCTGTCAAAAAAAGTCTTATTGTATATCATCCGTATAGGTAAGGTACAACTCAATTGAATAGGAAGGAGACATGGAGAGTCCTATATATCTTCATGTCATTTCCATATCCTTTAAAACCCATTTGTATACTTTAATTTCCTTATCTTCTCTATCAGGTCTAAGAGAGGGTTTTAGATAGGTTTTAGGTCTTACCATTTATTCATAAAGACCAGACATTGGAATTATACAAAAATGCCACTTATGGCTTCTTTAAGAACCTATCTAACATCCTTGAGCACCCTGATTTTCCATGCAAAGTATCATGGTAGTTATAAGCATTCTAAGTTGGCCACTTGAGCTCCTTTAGCATTCTACATAGGCTTGTGTGCACTTTAAGCCAAGAAATGGATTCTTGGAGGATTTTTATAAAAATTTAGGTCTAAAATACACCTTATGCCTCCCTGAGAACATTATACAACTAATTTCAATATTTTTTTATCCCCAAAATGATGATGGACTACTTCTAGGTACTAGGTCTAGTAGGCCTTACCTACAACTTTGGCTCAATTTGACCCTCTAAAGGATTCCACTACCTTATGATGGTTTAGAAACTGAAATAATACCCACATGGACATGATATAAATAATTATAATTATTTTAAAATTCTATAATTGGAAATGACACTCTAGTTGCAGTTAGGCTTATACCTTGCTCACTAGGTCTGCTTGCAAACCTTGTTGCCCAGACCACCTTGTTTGGTTTCAAAAATTCATACCTAGTTTTATCTATTTGATTATGTGTGATTAAACTCCTAAAACCTTTTTAAAAAGTTTATAGGCCTTTTGGTTCATGTTTTTATCCCTTACTCCAAAATTTTAGGCTTTGTGCAAAGGGAAAATTGCCCCCTATCTGAGACAAAATAGGGGGAACTTTTCCTTTTTTTATTTTAAGAAAATAATTTGGGGGGATTTTTGGACTCTAAATTATTGTATATACAATTTTTTATATATTTATGACATGTTTTGACCCCTCAAAACCAAAAATTTCCTAGGCAGACTTTGCATAGGCAGACTGTGTAGGGATTTGTCAAAAGGGACTATGTTTTGCATGTTTAAACTCAACATTTATGTTCATTATCCATCATGATGATGTTATCAGGGTTAAATATTAGTGGTGAAATTGTTTTATCTTCTCCCAATTCCCCAAATTCTCACATGTTGTCATATACTCTTGTTAATTGAAACTGGGTACCCTCTTGTAGGTTGACTGAGATCCTTGCTCTTTTGGCCTACTTGTAGGTTATTTATTTGTTTAAACCTTAGAAATAAATGATTTAAACCTATCCATAACTACTAAATAATATCTCACACTTTATTATAACTATTTTATTCATTCCATGCTATAGGAGTATCTAAATACATCCCTTGTAGATCACTGCCTGAGACTGAGATAGTTGTCCTTAAACTCTTGCTTGTAGGTGCAGATATATATGCTTGGGACCTTATTTTTAATGGTTTAACTTTCCTTAAATATTTAAAGTCATATAAAATAACTATTATACCTTATATTCACCTTGAATTCTCAAAAAATACTATCAAGACATCAAATATTGACTCTTTAACTGATGCCCCTACTGTAGGTTTATGTTTTGTAACTCTAATATAGACTAAAGGTGAGCATGGGAAGTCACAAACTAAAAATATCATCTTCTCCTATGGGTTTCAGTCCATATATACCAATTTAACCATTTAGCGTAATTCATATATGGAAAATAGGCCTAATTGACAAATTTGATGAAGAAAGGCCACTTTTTGATCTCAGACCTGTAGATATTATTATTATGTGTTTTTAGTGTCCAAATGCATACTTTTAGGACTCTTGCACACTAGATTCATCTAGTCTTAGGACCTCCTTCCTTTGCATAGTATTATTCTTATCATGGGGCTATAAAATGAAGTTATTTATTCTCTACAAGAACTTGTCCAACCTTCCTAATCAAAATCTCTACAATTGGGAGGTGCTCTATTTTGTCTCTTTAAAGACTCAGTCCCAAACTCAGAATTGTTCACATTTTGGTCAACACTTCACTCTCCTTGGATTTTCAATAGGTTCTAGCTATCAAAATCACTTCCATATCCCCATTAATATCCTTTATAGTTAGTCATTCTTCTTTGTACATCCCTATTAGACCTCTGTCAAGACCACCTATAGGTGGCTAACAGGCAGCAAGTGTGATATTGTAGGGAAAATGCATGCTTCTTTCCCCATGGTTATTAATTTGGTCATCAATTAAAACTTAATAGTTTAAAAACATCTGAAACACATTTAAATCCTTCATCTTAATGTGGAAAACCTCCTTCATGGCACCTATAGGTGCATATTCCTGAGTAAAAGGTAGTGAAGATGATCTATTACCAAGAACAAGCCTAGAAGAGTCTTCTTAGGCATTTGATAAATCCAAAACCAAAATAAAAATGAGAAAAATATGGATATACCTTAATAAAAACATGAAACCATAAAATCTATCAAACCAAAACATAATATTCAAAAACTAGCTCAAATAGGGACCCCTCATGAATGAACAAGCATGAAAAGTTGCTTGGCTTCTTAGTGATGGTTCATAAAGGAGACACCATGAAACTATAAATTATTTCCATGGAATTTAAGATGACTTAGACCTATTTAAAACCCAAAATAAATCCTCATAACTCCACTTGTATAGACTGTACTATGCATCCAAAGTTGACTCTCCTTGGCTTGTAAAGGTAAGAAAGAAGAAATAGAAGTAAAAACTGAATCTTTTGACCTTTTCTCTACAAACCAAGCATGGTAATGACCTCAAGGAGATGAAGAGACACTATTCCCATGTTGTAAGTTGAAGGTGGACTTCCTAATTCCATACAAGTGTCATTAAGAGCCTAAAATTAAGGAAAACTCCCTATTTTCCTACATGAAACTACATCTTGATTGCATCTAACTAATTCTTGACATGTTCAAACCTCCTCCACATTGAAATATTCCTTGGTGACAAATTTTATTCTTTAACTAATCCATACAAGTCATTTAATAAGCCAAAAATATGACTAAAAGACATTTTTTTGCATATGAAACATGACAAAGGGAAAATTTATGACTTAGGAGCACCTTAGAACATTTAATGACCATATTAGGACATTTTAAGATAATTTGAGCCTTTGACCATGTTTTACTAGAGTTGACTTTGGTTGATTAGATAAGTACAAGGAAGCTAGGATTAAACCATGGCTAGAGTAGGGATGGGTGAAGTGTTTAAACACACATGAGACCCTTTTAGACATATAGGAACCTTTGAAAAAGTTTTTATATGTAAGGGTTGACTCAATTTCACTAAAAGTTGAATTTGGTTAACACTTTTAGTAATTACTAGGGGTAATATGCTTGCCTGTGTTAAGGACTAGTAGCCTTATCACATGCATTAGGGAAAGGGAGTCAAATGCACTTTAAAATAGTGGGATTAGACCCTGACCTAACTAACAAGACAACTGATTGAACTCAAAACACACAAATGAAAAGCAACACAGAACAAGACCAAGCAAACACACAAAGCAAAGGCACACTTGTGCTACTAATCACTTAGGGAACATAAGACACAACAAAAAGGAAACTAATTATGTATATATAACTAAACATACCTCCCTTTCTAGATAAAAAGGAAAGTACCTTGAATCTCCCTCCTCACGAGATGAATTAAGATGTCAAGCATGCTTCTTTCTTGCTCCTTGGCTTGGCATGTCCTTTGATGGAGTCATCTCAAACAAGTCTCCAAGATAGATGAACTCTTCTTGGCATTAGAAACATGGCTCATACTATTGTCCCTTTTTCTGAGATATCATGGAAAATTTGCATCTCTATACATGAGACAACTTGTGGGAAGTCTATGTCTTCTTGAAAGACCTCATTGCTCTTCTCATTTGTTACAATCTCTTCAAAGCCTTCAAGAAGTGTTGTATCATGGCATTCTAGGAGTGTTTCTTGTTCAAAATCTCTTTTGGTATTTGTAGGAGCAACTTCACATGTAGTTGTAGGATCAATCTTCAAGTCATCTTCAAAATCTTCATAGTCATCATAGATTACTCCATCATGGTTTGGAGTTTCTTTATGGTGATACCTCTCAACACATGTTTTATACTCAACATCTTGGGCTTTTTTTATTAGGAGCCTTATCTTCTCACAATCCTCATATTACTTAAACATCTGCATATAGGCCTACCCCATGTCTTCTTCTTGATGCAATGGTAGATTTACCTATTCAATGGAAAACATCCTCTTACTCATATCCATAGCCATCATAGATAAGAGACTCAAAACAATAGAACACTTCTTCTTTAACCATGTCATTTTTCTTACCATTACTTTTAGTCAACTCCAAAAGAGTTATGGGCCCCATGAGACCTTTAACTTCATTACAAATGTCTTCAAAATTTTGCCACAATTCCACATCATCTTTTTTATTAGCATCATAAAGGGACAAAAGAGGAGAAGCTCTTTCCTCCTCTTCTTTGGATTATAAAAGAACTTCTTTCAGGATTTCCTTTTCAACCCAAAGAGGGTTATCTTCATTAGGAAAGCAAGTAAAAGGATGTTAAGATGAAGAGATAAAGGCTTCTTAAGGAAAGGTGGGAAGTAATTGAGTAGGTTTAAGTTTCTCTTCACCTCCAAATTCTCCACTTAGACATTCTTTTTTCTTCTTTCCAAAAGCTACCACTACTTTTTTCCATCTTGGGAAGCTAGGCTTAGATATTTCTTCATGGGGTTGAGATGCAAATGGAGGGGTAAATTATCAGCTTAGGAAACTTGGGGTTTCCTTGGGATTAGCATCCTATCTCCAACTTGGGAAAGTAGGTTTAGGAACATCATTTTCTGATGCCATGATGGATTGTGTCAAATGTTGGTTTGCCAACTCAATATCTTTGTCAAGATGGGCCTCAAAACTCAATATTCCTTTCTTGAAATCTTCTCCAAACTGGTTGTAAGATGGATCAAATTTTTTAACAATGGTGTCCTTATTCTTTTGGCTTCTCTCATGGATGGACTTCCAAGAAGGGAAACTCTGGGTAATTCATGAAGTACTTGGTGCATTTTGAATAGGCATAGTTGACACACATAAAGAATGAGGTGGGGTGTATTGGTGCTGCCAATACTGAGCTATCTTATGATATTTCAACCTCTCTTATATGTGGGAAACTAGACAAAAAACATCAAGCATTTCATTAGTAAGACCTTGCCAATTAGCTCTCTCAATGGGCATCCATTCTCTCTTGACTTACTCTAAAACATCTTTCACACTCTTGATACAAACATTAGGGATGATTTGACCAAAACCATTTCTAGTATCATATATTCCTTATAGCCAATGAGAGTCTTCTTGAAACTTGCAATGGATTGACTTGGAGAGGAACTAGGTGAAACATAAGCTTGGGAGGGCTGATTACAAGACTGATGCCAATCATAGTAGGGATGAATATGGTCATATTGAGATTTAAAATACTAACCAAGGACTTGTTCATATGGATATGGGATAGGAAAAGATGGATATGTCTCACCAACTTGTGTTAAGGCAAAGTAAACATCAAAATTATCCATGAAATTTTCATGAGAAGTGTATAGAATAAGAAAACAACCTTAATTAGAGTACCTTGTAATAACCACCCATATTTTTCCAATGAAAGAAAATTGTGAACTACTATGTCATATCAATTAAATTTCTTAATGATCAACATGACATTTTGTCAAACACTTGACAAACATGCAACTATACATACAAAACCTAAAACTCCTTATTTGTTGTTAAACACTAATTTGCAATATAAATGTGCACATACAATTGCCTTATGGGCTACAAAAAATATTCAAATTTGTATTTAAAAAAAACAATTCTTAGATATGAAAATTTGATAGACGAAGCCTGGAAATTAGTGCTATAGTGACCCACAGAGGAAATGGCAGCGTTCTAGTCCTCTAATCAGTGAGAATAAACAAGTAAACTTGATGCAAACATTGTTCATGCACTATAACAACACTATTCATGACACTATAGCAATTTTACTATTCACAAGTTACTATAGCAAAATCACTATTCATGCACATTGTAGCAAAAACACTATTCATGCACACTATTGACAACTCCTGTAGTAAATCATTAATCTACCCTTCTTTGTTGTAAATCTAATAAGCCCAATGTGTTTCCTAAATTAATACACCATCAATCCTCCTGAATGTGTCTTTCAACAATGAAGAGAATGCTAGCAAAGAGGGATTTTGTCCTTCAAGCTCAAAAATTAGATTTCTAGGAAATCCAACAGCATAACATTAATCTCATCCAAAAACCCCTTAAATGGAAACTCTTCTATTTCTTTTATAGAGTTCTCACAAGAGTCCATTCCTTCATTTTGTTAATGTGGGATAAAACATAACTCCCTTTATGTAACTTATGTATCCGATGAATTATAAAATAAAGGGGATTCTTTTATTTAAATAATTCCCACAAACTATAGAATATGCATTAATAAAGTTAAATATTTAAATTTAACTTTATAAAATAACTTCATTAATGCCCAATAAATAATATCAATGATAAAAAAATATTCTTGTTGATTTTAAACAATTACCATCGACATGTCACTGCCCCTAGAAGTCCAACAATGTCCATTCAGGACTTACTATAAATAGTAAGTATGCCCAAAACTGCCTCAAACCCTTAAAAAAGATATGCAATTAAAACTGTCTATGCCAAATGGCCTCTAAGTCCCTTTAATGTCCTTGTTAGCCTATGGGACCATAGGGAAATAGGCTAACTACAACATCATGCTATGAATGTTAGAAAGGGGACATTACATACCTAGACTATTTAACCAGTAGATTTATGCTTGGAATCACCATTGGTGCTTAGTGGAATTTCCTCCAAAGGATGTTATCTTGAGGAGAACACCAAAACTCCTCAAGGAATGGACTATTCAATCCCACCGAGCATGCCAAAAACTATTATCACTTGAACTTTCACCCCTTGAGGAGATGACAAGTCTCTCCTCATTCAAGTGGCACAATAGAACCACCTTAGGGCTATGGGTGACCCAAATTTGAGGTGGATATCTAGATTAGGGCTAGTTCCCTTGATGTACCACTATAGATCAAACCTACTACTAACTTTTGGGGGGGGTGAAAAGAAAGAAGAATAATTGAAAACAAATCTAATATAGAGGAGGTGATACACCAAATAAATGGTCTACTCACACCACTTACAATGCACTTGGAACCAAAGAGAAGCCTACACATACACTTCATCCAATTGAACACTCATCTTCTACATCAATGTTTCAAACATGGGGTCTTGAAGAGACCTTATACTAAGAGGAGTTAGATAATAGGTCTTCTAAAAACACTAATTAATGAGTTACTCACTATACCTACAATCCACATTAGACACTTCTTGTTGACTTGCACAAGAGATATTTCAATCCACATAAGGCATTAGGATGAGTAACATATGAAGGTAAGAAAAATATACTTGCACAAGAACAACAACCATAACATGCACTTAGTAAAATCTTGAATGACGTAAAAATTAGATTATTTATTAGTTCAAGGCAAAAATTGAATAGGGCTTCACCATACTCAGGTGGAGAGATGCGTATAACAACAAAAAAGGCTAGTATTTATAGTAAATATGAGATAAGAGAGAAAAGGTGAAGCTTAAGAGTCACTAAGACACTTGTCAAGCAAGGAGAAGGAGTTATAAAATTCATAGAATTAGGCATGAAATAGGTCTTACAAGGAAAATATGGATAAATGTCTCCCAAATCATCAAATTTCTCCATATGTGGCATGGATGTTCTTTTGCTTGAACATGAAACCACCCTCATGATTTGACTTCACAAAACTACCTCATCATTAAATAGGGTTAGGTATAATGATGATATGAGGGGGAGGGGTTACTGAAAATCCCCTACATGCATTGGAATGGTCCCTAATCATTCACATTCTTCTATCCATGAGCAATCATCTCCAATAGTTAGAAAAATCTCCCTTTCATGTACCTCTCACACTTGGCACAAAAAATGCTTCCAATTATATAATTTTATCCATGAAAAAGGAGGAATGACACTTTTTAAGAGTGTCCAAGTCATCATGTTCATGAATCAAGCCTCAAAAGGCTCCCCAATTGGAGTTTTCACCATTTTTACTACGTGTTCACTATCTGCCCACTAGATTGGCTGAGATGAAGGAGATAGAAGACACACTTAGGATAATAGATATCTCAATATATGATCATAGGACCTATAAAAAGTCCTAATATTTATCCTAAAGGTGATTGCATATTTTGAAACTTCTCCATACCTATAAACCACATAAATATGTCAAGGAAATCCCTATTGTACACCATATGTATAGGTAAGGTACAACTAAATTTTATGGGAAGGATACCTAGAGAGTCCTCCTCTATAGCTTCAAGTCATTTACCTAGCCTTTACACCCCATTTGGATACATCATTTTCCTTATCTTCTCCATTAGGTTTGAGAGAGGGTTTGTGAGGGTTTTGAAGAGGTTTTAGGTCTTAGTGTTTTTTCATAAATAATAGAAATTATAATTCTAAAAAAATTCCACTTATGACTTCTTTATTATCCTTTATAACATATTTGATCACCCTAATTTTCCATATAAATTATCATGGGAGTTCTAAGCATTGTAAGTTGGCCACTCGAGCTCCTTTAGCATTATACATAGGCCTGTGTGAACTTTAAGCCAATAAATGGATTCTTGGTGGAATTTTTTACAATGTTATGGCTTAGATACACATTATGCCTCCCCAAGAACATTACATAATTGATTTCAATGTTTTTTTAGACCCAAAATGATGATGGACTGCTTCTAGGTACTAGGCCTAGACTAGGTCTAGTAGGCCTTACCTACAACTTTGGCTCAAACTGACCCTCTAATGGATTAACATATCTTATGATGGTTCAAAAATTTTAGGAATACCTTTATGGACATGATCTAAGGCATTAGAATTCTCTTCAAATGCTAGAATTGGAAATGACCCCTATTTGGAGTTAGGCATGTACCTTGCTCACTAGGTTTGCTTGCAAACCTAGTTGCCTAGACCACCTTGTCTATTTCAAAACTTTCTACCTATTTTTCCCTATTTTATTATGTGTTATTAAACTCCTAAAACCTTTTTAAAAAGTTTCTAGGTCTTTTGTTTCATGTTTTTAGCCCTTACTCAAAAATTGCAGGCTTTGTGCAAAGGGAAAAGTGCCCCCTGTCTGAGATAAAATAGGGGAAATTTTCGTATTTAACTTTAAAAAAAATAATTTGAGGGAATTTTTGGACTCTAAAGGATGCTCTATACAATTTTTGATCTCCTAGTGACATGTTTTGAACCATCAAAACCACAAATTTCCTAGGCAGACTTTGCATAGGTAGATTAAGCAGGGATTTGTAAAAAGGGACAGTGTTCTACATGTTTGGACTCAAATTTGCTGGTCATTCTCCATCATGATGATTTTATCAAGGTTAAATAGTAGTGGTGAACATTTTTTATCTTCTCCCAATTCCACAAGTTATCACATGTTCTCATATACTCTTGCTAACTGAAACTGGGTACCCTACTATAGGTTGACTAAGATCCTTTCCAATTTGGCCTACTTTTAGGTTATTTATTTGTTTAAAATTTGGAAAAAAATGATTTAAATCTCTCCATGACCCCTCAATCCTATCTCACACTTTATTAGACCTATTTGCTTCATCTCATGTGATAGGGGTATCTAAATACATCCCTTTTAGGTCACTGCCTGAGATGAGATAGTTGCCCTTAAACTCTTGCTTGCAGGTGAAGATATATATGCTTGGGACCTTTTTTTTAATGTTTTGAATTTAATTTAAGAATTAAATTCATATAAAATAACTTTTATACCTTTTATTCACCTTGAATACTAAAAAAATACCATCAAAACATCAAATATTGACTCACTATTTGATACCCCTACTGTAGGTGTATGTTTTGTAGCTCTAGTATAGATTGAAGGTGAGCATGGGAAGTCACAAAAATAAAATAAAATATTTTCCTATGGGATTTAGTCCATATATACCACTTGAACTATTTAGAGTCATTCATATATAGAAAATTGGCCTAATTGACAACTTTGATGAAGAAAAGCCACTTTCTGATCTCAGACCTATAGATATTACTGTGTGTTTTTAGTGTCCAAATGCATACTTTTAGGACTCTTGAACACTAGATTCATCTAGTCTTAGGACCTCCTTCCTTCGCATAGTGTTAGTCCTATCATGGGACTATCCAATGAAGTTATTTAGCCTCTAAAAGATCCTGTCCAACCCTCTTATTCAAAAGCTCTATAAGTGGGAGGTGTTCTATTTTTTCTCTTTAGAGACTCAATCCCAAACTTAGAATTGTTCACATTTTGGTTAACACCTCACTCTCCTTGGCTTTCCAATAGGTACTAGCTATCAAAATCACTTTCATAACCCAATAAAGACCCTTTATAGTTAGTCATTATTATTTATACATCCCTATCATACCTCTATCAAGACCACTTGTAGGTGGCTAACAAATAATAAGTGTGATCTTGTAGGGGAAATGCATGCTTATTTCCCCATGATTCTTAATTTGGTCATAAAGTGCACCTTCATAGTTTCAAAACATTTGAGACACCTTCAAATCCTTCATCTTAACATGGAAAACCTCCTTCATGGCACCTGTAGGTGCATATTCTTGAGCAGAAGGCAATGAGGATTGTCTATGACCAAGAACAAGCCTAGAAGAGGCTTCTTAGGCATTTGATAACTCAAAAACAAAAATAAAAATGAGAAGCCTATGGAGAAACCCTAATAAACACATGAAACCATCAAAGCTATCAAACCAAAACATAATATTCAAAAACTAGCTCAAATAGGGACCCCTCAAGAATGAATAAGCATAAAAAGCTGCATGGCTTCTTAGTGATGGTTCATAAAGGATAAGACATGAAAATAATTTTTTTTTCCATAGATTTGAATTTTACTCAGACCACTTTCAACCCCCCAAATCATTCTTCCTAACTCCACCTGTATGGACTGTACTATGCATCCAAAGTCAACTCTCCTTGGCTTGCAAAGGCAAGAAAGAAGAAATAGAAGCAAAAAATGAATTTATTTGACCTTTTATATACAAAAAATCTATGGTAAAGACCTCAAGGATATGAAGAGACACTATTATCATGTTTTAAGCTGAAGGTGGACTTCCCAAGTCTGTATAAGTGCCATTAAGAGCCTAAAATTAAGGAAAACTCCTTATTTTTCTACATGAAACTACTTATTGGCTGAATTTTACTGATTCCTGAAATTTCCTCACCTCTTCCATGTTGAAATCTTCTTTTTTGATAAATTTGCTTCTTTAACTAATCTGTACAAGTCATTTAATAAGCCAAAAATATGACTAAAAGGCATTTTTTGCATATGAAACATGGAAAATGGAAAATACATGACTTAGGATCACCTTAGAGCATTTAAATGACCATATTAGGAAATTTTAAGATAATTTGAGCCTTTGACCATGCTTGACCAAAGTTGACTAGACAAGTATAAGGAAGCTAGGCTTAAACCAAGGCTAGATTAGGGATGGGTGAGGTTTGTAAAGACACATAACACCATTTTAGACATATATGAACCTTTGAGAAACTTTGAATATGTATTGATTGACCAAATTTGACTAAAATTCAAATTTGGTTAACAATATCTCTGTCAGGGCTATATATGTTTGGTTGGAAGAAGAGAAATGTCTAATCCTTCATTATCCAACCCAAATAATATACATATTAATAAAAGGAAAGAAATAATATAATTCCCTTAATATTTTTTGTCTAAATTTTCAATCCTAAGTTAACAATTAAAATCTAATGGATAACTAATGAAATCATTGCACACTCTTGTATGAAAATTTCATAATTTTGAATCTTAGTATGTCACTTGATAAAGCTAAAAGTTATGTTTAGTTTTGATAGCAGCATGAGAGTCTAAAATATCATGATGGTTTGTTTCCAAAATCTAACCAATAAATTTGAGTTTTGATACCTAATAGTTTTTCCTTACATGATTCTTCATTTGTTGTAACCAACACACTCTCATTCTATTCTAAATAAGTACCCACATCTCAGATGAATACATTTATAAATCATTTGTAATTTCATGAAATAATTATTTAAGTCTTTAGTTATTTGATTCAAATATCCTCCTAAATATTAAAACATTTCTTGAATGGACATCTCATCATGAATTTTAGTTTAGTGTATGCAAATAAATCAGGTTTTCATCAAGTCTATTTATGAAGAATTGGTCATGAATCACAACACTTTGATTCATTTTTTTCGTACTATTTAGGAAAAAACATGCTACGAGATTCACACATATTCAACATCAACTTTATTATTTCCACTCTTTCTTGAAACACCTTTTACTTTTTTTACTTAATCCAATAATATCTATGTTAACAATAAATAATGTCTTTTGATGTGCACTCCCCTTTGTATCTTTCCACAAGATTAACACTTACTCACATTCTATTCTAAGGTTGTGAAATTCCAAACTTATCATAACATTCCAAGTGTCTCAATCTCATTTGACTTGCATTATGCAATCCTCATACCTATTTTCATTTATCTTCTTCATTGCAAAACTATGAGCCATTAATAGCATGCCATATATTTTCCACATACTACTATGGGTCACATTATTTATCTGTTGCATTATTGTAACCCTCACACTCAAAATTTATGAAGACTCAAATTAAAAAAATATCAAGTTAGTTGACCCATGCTACTTATCACATCATCACACTATTGCATCTTCACAATTTACCAAAAGGGCCTAGACCAAGTTTGAAGGAAAGTGAAGTAATGAACCAGTCCAAAAAATCCATGTGACAACATTTAGTAGTGTCACTAGTATGCATATCACATAAATTTAAATACACCTAAGGTACCTGAAATTCCATGATATTGAAACAATCATAGAAGGACACATGTCACTATACTATTGATGACTCCCCTCACAACCATGAAAAAGGACTTCATGAAGATTGATAACTATGAAGGCCTTACCCAACTAGAAGATGTAATGTGTAAAAATTGTGCAACCTTGAGACAAAATGCCATTGAATGCTATTTAATAAATCAATGATTTTGAGACTCCAAACCAATCAAAAGGGACATGTGGCTAACAAAAAAGGCACTCACAAATTGACTAAGATTAAATAAGGCCTACATAGTGAACAAAATAAAGACATGTCTATGGTTCATGATCACTTTGATAAAATCATAAAACACATCAAAATAAAATTACAATGGGAAAAAGCCTCTGAATAAATGCAAAGGGCCATATTTAACATTTAAGATGCACAAAAGAGCAAACTCAATATATCATTAAATTTTTTAAGGCAAACATAAAAGGTCATTCATTTGAATTAGATCTATTTTCAAAGAGACTAATTCAAATCAAGATTCCTAACATAGAACACTAAGAATTCTAAAAGCTAGGACAATTATTTAAAGTCAAGAGACAAACTGACAAATAAAATAATTGCATATCCATGACCTTTTTTTTCCCTCTCATTTGGTACTACATAAGTATTATATAGACACTCCATTCACTCAGGATGTTGTGGGGATGATGTTGAAACATTAGAGTGCAGTCTAGATGAGGTTGGTAGAATCAAACCAATCCCTGAAGGATAAATCCTAACATCAAAGGATGTTGACTATATTTATGATCTACCAATCATACAAAAATTTGGACTACACCAAATTGGTTCCAAACCAAAGGTATTCCCTTGCTTGGATCAATTTTATAAAGTGTTTATTAGAACATAATATTTAGATGACCTAATCTTATCATCAAAGAAAAAAACATAAAGGAATGTTCATGGTAGGTTTGCCCATTACAATGTATTATCAAATTCCCCATCCCGTGCCTCTATAAAATATTTATATTGAATTAAAATGGATTACCAATGACAATTTGAGATATATATTGAAAGATTATCCTGAGAATATGGAGAGGTGGGTAATTCGAGAAATGTGAATATCATACCCATTGACCAATTCATACCAAGATTTTGAATTTGAATAGATTTACTAAATGGATTATATGGGGTTGTTGATATATTTCAATTCAACAAGGTTTGTATTGTTAGGATCTTACAACACAATTGATTACTTTTGTGTAAGCAACTAAACACAAAATTAAACCAGAAATAATAAGTAACTAGAAATCAGAAACAACAAAGAATATGAGATACAAGAAACAACCCAAAAACTTGTATTAAACTCTTCTAGAAGGAAATACAATGAAGAAATATCTCTTTCTTCTCACACCTCTCAGATGTACAGATCTCTTTCCCTCAAGAGTTCTCTCTCTCAATTACAATCAATCCAAGTGTTGGAGTTGGTTGTAATTAAGAGAGATAACTCTTGAGGGAAAGAGATTTGTACATCTGAGAGGTCTGAGAAGAAAGAGATATTTCTTCATTGTATTTCCTTTTGAAAGAGTTTAATACAAGTTTTTGGGTTGTTTTCCTGTCTCTCTTAATACTCATGCCAAGGATATTCTTTGTTACTCCCAAATCCTTCATGGCAAATGTGTGAGCTAATTTTACCTTAAGCTCAGTAATATCCTACATGTGTGAACCTGTAACAAGCATATCATCTACATATAGTAACAGGATAATATATCTACCATTATCCAATTTGTTAAAATAAACACAATGGTCAGATTGACATCTACAAAAGCCATGCTCTGTCATAAACCTGTCAAACCTAAAATACCATTGTCTTGGAGCTTGCTTAAGACCATATATGCTTTTCTTCAACCTGCACACAAGTTTCTCCTTACCTTTGACCTCAAAGCCTTCCGGCTGATCCATATATATTTCTTCATCTAAATATCCATGAAGAAATGCTGTCTTAACATCAAGCTGCTCAAGATGCAAATCCTCAATAGCAACTAAAGACAATACAGTCTGAATAGAAGTCATCTTTACTATAGGAGAAAAAATTTCACCAAAATCAATACCTGTTTTCTGTGTAAATCCCTTTACTACCAACCTGGCCTTATGTCTCATTTGTCCATTCTCTCCTTCCTTTAACCTATAAACCCATCTATTTTTTAGTTCTTTCTTTCCGACTGGCAACTCAACCAAATCCCACATTTGGTTCTCTTTCAAGGAATCAATTTCCTCATTCATGCCACGCTCCCACTATTTCCTAGTTTTTACCTGCATTGCCTCATTAAAACTTTCTGGTTCTCCACTATTAGTGAGCAATAAGTAGAATAAAGAAGGGGAATATCGAATCAGAGGTTTACTTACCCTTTTTGACCTCCTCATGGGCATTTGAGACTCATTCACAGCTTGCTGTTCGCCCAAATTCCTTTTTGTCAGTGACTGATCTCAGTCATCTCTTGGTCTGTACCTGACCAACGTCAGTTCCTGTCTGACCAACGTCGGTTCCTGTATGACCGATGTCGGTTCCTTCTTGACCGACATCAGTTCCTTCCTGACCGATGTCAGTCCCTGCCTGACCGATGTCAGTGTTTATGTTTTCCTATGTGTGATTATTTTTATCCATGAGCTCATTTTGGATCATAACCTCATCCAAATCAACATTGTCCTGCTTAGTATTATTCAGCTTCTTGACTGATCACTGTACATCACCTTCTCATTGAAAACAACATCATGGCTTCTAATAATTTTGTTAGTTCCTAAATTCCACAATTAAAATCTGAAATCTCTAGAGCCATAACCAATGAAAGTGCACCGCATAGATTTAGCATCCAGCTTCTTTCTATTTTCTTTATCAATGTGCACAAAAGCTTTAGAACTAAAAACTCTGAAAAATGAAAGATCTACCTTTTTACCTGTCCATGCCTCTTCTAAAATTCCACCATCCAGTGCAGTAGAGGGTCCTCTGTTAATAAGGTAAACCACAGTATTTATAGCTTCTACCCAAAATTGTAAGGGCAAACCAACATGCAACCTCATACTCCGTGCACGCACCATTATTGTTCTATTCATCCTTTCAGCAACTCCATTTTATTGAGGTGTCCTTGGAACTATTCTTTCCCTATGTATTCCATTCATAGAATAGTAACTGTTGAATTTATTGCTGTAGTACTCACCACCATTGTCAGATCTAAGGCACTTCAATCTCAAACCTGTTTCATTCTCAACCAAAGCTTTCCATTTCTTAAATGTGTCAAAAGCATCAAATTTATTCTTTATGCAATAAACCCATACCTTTCTTATAGCATCATCAATGAAAGAAACATAATACTGTGATCTTCCAATAGAAGCTACCTGAGCTGGTCCCCACACGTCTGTGTGAACAAGCTCCAACTTGTGCTTCTTCTTTGTTGATCTAGTTTTGAAAAACCTCACTTTCTTCTGTTTCCCAAAAATACAATGCTCATAGAAATCTAGATCTATGCTTTTCAAATCTGAAAGCTTACCTTTTGACTTAAGAATATTCATTCCCTTCTCACTCATGTGACCAAGCCTACAGTGCCACAACTTTGCATCTACATCTAAAGTAGATAATACAGAAGGAGAATAATCAGTAATATAATTACATAGATAGAGAGTACCTACTCTCTTACCTCTGGCTAATACAAGTGCACCTTTGGAAACTTTCCAAGATTTAGCTGTGAGAGTTACTGTGCAACCCTCATCCCCCAACTTTTCTACAGAAATCAAATTCCTCTTCAGGATGGGTACATGCATGACATCCTTCAACACCCATGTGTTGCCATTCTGCAATTTCAGCTACACTTTTCCTTTGCCAACAATTTTACAAGGCTCATCATCCCCTAAATAGACTATTCCAAAATCTCCATGGACATAATCATTGAAAAATTCTCTATTTGGGGTTGCATGGAAAGAGGCACCAGAATCTAAAACCCAAGATTCTATTTTATTATCCAAAGAAAATATAAGAGCATCCTGTGCAACAATACCTGCAACTTTTGCTTCTTCTTTACCTTCATGCTGATTTTCTTCTTTAACTTTCAACTAATAATCTTTCTTTGCATGCCCTTTCTTTCCACAATTCCAACAGATTATATTTCTTCCATTTTTGAATTTGGATCTATTTCTCATCTTTGATTTTGACCTTGATCTCCCTTGCTTGCCCTTCTCTTTTTGCCTTCCCCTGCTTTCAATACTTAAAGCATTACCTGACGTTTCCTCTGTGCTTTTCCTGTGAATTTATTCATTCAAGATTACACTAACAACATCATCAACTTTCAAGATATTTGAAGCAGATGCAGTATTACTAACTGCCATTACCAAACTATGCCAACTTTCAGGTAAAGAGCATAAGATTAAGAGAGCCTTAATTTCATCATCAAAAACTATTTTGACTGAATTTAACTGATTTACTATTTCATGGAAATCATTTAGATGAGTAGATATAGATCCACCTTCCTGTATTTACAAATTAAATAATTACTTCATAAGATATATCTTATTTAAAGCTGAGGGCTTTTCATATAAATTTGCTAAAGTATCCATTAACTCTACCATTGTCTTTGCCTGTGATAAGTTGGAAATCACAGAAGATGCTAGGCTCAACCTTAAAGATCCAAGATCCTTTCTATCAAGAACATTCCATTCTTCATCTTGCATATATGTGGGCTTTCTTGAAACCCCACCCCATGGTAAGTACATATCTTTTTGATATAGATAATCTTTTATCTGCATCCTCCATAATTGATAATTCTTGCCATTAAATTTCTCCATTCTTAGTTTACTTTCTTCTACCATTGCTTTACTCTCACTCAATCAGAAACCCTTGTGAGTGATCTGTAATCAATAAACACTAACCCGATTTGATACAACTTGTTAGTGAACCCAAAGCTCTGATACCACTTGTTAAGATCTTATAACACAATTGATTACTTTTGTGTAAGCAACTAAACACAAAATTAAACCAAAAATAATAAGTAACTATAAATCAGAAACAACAAAGAATATGAGATACAAGAAACAACCCAAAAACATGTATTGAACTCTTCCAAAAGGAAATACAATGAAGAAATCTCTCTTTCTTCTCACACCTCTTAGATGTACTGATCTCTTTCCCTCAAGAGTTCTCTCTCTCAATTACAGCCAACTCCAACACTTGGATTGCTTCACATTTACATGTCTTCTACAAGCTATGAAGATCTAACCCTATTTATAATACTAGGATTCATGAGCTATGCATTCTCCACCATTAGATACACCTCTTAATCAAAGGTTCAAATCTGTCCTGCCAAAAATAGAAATGCGGACTCAATACTAACAGTTAATCTTTTCATGCAAATAATCTATTCTTTCTCAAAAATAGAATTTTGGAACGCACAGGTGACTGATGTCAGTCCCTGTCTGTCTGCATATGACCGACGTTAGCTGATTCATAATCGACGTCGACAGCCTCTGGTTGACTCCTGACCGATGTCGGTCAATCCTGACTGATGTCAGCGACTGTGTAACTCCAACAACCTTTGCATTTGCTCATCTGGTGAAGCTTTTAGCTCCACAAGTCACCATGTATTCCCTTGCTCTCCATGATTATCAATGATAAGTAGGTCCCCTCCTTAAAAGAGATTATCTCTTTTAATCTTAAACAATAAGTGTTAGGGATGACAAATGGAGGATATTTATATAAGATGTAGTATCTAGTAGATGTTATTTATGCCACCGTGTTTTTTTCATAAAATTTGAAGATGGGCCTCTAATATAGGGACACCAATACATCATCAATTTTTAAAGCTAGATGCATACCATTTTAGGTAATGTATTTGGTTCATATGTGATTTTTTAAACCCCTAGTTTAGTAATCTATTGATGAAGAACTGATGCCTAGATTATCAAATGAAATTAGAAAATGAATAATTAACATGGGATCATAATGGTACTTATCAGATTGCATAGTTATAAGGATATATGGATTACTTGTATGTCTTCTAAGATTGCCTATATTTGTTCTAGATAAACTAGCTAAGTAAGAGATAGCTTATCAACTTATCAATGGAGTTTTCACTGTGTAAAGACAATAATCATGAACCATGGACCCCACTACCCTAAAAGGTTGTGTTGGGGATCAATCAACAATATGATTACAATATGAAAGCAACTAAACACGGAATTAAATCAAATAGATAAGAAACTAGAATCAGACTTAACAAGAAACAAGAGATACAAGAAACCACCCTGAAAACTTGTATTCAACTCTTTACAAAAGGAATTACAATTGAAGAAACTTCTTTTCTTCCACACCTCTCTAGATGTACAGATCTCTTCTTAGATCTCTTTCCCTCAAGAGTCCTCTCTCTCTCAATTACAATCAACTCCACAATCTGGATTGATTCACATATACAAATAATGTACAGTCTAATTCTGCTATGAAGATCTAATCCTATATATAAAATAAGGAAACATGAGCATGCACTTACAACCAATAGATGCACCTCCTAAACAAGGGCTCTAACTAGTTCTACTCAAATTAGAAATGCGAGCTTAACAACCAACAGTTCGTTCCTTAACATGCAATCAATCTGTTCACGCACGGAAATAGATTATGGATGCCACAGGTAACTGACATCGATTCCTGCCTGCTTGAACCTATCAACATCGGCCGATCCTGGTCTGCTCCTGATCGACGTCGGTCGCCTTTGGTTTATTTCTAACCGTCGTCAGCGACTGTTGATTTCCAACAACTTGTAACTCGCTCATTTGGTGAAGCTTTTAGCTCCATACCCTAACAATCTCCCACTTGGAGATAAACAACTGTACTAGTACCTATACAACAACAGCTTCTAGCTCCTCCATCTTCAACTCAATCATGAAGACCAATGAAAGTTGAATGAAGATTCAACTTCTCCTTTGTAACCGGCTTGGTTAACATATTCGCAAGATTCTTATCTATATGGATCTTCTCCAGCTTCAACTCACCATCCTCCAATACCTGTCTAATGAAGTGGTACCTAAGTTGTATGTGCTTTGTTCTTGAATGAAAGGTTGAATTCTTAGCCAAATGAATTGCACTCTGACTATCACCGTATAGTCTACAACTCTCTTACTCCTTTCCAAGCTCTTCCATGAACTGTGTCATCCATATCATGTCTTTGGTAGCCTCTGTGACTGCAATATATTCTACTTTTGTAGTTGACAAGGCAACAACCTTTTGCAACTTTGATATCCAGCTAACCACCATTCCACCTACAGTGAAAACATATCCTGTGGTACTTCTTCTACCATCCAAATCACCTACCATATCTGAATCTACATAACCATATAGAGAAGTATTTGAACTGCCATAGCATAAATGCCTACTGCTGGTTCCTTTCAGATATCTAAGGATCCACTGAACTGATTTCTAGTGTTTCTTCCTTGGATTGGCCATATACTTACTTACAACTCCCACTGCTTGGGCAATATCAGGCCTAGTACAAACCATTGCATACATTAAACTTCCTACTGCAGAAGCATATGGAACTTTCCTCATGTACTCTACCTCATCATGTGAATTAAGACACTGTTCTTTACTTAACTTGAAATGGCCAGCCATAGGTGTGCTTACCGGTTTTGCATCCTGCATGTTGAACTGTTTCAACACCTTGTTCACATAATCCTCTTGAGACAAAATCAACCTATGATTTTTCCTGTCTCTCTTAATATTCATGCCAAGGATTTTCTTTGCTACTCCCAAATCCTTCATGGCAAACGTGTGAGCTAATTTCTCCTTTAGCTCAGAGATATCCTGCATGTGTGATCCTACAACAAGCATATCATCTACATACAACAATAGAATAATATATCTACCATTATCCAATCTCTTAAAATATACACAATGGTCAGATTGACATCTACTGTAGCCATGCTCAGTCATAAACCTATCAAATCTCAGATACCATTGTCTTAGAGCTTGCTTGAGGCCATACAAGCTTTTCTTCAATCTGCACACTAGCTTCTCCTTACCTTTGACCTCATATCCTTCCGGCTGATCCATATATATTTCTTCATCCAAATCTCCATGAAGAAACACTGTCTTAACATCAAGCTACTCAAGATGCAAATCCTCAATAGCAACTAAAGACAATACAGTCCGTATAGAAGTCATTTTAACAACAAGAGAGAAAATCTCACCAAAGTCAATACCTAGTTTCTGTGCAAATCCTTTCACTACTAACCTGGCCTTATATCTCATCTGTCCATTCTCACCTTCTTTCAATCTGTAGATCCATTTGTTTTTCAGTGTCTTCTTTCCTGCTGGCAACTCAACCAAATCCCATGTTTGGTTCTCTCTCAAGGAATCAATTTCCTCATTCATGCCTAGCTCCCACTGACTCTTGGAATCCACCTGTATTGCTTCATCAAAACTCTCTGGTCCTCCACCATCAGTAAGCAATAAATAGAATAATGAAGGAAAATATCGAATCAGAGGTTTACTTACCCTTTCTAACCTCCTGTTGGGCATTTGAGACTCATTCACAACACGCTATCCGCCCAAATTCTCTGACAGTGACCGACCTCGATCACTTCTAGGCCTGTAACTGACTATCGTTGGTTCTGCCTGATCGACGTCGATTCCTGCCTGGCCAATGTTGATTGCTATACGGCCGTCATCGGTCCTTGTACGGCCGATGTCAGTTCCTACCTGACCGACATCGGTCTCTATGTTTTCCTTTTTGTGACTTTTCTTTTCTGCGAGCTCGTTTTGGACCTTCACCTCGTCCAATTCTCCATTGCTCTGCTCAGGTTGATCCAACTGCTTGAGCTGATCACTATACATCACTTTTTCATTGAAAACAACATCACGGCTCCTAATTGTCTTGTTAGTTCCTAGATTCTAAAACCTGAATTCAAACTCATCAGAGCCATAGCCAATAAATGTGCACCTCATAGACTTAGCATCCAACTTCTTTCTATTTTCCTTATCAACGTGCACAAAGGCTTCACAACCAAAAACTTTGAGAAATGATAGATCTACCTTTTTACCTGTCCATGCCTCTTCTGGAATTCCACCATCCAGCACTATAGAGGGACCTCTGTTAATCAGGTACACTACAGTATCAATGGCTTCTACCCAAAACTCTAAGGGCAATCCAACATGCAATCTCATACACCTTGCACGCTCCATGATTGTTCTATTCATCCTTTCAGCAACTCCATTTTGCTGAGGTGTTCTTGGAACAATCCTTTGCCTGTGGATCCCATGCATATAACAATACCAATTGAACTTGTGGCTACAAAACTCACCACCATTGTCAGATCTCAGGCACTTCAATCTCTTACCTGTTTCATTCTCAACCATAGCTTTCCAAATCTTAAACATGTCAAAAACATCAGATTTCTTCTTAATACAATAGATCCATACCTTTCTAGTAGCATCATCTATGAAAGAAACATAGTACTGTGATCCTCCAATAGAAGCAACTTGGGCTGGTCCCCACATGTCTGTGTGAACAAGCTGTAATTTGTGCTTCTTCTTTGTTGACCCAGTCTTGAGAAAACTCACTCTCTTCTATTTTCCAAAAATACAGTCTTCACAGAAATCTAGATCTATGCTTTTCAAATTTAGAAACATACCTTTTGACTTAAGAATTATCATTCCCTTCTCACTCATGTGGCCAAGCCTTTGATGCCACAACTTTGCATCTACATCTGAAGTAGATAATACAGAAGGAGAATTGTCAGTAATACAATTACATAAATAGAGAGTACCTACTCTCTTACCTCTGGCCAATACAAGTGCACCCTTGGTGACCTTCCAAGATTCAGCTGTGAGAGTTACTGTACAACCCTCATCCCCTAACTTTCCTACAATCAAATTTCTCTTCAAGCTGGGAACATGCATGACGTCTCTCAACACCCATGTGTTGCCATTTTGCATTTTCAGCTGCACTTTACCTTTGCCAATAATTTTACAAGGCTCATCATTCCCTAAATAAACTATTCCAAAATCTCCATGGACATAGTCACTAAAATATTCTCTATTGGGGGTTGCATGGAAAGATGCACCAGAATCTAAAACTCAAGATTCTATATTATTATGCAAAGAGAATATAAGAGCATCTTGTGCAACAATACTTGCCACATTTGCTTCTTCTTTATCATCATGCTGTCTGTCCTCTTTAGGCTTTGACCAACAATCTTTGCTTATGTGCCCTATCTTTCCACAATTCCAGCATTGTGGCTTCCTGCCATTTTTGGATTTGGATCTTCCTCTCATCTTTGACTTAGATCTTGATCTCCCTTTCTTGCCCTTCTCTTTCTGCCTTCCCCTGCTCTCAAAACTTAAAGCATTCCTTGATGTCTCCTCTGTGCTTTTCCTGCGAATTTCTTCATTCAAGATTACACTAACAACATCATCTACTTTTAAAATATTTGAAGCAGATGCAGTATTACTAACTGCCATCACCAAGCTATGCCAGCTTTCTGGTAAAGAGCATAAGATTAATAGAGCTTTAATTTCATCATCAAACACTATTTTGACTGAATTTAATTGATTCACAATTCCATGGAAATCATTCAGATGATTAGATACAGATCCACCTTCTTGCATTTGTAAATTAAATAACTACTTCATAAGATATACCTTATTAGAAGCTGAGGGTTTTTCATATAAATTTGCTAAAGTAGTCATTAACTCTACCGTAGACTTTGCCTGTGATAAATTAGATATCACAGTGGATGCTAGACTCAATCTTATAGATCCAAGAGCCTTTCTATCAAGAACTTCCCATTCTTCATCATCCATGTCTTTGGGCTGCTTTGTAGTCGCTCATAACGGTAAGTATAGGTCTTTTTGATACAGATAATCTTCTATCTGCATTCTCCATAATTGATAGTTCTTGCCATTGAACTTCTCCATACTCAGTTTTACTTTTTTCTGCCATTGCTTCTCCCACTCAAACAAAAATCTCTATGAGTAACCTGTAATCAATACACACTAACAAGATCTGAAACACCTGTTAGTCAGCCTGGCTCTGATACCACTTATTGGAGATCAATCAACAATATGATTACAATATGAAAGCAACTAAACACGGACTTAAATCAGATAGATAAGTAACTAGAATCAGACTTAACAAGAAATAAGAGATACAAGAAACCACCCTGAAAACTTGTATTCAACTCTTTACAGAAGGAATTACAATTGAAGAACCTTCTTTTCTTCCACACCTCTCTAGATGTACAGATCTCTTCTTAGATCTCTTTCCCTCAAGAGTCCCCTCTCTCAATTACAATCAACTCCACAATCTGGATTGATTCACATATACAAATAATGTACAGTCCAATTCTGCTATGAAGATCTAATCCTATATATAAAATAAGGAAACATGAGCATGCACTTACAACCAATAGATGCACCTCCTAAACAAGGGCTCTAACTAGTTCTACTCAAATTAGAAACGCGAGCTTAACAACCAATAGTTCATTCCTTAACATGCAATCAATCTGTTCACGCACGGAAATAGATTCTAGATGCCACAGGTAACTGACATCGGTTCCTGCCTGCTGGAACCTGCCGACGTCGACCGATCCTGGTCTGCTCCTGACCGACGTCGGTCGCCTTTGGTCTGTTTCTGACCGTCGCCGGCGACTGTTGATTTTCAGCAACTTGCAACTTGCTCATTTGGTGAAGCTTTTAGCTCCATACCCTAACAGGTTGGTATAATTATTTTTAATGTTTTGATAGCTCTCCATGTAGTGGAAACACATATATCATCCTTCAATCCAAATGATCATGACCTAAACCGCTAAGACCCAAGAGAAAATGTGAAGGCACACATAAAGGCCTTAAGAGGGAATGCTTCAATTTTATACAATCACACTCATCACCCTCATGATTAGTTATTTTGAAATCAATTTAAAGGATAAAGAAGATGTGAAAAAGAAGATACACCCTATCAACATTTTCCTTCCAGTTACATATTTAGAGTAGCCTAAGGAATCACATGAAAAGCAGGATACCTCTAAGGTTCAAGATGAAGCTGTAGGGATAGAGGCTCACTTAAGGAGAAAATTTATACAAGGATTAACTCCACATACACTCTCCAAGATGACCATTTTTAGGATTGAGGTAACACAATCATCTGTTCCTTTTTCTTTTCAACCTCCTTCTTCTAACATTACAATATCAAATAGTTCTCATTTTTACATAAGAATAGTTTAGAAAACACTAAATTCTCCTCTTATTTGTCTTTAAATTCCCCAACTTGAACATGTTCCATTAGACACTCATCTAATACCTTAAGTGGAGGTGGCCACACCAAGTGCTTCCCAAAAGGCAGTCTTAGTGATTAAAGTCTAGACTATGTCATTGGCACCAAGGACTATTATTCAGTTTCCTCATGTGACTACTTTGTTTTTGGCTAGTAAAGCCTAAAATATTATACATACAATAGTTTTACTTATCTCAGGAACTGTGAAAATAGTTTCGTCTACTATAGTCATTACATTGTCATTTAATATAAAATTATCTCAAGTGGACGCTTGTAGAGTTGAAATTCCTATGATGTACCCAATTACAATTCCCCTTTATTCAAAGGTCACTATCATGGTTGAGTTTCCAAGTTTTTTTTTTCATTATTTATCAATGCCAAAAGAACGCAAATCAAAAAGGAAAGGTAGCCACTATTTTTGTAATTCAATGTCAATTGGCAGTGCATCATCCCACCATCCAAATGGAAATAACAATCTCTCATCTTATAGTTGTAAAAACCTCTTCTGCCCTAGTTGTCACTTCTCCTCTTTTAATGGTAACACATGTTCCACATACATATTCGTCTCCCATCACAACATAGACCCATGTTTCTACCACATGCACAACCTTTGTAATGATTGACCCTAAAATTATTATTCCTAGAACTCCTCCATTATGTCCATCTCCAACCACAATAGCCACACCACACTCATCAATTACCACTCCCATATCCCAAGCATAGGAGAACTGAATAGAAAACATCCATTTGGCCAAAGTTAAAAGAGTCTTTTTTGTCATAGTCAATGAGCCAGAGGTAAAACTAGAGTTTGAGCAAGATTTTAGGAAACTCTAGTGAGTTAGTAGAAGAAAAATTACCAAAGAGGAGACTTATAAAATTCATGAAACTAAGGATGAACTCTTCAAGTTAATAATGAAAAGGAAGGCTAGGCTAGGAGAAACATACGAGTATGCATAAGACCCTAGGCCTGTACTCGCTGTGATAGGTAAATTAGTAAAGAGGGTCATCTAATAAATGAAGAAGAAAATGTAGAGATTGGAGAGTCAAACAAAGGTCATAGTACCTGAAGGAATTATTGAAGAAGAGAAGTAATCACTAGAATATCTATATGAGCTTTTAGTTGAGAGATGTTAGGCCAAAGGGAAGAGCACACCTTGGCAACACAAGTTAAAAAATTAACAAGATGACATTTCAAAATTTGATGTCAAGTTAGGTAACTTGACTAAGATTATGAAAATAAATATGTTCCACATCTAAAACTCATGACCTTGTATGATTTTGGGCTCTCTCAAATTTGGATTATTTATATAAGGACCTCACTGCATGACTAGGCTAATGAGATGAGCATAGTCCTCAATGCAATTGATAGTGATTTTAGAGAAATCAAAATGGAATAATTTCAAAAAGCATGTAATATTTCATTATTTAAGCCAAATGGTTGACTGGAGTCTTTTACTGAGTTTTCATTTAAATTGGCTAATTTTATGACTAAGTTAAAAAAACATATTCCAAGAGGAAACCATAGGAGGAAATATAAAAGTTATTGATATTATAAGCTATGAAAGGGAGAAATTAAAATGAGCAATTTCCATGAAGATCACATTAGAAATTCCCTTAGCTAGCCATGTAGCACAATTGGCCAAGGCAGACTCATTATTCAGAGTACCTATCATCAATATCTACATAATAGATGAGGATTATCAAGCATGTGCAAAATCCCTCTACACTCAACAAGCTGACAACTACCATGTTGGGGTTTCACAGGGTCCATTGAATACATAGTAAAGTGGAGGAAAACATAATTTTGTTTGTTTATGAATTATTTTTTAAAATTATATTCTTTACATGAAATTTTAGTTGTTATATTTATAAAATCTATTTTTAAAACTTTTCCATGTATTTTAATTTGAAATAAGGTGGTTCTCATCCAATTATAAAAACAATTTGTATTCACTTCTCAGAAGGAGGAAGATTTTAACAATACAAACTCAAAATTCTACAAAAAATCCAATGAGTTTTAATATGTTTTCTTTTCTCAGTTTAAGAATATGCATGATACATTAAAATTGATAAATAGAATTTATGTGTAGAATTTATAAATTAATTGAATTAGGTCTTAGATAATTCAATTCTTTTCATATTTAAAACTTTTTTATAAGTGTTAATTAACATGCTAACATATTTTTTCACAAATTATTATCTTCCAAGTTGATGCTATGAAAATTGGGTTTGCAAAATGATTTTCGAAACACTCTTCACTATATTTTTTAATGAATGAGTCAAGTTTTTGGCTTCACCAATTTTTTTTTACAAGACATTATAAAAATATAAGCAGAGTAGGTGTGTTCTCAACATGTAATTAAGAGGATACATATATTCCCAATATGACATGTTAATTCAATTTAGGTGTGCCCACTACTTGGATTGGATTGGTAAAATAAGAATGAAGATGATTAAAGAATTCCTGGAGCCTTATTTTTCATGGGAGAAGCCAAAGGGTTAATAGTTTAGTGAGGAATTTTAGTAGCACATCCTTCACCTTACACCTTCTGCATAAAGTAACATGCTATGAATTTTAGTAGCACATCCTTCACCTTACAGCTTCTAAAGTTCTGACAAACAAATGTTTGTTATGAATTTATGGTAAACCTTACACCTTGAGGAGTAAATTTTAGAAACCAACAACTTAGCATGACTTGGAAGAAGTGTTAGAGCATGTTTATACACTGCATGTAAGTAGAATAAATATCCTTTCCATTATGCATGCGAAACACGGGGATGTAAACATGTTATTGGATTTAAAAGCACAACTTGCAACAATAAACAATCATAAAGTATTAAATTCAAATTTAAGTCACTAATTAAGTCAACTCAAAGACTACCTAACATTAACCACAAATTCATGTTATGTTTTCCTCAAAAATCCTGCTAAAGGTTGAGTAACATCAACCTAATTAAGTCAAGATTAAGGCAGATAAATTGGAGTTAAATTTGACGAAGTTAGGTTAACATTAGCTTATCTTCAGCCTAACTTTAAGCAATCCTTAAAAAAATATAATATAAAGTCAGATTGTATGATAGACTAGTCTCGGTTCTCCGAATTTAATGTTGCTATTTGAAATTTATATTTTGTATATTTTCGCAAGGCAACTTAAATGTGATTTAAAGTTCAAATTTATTTAAGTTAAATGTTGTAATGAAATGGGGTTCTTCCTATTATAGATGAGGATATCATTTGGATTATGCCTAGAATGGTACGACTTTTATAAATGTAGATTTTTTTATAAATTTTGTATTTCAATATAAATTTATATAATTTTTATTTGATTTTATATTAATTAATTTTAATGATATTTAATTTCAAGTTCGAATGTATAATACGAATGTTAATAGTTAAAGATGTATTAAGATGGTAGAGATTCAAGTACAACTAAGAAAAATCTAATCTATATTAATAATTTAATTAATAGTTTAAAAAAATTAATTATGAAAGAGTTAAGTTATATAATATATGTTATTTGTTTTAAAGTAGAGTTAAATGAATAACTATACCAAATGTGTGCGTATATATAGAGGATGGACATCTATTTTATTTTATTTTTTTCTTTTGGTTTGAAGTAAATATTCTGCTTTGTGATACAAGGTTTTTATGGGATATTGTCTTTATCTTTGCCTTGTTTGCTTTTACATGTATGTGAATGTTGAATAATCTGTTCTATAGATTTGAATATGGTATGGGAGAAGGGCTAGTGCGATTGACATTTCAATCGCAACAACATGCTTAACCACTTGTGATTTGTGTAGTGTTTTATTAGGATTTAGAGTCGATTGTACTTGAATGATCTCCATTATTGATAATAAGCATGGTTAGAGGAATTTTGTTGATGATGATTGATCGTAAAAATATTATTATTCTCCCTTCATCTCAAAAAACCTAAAAGTCAATAAAAATAAAGATGGAAGTAACAAATATAACATCCATTAAATATGTATGATATTGATATGTTACCTTCTTTTCTTTAAATAAATATCGATGTATATTTTACGTATAAAATCCTAATCAATATTCCAAGTTGTCAACTTCATTGAATACAATATGCTACCTACTCATGATACCCTATTAAGCTTCACTGTAAAGAAAATGAGACGACAATTTTTGGTATTGTGACAAGTAAATAAGAGATCAATGGACCGTGCATGTCCTACAAAGTTGGATCCAACCACATTGAAGTAAAAGGGAAAATAATAAAAGTAGAGTGAAAAACAAGATTCATGCCATTCCTTTTAATCAAAGAGTTAACCATATTATTTTGTACGAAACGCATTTTTAGCGGTATTGGGATTTGCCTTGCTAAGAATGTTGGTATTAAAAATTCTAATTGTGATCTTGGAATTGCCAGTCTCTCGATTCTGGAAAGCTAATGGAAAGCTTAAAAAGGCCGAGGACAAAAATATATATTGTTTGAAGGTTTTTTATAATTGCGCCATCTTTAAAGAGAAAAGAGGAGCATCAGGGTGGACGCGCAGCAGGGAGGAATGTTTTGGGAAAGGGATCTAGTTTCAGGCATGTTTTCCTCTCAGTATATATATATATATAGATTTTTGCCATTGTATTATTGTATCATTATTATCCATGAATGATACAATAATATAATGGCAATAATATTATTATTCGTGGATAATAATTGGGTTTTAGTTTAACTAATATGAAAATACAATATTACAAAATCTGTGTTTTGTTCTTAGTTTACCCTTAGGCTACACCGATTATGCACAGGGGTAAGTTAAAATGGACAGCAGGTTCTGTGTTTAATTTGGTTTAATAATATATATAAATTAATATTCATTTAAGGTGTGTAGATTGTAAAAAATACGTTTAAGGAGTTGAGGTATTTTCTGTTCATGATGTTGAGTTGAGGCTTTTGTCGATTTTCACCAAACCCGTTAAACTAAAACGACTGTCAAAATTTAAGACAAACACAGATCGTCGTTTTCAAGCCCTCAGGAAAATGTCATTTGTAAATTCATAAAAATAAAGACAATACTGTCTCTGCCTGCGAAGCACCCCTGATATATCATCATTTTGGCTTAATTGCTTCTTAGACTTGAAAAATAAGAAAAAAGCAAATTTGCATTTGCATTCATCGTTATGTTCTCCACATATTCACGGAAATTATGAAAACAATATTCAATTTGACTATTAAAAAGTCCGTTAGAAAGGTTTTTTCTCTTCGTAAATTTTTAGAAATATAAGAATGGGATATATTAAAATTGATAATATTGATCTATTATATTTAATTTAATTTAAAAAAATAGAATAATAAATTATATTAAAAATTTCAAAATAAAATGATAAATTATATTTGAAATGTTAAAATTTTTCTTATATTATAATTTAAAAAAAAATTAATTTTTTTTATATCGTTAGTTAAAATTGAAATATGTATTTTGTTCTAAAATTTCATTTAGAAGATATATATTTTTTAAAAAATATCATTTCTACTTCAATCCATGTTAAACCTTCATTACTTTGCTCTCACCTATATTTACAGTTTGGAGGACTTTTTGCATTCTATTTGAGGACCTTTTGCATTCCTTGGAAATATATAAGTTTATTCTTACTTAGAATTTACAATACCATGAAAAATATAAAGTGCCACAATTCACATGAAAAACCTCATGACTTCAAAGTAGGTGATAATTTTAAGCTGCATTTTAAAAATAAGATTTCAAGAGTTCAAATAGAAAGATAAAACTTTTATGATAATGTCATTTCACTACTCAAATATAGTTGGAAAGAATTATTTTATCCTTGATATATCAAAATATATAAGTTTTTATCCAGTATTCAATATTTAACTCTTTAAACTTTACTTTTCTCCTTTTCACAATCCAACAACAATTCAAAATCTTCCATATTTCATCTTAAACATTTGCAGAAAATGTTCAAATATTAGATTTCCAAAATACAAATTATACACAAAGCATTGATATTAATATAGTATCATGCTAGCCCACATTATTTTCACTATACCAATATAGAGCCAACCAGCCAAGATTCAATATTAAAATTGATAGCGCCAAATACTCAACCCATCATGGTAGCACATCGATGCACATCCATAAAAGACCACTTGATTGGATTTCTCCAAGTTAATGTAAAGTACATAAGAATGTCATTGAATTTAGAATATAAACCAAACAATCAAATGCCAAATGGAGCTTTTGCATCACTCTGTACCATATCAAACTATACTCCTAAGTGTCACGCCATATCAAATTACTCACCAACACTATGTAGACTTAGAAGTCAAACCCTTATACTTACATATCTATTTTCAAAGTTATATCATTTTATATTATTGTTTCCATTCAACCCCAATAATTCGACAATGTGCATGCGAAAATCCATTTTCCACTCTTTAAAAAACTCAAAACTCAAGTACAAAATTTCCCCCTTTCTAAGCTTGAGGATCCTAGTTCTAATCTTTCTGGCCATTTTATACATGCATATGCACCATACCTCTTTATTTTCCATTGAAGAGAACAACATTTATCTTCTATTAATTTTTATGAACATTTATCTTTCTATCAAATTTTATTTGAGTTTGTAACAGTTTTAACTAATATGTTTGAGTTATTATTTATAAATTCATTTATTTAAGTATTTGGTTATTCTCCATATCACTATTTTCGACTTTTTAATATAGATCAAAATATATATCAATTTTAAGTTTTATATTTAATTTAAAAAAAAAAAATTAAATTTAAGTATTTATATTAAATTTAGGTTATGTAAATATTATTTTTAATTATTCAAATAAATTTATTGGTGTTCCTTCAAATTTAACTATCATCGTATTAACATTTCGTATTTATCTCTCACCTTAACCTATTAAATTTTAAAATGTAGTTTTAAATAACATTTAATAACTCATTAAAATAAATTGTTATTTATTATGGAACAAAGAAAAAACATAATACTTTTACAAAATCATATAATAATTTGTTTAACAATATAAATAAAATAATAATATTTGTTTAAAGTTAATTGATTATTTTTAAAATATTACGAACCATTTTACTTGAATCAAAACAATGCACGAAATAGGAGTATTTAGCTGCAGTCGGTACAGATATAAGTATTACAGACAATACGGTTTTGATTAATATTGAATATAGCTAGGTGGAATTTGATTTTGTGAGGATCATATTCATTATATCCATTCATTGATATCTTGAAGACTGACACCAGATTTTCCCATCATTATATCCATTCATATGAATTTGGTTTCAATCTCTTTGGTGTGGAAGGTAAAGAGTATGCTCATGTAAGGTCAGAAAGGTGCCTCGACAGTTGTTCACAAATTTGCCATGGGCGTCGTCCACTAACGAATGAAGGAGATCACCAATGCAAAGCCTCCCAAGCAGGGCCTTCTGTCTCGATCGATGGCCAATGGATGTATGCCATGATCAGGGCTAGTCATATACTGATGATTTTCCCTCTCTTCTTGGTATGAATAATTTTATCTTTTATGCACATCTGATGATAATGATTCCCGAAAAAAGTTAAGAGTTATGATCAGAATTACTAATACCCATCTATGAATCAAACCTTAAAACCTAGGATTTAAGCAAAATTAGTAATACCCATTTATAAACTAGATATTATACTTAAGTACAATTTTACCTATAGCAAGTTCTTCGTACGGTTGGCCATCTGCAGTAAAAGCCGTCATGAGTTGTGGCAAGCCCAGGGGCAGAGTATCCCCCTTATCAAACTGCCAAGAGTGAAATACCTTCGCATTAGTCTTTTAAAATTTCTCCATGGCCTGTCTGTGTATTGGGCCTGGGATTGCCGCCATAAATAGCACCCCACTCTTTACTTTATATTCATGAGAATGCCACAATTTTTTCTCTTCGTCAGGAAGAGTCAAAATCAATTTTTCAGAGACCACGTATTCCACTCCTATAAGCCTCAAATCCTTTTCATGAGAATCATAGAGCAGGCATTGCCTCACATCCTCGTTCATGTCACTAAAAAAGTCATGGATCTATGTTTGCCTTGTCATGTCATAGGCATAGATAAGGAAGCTACACAGAAAAATAAGAATAACGTTAAAATTATTGTTTCCTCGAGGGTTTGAAGAGTTTTTTTGAATATTTTTGTTGAAAGACCAAATAAACTTATACGCAGAGATGCTCATGGAACTTTTTGATGGGGGTAAACTTCTGGATGAGTCCAGCTCCAGTGTCCAGCATGGAGGTAGTGGCTTTGTTGGGCTCCCTTGGACTGTGAATGGATTTAGAGATTGGCCCTGATCATGCTGGTGCCATTTGTTTTAATTTACACTCTACTAACTAATGTTTTTGGTGAAGAATATATTTCGAGTGCTATGTTGCTGATCAGAGTAGTTGGATTACTTGGATATATGTTTGTGATTGATCCTAAACAAAGAATCTACGTGTATATTGTGCATGCAAGCTCTTTTGCCACCTTTCTTATTTTACTATAGTTTTGAGGACAAGTGGCTAACATGACAAAATGGCATACATTCTTTTTGTGGGTCATTATGAGGTTCTCATGAGCTGAATCTCATTTAGTTGAATGTATCGACCGACTATATACAGCACTCTAAAGTTGTAAACAGCTTCCATTGTTCACAGAATGTGTCAATTGTTTACATGAACTACTTTTTAAAAGTGGTGAACATCTTCCATATTCAGCTAAACTTTCAACTCTATAAACTCTTCTCTCTACAAGACATGGTAGTTTTAAATTTATATGATTAGTTTTCACACCACCACCACTCTATTTGGATTGTGAGAGATTTTTACATCTATTTGCCTTTTGTTTGGGTCTTTCCTTTAGACGCTTGTCATGTATATCATATTTGAGATCTGAATTTATTTACATCAATTTTTATATCTGCAAGCTTATATCATTGTTTTTATTTATGGGGATTAGTCTCTATAAAAAACAATGGAATATTTTTGTGTAGCGCCCCTAGTGAAATGGGTTGCATCTGCCTTATTCGTGTATTAGTGATAACTACTATGTTCTCAGAAATGAGAAACTGGAAACTGCAATGGAAATAAAAATGTGACAGGAAACGGGTTGGGAGAGGTTATAAATAAGAAACATATTTTCCATACATATAAATATAACTTATATTAAAATAATTAAATATTTATAATCTATTTTCATCTCTATTACAATCAAACAATCAAAATATTGAATATTTTTATAGTCAAAAGCTTGAAAAATAGATAGTTAATTTTTTAAAAATAAAACATAACTTTAAATAAAAAATAGGTCATAAATAGAACACAGACATATTGAATAGAAACACAGAGACATGAATAAAAATCTCCAACAAATATGATAGAAATATAAAATGAAATAAGAATATTCATATATTTTTAATAAAAAAATGGAAAAATAACAACACACAGAGCAAAAATGATTGCCAAAACTATTAGAAACATGACCATGCTCGGGAAATGGCCATTCGCATTACGGATGATGTTTCCCCATTAAAACCCTGAAATGTGGCCAAAAAGTCATGATTCTAGAAACAAATTAGTATGTTTTTATAAAGTTATTAATTAAACATTATTTTGTTATGAACTATTTTTAACCCACAAAACCATAGGTTCGAGATGTCTTTCAAAGTGTGGTAGTTGGTTTCCATTCAATGATTGCAAAGGGTGTTTGGTTCAAAGTTGAGAAGAAGTGTGGAACTATTTCTCCACAAACATGAATTATCTATATAGGACTCTTATGCTTGACTGAAGGGTAGTTCCTTCGCTGTCTAGCACTAAAGTAATGACATTTTAAATTTTAGAGATGCCATTTTAGTGGGTTTTAGTGCTTGGCAACTATTACTGTTATTGTTATTATTCAATGACATAGTGGTTGCTCGATTTTTTAAATGTACCATGAAAGGCAAAACATGTTTCTATTATTTTTTGTAAACTCTATTAGATTTTTGGGTAGGGGAAACTAGTTGTACTAATGTTATTCCTAGTAATATTTCAAATTCATGAATGGAGATGTTGTCTCCAAAATTTGAAGGGGAAATTTTATTTTTCCTATCAAAAAATTAATGATGTTGGGTTTATAATAAATTATTTATGCATCTCTCTAAGAATTTTCTGTACTGAATAGTATTGTCATTTGTCTTTACTTTTTTCGTATGACCCAATCAAGCCTGCAACTACAACAACTATAAGTATAGGTGGCTTTTATCATGGGAACCTATTTCACATACATGGTTGTAACTTACAAGGAACCACTTATATATATATATATATATATATATATATATATATATATATATATATATATATATATATATATATATATATATATTGTATTGTAGATGCTCCATAGAGTCTATAGACAACAATGAACTTGGTTTTTCCATACATTCCTAACTTGATGCACTCAAATTTGTCTATTAAGCCATCATATTTGCTTTATTTGCCTACATCTTGATCTAATTTCCTGATTTTCTATGCTACTAATAATCTAAGGAATGCAATTTGTTTGTATTATTTATTTTACACAATTTTGACTTAAATTAGTGTCATAACTTCCACTTGATTTTTTTTGGTATGCCAACACCTAAATATTACATTTGGTTGAAATCCAACAAATTTCAGGGCTTAGATTAATGAATTGAAACCAACAAAACAAAGGGAGCAGAAAAATGCAAGATCATACTATTATCTTGATGAATAAAGATGATTTCCAGGTATTGCATAATTGTCTCCATTGTAGGGCATAATCATCACACCAAGAGTTTACAACTCATAGTTGCGTGCATTTCATTCATCCACCTACTTAGTAAAAAATTGTATTAAGAGATTTTTTGACTGTAACAATTGAATTGAATCAAGAGCTTATGTGACTTACATAATTTATAGAGATTTGAAATTGAGATGACACTAATTATAACAAGGGAGTGGTTTCTATTGCACTTTATTTAAGCATTGCTAAAAAAAGGAAGAGTGCACTTTTGAAGGTGTTGCATTGAATTGCACCATTAGGTTGACTATTAGATTTTTATTTATTTCTTTAATTGTAACCAGAAAACTAGTTATAGAGTAGACAGTTTTGTAGAGGTGGATAGTTCTTTTTTGAAATTTTAATTGAAATTTCATCTCATAATTACAAAAAATTGTATGATAAAAAATTTAATTTATTTATAATTAAGAGATTAACAATTATTTTATTGAATTTATCAGTAACTTATTTGATAGGTACCAATGCTACTCACCTTTGTGTATTAGCAATCATTATTTTGGGCCACTTTAATTTTATAGCAGATTATTATTCCTGCTAGAAAATAATTGTCTATTTTTGTGGTTGGAATTGATTGTGAATAAATGAATTTGTTATTATATTGATTTATTAAAATAATTCATCTTCAAGATTTTATGTTTTCATATTTTAAACAAGTTTTTGGAATATTTTGGAACATGTTATGCAACTCCATTTTACAAGTTTTTGGAATATTCTAAAATATTTTAATGTGAATCTATTGATTTATTGGTTTTAATATATATTTTTGTGGCATTTGCACTTTTTCACTATTAGATCTATTATGTTCACATGGAAATATCTAGTGCTATAAGTCCTTCTAGAGCTATGAACCTCTATTACTTTTAACTTTACTGTGCCCAATTAGATTGAGACTTGTGACCTTCTCCTACTGAGAAACATACATGAAACAAAGTTGATTTTATGTTTGGGAATGAGTTCGCTTGTTATCTATGGATGCATTCACCTTTTAAATCCAATTTATAATATTAACTCATCTACAGTTTTCCCCATGATAAATAAAAAAACACCATGATTGAAAAATGAATTATAAAACACAGATCACTTAATGATTTTTAACATTAATAATGATGGAGCTATAAATTATAAGGTGGACATCTCATATATCCCATAAGGTCATGGAGTAACCAAGTAGAATTTATGTTTTTAAATGTGGACACAAATTTACACATGGATCTGTTGTTTTATTGAAATTTATTTATTTTTTCCATGTGTTTGATTAACACATATAACAAATAAATAGTTATCATGCATTTAAAACAACAAAGTATGATAAACATATGTGTTCAAAAAAGGTGAACACAAGGAAAGTTTAACAATAGTCACATGGAAAAAGGAGTTTAAGTTTGATGAACAAAATTTGAGACATGTGTTCTCCCTATGGACAAACGGAGTTAGAGAGGCCAAAAAGAAAGGTAAATTTAAAGAGCTCATATTAGAAAAATCTTTGGAATTTATTGGCAAATCTATGGAAAACTATTTCACAAGCATGGAAAATTTGGCATGCATGGTGGTAAATCCATCAAAAGGAGACATAGAACAAGCAACGGTTATATTTTTTATTTGTTCATACCATCATTCAGTAGCACCATAATAACACCACTGAAAAACATTTCTAAATGAAACTTTTGAATGGCAATGTCGAATGACATTACCAAATGGTAGTGTAAAATAGTACTATCAAATGGTGATGTTGAATGGTGGTCCTGGATGGTGCACCCAAATAGTGCTGTTAGATGGTGATGCTCAGTTGGACACATCAATCAACATGGTCAATCGACGTAGAACTTAATTAGGTACATGTTACTTCTTCAATGCAGCTGCGCAACCCATGCTATTGATATACTAGTCGGTGCAACCGTTCAACTTAATAGCCTTCATTGCCACCCTCCATTTATAAATACCCTCTTTTCACTCATTTTAATCATTTTTTAGAATTATTTTCTCAACCCCCTCATCTTTTTTATAGTGATTAACCTACCACACCAACCACACCCAGTGATTCCCCTACTCCTGCAACTAGACACATTCACCTGCTCCAATGCCATAGATTCCATAAGAAAATACATTTTCAAGAATTTGTTATGCCCTAATATTTGGAAGCTATTGCAACAACCAAATGCATTCAATGATTGGATTTCTAAATGTAGCTTCATTGGCCTATTATACATGCAATAATATGAAATTGACATTACCTTGATGAAATTGATAATGTCTTACTATGACACTAGCGAGATGAGGTTCAAAGTCAAGATTGACTCCATATTAATATCCTTTGGTACGTCAACTATAGACATCCATAATTTGACAAGGCTTCCATTCTACAATGCTGACCCTGTAACCTGAAAAGCAATGTTGACTAATGAAGACAAGATTTATTTGGAGTTTACTTTCAACTTGTAAATCGGTCGACCTAATATGTACATCCATTTTTCATATTTAAAATTTAAGTTTTTTTAATTTGTCATCGATTTCAATAATTCATTCAAATGCAAATTTTTTACAAATTATCATCAATTTCACTCACTCATTTTTTTTGCCTTTATAGCAAATAGTTAAAAAAGGGGCCTCCACATTGATAACATATTTGGCCCATTTTTGAAAGTAATGGTTTAATTTTTCCTTTCAAGAATAGTGTTATAGGAAAAACCAATAGACATTCCATTTTGGACTTTTGTTTACATTATTTTTACTCTTTCAAGCTTGAGATATGACTAGTATACATTTATTTCTTATAAGATTAGGTTAGAATTAAATTATGCTTGTACCAATATAAATTTTACAATTTATTATTCTAATTTTATTTTGGCCTTATACTATGAGGCCTTATATGACTTTTAGAAAACATCGATTTCAATTGCATTTCATATAAAAATGAACACAAATTCGTTGTCTACTAAGGAGTAGGAGGTTAGTTTAACATTCAAATAAATCACCTGAATTATTTAGTTTATAAATTATTACAAATTTGAAGTTTAATATTTATTTGCTTGTTACATGTAATATTTTATGCATTTATGACATGAAAACAAGTTTCTTTGAAAGTGCATCATGCCCCTAAAGGTTCTATAGATTCTGATTCTACAGAATCATCATTCCATTCTTTTCATATTTCTAAATGTCCAAGAACTTCTTTTGGATCATCTCCATATGCAAGTTTTTATATGTAGAAATTTTAATAATAAATGCATCATGAAATTCTAACTTTTAAGCTTCCATTATTTTATTTATTTGTTTGATTTTTGTAGCTGACCCATAATCAATTTAGGTTGAATTTGAACAACCTTAAAAAACCCCAACACTTCATATGTCGGTGTCTTCTCGACCATCTGTTCAAGGTTTTTTACATTCCATGTTTTGGTTTTTTAGTTAAAGTTTCTTAGATTATAGATTTTATTGACTAGATGATTGCTTATTATATCTCAAGCCACACTCGTCACTTTGAATATGACTTGTAGATTGGAGGACATACTCTCTTCAACTACAAGTATTACATGTTTAATTTTAAATTAGCATTGAGTTTTGTTTTTAAAATTTAGCATTTTTCTAATATAATTTATTTTTACAGTGCACCTTCAATATTTGAGGAAAATGTTACCTCCAAGACCTCCACCGAACTTAGTTCTCACAAAGGGGAATAATATTTCATTTCCATTACCTAGTAGAGGAACACTACAATTATCAAGTTCTGATTTCCCTAATTTCTCTATCTAAGGTCTCTCTAATGCGTAGGGGTTAAAATGTTTGTAACAAATTAGTATTTATGAGGAATATATACGTATTGAAAGTGGGGAACTCAGTGATAGTGATTTTAGTCCCCATGATTTTATTTAAGTTATAGATGTAACTACTCCTAAAGAACCTCGTACCTCTTCACTACCACCCCACCAACTAATGTTAACTTGTCAGACAATGGCATGACTACTTTTTCATAAAATAATTTATTATAAAAAAGTATTATTTCAAATCTTAAGGAGGGAGTTATAGATGAGTTTAAAATGCATTAGTTTGGGAGTTTTGGGAAAAAGCATTGATAAAAAAAATAAATGCCCATTATCACAACCACTCCTAGAGAGAATTTACTTTTATTAGTTCAACATGAACCCATAAAGACTGATGTTTTGTTTGATCAAGATAAATTTGGGCCTCTATCAGTTTCTAATAATTACAATGATAATGTTTTGAGTATTATGTTAAAGAGGTTGGAGAATTTAAATGTTGAAGCCCAAGTATATTTTAATAAATGGGCAAAAGACATTAACATTGTTGTTATTGTAAATGCTATAAGGAAAATCTTTTGTAATTTATCATCAATTTGATCAAATATGTCATAGTTATTATAGTTTGTATCTAATTATAATTCATTTTTATTTGTAAGAAAAATATGAGAATCTAAAAAGGGAAGCCAAGGTCCTTAATGTGCATTTTAAAGATGCACAAAAAAGTTTATTTCTACCATTCAATTCAAAGAGAAGCTTGTTGTGTTAAATAAACAAAACAACATACCTAGGAAAATAATTAAGGATCAAGGATGGGATCTTAATATTTTATTGAAGTAGAAAATAGATGTTGATCCAAGTCCATTTTCAACAAGAGATACTATGAAAGAAGAAAAATAAAATCTTGCTCATATTAATTCTTTTGTAGAGGATCTTAAAATGGTAGGCATTTTTAAGGATGATATAGAGGAAGGGCATATACGTATTTATAATGATGGTGATAATGATGTGGATGATGGTAGTTGCAAAGTGGCTAAGGTGTCTTTACAAAAAAAATGATATTTTTTGATCTTGCAAACTCGTTATTATATTTGAAAAGATAATCTTATGTTTAAAAAAAATGACAATGTTAAGTTTGAATTTGCGAAGAGAAGTTTATTAAGTTTTAATTTCTCTTATCTTATTGAGTTATGGATCATTTATCATCTTACATGCATATTCTAAATTGATGTAGTTCAAACATCATGGTGATGTAGATTACAATTATTTTTTTCTATGTATTTGGAGTGAGCATGAATTTGAATTTTTTGATGTTACAAATTCATTATCATATTTTAAAATATAATGTTATGGTTTTTTTTTAAAATAATTTTAAATGAAAATGTTAAGTTTGAATTTGAAAATATCAATTTATTAAGTTTTAATTAATCTTGTTTTACTAAGTTATGATTCATTTATTATCTTACAAACATATTCTAAGTTGATGTAGTTTAGACAACATGGTGGTGTGTATTGCAATTATTTTTTCTATGGATTTGAACTGAGCTTAAATTTGAATTTGATGTGCTTTCATCTCGTTCAATTATTATCATTATTGTAGATAATGAAAAAAATATAGTTATTATAGATGTAGAGTCCATCCATATCCAAGAGGGGAGATTAGTATCAAGTTAGTATGATCAAAATCAAATAAAAACACACTAATGAAACTTACACTTCTAGTCTAAACACTCACGGAGCAAGAGAAAAATATAAGTAACTACCAAAAGAACACAAAACCAACATTATTTACCTTCCTTGAGAGTAAGAGTTATATGTTGGCCATGAATTGATGTGCTTGGTTGTGTGATCTAGGAATATTTGGCAATGGAGCTTCTTGAACCACCTCTCCTTGTAACCTTAGAAATGTTGGGCTTGGCTTAACAGAAGGGCATGATAACACTATATCAAAGGATCTTCATGAAGGTATTTTAGCATAATAAGTTTACACAAAAGAAGCTTTGTATCTCAACAAATGAACCTTATAACTTTGTATTGAGAGCTTATTTAAACAATGGGTGAAGCCTTCCAAAATAACCCTAACTCAAGTGTAATTAAGTTTAGTTTAATGATGGTTAGGTTTGGGAGGTGACAAACCATTAATATTTTTAACTAATAGGCATGGCTAAAAAATCAAGATATTTGGTTAATATTTTGTGAGTACTTGACAACTCACAAAAGACGATGTCATGATGATGACATCATTTTAGATATGTGTGTGATGTCATGATAATGTCATCAATTTAGATTTATGAATTTTAAAAAATATAAATTCAACAATTAGTTAGCCATGGGATTTTCATCCATGCATTAAATTGGGTTTAACCAATTAATCAATCCTAATCAAGTTAATTATCATTTCTGAATTTTGACAAGTTATCTCTCACACATGGTCAAAAATGTCAATATCCTAGGTCACAACTTGACTAAAGATGAATTAGATGAGGATGATGATTGTGTATAGTGCATTACCCTAGTTAGGGATACATTGATATGGTTTAGAAGATAAACATGATATGTTCTTATGAATCAAAGCATTCCATTGATTTCTAGGATTAACATTAATTATTTGCAAGAAGTTGCTCAAGTGTCCATTTAGACACAAATGTGGATAAAAAAGAGTGTTTACAGTTTTCCCATGTTTGAAAAGGCATTGTGAGACATAGGCATAGTAACATAATTTCAATGAATGGAAAATCTATTAAGAACACAAATAAGATAATGATGCTCCAAACAAAGTTTGGGAATCGTATGATGCCCACTCAATGGAGTGGCTGACACATACAATTGATGGACGGTCCCTTAAAAAAAGTAATATTAAGAATGAAATTAAACCATGGACAAAATTAATTCAATTGAGATATTGATTACATGTATTGTAATATAAGTATTGATTTGCCTAAAGGTGGTTATAATTAGTAATGAAGGTTAAGACATTGATTTGCCCAAAGGTGGTTATAATCAATGGTAAAAGTAAGTTCCCCAGTAGGGTGGATGAGTGAAAAAATGATTTTCTCAAAGGTGGTTATAATCATTTGGCTGACCTAGATTGAATAATGATTTTGGGTTATTTCCCAGTAGGGTAGATTGACAAGCATAACTCAAGGATATAACCTATTATAAAGATTAACTATGAGTGGGCACAAATATAGATTTGAGGGTTTGGTGATTGAATAAGCCACAAATAACCAAGCATATGAGGATGCACAAACTGATGAAAGAGATGATTGAAAGTAAAAAGGTGGCCGAGTTGAACCAAGATACATCATGTATCTAAGCACTACCCATATAGTCCAAATAGATTTCATGCCAATGTAGTTCACCCTATAAATGTTTGAGAAAATAGAATGAGGAATAAAATAAATTAATAAGAATTGATCAATGTGAATGATTTGGTCATACCTAATAATGCAAAGATGCTCATCATTATTAACATTGATATAAATAAAATAGTCAATGGATTGATCTGATCAAGGAGGGTGAAAGGATTTTCCAAATTGAATAAGGATAAGTTTTTTTGGAACCATTGCTTGTGATCTCCCTCAAAATAATTTTTGTTGTAACACATGATGGTATGTATAATGATATAAAACACCATGATGACCTTGTCATAATGTGCATAAGGTCTGACTCCCAATCTAATAAACAATTAAAAACAACCCACCAATGATAAAAACCATGATGATAATGTTGACATATGAATATGGATGGACTCAAGAGAAATGCACAAGGAATAACCCAATAAATGCATATATATTAAGTCAAGACACAATATTGAAAGCAAACAAACATGCAAACAAGCAAACAAACAACTAATCAAATAAAACACATAAAAGGTTTGAAAGTAAAAGTAGAAAGCATCATGTTTTCAACTAAGTCAATACCTACATGTGAAGGCTCAATGGAAAGATAAATAAATAGTGCTCCCAAGAAAGGCTATATGCAAGGGTAAAATATGAGAGGACAAGTTATACCATTTTAAGTTACATGCTTTGGTGTTGCCTCAATAGGGTGAAAGTTATAAGATTGGCCTAAAAGTGTGAATTAGATGGTGCCCCTAAGCAAGGATACATGTAAAGGGAAGGTCAAACCCCCAATGATAGTGGAATGGATTGAAAACAATAATAGATGTTGCCTAAGGAGGGTGGATTGAGGAATGCTGACTAGGTTTAGATACAACAAATGTTTTTGGATTTTTTGGGGCTTTATATCTCTCTAAGAGATTGTAAGCTGATTTTCCTAATTTTTAGAATTTTAAATTTATTTGAATGTTTATAGAATTTTTAGGGTATCTTAACTCATTAGAGATTGAAAATATACCACTCAAAAATGGTGAGATCATTGGCTTAGGTTGATCAAAAAATGGTGAGAGAATTCAAACTTAAATTGCTCACAAAATGATGAGAGTGTGACAAAACAGTGATTGAGATGACCTCAATGTAAATTGAGAATTGCCTACATAGTTTCAAAGGAGCTCAAGTAAATGTAGTTTAATGTATATGGAAAAGTATGAAAGGACAATAGGGAGAGGCAAAGGGAAAGATAAGGCATATGGGAAGGTATGAAATAATAGCATGACAAGGCAAATAGAAAAGCCAATGTAAATTGAAAGGCAAGGTAAATTGAAAGGCAAGGTAAATGGCAAAGTAAATGAATAAGTTAAATGGCTAATAATGGTAATAGGGTTACTCCGTGGGTGACAAGCTAAGGTAAATGCTGGAGTAAAGGGTAAGTCATATTAAATGATTTTATTGTTCTTATTGATGTGGAGATGCACATATTAATTAGCATATGATAAAACAAAAATAATTAATATTTAAATTGTTAGCCCATGCCCCTTATGCATAACTAATCTAATAAGAACCTACTACTGATTTTGAATCTAATAATGTTATTTTGATCTTCATTGGTTGTTGATTATGTTTCCTCCAAACTTCAAGACAATATGTTCTTGTAACCTCTATAAATGAAAGTGTGTCTAGGGATGGTATATATGGATAAACATTGGATAAAAGGTATAATTTGAAAATTAAGAGATAGATCATAATGGAATGTATAATGGTTGGGCACCAAATGAATATCAAGATTTTTAGGCATACACAATGTTATTGATAATGGATTTGAAATAATTTTGGTTGTGGTGGGGCCAAAGACATTTAAATATGATCTCAATAGAACCACCTTTTTTTCTATTATTTGGGCCTGAGAGATGTTTCCATATAATTGTGTTGTAGATTAGAAGCTATATTGATGTTATCTTCAATAATGCATTTATCAAGAACTGAAAAACTATTGTGCTTAGTTATTGGTGCCTCAAAGAGGATTTCACCAATAAAGCTATCTTGATTGTCCCATAGTACCTTTGAGAATTTTTTACTAAGGAACATTGACTTTTGACCTTGATTGTCTTCTATCACCTCAAATGAGGTTTCACTAGAAGATGCTAAGTTTGAACTTTGATTTCTCCTTAGTGCATCCATAAAGGTTTCTCTAGGATATTTTTTTTCTTTTGCATGAATGTGGTCTTGGTCCCCCTAATATTTTATAACTAATATCTCTCCATGGATGTAGTTTAATAAGGTGTGATTCTCTCAGTCCCAATTGACACTTATGAGAGGTTGGATGTCAATATAGTGGCTATGTTGATTGATGGTAATGGCATGTGGAATGGTAATGAAATGGGAAGAGGAATTATAATCCTCATATAAGATACTAGGAGAACTTGTGTTGATGTTTAAGTAATCATCCTAAAAAACTATGGAAGGATCACAAATGTATTCAAATTGATTTGCAAGGCATATGTAAACAATGTTGTAACAACCACAAATATATTTTATTTTTGAAGCCGAGTTTGATTCAAGGGACTCTGAATCTAATGTGTATAATGACATTTATTCTACTTTTGATGCTAAATTTTATATATTTTTTAGAAATAGAACATGACTTTAACATTGATTCTTCATCTAGTGTTATAAAAAAGATGCTATGATGAATGCTTGGTATTGGAGGAGTTATGACCTAGGGATGAATAATGAAAACTTCATAAATAGTCTCAGCCAAGAAGGACTCCAAGAATAATGTCTTTTCAAAGTGAGGCTTCTTGATGAAAATAAAATGGTCAACATGAAACTCCATAAAGACTGGGTCATCAAAGTGGCACTCCTTAAAAATAGGGCAATGGTCAAAATAATATTTTGCCTAAAGGTGGTTATAATCATTAAGGGGTGACTCAAAAAATACCATCTTATAGTTTTTAAAGTGGGGGAAGGTCGGTAATGGATGAATAATGCCATATGGTTCAATAATGATCTCTTTGTGAATAGGCTCATCTAAAATGGGCTCAACAAATTCCAGTTGTGGGTCTGGGATGGTAAATTTGATCTATCTAGTTATAATTATGTAACCTTGTTGGGATAATGAGATACTAGATTTGAAATTTTGTGGAATGGTAATGAATGGGTGTTTTGGATCTTGGTTGATAACACAGATCAAAGGAGGGTGGCCTAGAATGGTAGTGAATGGGCACTATGGAGCTTGTTTGCTAATGTAAGCCAAATGATGAGGGAATAGAATGGTAATGAATGGGCATTGTGAATATTGGTTGCTAATGAAATCTAAATGATGAGGGCCTATAATTGTAGTGAATGATCACTATGAAGTTTGGTTGATAACACAAGCTGAAGGATGAGGGCCTGAAATGGTAATGAATGAATGCTACGAAGCTTGCTTTCTAATATAATCTGAAGGATGAGGGCCTAGAATGGTAATATTTGGACATTGTGGAGCTTGGTGGCTCACATAGGCCAAAGGAAGATTACTAGCATAAGTAGGTAATCAGATACTATTATCATTAAAAGGATGAACTTGGTACCTTAATTGGCTAGAAAAAGGCTAGTCTCAACATATGATAATCAACATCACTGGGTTTGGTAATTATCCCAAAGAGGGTAGTCTTGGTCTATGAAAATAGTATTGAATGTGGTCCATAGAACTTGACATTGTTCTAGGCATAGTGAAATTATTCTTTGAGAACAAATATGGGCTAGACATTTGGAAATCAACTTGATCATGGCATGCTTAGATCTATGACTAGGTTTCATGAAAAAAAAAGGTATAAAGTTCACACAACACTTGAAACATGGTCTAAAATATTGGTCAATGATTGGCACATCTTGAAACTTGGCCTAGATAAAAAACATGATCTATTGTTGTAAATGGTTTAAGCTTGGCCTAGAATGAAGCTCTTCTCCAAATTTTTTAATGATAAGATTGGTCTCAAATTTAAACAAAGGTCTAATGTCTTACACAAAAATGGTTAAATGAAAGGTAAATTTGAATCCTAATTTTGGCAAAATGTTTCTAACAAATCTAAACTAGGTCTAAAAATGAAAATGGTGTAAGGTATTTGGAAACAAGGCACAAAGATAAACTCAAAATATATAAATGAAATCTAAAAACTAAGGTAATTATAGGTCTTTGTAAATAAGACACAAATCTATAATTTAAAATGACTACGTCTAAAAATTGAAAGGCAAATGCTAGGTTTTTAGAAACAAGGCAAAAAACTAGACTTTGAAACAAACTTGGTCAATGTAAAAAATACAAGGTAATTATTCTAAAAATTTGAAACACTTAGACTTAATCTAGGCACATGGATTAAAAAATAAACTTGACCTTGGTAAAAGACATTCACCATAGGCACATGCCTAAAACTAATTGGGAAAATCAATCTCAATTAAGTAAAAATAAGAGCATTAAGTAAAGCATTCAAGCCCAAGTGATAAGCAAAGTTACAATATAAACTAATCATGCTTAAGTTTTTACTTGAAAAGAGAGTTTTAATTTTATTTCAAGGTAACAAACAAATTCAAGGCACATAAAAAAGACTACTTCCAAAATCTAGGCAAAGGAGCTTTAAAGAAAGCAAGGAATTAATCCAAGTTGCATAATTAAAAAGTAAGAGGTAAACACCCAAGCCAAAATTAAGCAAGGCACATGCATAAACCACTCAATTTCAAATCTAAACTTCACAAGACAGACTTTTAAATTGGTTTAAAATACTCAATTTCTCAAATAGACAACTTTCTAGACTCAAATAAATGACATAATGAGACCAATTGTAGACCAAATACATACAAGGTTTCAAACTCAGTTTGACACAAGGTATAGTTTTGAAATAATATGAGTAGTGTAATGACATTATCTCACTCAAAATATATGATAATGGTTTTTATTTCAACACTCCAAGGCAAATACTTAGGATAAAATGGGTAGCGTAATGATTCCCCATTTAAACAAGTCACACACACACACACACACACACACACACACACACACACACACACACACACACACACACACACAAATGTTTTCAAATTGTCTAAGATAAAAAGTGTTTTATCAAATGGATAGAATAACAACTTTTAGTCTAAAGTGGTGTATAAAATAAGTGATTAGTTTTGGCCTTGTTTTGACATGATAATAAAAATAGTTTTAGTCTAAAAACACTCAATGTAAATTAAAAAAAATAGAAATAGTACACATAGATCATCCTATTCACTATAACTGACATGAGTGTGCATATATTTAGCCAAAGTTTTCATCAATATAACAATTCTTGTGAGGAATTTAGTGATAATCCAAAAAATAAAGTATAGGTATAGGTTTAACATTTTACTCCCTCTCTATCTCTCAAGCATTAAAACATGGCACAAACTTAGAGTGAGGAGCACTCGACATTTGGCATGAAATTTCATGACAAATGGGGCTTTGTCTAAAAAATATAAGTTTTGTGTGTTTTAGATGGGCCCAAATGTGGCTAACACAAGGGGTGAAATAATGTCAATTAGGTTCATACCAACTAGCCTACTATGCATGGGTATATTCTTTTGCATAGCGACTCTATCCATGTATTTATTAGTGGAGTTAAATGTTTATCTAAACCTAACCTAGGATTTTTTTAGGATCAGAGAGGTTAGCCCCTTAGCCTCCTAGAAATTCTAGTATCATGCGCCCTGATTTATATACCCCACCATGGAGTGGGTTGGTATGATGTTGGAAGATGAAATCCTAGGTCAACACACCCATAAAGAACTCATGGGGAGGAGATGAAATCCTTCCCACAAGTCAAGTGCATAAAAATAAATAAATTAAAAGGGAAAAACTTTAGAGGTCACTTTTGAATCGTCTAAGTCACTCAGAGCTTGGGGAGAGCATACATGATTTTATTCCTGACAAACTTTTTGAATAAGGAAAATAAACTAAGCATTTTTTGGTCATCTGAGTTCCTTAAAAGGGATGGGGGAGAGCATAAATGCTAGAGTTTATGTTTTTCCAAAATAAAGAGAATTTAATCTAAGTGTTTTAAAAATAACAAACAAAAATTGAAAAAGCTCTTAGGAGCTCTAATTAAAGATGTAGATTCATTTTATAAACACCAAATTGAAATGTTTGGCCCCTTGACCATGTTTACACTTATAAAAGTTTGTAAAATGCTAAAAAAAATATTTAATTGAATTTTAAAACACCTTAACAAAATGTGAATGTATTTTCAACCTTTGTAAAACTTGGATTGTACAATTCTGAAAAAAAATGATTTAAAAAGCATTCAAACTTCTTCTTCCTTGTCCTAATTCCCTGAAAACAAGTCAATGGATTAATTTTTGCCTTAATCCAAGGTGAAATTTTACAATTTATCTCAAGTAAATTGTGAGCTGTGATATTGTTCAGGCATAAAAATACAAAAAAATTGAATGCAATAAAACCTTATAATGGGAAATTTCATGGTTCTAAAATTATTTCTCCACTCATGCTGACAATTTCACTACTCTAGCAAACAATTTTGTCATTTAGATAAACAATTTCATAGTTATGCAAAAACTTATAGGAAAAACATAGAGCATAGACAAGAATGATTTTGTAGTTTTCTAGAAATTTTATAGTTAGTGATTTTTTTTACAATTCGATATCATAAATTCGCAACTCAAAAATGCAATTTTGCTACCTAAAAATTTATTTCACTACTACAAATAACAATTTCACTACTAAAATAGACAAATCCATGAATGTAAAACAATTTCATAGTTAGCTCAAAAGGCAATGGAAAAGATTTGTTTTTATATAGGATGAATTGGCAGTTTGCTCAATGATTTTGCTATTTCTACAGTCAATTTCATAGTTTCATAGGGTTGAGGATAAACCATGACAATTTCTCATTTTTTGGGATGAATTCATATATTTAGCTGATGATTTCATAGTTTACCTCACTGAATTTATAGTTATGTAGTCACAAATTTGTAAATCCATAGTCCCAAGCCAAACATGAAAAGTTTGAAAAAAATCAAGAAATTAAGCTCTATAATGAAATCTTCTTGGCTCCAAAAAGTTCAAAGATACTCCATTTATGCTTGTGAGGTGTGTGGTCCTACTAGTTGTGCCATTATGTTATCAATAGGAATCTAAGATGGTAGATTAGTATTATGTTATTATGATCAAAATTAAATAAAAACACACTAATGAAACTTACACCTCTAGTATAAACACTCAAGGAGAAAGATAACAATACAAGTAACTACCAAAAGAAGACAAACAAACATTATTTACCTTCTTTGAGAGAAAGAGTTTTATGTTGGCTATTAATTAATGTGATCAATTGTGTGATCAAAGAATCTTTAAAAATATAACTTATTACATGACCCTCCTTGTCACTTTGGTAATGTTGGCTTAGATTTGGCTTTAGCTTGGCTTCACATGGCTTAATGAATGGGCATGATAAAGTTATACCAAAAGATTTTTTTAAAGTAATTTTAGCATAATAATGTTACAAAAAAGAAGCTTTGTCTCTCAACAAATAAACATTATAACTTTGGCTTGAGAGATTATTTGAAAAATAGTTGAAGCCTTGTATTTATAGCCTTCCAAACTAACCTTAACTCAAATATAGTTAGGTTTAGTTTAACCATGGTTTGGTTTGGTAGGGGACAAGTCATTAATATTTTTAATTGATAGGCATGGATCACAATTCTAGATATTTATTTGATATTTTATGAGTGCTTGACAAATCATAAAAGATGATGTCATGATGATGACATCATTTTGTATATTTATGTGATGTCATGATATGTCATCAATATAGATTTATGAATTTCTAAAAATATAAATTTAACAATTAATTATCCAAGGGATTTTTACCTATGCATTTAATTGAGTTTAATCAATTAAGCAATCTTGATCAGATTAATTTCTATTTATGAATTTTGAAAAGTTGTCCCATACATGGTTGAAATGGTTAATTTACTAGGTCACAACTTGAGTGGAAATGAATTAGAGGAATATGATGATTATGTATAATGCATTACCCTAGTTAGGGATACATTGATGTGATTTATGATATGCATGTGGTATGCACTGATGAATCAAAACATTCTAGTGATTTTCAAGCTTGACTTGCATTATTTGAAATAAGTCGCTCTAGTGTCTATTTAGACATGAAAGTGGCCAAAAGGAGCGTCTACAATTTTTAGTCAATGGAAACTTCATTGGTCTATTTGAAAATAACTAAGTAAAATCTTTATTGTTTTGCATGAGAATTTAATCCAATTCAATGATAATAGTTTTTCCTAAGTTGTTCTACACTTGAATCTTCATGAATTTAAATTATTTTTTCTTTTAAATTGGGTCATGTTGTTCAATAGGCTTGTCATCTTTTATTGCCTTGGTATTTGAATTCAATATTCATATTTTAAAGCTAAAAGTTAAGGTTAAAAATATTAATACAGTGCTACAATATCAAAATTATATTTTTCAAAAGTAATAAAAATATGTATTTAACAATAAAATCTTAAAAAAATACAAAAATATTAAGATCCATTTGAAATTTTGAAGAACCAATTAGATAAAAGGGAAAGTTGCATGATGAATGAAATAAATATTTAAAATGAAAATGCTATCAACAATTTTAATGAATTAAATATTTTAGATGTTTTACAATATCTAAAATGATATGAAATTAGATTTTAGAGTATGATAATTACAATAAATGTACAAATAAAACTCACGTAATTGAATCAATCCTATATAAAACTAGTCATTAAAAGTCACATTTGCATCTGTCATATCAGTGGCATATTTAGTGTCAATATTTACATCCTCTCTATTGGTATTTTTATGATTGACACTTCTTATTTCAATTAGATAACTCCATGTTTCCAAACCTCTTTCATAAGGAAACATTTCCATAACATAACATGAAACATATAATCTTAAACAAGTTTCTAAATTTTTATGAATGTTTTTTTGAAGATTTGATTTAATGAAAGATAATGCACTAAATACTCTTTCAACTTCCACTAAGCCCAAAATCATTATTTGACAAAGTTCATATAATGATAAATATTCACTAATACTTTTTTGTAGGATGTTACTAGGATAATGTTTTTCCATAGCCGTGTAATTGCTCCATTTCTTGTTGGATCACTTAGTTATATTGTCTAAACATTATAATTCTAAAATGTGTTGACTGAGATGTCAGTAAATTCTTTCCTAAAATACATTTAATTTTAACTCCATTGATCTCTATATATTTACTAAAATTCTTAATAAGAGAACCCATTATTTGTGAAATAAATTGTCAATTAGCTTTTGACCATTATCACTGTTCCAAAATATGGGATTCAAAACTGCCATGACTTCCAACAAATCATCCCTTTAAAAATGGTCTTTGATCTTAGAAAATATTTTTTATGAAATTATACTCAATTTCATCCACATTTTAGATATAACAGTATCATATATAATACGTGTTACAAGTAGTTCTTTAATTTCAGCTCCTATAAGATTAGTTCTTCTATAAAAAGTGTGCACTGGTATCTCCTTACCATTAAAGATGACATAAAGATGATAATTGATATTCAATTTAAAATAGATTTAAGGATTCTTAAAATCTATAATTTTTTTATAAATGTTAAAAATAGGTCCCTAAAACTTTTCATTTGAAGTGTATAATATATATAGAAATTTACATACTCATTTTCTCAACCATATGAAAATAAAAATATAAATGGATCTCTCCTAAGCATGTTTCATTAAACAAGTCATTTCATTCAACATTGAGATAATTATGCATAATATCAACAATGTTTCTAAATATGTTAAATTGTACAAAAAATCTTTTGACTTGTCAACTTCTTTATGGTATTTATACATAAAACCTACTAATGATGGATATTATTCAAAAATTTTGCATGCAGGTTCATGCATAGAAATCCATCTTGTATCAACATCTTTTAGTAATTTTTTACCATCATTCACTCCTATTGAAATTTTTTGAAACTCCAAAAATATTTTTGTACTATTTGACATATAATCATGTAAATCATGAATGATCTATTCCACTTTGGTGACACTATAAAATATTCTAACTATTTTGTATGCAAGATTCATCCTATGAGCCATGCAATGAATTATAATCATATATGGGGAAATTGTTGTTTGTAGTTGAACACAAACCATTGCTATGCCTCTAAATAATTGATACATCATCAGTCCCAACACATGTCATATTTTTAGCTATTGCATAATCACCCATCCTAGCTTTATCTTTAAAATTAGGTACAACTAATTTGTGAAAGTTTTCAACATTATAATTTTATACCATTTAATAAATTATTTGTAGATGAGGTTACCTTGAATAGTTCTAAAAAACATGAACATGCATGAAAACCCGTGATGTGTTTTAAATTATTTTGACCTCATCAATGGATAGTGAGATGAATAGTAAATTTCAAACTTTTTCTTTCAAACCATCTTTCTCAATCATTTCTAGACACTTTGCTATTTTCTGAGCACTTTTATTTGGCCAATGTGATTTTGACATATCAAGAATTCCATTATGTTAAAATAAAATATTATAATATAAAAAACATAAATAGGATTTCTCATTTTTAAAATTTTGTATAAAGTAGAGAAATGTATATATTTGGCCTTTATATGGGATTGCATAGCTTTTCCAAATTGAGCTTCAATTATTCGCCCTTTCCGAAAAAGATGTTTTCGACATTTTTTTATCATTTTCATACTCATGTGAATATCTCACATGTATGCATTCTTCTATATTTTTTCACCTGTGTGTTATTGTTGTTTATCTATTTGTGTGCTTCACTAGCCCATATATTTTTCCATAATGTTTCTCAATCATGTCCAATTTAAGTTGCATTATGTGTTCCTTTCCTAGTTTCCAACTACATATTGTACATTTTCATTCTGTTGGAGTATCATTACCATTTTCAAGATGTACAGGTTCAATGAAAATAAATTTTATTTCTCAGTCCACCTTAGAGGACCTTCTAATTGTCCATCTACTTATTTTCCTTCACAAAGATTTCTGAGTGGAATTTTTAGTTGAACTTGGTGTTTGATGAGAACCAAAAAAATCTTATCAAAGTTGACTTTCATGATCATTGTCATAAAAAACTATAGGAGTGTATTCGATTGGTGGCATTTCATCATAAATATAAACTTAAAGGGGATGACATGTTATTTGGGAGTGCAAAACTATTTTGATATTATTCAATGGTTAAAATTAAATTCAATACAAATGAAAAAAGTAATAAGTACCTAGTATTTTAAGCGTATTATGGTTGTGTGTACTTTTATATTTGCTCTTTAAAATAAGATAATATGCTTTATTATTTTGATAATTGGCCTATCCTTTTATTGTTTCCACTAGATGTCATGATGAGTAAGAATGTTACAGTTTAGTTTTAGCTAGAGCTTAAAATGTCATTGTCCAGTTTCACACCATTCAATTGTAGCCAAATGTTTTCATATAGTTACAACCAATTGGTTTATAGCATAGATGATATCATTTAGTTTAGTCGATCGGTTATGACACATATGTTGTCATTTAGTTTAGCTAGTCATAATATAGATGGTATCATTTGTTTCAGTTAGTCAGTTGTAGCACATATGTTGTCATTTAGTTCAGCGAATTGGTGTTCAATTATAACCATTAAATTGTAATGTAGATGCTTCCATTCATTTTTATCTTGTTTTCTCTATTTAGTGCTTGTTCGGTATCATGAATAAATTTCCAAAAGTATATTTTGATGGTTACCCATGGCATCGTATGTATTATATTTATGTGGCAAATTGAATGGTTAACAATGAAATTATTTTAAATAGTTGGTAAATCAACCCACAAAATAATTTACATTATAAATTTTTAGGTGTTATGAACATATGTAGTGACCCTAAAAAATTACCAAATTTTTTTTTCAAAAAATGGAATATTTATGAATTAATGAATATCCTCTACAAAAATTTACCCTACCAAAAAGAGTTTACTTTTTCTTTGAAATAAAGAGACCTACATGAATCTATTAGGATATGCAATTTTATTTAACTTATGAACAAATTTGTGTGGACCTTAATGACAAAAAAAAATTACACTTTAATTTTTTAGGCATGTATGAAGGGGACTTCGGTGTATTTAAATATTAATAAAATAATTATTGTGTGGATTAGGTGGCCAATTCAACATTTTAATTCAAACACATGTAGAAAACAAAATTAATCTAATCCACAAGCAGAGATAGAAATAGGTTTTTAAATAGAATTTACATCTCAATTTGATAAAAGAAGGTATATGTTTCTTTTAAATAAATAGAGTCTATTAGTCATAACAAGTCCAAATATAATAGTTAATGAAACTAACTAATTTTTAAAAACATTCCTTGTTGGGCATTTTTCCTAATGTTGAGGATTGGCATTGATGTGAAAGGTTCTTGAGAAGATTATTATCATTGTTGTTGTTATTGATGTCTAAGTGGTGATCTAGTGAGTGTTGTGTTGTAACAAGAGAAAGTGTTGAAGGTCAGTTGGCATGGTCATGAAGTCATAGGTATTCATGAGGTCATTGAAGAGTGTAGCTATGAGAAATAATATTGATCAATGTTGCATGGACTCTAAGAGTGTAATATATGATTAGTATATGTTCTTATGACTGCATGAGTGATGTGTAGGTCAGCATAGAAGGTCATTATTATCAAAGTTATCAAGTACTTAAGTCTAGTAGTGTCTTGATAAGGTATGTATATAAGATGCCAAGTCTTGTGCTTGAAGAGTCATGGTGACATGATGAGATTGATGTTCTCAGTCATGTAAAGGTTATATAAGATTGATATCAAGTGTCTTTGAGGATAAGGTACCCTGTGAAGCTTAGTTATGGTATGAAAAGACCTTGAGTGAAGGCATAAGCTTGGTTGTGTGGTGAGATAAGGTAGTAGAAAGATGTTAGACATTGTTTGAGCATGTGATTGAAGTATTGAGAGCTTAAAAAAGGTTTGAAGGTCATATCAAGGCTTAATGAAGTGTGATGACTCAAGTGTAGAAAGCAAGGTTGTGAGAGCATGGCCTAATAAGACGTGAGGTTTAGTTTTCAAGGCAAGTATGCATAGGTGAGATTTGTCAGATGTATGATAAGTTTTTCCAAGTGTATTCATGATTTTTAGGGTCAAATTTTGAAGGTTAAGGAAAAAAAGTGCTTTGAGGTCTCTCAAGTGCACAGAATGAAGGATGCTCAACCTAGAAGAGTTTTTTTGTGCTCATTAGGTCATCAAACCTTTGCAGGGTAACCTAAGATATTCATGGTAGATGGGGAAGGGTCATAGCTCAAAATTATAGGAATTGGTTTTTGAATTAAGGGTTAATGCTTTGTGAATGATTGTTAAAAATGGAAATAGGCTTAAACCCTCTTAAAACCCTAATAAGGACTTGATGTTGAAGATATTGATCAAAAGTGCCTAAAATAGATTGGTATACTAAAATAAGCTATTTAAGGTTTTAGTCAACTCTCCTAGGCATCTATAAGTGTGATTGATATTTCATGTGTGTGATTAAACCCTACAAGAAAGTGTTAATTTCTTAGAAATTTATTGTAGCAATTAGAGTTGACCAAGTCAATGTATGTAAATAGATGGAGGATCAAAATTATCAGATAGTTTATATTCCTCAAGTGTGCTAAACTGGTCATCTAAGTTAGCTAGTCACTAATAAGCCTAATGGTGGAAATAATGAAAAACCCAAATAGTAGTGAGAAGATGATTAGGAATGTGTTATCATGACAGAGTGAAAAAATGAAATGCATGAAGATGTTGTTTGGGATTGATATGTCATACTAATGCTTGGTAGAAAGCTTGGAATTTAGGCACAATGGTAAAAATGAAGAAGCCAAAATAGCTTGTCTAACTTAGTGAGATCTTTATGTAGTGAGGTCAACAAATTGGACTGTAAGACCAATAGTTACCAATAGACCATATGATGTTTATATTTTAAGATGGGATAGAGATGTCATAGGTTCATATACATACATCAAATGTATTTGAAAGTGGTCATATAGGTGTTGGAGGTTTGAGTCACCATGATTGGTCTTTTTGGAAAATAAAAGTTTTGAGTAAGCAAGTTACATGAGAGTCTTTGAGTCTTTATATCCTAATTTAACGAGTTTAAATTATATGATGATGACCCCAAATTCATGTAGTTTATATGTATATGATTTATTGTCATGGTTATGTGGCTATATAATGTGTTATCCTTAGTTTTTCAATACAAACCTTTCTATATGTGTGAAAGCGTAATATCAATAGTACTAATGGTGTGCTTCAAGTGGTGGTTGGAGCTAAAAAGTGTCATGGACCTAAGATGAAATCAGTGGGGGTTTATTTGAGTGGTATATGAAGTTTTTCTACCTTGTGTGGAGTTTTAAATTGTTCAAATGAGTTCAAAGGTAACGTGTACTAGTGAAGGCCTAATTGAATTAGGTCTCCTTAAGGCCTAAAAGACATTTTGATCTTGTAAGTTATGGATGGCCTATCATAATGATTCAATCAAGTATGAATTTTTTTATAAGACCTATTGAAAGGCTAATCCATGTGTTCAAATGTGTATGGTTTATCAAGAGGTTTGTGAGCTAGAAGATTGTATAAGAACAAGGCCTAATAGGCCTTATTGTCTTGCTAGCATATGGGTTAGTGAAAGTGAAGGAAATAAATTTTTGAAGAGTTGAAGGAGATCTTGTAAACCATAAAAGGAGTGTAGAGGATCAATCATAAAGATATGATAATGTGTTTTTATATGAATATCAAGGTCATATGACATAATCTATCATGAAGAGACCTAGTTGAGCGAAGAAGCCTAGAAGGTAGTTGACATGGATAAAGTAGTGAGAAGAAATAAATAAGGTGATCAGCATCTATTGTGTGAAAAATAAGGTTTTATTAATGTAATCAAATTTTTTAGGTATTTGATTTGGTGCTGAGTCATCTAGGGGGTTGGTGCGTCCTTGCAAGTTGGTGCTTGTTAAAGCCTAGTTTGGTTGGTGATTAGCTAGTTGAGATTGGTACTCTATGTGGAGTTGGTGCTTCATTAAATTATGATCTTTTTAGAGAGATTGAGATATATATAGGGGTGTTAGTGGTTGGGGGTAGGGGTGGGTAACTTATAGGACAATAGTCTATTTGTAGGGATTAATGGGTTTTCTTCCCCTTGAGGTTTTCCCACATATATGATGTGTTGTCTTATGTAATCTGATTTCATGTTTGTATGGTTGATTGCTTATGCATTTCTTGATATATATATTGATGTGATGGTTCATGTATGCTAAGGAGGAATTGAAATAATTTTTTTAAGACACTAATTCACTTCCCCTTTCTTAGTAATTGTAATTCCAACATTTGGTGTAAGAGTTTGGTATTTTGAATCAAGTCGAATAACATGAAGGTGATCCTAATAAACATAAGATTTCTAGTGATCAAAAGGAAGAAAAAAACATGTATGATGAATAAGTCTAATATGAAAGTGAAGATAGAGAAGCTTAAGTAGACATAAAGCTGAGCTCATAAATTCCCTTGATGATTTTAAGCATCAAAATAAAACTATTAAGGATCTCAAGAATCAGTTAGAAGGTGTTAATACAAGGTTTATATCAAAGGAAGTTGAGAATAACTAGTTAAGGATAGAGCTAGATTCATTGAAGGTTAAACATGAGTAGCTCATAGACAAGATGAGAAAGTTTTAGAAAGATCATGATAAGGCAAAATAAGTCAAGAGGACTAACATGAAAATGCCAATTAGGCAACGTAATGCAATAAGGGATAAGTTATCTTGGGACCATGGGAAAATGAGTGATTAGTCAAGTAGTAAGTACAAAAATGTTGTTTGCTACATCTATCATAATATGGGATACATTGAAAGATGTTGTTTTAATAGATTTATAAAGCCCTCAAGGTTTAACAAGATATATGAAGCTCTTAGAGAGCATGAGAAGGATCAAACATTAGTATATAAGCCAAAATAAGTTAGGACTGATCATATTAAGCCCAAGAGATAAGATGGAATATTTGATAAGGAGGAACAAAATACTAAAGAGGATTCTATGCTTTCTCAGAATGCTTTTCATATTCAATATGAAGGCATTAAATGGTATATAGATAGTGGTTGTTCAAGACACATGATAGGAGGTAAAATAAGTTCATCTAATTGAAGATGAATGTTGTAGGAATAGTGAGGTTTGGAGACAACACAACTACCAATATAGTTGGCAAGGGTATCATAAGTTTGGTCAATGGGAAGACCAAGACACAAAATGTGTTGTATGTGGGAGGTTTGAAACATAACCTGCTTAATGTAAGTCAAATGTAAAATCAAGGATTAAAATTAACCTTTCATGACATAGGGTGTGAGATAAGGAGAGCCAAATCAGGAAGGCTAATTGCTAATGCTAAGAGGTCTAAGAATAATATGTATGTTTTGAATGAGATCAAGAAGTATAGATCATTTAAGAGTAAGATTGATGAAATTTATCTATGGCACAGAAGGCTAGGTCACCTAAACTTTGATAATCTGGTCAAGATAAGCACTAAAAAGTTTGTGAAGAACATGCCTAAGATCACCAAACCTACAAACATACTTTGCAAGGCATGTCAACATGGTAATCAAACTCAAAGAAGGCTCAAGTCCAAGGAGTACTCTACTACAAGACCTTTGGATTTACTACACATTGATCTTTGTGGTCCTACAATAATTCAAAGCATTCAAGGAGATAGCTACTTCATGTTACTCATAGATGACTACACAAGAATGACTTGGGTTGCATTCTTGAAAGAAAAGACAGAAGCTCTTGACAAGTTCAAGGCATTCACATTAGGGAAAATTTAAATGTAAAATGGTCCTCCTAAGAAAATCTTCAAAATATGAATAATGACATATGAAAATAATCTAAATCATTTAAAAGATGACATCATCCCCTTGGGTGACCTCATCTAAAATGAAAATAAAATAATTTTTTTATTATATAAAACTTACTATATTATTTAAATTAACTCACTTTGGTTAATATTGAGCCAACTTATTTGATTCCATATCTTCTTTTTTGGAAAGTATAAATATTTTTTGTTTTTTCCAAAACAAACATTTGGACATTAAATTTATATTTAGTAAAAATATCCAAAAATCCTTATGATATAGGGAAGATCTTCCTTATACATTACCATAAAATGTAAAAATTTATTATGAATTATATAAAATAATTTTAATTTAAAAAGTTTATTTTTTATTAATTTAAAAATATTATAATGAAAATTATTCTTTAAATATTTTTAAAATTTTATCGATGTAAAATTTTTCCATTATTATTCTTTAAATATTTTTAAAATTTTATCGATGTGAAATTTTTCCATTATAATTTAGATTCGTTTTTACCTCCACATAAATTAAAAATGGGTTAATGGAACATGATCATGTATGCATTTTTTTTTTCTCATGAAAGTACCACATATACTCATGGGTATATTATATACTTGGATGATTTTAATTTTAAATATTATAATAGTTTAATTTTAGTATCACGTTATCTATATTTAGTGACTTGTAACATGATACAATAAAAGACATTTGAAGGTAACTTTTTGGGGATAATCGGATATATATATATATATATATATATAAAATGAGGAGGTCTCCAAAGGTATATTCAATTAAAACATCCACATCATATTATTTGCATCTTATTGCATTAATCATTTTTCATCAAAATTCATATCATTTCACTTTTTCGTGTCACTTAATGCACCAAAAAGTGATGAGAAGACACACATTTCAAAAAGACTGTGCTGGTTTAATGTTCGCATGGATAGAAAGACATGTGGAAACAAGTTTTCAAAAATAAAGACCTTTCACCATGTTTAAAACAATGTTATATGAAAGCTACATTGGGGGAGAAAAGAACAACTTGAAATGGTGAAAAGACAAAACCTTAAAATAAGCCCTTAGCATGATAAAATTTATATGGGTTAAAAAGGTTTTGAAATGGGAGATTAAATCAACTTATATATATATTAAATTGTTCTTGTAAATAATATTTATTTTTGATATTTATATAATAATATTTATTGTTTTTTAAATAATATTTATATCTATTATCCATATAAATATTAATATTTATTGATATGAAAATACAACCAAAATAATATATGTTCATTGATAGAAACATAGCTAAATCAAGGAACAATTATAAAATTAAATGACTTCGAGTGTAACGATTATGAAATATATGGATACTTAATATTTATTATTTGTGGTAAAGGTTTATATATATATTTATATATATATATAACTAAATGACTTCAAGTGTATTGATTATGAAATATATGGATGCCCAATATTTATCAATGAATATATATTGGGCATCCATATATTTCATAATCGATACACTTGAAGTCATTTAGTTTTATAATTGTTCCTTTATTTAGCTATGTTTTTATCAATGAACATATATTATTTTGGTTGTATTTTCATATCAATAAATATTATTATTTATATGGATATTAGATATAAATATTATTTATAAAGACAATAAATAGTATTATGTGGATATCAAAAATAAATATTATTTACAAAGACAATTTAATAAATATTATTTACAAATAAAACTGTTGACTATTAAATTTATTTAGAAAAAGATTATAATAATAAAATGCGAGTTGGAGATATATATAATCATTTTGTCACAAAATAAATTAAATTGTGTAATTTTTAGAAACTTAAGATTGAGTTTGATTTTTGAGAGATAAAAAAGATCAGGGACTATCTAAGAAGTATAGAAAGTATAGTGAAGAAATATTTTTATGAGTCATCATATAAATATGTGGTCCTGTTCCCCCCCCACCCACACACACACACATTAGAGTTCTTACAAGGCCCCTTTTACATCTAAATTTTCCATAATGAGGCTCTTGTTGAGAATGAGAAGAATGAGAAAATCAAGTGTCTAGGATCTGATAGAGGAGTAGAGTTTTAGTCTAATGAGTTTGATGACTTCTTTGAGGTTCATTGAATAAGGAGATAGTTTTCAGCAACTAGGATGCCTCAGTAGAATGGGGTAGTAGAAAGAAAGAATAGGACAGCTAAAGAGATGGATAGAACTATGCTAAATGAGTTTAGATTATTTGATGGATATTGGAAAGAGGAAGTAATCACTCTAGTCTACATTTTGAATAGAGGATAGATAAGGACTAATGACAATAAGACTCCTTATGAGATGTGGAAAGGTGGAATTGCTAATGTGGACCACTTTAGAGTGTTTGGGAATAAATGTTTAATAAAAAAAGATGATGAAAACTTAGGAAAGTTTGATTCTAGATCTGATGAAGGTATATTCTTAGGATACTCATCAATGAGATCAGCCTATACATGTTATAATAAGAGGTTACAGAATATAGTGGAAAGTAACAATGTGAATATTGATGAGACAAGGAAATCACACTCATAGTCAATGGATAGTTTAGAGAATCTAGACATCAAGAATGAAGAAGAGACTATAGAGGTTGATGAGAAAGAAAAATAAGTTAAGGATATATATGATTCAAAATACCCCTCAAGGCATATTCAAAGAGATTATCCTAAATCTCAAATCATTGGTAATAAGAATGCAGGTATTCAATTAAGGAGAAGAATGGTAAATAATATAAATCAAGAGAATGTTGCTCTATTATCTAAGATTGAACCTAATACTCTTATAGAAGTAAGGAAACACAAATTTTGGATAGGTTTTATTAATGGGGAGTTATACCAAATAGAAAAAATGAGACTTGGGAACTAGTTCCTAGGCCTAAAGACAAGAATGTCATTGGCATAAAATGTTTGTTAGAAACAAGTTGAATGAAGATGGAGAAGTCACTAGGAACAAGGATATATTAGCATGAAAATTATATGCACAAGTTGAAGGGGTAGAATTTGAGGAGACATTTGTACCAGTAGCAAGGTTGGAGGCCATTAGATTATTTCTAGCATATACAAGATTTAAAGGGTTCAATGTATACTAGATGGATGTCAAATATACCTTTTCGAATGGGAATTTTAAGGAGGTGTACATAGAGAAACCTAAGGGGTTCTCACTATCAGGTGATAAGGACTATGTTTGAAGATTTAAAAAGGTTATTTATGGTATTAATCAATCTCTTAAAGCTTGGTATGCTAGGTTAGATAGGGATATTTTAGATCAAGGATTCAAAAGAGGAGTTGTAGATAGTAATCTATACATAAAATCAAAAGATGACCATCATTTGATAGTATTTGTCTATGTGGATGACATCATCTTTGGTTAAAATAATGAGAACATGACCAAGGGATTTACAGAGGTGATGAATAAATATTTTGAGATGTCCATTCTTGGAGAACTATTATTCTTTCTTGAGTTGTAAATCACTCAATCTAAAAAAAGTATATTCATTTCACAAGTACATAAAAGAGATGTTGAACAACTTTGAGATGGAATATTTCAAGGTAGTTAGTAAACCTATGATCACAAGGTGTAAGTTGAGCATGTAAGATGAGTCTCCAAAGTTTAATCAAATATCATATAGGTTAATGATTGTAAGTTTGCTATACACCATTGCCTCTAGACCTAACATCATGCAAGATAGTAGGCATTGTGGGAAGGTTTAAAGTAGATTTACAGGTAAATCATCTACAAGAATTCAAAAGGATACCCAAGTATCTCAAGGGCACTATGGAGTATGGGTTTTTGTATTCAAGGAGTAAAGAGTTTAATCTGATAGCCTATATAGATATAGACTAAGCAGGAAGTCTATATGATAGGAATATTACTAGTAGAGGAACTTTCTTCTTAGGTGGGTACCTAGTTCAGGGATAAGTAAGAATCAACCATCAATATGATTATCCACTTATAAGGTTGAGTACATTGCAATAGCTTCATGTTGCACTCAAGGCCTATAGATGAGATAGACCCTAAAAGACTACAAGGTGGAGTATTATGGTCCTAGACTTATTTATTGTTATAATACAAGTTCTATAAGCATCTCAAATAACCTTGTCATACATTCAAGGACTAAGCACATTACCATGAGGTATCATTTTATAAGAGAGTAGGTAAGTGAATAAAGTGTTATACTTGAATATGTTTCTACAAAGGATCAGATTGTAGACATTTTGACCAAATCACTTCCAAAGGTAACATTTGAACACCTAAGAAAGGAATTGGGTGTAATTCTTGCCCCTAGAAACCATTAAAGAAGTCAAGTACTTAAGGGGAGCTAATCAGGTGGTTCATTAGCTCTAAGAGTAGGTGAGTTGTTCCAAGAAGGTATGCATGGAGATAGGGGGATCACATTTGTATTATGACTCATAAACTCATATTCCTGTGTGTTGAGTTTTTTAGTTACAAGGAGTGTGATCCAAGGAGTTGCAAACATCACTTTATCATTTATGTCAAAGGGTGAGAAAAAATGGAATGGAGGAGATAATAATGATCAATTTGTAGTGTGTTTTACCATAAATGACAAAGTGGGATATTATTGAGCATTATGAGATGGATGTTATCAGGATTGTAAAGGTTATAGAAGATCAATATCAAGTGTCTTTAAGGACAAGGTGTCTTTTGAATCCTAATTATGGTATGAAATGACCTTGTATGAAGGAATAAGATTGGTTGCATGGTGAGATAAGGTTGTAGAAGGATGTTTGACATGTTTTGATCATGTGAGTGAAGTATTGATAGATTGAAAAGATGTTTGAAGGTTACTTCAAGGCCTAATGAAGTGTGAATACTCAGGTGTAGAAATTAAGGTGGTGAGAGCATGGCCTAATGAGGAATGAGGTTTAGTTTCCAAAAAGTATGCATAGGTGAGATTTTTCAAATGTATGATAGGTTGTTCCAGGTGTATTCATGAAGTTTCAAGTTAAAGTTTAAAGGTTGAGGGAAGAAAAAGTGCTTTGAGGTCTCTTGAGTTTATAGAATGAATGATGCTCAACCTGAGAATGATTTTATTGTGCTCATTATCTCATCAAAACTTTGAATGGGAACTTGATATATTAATGGTATATGGGTAAGGGTCATATCTCAAAATTTTAGGCATTATTTTTTAGATTGATGGGCTATTCTTTATGAACGATTGTTAAGAATGAAAATAGGCTTAAACCCTCTTAAAATCCTAATAAGAAACTTGATGTTGAAGATATTGATTGAAAGCACCTAGATTGGATTGGTATGCTCATTTAAGCTATTGGAAGTTATATTAAATTCTTTCAAGCACCTCTAGGGGTGATTGAGTTGTCAATTATGTGAGTAGACCCTACAATAAAGTGTTAATTTCTTAAATTTTTTTTGTAGTAGTCAAAGTTGACCAAGTCAAAGTCTGAAAATAGATGGAGGATGAATATTTAGACTCATTTTTCATGTCCATAAAGTTTTATGGATATGTTATATCCTTAAAGTATGATACACTGGTCATCCAAGTTAGCCAGTCACTAACAGGCCTAATGGTGGAAACAGTGAAAAACCCAGGCATCAATGAGAAGAAGATTAGGAATGTGTTATCATGATAGAGTGATGAAACAAAGTGAACATAGATATTTTTTTAGGACTAGTATGTAATATTAATGTTTTATATAAAGCTTAGAAGTTAGGTACAGTGGTGAAAATAAAGAAGCCAAAATGGCTTGTCTGACTCAGTGAGATCTATGTGTAGTGAGGTCAACAAATTATTCTATAAGACCAATAGTTTCCACTAGAAAATATGATGTTTATATTTGAATATGGTATGTATATGTCATAGGTTAAATTTAAATGCATCATAAGTCTATTAAAGTGGTCATATAGATGTTGGGGGACTAAGTCACCATGATTGGTCTTTGAGTAAAACTAATAGTTTTGAGTAAGCAAGTTGTAGGAGAGTCCTTGAACCTTTATATACTGAGTTTAAGAGTTTAAATCATATGGCGATGACTCTAAAGTCATGTATTTTCTATGTATGTGATTTATTGTCATGGTTGTGTGGCTAGATAATGTGTCATCTTTAGCTATTCAAGACAGACCTTTTTGTATGTGTGAAGGCCTAATATGAATAGTACTAATGGTGTGCTTAAAGTGGTGGTTGGAGATAAAAAGTGTCATGAACCTAATATGACATAATTGGGGTTCTATTTGAGTTTTATATTAAGTGTTTCTTCTATGTGTGTATTTTGAAAGTGTTCCAAGGAGTTCAAAGGTTAACATGTACTAATGAAGGCCTAAAAGAGGTTTTAATATTGTAAGTTGTGGATGACCTATAATAATTATTGAATCATGTATGAAATGTGTTATAATAATTATTTTAAGTGTAAGCTAAGTTTACAAGTGTGTATGGCTGATCAAGAGGTGCGTGAGCTAGAGTATTGTATAAGAACAAGGCCTAATAGGCCTAATTATCTTGATAGCTTATCTGTTAGTAAAAGAAAATGAAATATCTTTTTGAAGAGCCGAAGGATGTATTATATACCATTATAGGAGTGTAGAGGATCAGTCATGAAGATATGATAGTGTGTCTACATATGAATATCAAGGTCATATGACCTAATATGTCTTGAAGAGACCTAATTGAGTGAAAAGCCTATAAGGCAATTTGAGAGAGATAAAGTAGTGAGAAGAGATAAAGAAGGTGATCATCATCTATTGTGTGAGAAATAAGGTTTTTTGAAGGTGATCAAAATTTTCAAGTGGATAATTTGGTGTTGAGTCATCTTGGGGATTGGTGCCTCCTTACAATTTGGTGCTTGTTAAAGCCTAGTTGGGTTGGTCTTTAGCTATTTGGGGTTGGTGCTCCATGTGGAGTTGGTGCTTCACTAAATTATGATCTTATAAATTATATGACTGTAGTCCATTTGCAATGATTATTATTTTTATCTTTCCATTGAGATTTTCCCACATATATGATGTGTTATCTTGTGTAGTCTTATTTCATGCTTGTATGGTTAATTGCTTATACATTGCTTGATCTATATATTGATGTGATGGTTCATGTATGCTAAAGAGGAATTAAAATAATTTTTTTAAGAAACTAATTCACCCTCTTCCCCCCTTATTATTTATTGTGATTCTAACACTCCTAAGTCTAATTTAGAATGAGCTTAATAATATTGGAGCACATATATTTTTTCTTTTTTTTTAGTATTTTAATGAGTCCTGAAATATACCTTATTCTTAGGGTAAACCTAAAATTTTAATCGTAGGCTTCATGTTTAAGATTATTTATTTGTAAAATTTTCATTTGAATTTTATTCAAGAATATCCTACCTCCACAACATTTTATTTAATCTGATTAGTGGTTTGTATTATTCATAAACAAAATTGTTGTTGTATTTCAAAAGGGATTTTTTAATGTTTTTCTTATGTAGTTAATAACACTTAATCTATTCCAAAAATATAATATTAGAAAAACAACTATAAAATAAATGGATACATAGTCTCTCATGTGAATTAAATGTGGAAAGAATAAATTTATATAGAAGACATATCATAATAGGTTATCATAATAGGGAAGATCAAGCCCCAACCCACATCAGGTTTTTGAAATTGTCTTGGTCCAAGATAGGTTGTTGCAATTAGTTATAGATTATTGTAATTTGAAAAAATAATATTATGTCTTTGTAATTAGGAAATAAAAATAACATAAGGTTGTCACAAATAAGGACATATTGAGTCCCAAATTGAATCGTGATGTCACAATTATGTTTATGGGAATCAACATGTTCTAATCAAGTTCCCATTTCAAACAATGAATTGATTATTTATACATGAAACTCAATTGATGTATATTATGTGAAAATAGTCATTAGGTTGTTTCAAGTGCATTTATGGGATTTGATATGTCATAATTATGTAACCCATATAACTAATTGAATGACTAGTTACACAGGGCACTTAAATAGGGTAAATCATGATCAAAATGACATTACATTGTCACTACTAAAATTAGGGGTCTAAATATGCCTTATTTGAGTCTTGCATGCAAAAAAATCTAGTCATAAATTCCACAAAGATCATTAGATATTTTTAAATGTCTTTAAATGAGATGTATAGATCTGCTGAGTTTTGCAATTTAATTTTTAATTCATGCGTCTACACTTTTATTTTTATATATGAAAATTATGTGGATCTTAATTAAAATATAAATAAAAATACATACCACTTTTAACAAAGCTATGAAATAAATATAAGGCACATGGAAATCATCCAAAGGCCATAGATTAACAAATTGATGAAAAATATTTTTGTTTCAAGGTAGCCCTAACACATTGCATAGATACATTAAATATTATGATGATATCACTATATAGTTTCTCTTAGTAAGTGTGTGTAGTTACCTTAATATTTTGTGGTTTTAAGGTACTGCAATGTGATATTTCATGTTCTTTGTATTTCATAACTCAATGCAAAGATGTAAATAATTATACTCTATATTGAAATCATATGTTATTCATTATCCATTGTTTCACTTTCAATTCATGTGTATCTATATCACAACCAAATTTGAGTTTGATTTGATAAAATTTCACAAAAGTATCCTCTATATGCTATCATAAAAACCTTAAATTTTTTGTGGCTATGCATATCCTAAGTTTAAACCCACATTTTTATTGTGACTAACATAGCCCAATTTATTCATAAAATACAAAACACCTTATTATCAAGTTGAGATAAAAATCCAAATTGAAAAACAATATTTTATCTCAATCTTTAGATTAGTTATTTTTATTGTTACAATGCATGCTAGTTTCAATTCACTATCTACTTTATGTTTTTATTTAAAGTAGCCACATGATTTTTTTTTAACTAAACCAAAAGATAAATATGACCTTTGTTAGAGAATGAACTTGACCATAGCCTAAATTATATTTTATATTATAATGGATCCATGTAAGCCTTTCATTGTGTCAAAGTTATATCCAACTTGTGACCTTCCACATTCCATGGCTGAATTTATCATGCCTTGTATCTTTGTTTTGGCCATAATATTTAAGTGAATTTTTAGTCTCTCGATCTCTGAATTTATCATGCCTTGTATCTTTGTTCACCATGTGATTTTGTTTAAACCTTCTTTCATGTGTCTTATATTTTAAAGATTTTTATCGCAAGTCATGATCACACTTTATTTTTTTAAATGTGATTACATGTCTATTTATTTGAGTTCGGAGTGAAGGTGGAATTAATAAAATATTAAGACATTTAAAATTTTAATGGATCTGTGTAGTTGGAAGTGACCACTTTAAAACTAAAACTGACCTATGTTACTATGTGACTTCATGGCATTGAATGATCTCTATGTGTTGGTTTTCTATTGATTGTTTTTGTTAAAGTGATAAGTGAATATGCGGTTTTTCAAATATTTAATATATTAAATTTCAAACATTTTATTATGTACATAACATAATGCAAGCATGTGAACTTATAAATGGTATCAATGTTTCAACAGATCTGTGAAGAGATGAAAAGAAATGTAAAATGGGCTTGAAAGAGCCAAAAATCCATGGAATTGACTTAAATATATTTTTAAGGCAATGTCGTTGCATGACTTTATGTCTAAAAACTAACAAGAGGAAACATGTTTATGAAAGAAAGAAAAAAAATAGAGTTGATTAACAATGAAATAATCATGTAAAATTTTTCTTTATTTGTTTACAGTAGATGGGGAAAAAGATAAGGTTTGAAATAAAATTATGGCAAAGAAATATATTTAGTACAAGGTAGTGATGCATATTGTCTAGCTATGCTTTTTTGTGTTTATGCGATTAAAGTGGATTTCAAATAAAAAATCCATTGCATAACATATTCAAAACTTAAAAAAAGTGTTTAATTAGTGAGTCACTTTTAAGACAAAAAAAAATAGCATTAGTTTCTATAAAAATAATAAGCTATAAATTATCACAACTATGCAATCAAGCCTTAGGATTTCATGATGGTGATGATACTAAATTTTTAATTAATTTGAAATTTATTAAAACGGAAAATAATATTCAATTTTTTTTTGTGGTAATGTTCATATGGTAATATGTGTTTTTAGATGAATAAAATGAAGGATTTTGCATCCCATGTAATAGGGCTTCCAAAGTGTAAAAATGTACAAATATAGAGGGCTTTAGTGAGGTGTTTACTTTGTATGACCATGTTATTATTAATCACAGGCTATGTACAACAAAATTCTATTCAATCTTAGATCAAAATTAAACTTATTTGAAATTCAAAAAATTCCAAACTAACAAACATTAAAAAAAGGGTTGTGTAGTGACTAGTCCCTATTTTTATGTCAAACAGTATATTTCATTTGGTCTTTATGTTGTTTAAATCAAAGTAATAACATGAAATAGGTAAAAATGATTATTTTAACAATTAACGTGACAAAATGCCATCTTCAAAACAAGTTTATACACTAAAAATAGATCTAATCATCGATATAAATGATAAACAAAAATAAAATATGAAATGATAAATTAAAAAAGATAATTAACCTATATATACTATCAAAATATTTAAGGTGTTATAATTTATTATCTAAAATTTAGTTGCATGATGAAAAAGAAAATGAAAATTATGAACTTGACTGTTAGTCAGATCATGTAACATACCTTTGTTGTTGTGTGCAATAATGCAGACAATTCTTGGATGAATGTTTTAGCTTTCAATGGTGTGATGAATGTTGATTGAGTGGTTTTGAAAGTGTTTTCAGGACCAAGGCATGTAACAAGATTTTTGAACAACTACATTGGAAATTCTTTACCCTATATATTTTTTGATATACAATGAATAAAGGCTCAAAAATTCCATATAGGTAAAGCTACAAAGTCAAGAGACTAGCTTAAATATTCTAATATAATCATAGAGATTTGAGAATGTGAAGCATATGCAAGAGTAGAAGCATGATTTTATAGTTTCATGTTCAATACCTACATCCTTTATTTCCAAAATTAGTTGCACTCTAGTTTTCTAGGTGTATCTGATAATTACGGTAATTATGATAGTTGTATAAGCATCGATGCTAGTTTTTAGTTGGTGGATTGTGGAATCTAGGATGAACTTATATTTTTTATAAAAGTGGTATTTTATCTAATAGATTGGATTGATTGAGTAATAATATTGTTTCACAATCTCCATGATCAAAATTTATCTTGGAGATATAACAAAATTTGAAATACATATTGCTTTTTCATGCTGAATTTTTTGTTCATGTATGCGAATAAGGTTGTCATGCGTGTTAGGAGTGACAATCATTTTTCCTTTGCCATTTATGAGATATACGCTTAACAATTACTTTGTATTTTGTCTATGTAACAATTTTTTGTAGGTGACAAGGACATCACGTTTAAAAACATCTCCTATTTTATAACTATTTAGATCATCAATCGATAGAAAATTAGATGAATTTAGTGTTTTTCTATACAAAAAGGTGTGATGTCAGTGTATATAGGTAAAAAAGCAGATGAAGTTTAGAAAAAAAAGTAAAATTTTGTTAATGCTTATGTTTTTTATTCTTTGGTTGGTCTTTGATTATCTTCAATGATTTCATATTTCCTCTTCCTGTTGCTTGTGATTGTGTAATGAAATTAGAAGAATAAATAGAGTGGTAACATATTTAAGTGCATGTAGATGTATGTTGATATGGAAAAAATGGTTATGTAATTTTTAAAAGGATGTTATTACATTAATTTTGAATATATTTTTTATATTAATTTATATGTATGTTACATAAGGCCAACCAAATAATGTCATGATCACTTCAATGGAAATCTACTTTAAAAATCTGCTTATGCATCGTGCATTTCCAAAATAATTTGCATTTGATGGGTTTCCATGTGTTGTTTGATTACTTTTGAATTTATATGTTTTTGTGTAATGTTGATATCAAATTCACCTAATATAATTGTATTTTATGTTCTATGTACACTTATGAATATGTCATCGATAACAACTATGATATCTAATATTATTGCATTCAATGCTACATACAAATTGATAATTATAGCTTAGTGGATACCATTTATGATAACTACTTTCATTTCTTCAATATTTCTCCTATTTCATTGCATTGTTTTTGAAATAGAAATTTCCTTTTTTATACAAATCATGATTCCATGAAAATGATGCATTGAAATCCAATGGAAATGTTCTATTAAATTACTTGATATGATATTTTTAATGTGTACCTCTTGTAAACACAATATGTATGGCTATATAATGTCATGATCACTAAGCACATCTTGTATATATGCATGTAATATTCTTCTATTCAATGATGAGATGAGAATATGATTGAGTATTTAAGTCATGTATATTTTTTTCTAGTTTTCATTTTTCATTGGTTTGTAGGCATAAGATTTATGCATTTATCTTTTTCTTGACATTGAAATTCATCATTGTTAAAGGGGATAAAAATTACAATGACCTAATAACTTTCACACAAGATAACTTCATATACACTAGCCCATGCTGTGTGATTTTAGATGGGTCAAATATAATGTCATCCATTGTTAGCACTTGAGATCTGTGTATTGTTCATGCACATACAAGTTGTATTGGAAATTATTTTCAAAATTTTGAGCGTTATTCTTTCATGTGTTTTGTTAGGTTTAGAAAAACATAATATGGAGGTCCAATCCTTCAAAATGGAATTATGATTTAAGTGAGATAATTTTGTGTATTGGTGATGGATGGTACATATATCATTTAATTTAATCCATAATACATCTATATCATTTACATTTTTTTAGGTTTTAAATGTTCCATCTTAGCCATTGACAAGCCCATATTGAATGTCATAATTGTTATAATATATTTCAAATAGCATCTTAGGTTTGACCAAAATGATAGGAAGAAGTGTAGATAGTGGCAACATTATTTTTTTCCTTCATATCTAATTTTATGTTTATCAATGTCATGGAAACTGATACTATTTATTGGAACAATTGATAGCATTCTAGCATTGCAGTTTTTTACATCATCATTTGTTTAAAATATGTATGGGAATGTTGGACTATTAGGGACTGGTCATAAAAAATTATGATTGATATAAGCTATATAATTGTCTATTTGAGATGTTGTGCAAAAATTATTAAGAGTTGATAATAAGTCCTCGTTACTTTTTAGAATTATTATTTGTAATTCATATATATTTTATATGTTTTGCCAAAATTCATATGCAATCAGTTCATCATTTAATTTTGGATATTCAAAGATCAAAGAATCACATATAGATTTCACTTGATTAAAATCTCCACACAATATCATATCCAAATTTACAAAGTATGTTGTATGAATATGCATTATATCTATGATCCTTTTGTCTATTGAATATAATAACCATGAGATTACCAACGATATCTCATCTATAAAAATGAATCATAACTAGTTGTAGTGCTTTGATAATGTGTTAATCATTTCATAAGTAAGTGTAATAATTCAATATTTGTGAAAAGGTAAAAGGAAAGTAGAATGCAATGTCACTCTTCTAGCATTATATGCTTCTTTTTTAGTGTATTCTAGTATCAATCCTTTTATCTTAAGCAAGTCATTATCAATGAGCCTGTTATATAAGAGGATCAACATATCATATATCCAATTTACTATGAAGGTCTTGCATGTGTCTGCACCTCTTATTATAAATAATAAAATTAGTACTGATGGATTTTACTATTTTTCATTGTTATGTCTTTTATGATTGCATGCTGATATTTGTTCAAAGATATTGTTCTTTCATATTAGTCATTGTTATCAGAGAAATGGGTGTTTTCCTATTTAAAAAGGCTTCATTTCGTATTTATTTTTACCTAGTTCTTGGAAAAATTGTGAATCATATTTTATATTATAGTTTTCATTGGAAAATTCATGGTCCTTAGCATTCAAATTTGTTGGCTGGCTATTATTATTGTCAAAATTAGTATTGTCAAAAAATTCATCGATGTCACCCTAGATAGAGTTAATTAAATAATTATATATGGCTTCATTTTTAAATGTCTTTTTCATGGGAATAATATGAATAATTCCAAGTTCAAAAAATGATTCCTATTATTTTAATTTTTTATGAAAGGAATATATAATAATAGTTTTTTTTCTGCAATGATTTTCAATATCAAGATGTTTATTGTACTTGATTTATATTATAACATGGTTATTATGTTTTGCATGATTTTTTTTTCATTTTCCCTATATTCAGAGACAAATTTAGTGAGATAAACTTGGCTAATTGCTTCCAGCAATTGAACATAATAATCTATTATAGATTTGGATTTTACATCTTTTTATTCATCATGTTTGTGGGCCAAAAGTGTTGAAGGATGTAGAATTATTGTGCACTCATCTAATGGACTTGTGTTTATGAATATGTATTTTATAGAGAACTTATTCAATGTAAATGATAAAACTATGTGAACAACTTGTTAAGTAGACATTTGTTGTCTATTAAGCAATGTGTTTCCAAGGTTACGTATCAACTAAATATCATCTATATTTTTAAGTTGTTGTTGTTTATGGATTTTCTCAAATGATTTTATCATTGATGTATCAAGTTTTGTCATGTAGGATGTGAAGTAAGATGTTGTAACATAAGCATTGATCACAAATTATGCATATGTTTTTATTTCCCATAAGTGTGGCAATTTTTTGCAAAATCTATTTGTCCATGCATGTGGTGGCCTTCATTTCCATAAAATCGATGGCTACTTAAATGTGATTTTATCACTTCTATGTATTCACTTTCACCTATTTGTAATTATGATAAGAACATGTCAAATGTTTTAGAATATTCATAACATCTCTTTTCTAAATTAGCATATATATGCTTTGAATTTTTAGTGGCCAAGTTATTCTCTTTTGTACATGGTTCAAAGATAATTGTTCTTGGCTTTGGTGGAGTAGGAAAATTATATCTACAATTTTTTTTGTATTTTTTTATTAAAGCTTCTAGTATGATAATATTCATGTAATTTTTATGTGTTTGAATCAAGTGTATTTGCATCACAAGTTATGTAATTATTGACAAAGCTCGTAATGTCTGATTTTTTGTCCTTTACATAAAGAGGTGTCAATTTTATCCATAGAATAAAATATATGTGTTGACTTCCTCAATTATAGAATTATCTAACTAAGAAATGATCTTGTAATCACCCAAAAAATATTCATCTTTGTATATCATTATTTGCATCACTTTTATTCTATGTGTATAGTATTATGTACATGTAACATGATATTTTACAAATAAGAATGATAGTATGTATTAAATGTGTTGGTTTTGTTTGTTTTATGCTATTTTAGATGGCTATTATGTAATTAATACAATGCATATGCAAGAGGTTCCTAATAATGTTCATCACTTGAAAATGTAACAAAACATGTTAACGGTCTTACCATATGAATCACTACAAAAGTCTTTTTATTAGTTATTGTAAATAATCTGGTAATATTCATAGTTTTTTGAAATCAGTACATATGGTATTATATTCCAATATTTTTTATAGATTCAGTCTATACTTGATATCTTTTTTCAGAAGCTTTCTTCTTTTTAATTACCCTTTTATAATTCTCACCCACAATATCACCATCACCTGGTCAATTATAATTTTTATTTCCTTGAGAAAACGGAATTGTGATAATGTATGCAATGCGTGATCCATATGTTTTAATTCCCATTGAACAATTTTAGCTTATGAAAATTTAGTTGTTATGTTTTCATTGCGTGGCTCACCATAAAGATTGTTGGGAAGTTCATTTCCTTTGCATACTTAGCTTTAAAAATTACAAGTGGTTCTTTGCACTGTACTAGTGTAACTTAGATAATTTTATCTTGTAGATCATGAATGCATATTGACTCTATAAATCTATGTAGTATGGTCTAAGTGGAAATTTTATCTTCTTTGCTTATTGTTTCTCTACTTGTCGAAGTATCTGTTATGTATAATTTCATGTTGTCATCAATATGTAATAATTATTTCCAATATTTCGTAATTTTGACATTTTGTGATAGATATAATTTTCTCTTACACAATTATTTTAAACCAAGCATGATTATGTTTGGATGAACCCTTATTTTTTGGTTGTTATTTTTATATTCTAAAATTCTCCATAGCTCAACAAAAAAAATTGATATTTTATTTGTTGAGTGTGGTAATTATTTTTATATTATGTTAATGTTCGATGGCACATTGATGATTGCCTTAGTTAATCCAATCTATGGTTTTTTATCTTAGTTACTTTATTTATGCAAAATCAATTCACAATGAAACAAGATTCTCTTCAAGATATCCATTCTAAAATATGTCAAAGACATATTAAACCAGATGTGTGTAGGATTTACAAATTTTTGAACAATCACTTTTTTCAATGAATTATTGCTTCTAGTAGATATTTTTTCTATTGCTATTTCATTTGTATTTGTCAATTTCACATATGTTTCTTTTCTAATTGCTTGAAATCCACAATGCTATAGTTAATGTTTAATTGGTTGCATACTATAAAATCATGTTTTGGTGTGTCTTATATGTCTTTTATGAATTTATTTATTGTGTTACTTCCTTTGTTCTATGTAATACATTTCAAGGTAGGAAAAGATGATACTTCAATGTCTTACTCAATGCATTGTTTGTTTTCTCTTGAATGTCTTGTACAAATTATCTTCATATATTTATTTCCATATATATATTTTTAATTTTTTTGAAAGCATGGGAAGGTTTTGTACCTATATTGTTTAATGTTATTTAGTTTTTATTGTAATTAGGAATAGTTGATGAATTTTGACAATTTCTGGTTAATGGCTCATAGTGAATATGGTTTGTATATATTTTGAAGAAGATTATGTTATAACTATTTACGGGTTGAAAAGAGCCATTGTACCTCTTCACCATACATGAACTAGTAGCCGACCAAAGATGAATCTATAAATTAATAAATATGAATATCCACTCAAATGAAAAATCAACTCCTTTAGTTTTACTTTCATTGATAGGATTTCCAAAGTTTATAATATTTGTCTACTAGTTTGAAATTCTACTTGTTTTTTGTATTAAGTTGGGTCCTAATTTTGTCTCTATGTAACATAATGCTTTTTTATTTTTGTATAATATTGTATTAAAAAATTATTGTGAAAGATAGATAAGTCAGAATTATATGTCAAATTCCAAATCTATCAATTGGAAAATTGAATTGAACAAGCTCTCACTAGAATCAAAATTGCATAGAGAAAGCTTATAGAAATTATTGATTTCTAGTTTCTATGAAATGGTTATCCAAGATCGTTCCAACTATTTGCATATATTAGACAATCAAACATGTTAATTATGTAGTGTATTTATTATTATTTTTACATTATGGTGGCTCATAATGGCCACAAATAATATTTGTATCATAAAATAATATCTAGTATGGAGGTTTTTGACATTATTCATTGAATAGAAGGTAGTTTTTCCCTTGTAGAGGACCATGTGCATATTTTTTTATTGATCCATATATCTAGATAATGTATATAGAATATGTCTCTCCATAAACTAGCTTTATCGTTGAGGTAAGCAGGGGATGTAGATAATTGCATTCTATATAAATATGTTTTAGTGTAGTGTCGTGTATTCCATGCAATATGTATAGTTTACAAGGATCAAATTCTAGTCCATATGATTTAATTTCAATTAGATAACCAATATAAAATTGATTTAAGAAATGTTTAGTGATTTTATTTCTTAGCTGTAATGGTGTATATTGAAAATATAATAGAACGTGAAATTTATCAAATAGATAATCACCAACATTGTAGTTTAAAGCTACACCACAAAAAATATGGTGTTTAGCCAAAGTATGGTCAATGTTATTGTATTATGTCTTTTTTGTGTTTCATAGTGTAGACATCCAATTCTTATCACTATCCTATCAATATTTCAAATTTGAATGAATTTATGAAATAACTCGCAAACTAGATCAAAATCACCATAAATGATATAATTTGGTCACACATGTCATGTACATGTCCAAATTCACATCCTTTTATCATTGATTCAAGAAATGCATTTTATGGAATTTATATATGCTCCTAGTTCACTTTGAGTCAAATTATGACTAAGTAAAATGACACTCTAGACCATTGGAATCTTCTAATTTGGCCACACACATCATGTGAATGTGCCAATTCACATCTATAATACCCTAAATGGGGTATTACCCTGTACACAACTAACACCATCCTCTTATTCAACTTCAATCAAATTATGACTAAGTAAATTGAATTTTTTGATCAGTTTGATTAAACAAGCGAATAATATCCAAGAATTACAAAAATCCTAAGTAAAATCATTTAAGCAAAGAAAATTTGATTAAGAACTTAAGTGAAAAATCCATGGAAAGTTATTGAATATCTATTATTGGAAATTCATAATTCCAAATATCTAGGCCATGATGTCACCCATGATATCCTCATAAGGGTGTCATCCACAAAGAATTAATGAAGATAAATATTAGGATCAAGGTTACCCATGCCTTATTAATGCTCCATTATTCCAAATATTGATGACCATATTTGTTAGTTATCCTTCCAAAATTGAATGGATTTATGACCCTTCATATTGATCTTGAGATGGATGGCTAGAAATTAGTTAGCTCATTTTGGAAAAGCTATAAATACATGATCCATGGCAATAACCTTCAAGATTCTTTTATGTAATTTTATTATGCACGAATATCTTGAAGAAGCTCTTTTTAGTGTAGAAAAACTATGTAAAAATATCACTAGAGATATTCATTCATCCTTTCAACATTGATCAAATAAAAAACCATAGCCATTAGTTCAAGGAGAGATGTATGAAAACACTTGCACTAATGATTTGACGAAGACTTAGAGTACCAAATTTGAGAATAAACATGTTTAATAGACCAATCTTAGAGGAGGGACGCTTGTGGACGGAATTTCCCATGTTTTATTGTCTAAGATTCTTAAATCCATTGATCCATGCCCCTTGAGGAAGTAGGCCTAACACGTTATGTTATTTATGCTTTGTCATTTATTGTATGTCTTAAATGCATGAACTGGATTGCTCATAATACTATTCTACATTTTGGCACACCCTGTGGGACTGTAACCCACAAGTTTTCTTTAATTACTTCTTATCATCTTTTATTATCAGATTTTATTGTTAACTTGTGATGGAATTGGCTAAAAATTGAAAAACTTGTTCCCAAATTTTAATTGTGTATCAAGAAATTCATTCCCAAAATTGAGTGAATTTGTCCCTAAAAATGATGAATTTGTATTTGTTGTTTTGATACGAATTCTTCTCATTATTTATTCTAGTCAATGATGAAGACATTGATGTTATTCTGATAATCAGTGAATTCATCTATTTTGTTTCCTTAATCTTCAACAAAAATGTTCTAGACATTGATGAAAATATTATGGAGATTAGTGAAAACATTATAGCTTTTTTTTATCATTAGTGAATTTGTTTTAATTTTATTGAAATTATAATTGTTTTTAGTGAATTCATCACTTTATTTCATGAAATTGTGTCCTAATCGATGAAATTGTCCTTGTGATCAATGAAATTATCTCTATTTATGTTTTGTCTTTTATTTATGTTTTTGTGCAGGTTCTCAAAAATGGTGAAAAGGTCCTACATATCAATGAAATTATCTCTATGTGAAAAATATGAGAGTAGAAAAATAGCTGAAATCAAGCTCCTTGAAATGCTTAAAACTCCTTAATTCACAAACTAACCACTTGTATTGCAAGTTTAGCATCTTTTAGTTTGATTTTATAATAACTCAAGGTAAATTTCAATCAATAACATCCATACTTAGATTTAGAGATCTTAATAGAAATTTTCATTTTTGTTCTTTATTTAGCACATAGTTTTATTTTCATAAAAACCTTGCATATATGCTCTCCCCTTGCACCCTTTAGGGAGTTTGGGTGACCAAAAATCCATTACTTTACATATTATTGAGTCAAAAACCTAAATAAATTCTTCATATTCTCTCTCTTTATTCTTAGGGACTTGGGTGACCTAGAAACTACCTAGTTATTTCATTTATTTTTATGTATTAGAATGTGAGTGGGATTTCATCATCTCCTCATGAATTTTTTAGGACTTTGACTTGGGTTTTCATCTCCTAGCATTGTTCCAACCACACTTAAATAGTGGGGTGTATAAATTGAGTGTGATAAATGGATGGGATAGTGTTTGAGTGGTTAACTTGACCAAATGGGAGAGGACTCAGGTCAAGTGGTAGTCTAGACATTAGACTTCACTAAGCAGTGCATGTATGAAGTTGTTGTGTAAGGGACAAAAACCTTACATAACAAGTAATTTTGAATCCATTGATAGATATTTTTTGTGGCCAAGTGTTTTTAGGCACTTGTGGACCATTTATAAAAGCCAAATTGAAAATTTAGCTTGATTAACCCCACTTTATCATGAAATATCCTAACAAATACTGAGTTGCTTAGGTGCTCTAAGTTACTTTCCATGCATCAATTTTTAAAATAAACAGGGGGCTCAAAAAATCTACTTATATGTTCTCTTTTATTTTTGAATTAGTATTTAATTCATTTTAAGGCTGATATATCAATGGAAACTTTGGCAGATACTATGCACACCTTTTGTTAGTTTAGCATAGGAACATGTACTTGGGTGTTCCATCTTATTTACTTGAATTGTGAGTATAATTAACCATGTCACATAAAATAAAACAAGTTTTAAAGCCTCTAAAACCATTTTAGGGTCCACTTTTGAGTATTCGATCTACATAAAATTAGTTTTCACTTGAGTCTTGCTTATCACTTGGGCTTGAGTATTTTCCTTCTTATGTTTGGGTCACATCACTTATATTGAATTTTTTATTTTATTTTAGATCTTTACATAAGTGAGAGTATTATTCTCATATTTTGCATATTGACATTTGTTTATGCATTGAGTTACATTATTTGCATTACCATTTGACACTTAGCCAATTCTTGCAACATTATGTCTATCATTTGAAATAATGGCCTTTTTCTTACTTGGTACCATTAAACTACTCATTTGGTTATCAAATTAAAAATTAGTTTTTCTTGGGTTAGCCTACACCCCAAATTCCTAGACTATTTGACTTTTTTTTATTGTGTGCAGTTATGCTACCTATCTTCTTTTAAAGTTTGAACTTAGATTTTTTGTGTTCACCATATGCTTTGAGTTCTTAGACCATTTGAATTTCTATAGAGATAAACAATGGTCTCATTATCCTTTTATACTACACCAGCCCATTTTAGACTTAAGTTTTCTTGTGTTAACCTACAATTTAATTTCCAAGATTGTTCTACCCTCTTCTAGTTTGTTAAATTTTGACTAACCAAAGTCAAGTATTCCAAAGACTTAGTTTATTCTCATTATGTGTTAATAAATTATCCAAGGAAATTATAAATTTTATAAGATCCATTTGATAGTGTTTCCAAACCTTGAAATTGAACCAATGTTACATTTGAAACATCAGTCAAAGAGTGAGTACTACTTTGACCATGTAGAGATACACTCAAAGTGGGGTTGCTTATAACCATAGTTATGAGGAGGATTTTTTTTATGATGGATAATAACACTCAGTCATGTATGAATAGATCCCTGACTTTATGGGAACATACCAGGGTAAATACATTGAAAATCACCCACTTGAAGACCAAGATAAGGCTCTCTTAAAATTGATAGAATTAGGAGCTAGACTCCCTCTAGATTTTATAAAAGAAAGATTACATACACTTGTTCCAATAGAATAATAATAGTATGAACCAGGTATTGAACAAGAACAACCTCACACTCAAGTGCCCAAACCAATAATTAATTTTTTATAGTAAAAGGAGGGCTCCATTGGTGGATCCCTCCCTAAAAGGTCATAGTATTACATCTATGATACAAAAAATTAGTCAATGCTATGTAAATCATCTTGTTGTTGACTTAATGACTTCTTTGGCTATAACATAACTTCAGAAAAAAGTGACTATAGAGAAAAAATAGTTACCTAAATAACCAGACCAAGATATCCCTACCCATGAGGTAGATCCTTTAGCACCTCTTGAACCAACTATGGCAATAAATGATTCAAACCAAGTTCCACTTCATATGAAGCAAACATTATTTAACCATTAGGAAACCATTTATAATGTGAAACATGTACTTGATACTCATCAACAAGTGTTGAATAACTACCAATGATAAGTATTTAACAATTCACTTCCCTAATAAGTGGTGGATAATTTTCAAAATGCTAGACCAATTTCTTCTAGTTAAATACAATAAAAATTTTCTCTTGTAAACTAGTAATGACAATGTCTTCTTCTAAATTAGCAACAGATAATTAGGGATCAACAATATAACCTATTGAATCATAAACATCATACCTATTCATGTGTGCATCAGAACTAGGAATAAAAGCTAAAACAAGCACAAAACTTAGGACATAGGGTGCACATTCCCAAAAAGACCATGTAGGGAGGATCCATTCCTACCCATGCCAACCCCAACCAAACCTAACAGTATATGGATGATCAATATAACCATTTTTCTCCACCACAAACTTCTCCAAATATCCAAGAGTGGAACATAGTGAAGGAGGTAGCCTCAAGGCTTGAAACAAGTAACCAGACCAAAAATTACAAGTTTGATGAGATATAACCTTATTAATTTGATGTGAGCATCCTTCAAGTAATCTTCTTACCTCATTTTAAGGTACCCAAATTTGATAAATATAAAGGGAAGGTTGGTCCTATAAAGCATATAAAAGCCTTCTTTATTACATGCCAAGAAGTCACCTACAATAGTGTGTATTTTTTACACTCATTTCCACATAAATTAGGTGGACAAACCTTTGAGTGGCTCCTCAAATTAAATAAAGGATCGATAACAAATTTATATGATTTATCAAAAAAATCATTAACCATTTTTCTTAAAATATTGAACATGAGTTGACAGTGGTTTATATATGTAAATCCAAATAGAGGTCATAAGAAATCTTTGTGACCTATCTACAATAGTGGAGAGGATTAGTTAGTCACTTCTAACACAATCTTCCAAATAAAAAACTAGATAATATCATTGCATAGAACCTAAACCCTAAGGTCATTCATAATCTGAGACTCACTTATGCCAACACATTCAAGTAAATAATATAAAAGGGAATATATATTGAGAAGACACTTATTGATAAAGTCTTGGTCAAGATATGTTCCCAAGCTCAAACATCACATTAACCTAAAGAACCTATTTATACCAATATTATTGAAAATCCTAACGTAATTAACAAGAACAAGAACATGTTAGGTAATGGTGTTACTAAATCATGCCATGTGAAAATAATACAAGCACCTCCTGTCAAAAATACACCTCCAAATCTAATGTACTAACTATAAAGAGCTCTACCATGTAGAGAATTTCCTAGATGAAGGATTTTTAGCATCCTAAGGGAGCCCATTGAGTCAATGTTTAATAAATTGGTGGATTCTAATATAATTATTTAGCCTATATCAAAACCCTTTCCTAAAGATCAGCCTAAACATGACTAGTTTAATGAAAATGAATTCTATGATTTTCATCATGTTATTGACCATGAAATTTATACATGCATGTAATTAAGGTACATTATTGAGAACTTGTTATATAATGGAGAGATTTATTTGGATGATATATCTCCTCCTAATACCAATCAAAACATGGGTATCTACACATATCCCTTTATTAAGAATAATGACCAATAATAAATAATGAATCAAAACCAAGGACAACATTATAATCAATAGTAAAATCAAGGTTACATCTAGAATCAAAATCTAGAAAAAACTATAATCAAGATCATGACACCTAAACCAATCAAATAAAGTACAATGTTATGCCATATTGTTATAATAACATCATCATGTGTATTACAAGTAATCACATCGTTAACATTAAGATCAATTCCTGTGTAATATTCAATGTTATTCAAAATGTTGGTTCCTCTATTTTAGGAGCACCATCCACTATTTCAAGTGATTCTACACCTTAGTTTCCATGGGTTACCATTACTAGACCTCCTCATTCCTCTAATTACAATAAATCTCTCCCAACTTGAAATCACACAGTTATAACTAGATGGCCAAAAGTTATCCTTGATGGCCCTTTGCCTTCTTCTAACACTGATCCTAAGCTAAACACTATACTGATCAAGATTGATCACAAACCAAACATTATACCAACTAAGACCAAACCTACTCATCCCATTGTTGAGAAGCCATTTAGTATCAATTAACAACTAAGTAAATCATCCATGCATATATCTATTTTGGATCTCTTATGCACATATAAAGTTAACAAGATCAAATTGAATGATTTCCTTCAATAATTAATTATGCTTGATGACATTAATGCTAAATAATTCTATGTACTTATGGGACATTCATATCTAGAATAGTAGCTTACCTTCGACTAGTGAGATATGTCATCCCTTGGTCCCCTACATAATAATCCCCTATAGATTAAAGCTATTATTTACCATCATAAAATCAAATAGGTTCCTATATACAATGGTTTTAGATTGAGCATAGTGTCATCAAAACTAGTCCAAACATTGTGGTATACAATGGTAGATATGTGACCATATACCATCACCATCAAGGCTTATGATAATGTAGAAAGAGAATCTATGGGAACCATTTATTTACCAATCATTATTGGGAATGTTACTCATGATAACCTTTACCATGTCATTGATAAAGAAATACCTTGAAATATTCTTCTTGGCCATACTTAGCTCCTTGAATTATGAGCATTCCCTTCCACCCTACATCAATGTATCAAATTTCACAATTCTTGTCTAGAGGTTATTGTTTATGATGATTTATAGCCAGATCGATATTGTAAACATATAGAGGTTGAGTATGAGAACTACACCTATTTTCATAGCACTAATTTGGCAGGAAATAAGGGTAAGTGAGTAGATTATGAACCTCCTAAGTTTAATTATATTGAACCTAGTGACCTTGATTCCACTTTTGCTAATCCATTTCCTGCTATCATGTCTACCCATTTCACTGTTCAATAAAATGGTATTGTATTCATGATGCATACCACATTAACAAATTATCTAAGTATCTAAAGTCTTATGGCCATCCTAAACCTTATAAAAATCATGGAAATCCCAACATTATGTGGTAAAATAAATCTAAATCCACTTTACAAGATCCACTTATCTTTGTACTTCATGTATCACCCAAACAAAATCAACCAACCAACACTAAGGGAGGTTGGTTGTATGGTGACTAGTTTCTAATTGATTTCATAGTGACAAGTATCCTATAACAAACATAATCATGGATATCTTGGGCTATATAGGAATATGATTGGGCTCCAAATAATAGGAAATTCTTGAACTAATTTCAGCTACTAAACCTACGATAAGTTCAGGTCTTGGATTTATACCACTTAGGGGTGACCCCATTAATTTAAAAAGTAATTCCTCTTCATTAAACAATAATGAAACTCTTGATGGAGCCTTAACATCCCATTATAGTTCATAAAATAAGCTAGAAGATACTGATTTATTTGATTCTAATGCCATCATGACCATTACATCCCATTATCCCCTTTCCCTTCATCATCTTGACCTAGTCGATTAGGACCAAAAAGACTCTATCATATCATTGGATGAATTTTAGAATGAGGAATCTATTATTGATTTCATTGGAATTTTATAGGAATTACTAATTGGTGATCACAAATAAGGATTCAAGTTTTATTTAGAACCTACTACTTATTTTAAAGAGCAAGCAAACTTCCCAGGTCATGATAAAAGTAAAACATTGAGATCTTCAAGAGAAAATATCTTTGGGGGACCCTTAGGTTAGGGAAAGATTAACTAAAAAGACAAGTCATTAAAGTAAAACTTGTTTCATGCACTCTTATATGAGTAAGTTCACCTCTCTCCTTAGGAATCACAATGCCCACCTAGTCCAAACATTACCATTGGCTACGATATCAATACTAAAAAACAAAAAGTTTAATAATACAATCCTAGAGATTTTCATAAAATATTTACCAACTAGCCATTGCCTAGAATGGTAGATTCAGATTCCTCCTATATGGGATAATATTTTCATCAACTGGTAGCTGAAGAGGATCCATTCTCTTCCTTACCTACTATTCTTGAGGATGGTTCAACATTATTGGTCAAAGATACTATAGAGGTCAACATTGGTACATATGATGATGCAAATATGGTTTATCTAGTTACATCCATTACTAATGAGGATCATGAATTCATTATTACAATTTTGAATCATTTCATTGATATATTTGCATGGTCATATTGAGACATGCCTTGTCTTGATCCTTCATTAGTGGTACATCATTTGGTTGTCCATCCAAATGTCAAACTAGTCAAACAAAATTATGAAAGATGTATCTGTGCATTTCCATCCTGGTAAAAAAGGAGTTAAAAAATCTACTAGACACATGGTTACTTTTATCACTCTACTATTATGAGTGGATCTCTCACATCATCTCAATCAACAAAAAGCCATAACGCATTCACCTATGTATTGATTTCAGAGACATTAGCAAGGCATACCCTAAACATGATTTCCCACTACCCAACATCGACATGATAGTTAATTCAATGATAGCCTATGAAAAATTTACCCTCATGGAAGGATTTTTAGGGTATAAATAGATAAATATTTTAATAGAGGACCAACATAAGACCTTGTTCACCACTCCATGGAAAATGTTTTTTTATCAAGTCATGTTCTTTGGCTTGAAGAATGTTGGTACAACCTATAAATATGCCATGACTATCATATTCCATGAGATGATGCATAAAATCATTGAAGACTACAATGATGACATCTTATAAAAATCAAGAACAAATTCAATCCACCCTAAAATTTTATGTGTAAAAATTGATAGGCTTCATAAATACAAGGTGTGCCTTAATCCTAAAAAGTGCAATGTTGGCATTTCATCAAGAAAATGTGCAGGGTTAATTATCTCACAAAGATGTATTGAGGTAGATCTAGATAAAGTCAAGTCTATTGTTAAAATTCCACCTCCATCCAATTCAAAATAAATTCATAGCTTATAGGGTTAAATTTAATCAATTTATCATTTTATATCACAGTTGGTTGATTAGTGTCATCCATTTACACATATTTTCAATAGAGGTGTCACATTTCAATGGCATATAGGGTGTAGACAAGCATTTAAATAATTAAAGACCTACTTGGTTAATCTATTAGTATTGACTCTACCTACATCATACAAACCATTACTCTTATACATATCAACAACAAAACATGAACTAGGGGCACTTTTGGCCCAACATGATGAATATGGAAAAGAACATTCACTATACTATCTCAGTCAGACATTAGTAACTTATGTGTATAACTATACATCTATGGAAATTTTTTGTCTTGTATTGGTGTTCGCTTCCCAAAAGTTATGATATTATATGTTGAATAACAAAACCATTATAATATCCAAGATTGATCTGCTTAAGTACTTATTGTCAAATACCACTCTCATAGGCTACATAGCCAAATGGGTTATGTTGCTGAGTGAATTCGATGTGGAATACTAGAATAATAAGGCCATCAAGGGTAAGTCCTAGTATATCAGCTTGCTAAACCCCTTTGATTGACACCAAGCCTCTTTCATTTGATTTTTTAGATGAATCAATCATGACCCTAGATGAGGTAATTGTTGAGTCTAAATAGTGGAAACTTTATTTTGATGGCTCATTCAACTTCTATGAATCTAGAGTTAGTATTTTAATGGTCAAACTACAAGGGGATCTTATTCCCAAGGCATTTCACATAAAATTCCATTATAGTAACAACATGGTCGAGCATTAAGACCTTGTTTATGGCTTTATCTTAAAATATAGTGGGATATCAATCAATTGATGGTATATGGATATTCTCAATTAATCATCAATTAGGCCACATATCAATACTAAACAAGAGGAGAATATTTTTCCTTAGAAATGTATAGTAGATAATCTCAAATAACACTTTTAGTTTCTTCAATTTGATCAAATACCACGAGCCAATAATTATGTGGTAGATACCATGGCTACCATTGGGTCCATGATACAAGCTGTCAATGATGCCACATAGTATCAGATCCTCATCAATAATCTTTTATAGTCAAATCATGTATTGCCACATTTAGAGATAATATGTTATATTTTTAGTCCTGATCCTCATTGGTACCAAGACCTATGTACTTATATCCAAGATCAAACCCTTTTGTTGAACCTTTTAAAGAACCCAAAATACTATTCCTTCATCGAACATCCTGTTATACCATACTTGGGAACATGCTCTATCATAAAGGTTATGATGGAGCACTGCTTCATTGTTTATCTTTGAGAGAATATATGTTGGTGATTAAAGATGTTCATGAATGAATTTTTGGGGCCCACACCAATAACATGGTATTGGATAAGAAACTTATCCATGCAAGGTATTATTGGCCAAAAATGGAGATAAATTATTGCAACTATGTTAAGAAGTGTGTTTCTTATAATAAGCATAACAATTTGATACATGCATCTTCACTACTACTCCAGTTGATCACTACACCATGGTCATTTTGAAATTTGGGACTTGATCTTGTAAAGAAAATGAACCCTACTTCTTATGATGGCCATAAGCACATCCAACTACTATAGAGTATTTCACTAAGTGGATACAAGCCAAAACCCTCACTTATATAAATAGTAAGTAGATAACCAAGTTCATTTATTTTCATATCATATACTGTTATGGCATCCATGACAAACTCATTTTTTACAATGGTGGTTCTTTCAAGAATAAGGATGTTAAAGTCCTCTTACCTAATTTAAGATCAAACATATATGTTCCAAACCATATAACCTACAAGGTGATGATCAAATTGAGGCATATAATAAGACCATTATTATAATCTTTAAGAATATTATCAATGTTGTTTTCCATGATTGGCACCTGAAGTTGTTCCTTGCCCTTTGAGCTTATCAAACAAGTCATCAAATAACCATACTACTTAGCCTATGGTTTAGAGGCCATTATTCCTGTTAAGATTGAGTTTCCTTCATTTCATGTCTTGTTACATGACATTATTGGTGATGAAGAATACAGAGTTTTTAGATTGTAAGAGTTAGAGATTATAGATGAAAAGTGTTGGGTGGCCTTAAACCATTTATAAGATTATCAAAATAGGCTATGATATATATATATATATATATATATATATATATATATATATATATATATATATATATATATATATATAAAATTATAAACACATTCTCCCTTGATAATTTGAAGTTGGTGACTTGGTCCCAAAATATAATTAGAAGAAAAAGAATGCCAAGCATAAAAAGAAAGGAAACTTTGAATCCAATTGGTTGGGTCCATTTGTGGTCACCATAAATCATGGTTCTAAGGCATATAAGCTGGCTACTTAAGAGGGACAAGATATTGATGAACCCATTAATATAATGAGCCTCAAGCATTTCCACACTTATATTTTGTTCCATTTTCTATAAGAGCCCTTGATTTGGGGGCACATGTTGTATATTATTACCTAGACCATAGTCATTACTATACCACCTGGACTATTTATGTATTGTTAGTTGAATCATTTGTACCTTGTTATCTAGACCATTTGCATATTATTACCTATACCATTACCACTTTTTTATGTAGACTATTTTTACTTATTTTACCTACACTATTATATTGTTAAATGGATCATTCTATTTGTTACCTAAACCATTATAATTCTATTAGAATAAGATTTTTTTTTACCTAGACCATTCCTATTTTTCATTACCTATTCTTATCAATCATTCTAATCTTATTACCAGTGATGATCTTGATTACAAACCAACAGGTATGTAGACAAATTCAATTGATATTTTAGAGGTTGTTCAAAGTGATCAACATCAACATTAACATTATCATTAGTAACACCTTTTGTGGGCAAGTATCTTAGGGCATGTCAACATATGATTTCATTTGTTTGATAGTTCCTTGAGACTTTTTCTAATTATTGCTATTTTGGTTGCAGGGTATTCTGATAAACCTTAGATTATACTATTGGTTCTTAAGATCACCATTTTATCTAGTTTAGATGTTGTTTAAACCTTTATTTAAGGATAAGTGTCTTTTCTAGATGGTTCATTGTATATTTGAGCATATTTTATTGTTTTCTTTATTCCAAAAACATAAAAACATCAAAAATTTTTAGGAAAAATACCAAAATAATTTTAATTAGAGAAGATGGGCTTAAAATATACATGAGAGTTATAAATCCATGTCATCTTATAGATAAGTTTCCCCTTTGTTTTGTTCATCATTTTTGTTTTTTTTATTATACTCCCATTTTTGGGAGAACTACATCAGCATGTGGTCCACACGAACTAGGTAGGCAGCTCTTGGATGCATGGGGCATCTTTGGTCATCTCAACCATTCTTTTTTTCATGTCACTATACCCTATGCCTTTATGCTATCACCATTTTGTGAGCCCATTCCTATTTTTCCACTATTAATCATTTCTTCTCTACTTATCATCACATTTATTATATCACAATTCTAAGGAGAACTACATTATCTTAAGGTCCCTTTCGACTATGTAGACATTTATTATTTACCAAGATCACATGGGGGAAGCTAGACCATCCCTTCCTTATTCTTCTATTCCCCCTACTTTACTAACCTATTCATACTCCAAGCATAACACCTTATCCATTACACATGAAAAATTATTGATTATTTACATTGATCATTTTTATCTTCATTACATTTTGTTTTGTGTGTTTTGTTTATAGGCTTGTGTGCTTGTTTATTTAGAATGGTGTGTCTACGTACATTTTAAAAACTATTTGAGCTTTGTCTTAAACTTGGGCTTGTGTTATTTACTATTCTTTGTTACTTACTATATTGTTTTATTATTTAGTTATATTTTGTATATTCTTGGTTCACTTAAGTCTTGATAATTCATATCTTATTATTAAGTTGGTTACACTTTAAATTTTATTTTTGGTTCTTTATTTTTGTTTTTGGTTCAAATGTAAATGTTTTCAACTTAGGTTTTGGTAATTAAATCATTATTTTGAGTTGTAAAGATTAACGTTTGAACCAGTTCATTTGCAATTTCAAATACAATGTTATTATAAGTTTTTCATACTTATTATTGTTTAATTTAATTTTCCATATTAAACACCAAGTGATCCAATCTTACAATTCAATGTGACACCAAATATACATCTTTGAAAGCACCATCTTGTATATATGATACCTAACTAGGATATCATCCTCCAAACATTAGTTAAAATTTGAAAACCCACATGAATCTCTTTACTAATTTAGGAGAGATGTATGGAAATGCTTATGCTACCACATTGACAAAGACTTATAACACCAAATCTGAGCACAAACACATTTAATGGGTTGATCTTGGAGGAAGGACACTTGGGGAATGTATCGTCCATGTTTTCTTATCTAATCTTATTGAATCCAATTATCCATACCTCTTGAGGTAGTAGGCCTAGCACATTATGTTATTCATGCTTTGTCATTTATTATATGTCTTGAATGCATGAACCAACTTGATATACAATCCTATAATGCACAACTATATATAATTATTTGTTTATTTAATATTTCATTATTTCTCCTCTTTATTTTTAAAGATTCAAGTCCATTGATTTTATGGAAAAAAAAACTATAGATATATGACAATGTACGTACCTTTAGTTTATTGATATGGTGTGTTGGTGTCTAGAACAACTAGCTATTACAATCTCTGGAGATGACAATTTAACAACCTATCATAAAGTCCTATATCTAGTAATAGCAAAATGTTTTTTTAAATATTCACAGGTGCTATGGCTATTCATGAAAAACATAATTAGGTATTTGTTATATAATTGACACTATGAATGATTCTCTATATCCAAAAAAAATTGTGAGACTTTATATGGAAGTAGTTGTAATTACTGGCCTCTTTTCACTTGCTATGCACAGATCAGATTGTTTGTAGCAGTAACAAGGTGAGAATTAATTTTATAGAGAGATTACTTTCACATATAAAGTTAAAATAAAATTTCATGAAGAAATATACAAAGACGAGAGTTAAACACAATTAAATAGTCACAAATCAAATTGTAAATTAGTCTCTTAAGTTCATTGATTTATTTACAACGCAAGAGAAAAAATAAATGGTACAGATGCATTAATTTGTTTCCTATACAAGGCCATTATGGTGATTTCCCAATGATATCAAATGCAATTTACCACTTGAAACTATATTTAATTTTCATCACACTTAGCACATGGTAACAAATTTCATATGATTAACATGTATATTTTTAGTTACTATACCAATTAATATGCCAATTAACATTATATATGTATTGGATTAAACATGTCAATAATAATTAGTTTTAAAAGTGGTTTCAAAAATTGTTGAAACATAGAGAAGATGCATTCAAAAGTATTGGAAAAATATTACATGACAATGATGCAAGTGGTGCTAATTAGATATTTACATTGCTTATTTTCCTTGACATATAGTTAATTTAATTAAGTGACATTCAATCATGTTTATAGTTGCACAAATCATTAAATTATTTTTTACAATATATAATTTACCAAAGTATAAAATTTTAATTATAGTTTTTATGTCAAAAATAAATATATACAACATTCAATTATTGTACTCTCTTTACAGGGACTAAAAAAAAGGCACATATTTTTTTTTAGCAATGAACCTTTTAAAGATGAGGTAAACCTACAATTTAGACATAACCTGACTCTAACTATAACCCATAAATATTAAAGTGTAATAAGAGGAGTAAATGAGTATAAGGAATGGTTATCTTTTCGGCCACATAAGGGCTTAAATATGATCATATTTTAAAATAAATCAATTCTAAACTTACTTTAATCAATTATATAATTGATTAATTAAAAGTGAATCTCTAATATATTTTTAAAAAAAGTTGAAAAAATAAATTACATAACTAACTTGGTAAAATAATCCAATTAGCAGATAGGATATCTACAGTATTTAACCTAAAAATTTAGATTTAATTATTTGACATGTGCATCATAATAAGTAAATAAGTAATTGACATGTATATCATAAATAAGAAAAACTGGTATAAGTTACTTGATTATGAGATTTAAAAATTTATATAGGTTGTGTGGGACATTTTAATTAACACTTAAAATGTGCTGATAACATAATTATAATAAACTCGTATTTGAGATCATGATACCTACCATAGGAAGTCACAATTAATAATATATCCATTATGGTATAATAAAATAATAAATTTTATTTAATTTTTTATTAAACTATGCCTTTTGGGCTAATCAAAATTTGTTGTTTTTGGTGCATAGATAAATTTCTAGTTTTGAAATAGTTAAGCTATGTATTTTAAACCAAAAATCAAGGAAAAGGGCATTTATCTATATAATTATTGGTAAAAATAGTAAACATGTTATTTAGGGGTAGAGAAATGATGCCATAAATAGTGACCCCACACATACAAAGGGTATAGGATTAGGGGTTCATTAATCTATGTGGATATCTGCTAAATGATATAACAATTTATAAAACTATTTTAGAGTGAAAAAAGTTTGTAATTAAAAGTTATCCTAAGGTACTAAAATCATGATATATGGCATGATCGTGGTGATCTAGCTTGGTGATGTATTAATTGACATCTAATAATTTTAAGGCCCTTAGATCCCCTACCTAAAATAAATAAAATAGGAAGCTCATATTAGTGAAAGCTTTGATAAAATTAGATAGTCATGTGCCCCCAAGGATCTAATAAGTCACCATAGGTGATGTCCTGGGAGCTCAAAACCATGGGGTATTCTAGGAAAGCCAATAATCATATACCCCTGATATAATGAGAGGTCATGATGTGGTGACCTCTTGGGACCATAGGGAGCTCTAGGTAAGCCAATAGCCCCATGCTCCTTAAACCATGATAGTTATCCACCTAGTGACATCTCAAGTGCCTAAAATCACAAGGGGAATTGGGGAAGCCAATAGTCCTATAACACTAATTCCCTAAGGCCCCAAGAGGTCACCATATGGTGATATCTAAGGAGCTCATGACCACATAGGAATTTGAATAGACTAATAGTCTCATAGACCTGATAGGTCTCCACATGGTGACATCCCAAGAGCCAAGGACCATTGGGGACTTCGAGAAAGCTAATAGTCTTATAACCCCAAGACCCCAAGAGGTTTTTATGTGATGATGTCTTAAGAGCCCAAGACCATGTGGTACTGTAGGTAATCCAACAATCCCATGGCCCCAAGGCCTTGAGAGCTCACCAGATGGAGGGGTCCTAGGATCCCAGTCCACAGGGATGAGATCAATACATAGCTAGCTCATAATTCAAATTTTTCCTCAACATTCAAAATTTTTGGCTAGGCATTGTTATTATCAAAATTAGTATTTTAAACAATTCTGTTGATGTCACCCTAGGTAGATTTCATGAAATAATTATATATGGCTTCATTTTTTTGGATGTCTTTTTCATGGAAAACATATGCATAATTCCATGTTTCAAACTAATTATTTGTATTGCTTGCATTTTTTGTTAAAGGAATATATAATACTAGTTTTTATCTGTAATGATTTTCGATGTCAAGATTCTTACTTTAATTAATGTATCTCATAGCATGGGGTTTATGTTTTGTATAAATATATATATTTTTTCTTGTATTTAGAGACAAATTTAATGAGATAAACTTGGGATAGTGCTTCTGGACATTAAACATAGTAATTTATTGTATATTTTCATATTACATCTTATAGTTCATCAAGGGCATGGGCCAAAAGTTCTAAATGATTTAGAATGAGTGTGCACTCATCTAATGCACTGAGGCCCCAAGAGGTCACTAGGTGGTGATAACCCAAGATCTCAAGACCAGAAGGGACTCTAGGTAAGCTAATAGTCTCATTGCCCTAAGGCCCTGAGAGGTCACCACATGGTGATGTCTTGGGAGCTCAATACCATAGGATGAGGTCGATACATAGTTAGCTTAGACTCTTATTGATATAGGATGTTACCACATTAAAACATATTGGGTACTCAAATTCCTAAATGACTAGGGTCCCATAGACCTAAGACATTAAAAGGTCACCATGTGGCAATGTCCCAAGAGCTCGAGAATACCAAGGACTTTGAGAAATCTAATAGTCTTATGGCCCTAAGGCCCCAAGAGGTCACCATGTGGAGACATTATTAGGACCACAAGGGACTCAAGGTAAGCCAATAGTATAGTGTTCCTAGGCCCTAAGAGGTTTCCATATGGTGACATTGCAAGAGATCAAGACTGCCACAAACTCCATTAAATCTAATATTCACATGGCATAGAGTCTTTGAGACGTTTCCACATGGTGACATCTAGGGATCTTAGGACGATACTAGATGATAAGTAAGCTAATAGTCTCATGGCCCCTAGGCCTTGATAGGTCACCATGTCATGACATCCCATAGCTTGGGACCATGAGGATGAGATCGATATATAATTAGTTTAGACTCTCAATGAGATGGGTTGATACCATGTGGAAGCATCTCAGGTACTTGGGTGATTGAAATACTAGGGTCTTATGGCCTTGAGGCCCTGAAAGATTGTCATGTGGTGACATCTTAGGATTTTTAGACCACTAAGGACTCTAAGAAAGCCAATAGTCCTATATCCTAGAGAGGTCACCAGGTGGTGACATCATGGGAGATAGATACCATTAGGGACTCTAGGTAATCTAGTAGTATCATGGCCTCTAAAACCTTGAGAGGTCATCATGTGGTGATGTCTTAGGAGATCAAGCCCACGGGGGGCTCCATGTAAGCTAATAGTCTTATATCTCTAAGGCCCTGATAGGTCACCACCTAGTGACATACTAGGAGCTGAGGAACATAAGCACTTCATTGATTCAATAGTCTCATGGCCTTGAGGCCCCAATAGGTCACCTTGTGGTGATGTCTTGGGATATTGTGATCATAGGGGAATCTAAGTAAGCCAATATTCTTATGGCTGTAAGGTCCTAATAGGTCACCACATGGAAACATCCTAAGAGCCCAAGATTATAGAGATGAGATCAATACATAGCTAATCATAATCTAAGATCATCAGGATGCTACCATGTGGTATCATCTTAGGTATTCATATGCTCTAAGGATTATGTTATAAAATCTTGAGGACCCCAAGTCCCCAATATGTTGATAGAACATAGTCACCTAGACAATGCGACAAGATGTTCATAAAACATATTCACCACACAGTATAATCTATGCACACCATATAAATCTCCAAGATTGTCTTGTCATGTATAAATATCATCTCACATTTTTAGCCCTACTAACTTCAATATCCATACCACTCACATGGAACTATATATAGCTAGCACCAACAACCTATAGATCACTACAATCCATAATGGGCACCATGTAGCTCCATTAATTTATATAGAATATTATTAAATAAGTCCCAAAGGAATATGCCAATATTTATATTCTAGACTTTAGCCAAAACTTTGAAATATTATTATGATATATATTTTGATCTCTCTTATTAGAATAGAGGTATGTAGGTGATCAAAAAGGTGAATCCTATAATTTCCTACCTTAGCAAGGACTAATAACAAGAAATAAAACATATCATATTGTATATTTGAATTCTGACATGCCAGCCTTACTAAAAAAGAGATACACATTACTCAATTCAATATACACACAATAAAGGGATCAAATGGATGATTTATAATGGGAAAAATTAGATTTTTTTTAATGCTTATGGAACATTTAGGAGCCCATAATAAAGTTTTTTTTCAAGAAAAAAATCAACATTGAAACTAAAAGATTATAAAACATGGAGTGACCATTAAAAATTATAAATGATGATATTGTTGATTTGAATCATATGTTTTAAACCACATAATTATATAAACATTTTAAATAACATGTCATTGCATACAATATGTGAAACATATTCTTCCAATGATAGCTTTGCCACTTTTAAATAGGAAACACAAATAACTATACATCATGTGATTAGGATAGTCCTCCATGATATTCTATGCCATAAACACCCCACATTCAAGATTGTGTATCACATCTAATTATTAACACACCTTAAACCCCCCAAAATAAAATCCTAAAAAATCAAAACAAACAAACAAAACTAGTGTTTTAGATACAATGTTTTTAGAGTTTGAGCAATAAAGTTATAAATACCTCAAATTTACCTTGCAAGCATTGATAATATTTTTTCCTTCTTGTGAAAAAACTCCAAAAATATATTTGATGAGATCTATGTCCTTAAATTTATATTACACATAGCTATAATTACCTTTCTCTTAATTATTTTTGGTGTTATATTGTCTGATCAGAAAGTTATCGAGACAAAAATCTTGGAGATAAAGGATGTCAAAGTAACACAATATTTGAAATAGAAATCCAAAAATTTTTATATAATTAATCCTTTAGTATTTAAATATGAATCACCACAAATAATTTTTTTACATCAAACAAGACATCTAAAGAATAAGAACTATTGGTAATTATTATAGGTCATGATTTTTAGAATTCCATTGAACACATAAAGATATAAAAAAAATAGTCTTTTATAGAGATCCAAGGAAATCTTAGACAAGTGACAAATTAACATCCAACCTTTTCCATATACCATTCAATTTACATTAAAAAAAAACCCATGTTTATAGAAATGGATACCACATAGGACTACACTATACTTAAATGATGATGATAAAAGCAAACAAACAAAAATAATGTTTTAGATCTAGAGTTTGTATATTTTGAATAATTTTTTAAAAAATACCTCAAATTTACATAGTAAATATCTATAATGTTTTTACTCCTTGTGAAAAACACCAAAAATAGTCGATGAGATTTCTAACCTCAAATTTATCTTGAAAGTAGTTTTGATGTCATTTTTCCAATTTATTGAGTTGTATATGTGGCACATAAATAATAAAAAAACACAAAATTCATCTATTCCAAGTAGTAGTAAGAAGACATAGCATATGCAAGCCATGTATCCAAATACAATTTATGTCTACATGAAGCTATCCTTATTATATCATGTGAAAATGATAGTATAAGCAATACCCAAAGATGAAAGCATTAGTTTATCCTCTACATAAGACATACATGTACCAAAAGTCTTGACATATTCGTGTTAGATTACTTGAAAGTTGAAACATACAATGCATAAATAATTTGAACCAAGGCATAGAGGTAGTACACATTGAGTTAAACAATAATTATAATACAAAAAATATGTTCCTAATAATTTTTATCAACAATACATTATAAATAAGAAGGAAAACTAGAACCCTAGAAAAATAACTCTTACCTCCACCACATCTCATGGACCTCAACAAAAAGCTGGAAGTATGTTATGGCAATATTAATAAATGAATTTACAATAATGAAATAATGAATAAAATGATATTTATACATTATCAATCTTTTGACCCAATATGATTTAAAAAATATAGTATAGCTCAATGTATATGTCACTGAATGATAAAAAAAATTACCATAGCCATTTGAGGAACCATTACCTTGTACCATGTAATGGTGGAATATTAATAGGAATTTTTTGGAACCGATAGCTTATACCATGTTAATGGTGGAATAATTATATCATATTTTGGGGTTTGAAAATAAACTTGATACTAATATTATTATTCACAGGACTGAGGTGAGTTACTATAATTTCTAAGCCTCTAGTGACTAGAGTATATGCTTTACTAAACTCAATGATTTTAATAATTGTGGAATAAGATTCAAACCATAAGAATAACCAAATCAAAATAATATCATATAATCACAAAATCAAAATAATATCATAGAAAATAACTATGTAAAATAAGAATCATCAACTACTAGCAATAATTTAAACTTTGTAATCCTAATAAGTTTGGTTTCACATTTGATGTTTTAGCGTCAACAATTCCAATAATATCATAAAAGAAACATTCTAAATATTAATCACCGCATTAGTCCCAAGATAAATATAAGACACAAAAATAATGGAATACTCCAAAAATAATATTTTCATTTTAATTATAGGTAGATAGGACAATAACACTAATAAAGAACACCCATTCCATAATACCCTTAAAAAATTCACAATAAAATATCTTAATGGTACCCATTATTTTGAAAAAAACCTTACATAATAAATTCATCTTTGGAGTAATAAAAAAATAAAAAGGAAAATAAAAAATATAATTATTTTTCATGATGCAAAGTACAAACACAAAGAAAACCCACAAAGAGAAATCCATAAAATGACCAAATTTCCTTGTATAAAGAGGAATGAGATCTCTATCATTGTATTTTGATTAAATTAACCTACTTAAACTTGATCTCCCCATGACTATACTATAAAATGCAAAATAAGCACCCAATTATCCAGTCCCCAGATGTTAATATCCTTATCTAGATTTAATCCCATATATCACAAAAAATGGGCAATAATTATGTTTAATGAGATCCAAAAAATAGACCTATAATATATGCTAAGAAATTAAAATAATGATATGAGATTTGGATCTATTGCTTCTGATTCTTCTAGACTTGTTTTTACAAAAACATATTTGGGTATGTTGGTTTGTTTATCTATATATGATAAAAGGAATTTATTCATCTTGGTAGTTTTTTAGATGTTCTTATATATCAATAA